>JASDDO010000029.1:305862557-307064246 GCA_030015575.1 Agapanthus africanus
CGTGTGCGGTCCATGCTGTCTATTACTATGCGCGAGGTGGTTATTCCTACATTCAATTACTTTTACGGATGATTTCGCTCTAGGTATGCGATATATCTTCTTAATGAAGAATAAATCCGAGGCCTTTGAGAAATTCCGAGAATTCAAGAATGAAGTGGAAAAACGGACAGGCAAAAGTATCAGACATCTGAGAATCTGATCGGAGGGTGGTGAATACTTAAGTGCCGAGTTCCTGGCGTTACTTAAATGAGAATGGAATTCTCTCTCAGCTTACTCCTCCATACACACCACAACACAACGGTGTATTGGAAAGGAGGAATCGAACCCTATTAGATATGGTTCGTTCCATGATGAGTAAGGCTTAGTTACCGCGATCTTTCTGGGGTTATGCACTAGAATCAGCTGGTATTCTTTTGAACCAGGTTCCAACCAAGACTGTGCCTACCACACCATATCAGATATGGAGTGGGAAGAAAGTCCTGGTCTTAAACATTTTAGGACATGGGGATGTCCAGCTTTTGTAAAAAAGCAGCATGCGGACAAGCTCGAGGCACGCTCAGTACAGTGAGTAGCTTATAGGGTATCCAAAGAACTCCAAGGGATATTATTTCTATTACACAGAGGAACAAAAGGTTTTTCTTTCTCGTCATGCCCACTTCTTAGAAACTGAATTTTTAGAAAATCAGAGAGTGGGTAGCACAGATAGAACTGGAAGAAATCTCCAACCACAAGCTGTTACTGAAAGTATGGGTAGAACCAGAGGAGTTCAGAAGAAAGGGACATACTCAGCGCCTATCCGCAGAAGTAGTAGGCAGTCTCATCCGCCCGAGAGATACTACGGTTTTTCTGCATAGACGGGGATCTGAGAAGATTGTGTTATTGATAATGATGGCCCCTACTAGCTTCCAGCAAGCCATTCAGAGCGGCGACTCGATAAAATGGCTGGATCGCAATGCGGACCGTAAATGGAGTTCATGTACACTAACAAAGTATGGACTTTGGGACATTGCTCCAGATGGGGTAAAACCCGTAGGATGCAAGTGGATCTTCAGAAAGAAGATTGGTGTAGATGGACAGGTTGAAACCTATAAGGCTAGACTTGTTGCAAAGGGTTTCCGTCAAAGTCCTGGTTTGGACTATGACGAAACCTTTTCTCCAGTGGCTATGCTCAAATCCATTCGGGTCCTTCTTGCTATTGCTGCCTTCCATGATTATAAGATCTGCAGATGGACGTAAAGTCGGCCTTCTAAATGGTAATTTGGAAGAGTGCATCTATATGGATCAGCCAGAGGGATTCATTCAGAGTGGGAGCAGCCGGTAAAGTATGCAAGCTGCTTAAGTCCATTTATGGACTAAAGCAGGCATCGCAGAGTTGGAACATCTGTTTTGATGATATTCGTCAAAGAATTCGACTTTATCAAGAATCCAGATGAACCATGCATATACAGTAAGATTTGTAGGGAGAGATTGTAGTATTCCTCAGTCTTGTACGTGGATGACATTCTCCTAATAGGAAATGATATTCCTATGCTACAGTCAGTCAAAAGATTCTTGTCATAGAAGTCTCCATGAAGGACCTGGGTGATGCCACCTACATTCTGGGGATCCAGATCTATCACGATAGATCAAAGAGGATGTTGGGACTTTCGCAGTCCAGGTACATAGACACCATAATGAAAAGATTCAGTATGGAAGATTCTAAGCGCGGTAACCTACCGGCTTGTCACGGAATCACCCTCTCCAAAGAGATGTCTCCCAAGACTGATTTGGAAAGGGATCGCATGTCGATTATACCCTACGCCTTCTATGGTAGGCTCTATAATGTATGCGATGTTATGTACCAGACCAGATGTAGTATACGCATTGAGTGTTGTAAGCCGTATCAGGCAAACCCAGGGGAGAAGCACTGGATAGCATTAAAGAACATTCTTAGTACGTGAGGAGGACTAAGGAGATGTTCTTCGGTGTACGGCGAAAAAGACCTCCAGATCGAGGCCTTTGCCGACTCCAGCTTCTAGAGTGACAAGGATGACTCCAAGTCCATGTCGGGTTATGTCTTTACCCTCAATGGAGGAGGTTGCGGGTCTGTTGGAAGAGTTCCAAGCAGGAGACCGTTGCTGACTCAACGATGAGAGCGGAGCACATAGCTGCTTGCGATGCCGCAAAAGAAGCTGTCTAGATGAAGAAGTTCCTCACAGAACTTCAGGTGGTTCCTACCAGTGTTGGTCCAATACCTTTGTATTGCGACAACAACGGCGCTATAGCTTTAGCGAAGGAACCCAGGTCCCATCAGAAGTCCTAGACACATCTTAGAGGCGGTATCACCTGATCAGGGAGACCGTCGATCGCCGGGGGAGATCAAGGTAAAGAGAGTAAATACAGAGAATAACACTGCTGATCCATTCACAAAGGTCATTCCTCATACGCAGTTCGAGAGGCTATTCGAGATGATAGGTCTGCGATATGCCAGTACATGGCCCTAGTGCAAGTGGGAGATTGTTAGTGTATATGCCCTAGGGGGCCATTATTGTATCATACTAGTTTGTATATTACTTAATGGAAGCTTGGGATATTCACAGTTGTATTGACAGTCTTACTAAAATTGATAGTATGCTACTTGGTTTGTGTCTACATTACTATGTGCATATGTTTCTTGTAACGTATCGCTTAGACATACTTAGAAGAGCCCTATAGGATCTTTGCTTGATTACAGCGTTGTGATGGCAGTCACACTAGTGGGAGGCTGGGTAGTCTATAAGCAACATCCTATACATGTCCCTAGTCGTAGGATTATCGAGACAGGGCATCGATACTCCGGAGTAGACTAGTGTGCACGATTCTCATCCCAGTTGGGGAGATGGTCTGTCCCACAGCCATCAGTACGTCGTACTGGAGATAGTATACAGATGCTCGGTTAGGTTATGGGTACACCAGACCAGGACTCGCAGGGAACTGTTGGTTGGTATTATACCCGTCGTCAGTTAGCAGTTCCCAGGTGACATGAGTACAGCATAGTCCGCCAGACTTGACACTGCAACTTCGCCTCGAGTGTGTCCCACTGTTCTTAGATTGCTACCCTACCACGGCTCAAAGGAGTCATGCAAACAGGTAGCAGTTGGGTGCAGTCCCGAGCACTTGGAGGCGAGTGGCGGTTAGATTGGATTCGTCTCTCCCGGTATTGGGGGTTGATATCGCGCTGTGTCAGAGAACCATTACGCAAAGTCCCTGGCCAGGGCAAGCAAGATTTACTGGTAGGTTCCAGTAGTTTCTCAAGGTGTAATGGGCTACGCTCCGACACGACTTATACCGCTATTAGGGACTGACGCTTGCCGCCCCCTAGGCCCGATATGCGATAGTCTTAGACGAACAGACCGTACTGTACGGAGATTGTCACATCAGACTCAGTAGGAGTTCGGATGGGTTTCCTCATCGGCCTTCTTATCGACATCTACCTGGGGACCGTTACGTACAGCTAGTGCCGCTTGCGTTCTGTGGTTAAACCCACTGCCAGCATAGTGTCCGAGTCTTTAGAGTCCCACACAGAGAGTTTCCCTGCTTCGGGCGATAAGATATAGAGGTCGTATGGTTTTACGACAGGGTTCAGACGCATACGTGTTTTTACGCACGTACGATGTCGTCGGACAGTTTTTACTAGTCGGCTTTGGTTTAAGCCAGATTCTACTATCGATTATTGGATTTATACAGTCTAAAGTTTTTCTGTGTTTTCACGGATAGGAGGGGCGCTTCTCGTAATTTTTCGGAAGCTTCTAGAAGTATGGTGACTTAGGGGTTATGGTGGCATTTGCATTAATTGGATAAATGAGTCATGGTGTGATTCATACTGGAGTTAATGAATCATTTATGATTTACATGACTCATGTGATGAATCACTTAGTGTATTAATGAAACATGATGATATATCATTATTTATTATTCATTTAAATATATATGATATGATTCATATATACACATATGATTCATTCATCCAAAAGGATTCTCATGTCTGCACCTTCTCTCTCCTCAAGCTCTCTCTCATCAAACCCTAACCCCTAACCTCTTTTGTGTTGGAGATCAAGGGTTAGCTAGACTAATACATCCATAATCCAACTTATATCACCTAGGTTGCTGTAGATTAGCACTTTGAGTAACCTAGTTACCTCAAATTAGAGGTCAAGCTTGGAGTAGGAGCTCTCGGGTGGATCGTCTTTGACTCGAGGAGGCCGTTGAGGTGCCGACGTTCCAAAGAGCCTACGAGGAGTGGAGGAAAGCGATGAAGACCCGAAGGACAAGTAACTTGAGGTATAACTTTGAATCCGAGTAGTTAAACCTTTTGTAGTTTGCTAGTAACGGTTTAGACACGATTCATGCGCTCAAGTCCGTGTTACGAAGCTTTGATAATCGTTTTTCATATATTCCGCCTCCCCGCAAAGTTCAGTGGGGTGCGTGACATGAGACTTACATGAAAGTCTCAACTTTTCCATCTACACCAAGTTTCTTCTTAAATATCCATTTGCTCCCAATGGGTTTTACCCCTTCAGGAGCAACTTCCAAAGTCCATACTTTGTCTGGTGTACATGGATTCCATCTCTGATCGCATTGCATCCAGCCATTTCATAGAGTCCCCACTCGTGATGGCCTGCTCGAAGCTAGTCGGGTCATCATTTTCCATGATGCAGTCCTCGCACCAATCATCAATGAGAAAACTATAGTATCTCTCAGGTGGATGAGGAACCGCTACTAGATCGGCGGAGCGGCTGAGGTTCATCAGGAACTATCGAATCCTTTGGTTCCACTAAATCTTCAGTTGTAGTTTGTTCTGCTGGAACTTTCTTCCAGTTCTACCTCGATTGCTGTAAGTCCACGATAGCGCCCCGCGGCCGTCTAACAGACGCCAAAATGCGGAACAAAAACTTTTTACAACTGGCGCAATCGTGTACCATAACCCGGATGTGCCATTAAAGCTAAACTAACAAACTACAAAGTGGGTAGAAGAGTTATACCGAACGATCGGAGTCCTTCGGTCTTCAACCATCATCCCACGCTTTGTTGCGGCTGCTCCGATCTTCTGAATCTTCAGTCTTCTCGTCCAGGTGGCACCACGTCGATGGATCTTTAAACGGGCTCCCGCCTCTGAACCGAGGCAACTCGATCGTCAAGTTTGCTAAAAGAGATGACCAAGATGATGTAGAGAATGAGTAGAACACTTTGTCTCGTTACGTCCAAATCTATGGACGAACGGTTAATGAAGTTGCCTTTTGGATCGAATGGAAATGATAAATGGATCACATCTAATTTCTATGCACCAAAACTTATATCTTTTTTCAATCAAATAAACATCTTTTTCATATGAGAGGGGGCCGGCCATGATATAGAAAGGAAGGGGGGTGAGTGTAGGAGCTAGGAGGTGACCACAAGAATAAATGAGATGATGATTCACCTTAACACCTTGTATGAACACATTAATGAACAAATGAATCATCAAGCCTAGTCACCATCCTAGTCATCAAGCATTTAATGAACAAATGAGTCATGAAGCCTAGTCACCATCGTAGTCATCATCTAGAAGCTTCCACACTCATCTCAGAAAAGATAAATCCGTCTTTAACCGAATGTTAAAAGACGGGTGTGATAAAAACTGAAACTGGCAACTTCCAAAAGTGATCCTGAAACGAATTTCAGGATAACCCCGTAATGGTATAAAGCATACCCGCATTTGTATTACGACCGAATACAAATGCATCTGAGACAAAGATATTATATCTACACAGCAAATACTCGAATCCGGCTTAAACCAAAGCCGACCAGTATTATCTGCCCGAAAAATGACACATGCGAAAACGCATGTGCATTTTCCAAACCCTGCCATAAAAATCATACAGCCTCTACAACGTTTCGCCCGAACTTGGGAAAGTGTCTGGTGGTGGGACTCTAATGACTCATCAACACACTGGCACTTGGTATAACCTCTAGCACGTCAGAGGTAGAAGCTGTACGTAACGGTTGCCTATGTATTGATTGGAAGGGAAGCGAACTCATCCATAAACCCTACCTGAGTCTAACAGTGACAATATACATACAGTCCCGGTCCGTTCGTCTATGAGTATCGCATATCTGCCTAGGGGGCTAGTAACGTCAGACCCCCAATAGCGGTATAAGTCGTGTCAGAGAGTGGCCAGAACACCCTGAGATACTAAAGGAAGAACCTACCAGTAAATCTCCTGCCTTGGCCGAGGGCTTTGTGTAATGGCTCTCCTAGACACAGCGCGATCTCACCCCCAATACCGGGAGAGACGAATCCCATGCCGATCCGCTCACTTGCCTCCATGTGGCTCGGGACTGTACCCCAAAAAGACCTGTTTGCACGACTCCTTTGAGCCGTGGTAGAGTAGAAATCAAAGCACAGTGGGAACTCACATGATTCAAATGACGACCTCAGGTCGACGAACTAACCTGTACACATGTCCCCAGGGAACTGCTATCTGACGATATGTATAATACCAACTAGCATATTCCCGGCGAGTCCTGTCCGGTGTACTCATAACCCAATGAGCACCTGTATACATCTTAGGTGATCCAACTGACACCAGTGGGTTGTGAGACCGGCCACGGCCCCTCGTCGGGGTCTCGACTGTATACACTAGTCTACTCTGGAGTATCGATGCCCTGTCTCGAAACTCCCACGACTAGGGACACTTTAAGGATGTGCTTACAGACCCCAGCTCCCACGTATATGATCGCCATCATACTGCTGGCAGTCAAGCAAGAATCCTATGGGCTCTATCATCATGGAATAGTGAACTAAAGCATGTATACGATGATAAAGACAAACCGGATAGCATACAATCATCTCGAGCAAGACTGTCATATCGGTATAGGTCCTGCCTCAATCATTGCAATCACGTACCTGTGATCGAATAATTGACTTTAAAGGCACTATCTCCAACAATCTCCCACTTGCACTTAAGGCTAATTATTGCATTGTCGCATACTCACAGCCCGTGTGATACTGAACATCCAACTCCTCTACTAATCAGTTTCACAAAACTAGTTTGTAAAACTCTTGTGTTCGAGAAATAGCCTCAGTGAGTGGATCCGCCCTGATGTTTCTTTCTATATCTCTCTAAATCTCAAGTTCGCGGAGAAAGCCATCTCCCGAATCGAGTAATACCTGTTTTAGAATATGTCTGAATATCTGATGGGACCTAGTTCATAAATGAACTTCAAATCCAAACTTCTTAGACTGTATCGATAACTGAACCTAATCAGTATCCAACACCATGCCTCCTACAGTATCCTCTTGGACCACCTGTCCATAATACTGTCCCTCGTCAGAGGGAAAACTATAACTCTGACAATCATTCTGTCATCCATGTCACGTTTGAAGCCTGGAATGATAATCGTCTCCCGAAGGAGGCCGCCGTCATCAAATCCGTAGAACATTCACTTACGTTCTAAAACTGCTTCCTTATTTTTGGATTAATATTAGCTTATCGCATCTAGTGCAAAAACAACATCTGGTGTGGTACTTGACCTTTTACGATTGACTCAATTGCCTAAGCAAGTGATCTGCCAATCATGCACATCCCTCTCCCATTTAGTCTGTAAGACACCTTTAGAGAGGGTGACTCCATTACCTGCAGGTACACTACCATGCCAGGAGTCATCTATTCTAAAATACTATTAGAATACTGTCAAATTACCCTGATTGGGAAACTACCCAATAGTAGATCTAAAACCATAGATCTAGTAACCAGAATGTCAGATATTATATCCATGTCCTTTGTGGAGAAACAACTGTGTGACGACCAAAGTACAACCGATTGTAGTACAGGAATTTTACTTCCTTCTCTGTGTATGTCATCCAAATACCAGGACATCACACCCTACTACCTTCTTGACAGATCCATCCCCTATTCTGATGAAGTCAAACCCATGACTGTCATATCAAAATTAGATGATCTTATCTCCGCTATATCTGCTCAAGCCTATAAATAGACATAAGCTACTTGCCCACTATGCTTCCGCTGCTCCCATTGACTATGACAACCCTCTGGCAGAATAATATCTATGTACACTTCTAAAGCTAGTTTAGAACGACGTTATACTTATCCTCTTGCCGGGTCTCATAGTCTGGAACAACAGTAGTGTCAAGTCTGGGTAAACAAGAACCTCCCTGTCACCGTCCTTGAGGCTACCGGAGTACCTCTCGGGTGTCTGAGGTTACCCACCATGTCTGCGGAGTGGCTATTGGATTGTCAAACCTGATTGAATATATAGGTCCTATTAAATTTTCCGTAATCGTTTGCGTTTCTGGAATCACTTCCAGTTCTACCATACTCCCACTACTGTTTTCTGAAAAAAAAAACATTTTACTAAAACTGTGGCAAGTCAAGAAAAATATCACTATTGATCTTTCAGATGGTAGAAAATCAACCCTCGACATAGCCCGGGTCAACCCACAAACAGCTATTACAAGAACGTACCTTGAGTTATCCAGTGTCTGGTTTTAAGCATAAGCTGGACAACTCTCCGTATCTTAACAACGTTAAGATATAAACCATTCTATATACAATATAGAAATAGAGGCACTAATTTAATTGGAACCGGATTCAAAAATATGCAGCTATCTCCAGTGCAAATCAACTTAATGGAGAGAGGCTAATCAACATTACTCAACTTAGGAATACATCCATTTATGAGTAACCTGAAAAAGAAACAAGTTTCTCAAAACCATTACTATTATCTGAATACCAATCATAAGAATCTACATCTTCGATCTCTTTGAAGAATCCCGATACTTGTGACACCTGGTTCTCTACTTTATTCTTATATGCACAACTTCTCAAAACTTAGACATTGTATTTCTACGAAACACTTGTCTAAAAAACTAGAGAAGTCATAAGTAAACAGAACATAGTACGAGGACCTACCCCTTTGTCCTGACGGACACTGGACAACATACAATACTATGTATAAGCCCGCTGAGTTGAATAACTCATAACCTGTGCATCGTAGGTTGAAAACTGTACCCAGACGATTTCCTCAAATATCACCAATTACAACGAATTTCGATATAATGAGGATGATCACTTAATTCCCAATAACTTACTCACACTCATCATCTGTAAAACCATACAGATATGAGAATGAAACCTGGTAAATACATACTCTGGAGTAAGTATCTAATTGAGAAATCAGTTTTCCATTAACAATGCACTGAAACATGAAAATATTTCGTAGGGATATCCTGGTATTCTTAGTAATGCCTCTTCCATAATCCAATTCATGACTATAACCGTATATTTCTTTGCCATCTCTCCAAATCCCTTTAACTGTCTTTATTCATTTTCTTCTGTACACCATCGTTAGGCTAAGTGGTTTTCTTCCTTCCCTACCGTTCGGCACCAGCCTATGGTTTGAAAGAAGACTATCCAGTAAGCATAATAGATGTACTCTCCTAATCCTAGGAGTACTCGCAACTTGAGAGAAGGTGATGATAAAAGACAACTGAATAATACATTATTCTATTTCTCCCGAACTGGGGAAAAAGCAAAGGTGAAATTGGAGTGGCGATGAAGAACGTGTTTTGGTCGTGAATGATAACAGTTGCAATTTACTTTGCTCTCTTTCTAATCCCTTTTTTTGTCTTTAGTTATTACCTTCTGTACACCCTACTTAGGCTAATTGGTTTTCTTCATTCCCTACCTTTCGGCACCTGCCTATGGTCTGGAATAAGATTATCCAATAAGCGTAATAGGTGTACTCTCCTAGACTAAGGAGCCCTCGCAACCTGAGAGAAGGTGATAATAAAAGACAACTGAATAAACCAATTCTATTTCTCCTGAACCTGGATCCATCCTTGAAGAAGTCCCTTTGAGTTCGTCTATTTCCATACGATGGATCTATCCAATGGAAGTGGATATCCGTAGTAATACGGGGTGTTCTGAGAAATACAAAGGGTAAAAGAAGGAGCGGCAATGACTTATGCAACTTTAGACAATCCAAAAGCCAATATTTTAAGAAGGTTCGGTCAACTTGGTCACTGAGTAAAAGTCTAGGGTCGGTCAATGGTCGCTGCCAAAGAGAGAGAGAAAAGAAACACTCTGCGTGCACTCTAACCTAGATCAGAATGGTTATCAATTTATCTAATCAGGAAACCTCCCACTGTAATCTCAAATTCTCCTTCAAACCTGAAAGAAGAATTAGTCGGGATCACCCGAAGAGTAAACCAACTCATCAGTGAGAATTGGGATCCAACTATCATCGCATGATAACTTGATGGAAGTCACTCAAGTTATCACACTCCAGAAGGTATGCGCATGCCTGGCAAGTTTCAGTTTCTTTAGAAACTCCCGATGTTATTTTTGCCCCATGCTCTTATGACCTTGGCGTTGGTCAAAATATCATAAGTCACATGCCAAGTTCTACCCGTCACTATCCAGGTCAATTTGAACCCATCCGCACATGCCCTTGACGTTGGCAAAGTATGACAGAACGACTGTCCCAAACCAACTCATCTATCTATGCAACAGATGAATACCCAGCAGCTACCAAACACTATGCCTTGGCGTTGGTCAAAATACATAGCTTGAATACTACTGACCATCCATAAGAAATGACGGAGGGTTACGACTGGTTTTTGGCGAAAAACCTTTAACGTAATGAACTTGATCTCGTTGAAGGAACCTGATAGCTTTTTATAAAAATATAGTGGCGAAAACCTTTAGCTAAAGAGGTCACTCCCGGTGAAGGGATCGGCTCTTTCCTCGTGGAATGAGGTGCAGGATATTCCAACTGAATACCGTGATGCAAAGTAACTTGTAATCGACTATAATGAAGTTATTACCCTGACGCAAACTTCTGCCCAAGGGGTCTCACCCGGTGAAGGGATATCAGCCCTTGCCTCGTCGAATGAGGTGCAGAATATTCCAACTGAATATCATTGTGCAAAACAAAAGAAAACGACTTTGTAATAACACTTTTTAAAATTGGTTCCAATAACATCAAATATAGGTTTGTTTTATCCTTGCATTGATAAGAATCAATGCAGTCCCATCAATCAATCACACCAGAAAAGAACGAAAATATAATGTACGTATATGCCATCCGCATTCGCCACTGGGTCCCGTCATCACCCGTTAGGTTACTTAACTAACGACAGAGCGGGGGCTGGACTAGCACGGGTGTAAAACATATACAACATCTAATAGTATATATACCAATATACAGTAATCGCTCCAGGCGTGATAAAATGAAACATTACAGAAAGGTAATAAGCATCACAAAACAATACAGATAAGATGGGATCCCCGGGTTTCACAGAGCCCCTACTGAAACCCGACGTTCCCCTGGTCGTGTGGTTAGCCTGTGCAATGAAACCTAGACCCCTACGGGTGCGGCAAGTTACCCGCTAAAACCTGAAGCGTGGTAGTCCTCACAACATAGTGAATGGAACACCCGGCACTTCACGGAATCCGGTAAATTGAGCACCCCTCCTTGGGTCAACCTGTACCCCCTATAAGTGCGGCGAATAGTCTGCCAATTCTAGAATAAGGTCCCTTTGCCTCTCAAAGCCATGAGATACTGACCCGTTGCCCTCCATAACCCGGCTATTCGTGCACCCCGTCGCGGGGTAAACCTTGTATAGAAATGAAAATATGTACAACGGGTACATCGACCTCAACCCGGTCGTGCCCCAAAAGAATATTATACAAACAGGCAGTGACGGCAGTCCACATGTTGGACGCTCGCCCCGCAATATCAAATGTACAAATAAATTCAAACTGCACTATCATTGCACCCTGCTATCCACCACGACAAATCCGCAACATCACAGCACAACACAGAACATCAACGCGAATGTCACGTTCGCAAATCCGTCTAAAAGAACTATAGCAATTAGACGCGGTATACCGATCAAATGACATTCCCGGTCGGAGATATAAAGTAAGTACTGTATACTGACAAGTTTAAAATTTCGATCGACAAAATTTCCCGAAGTGGGCCCCACGTACATCTGCTGTACAGTAACAAAAACTGGGCCCAAAAGAACTATACCAAAAACCACAATTTCCAAAAAGAAGCTCTCTGGAAAAAGTTGGTGCACTGTTCCCACTAAAGCGCCGCGGATCCGCGGTGGTCTTGTGGGATCACGTGCCTAATTTTTTTCCGTATGCTTAGAAAAGCCTGCTTAGTTTTCTGTGATATGTAAAATAATTTTTGGACACTGTTTAAAATCGACAGAAACTTTAACCCTGGAATTTGCGGTTTTCGAAAATCAGTTCGATCGATGTTTGAAACGCGTTAGCACAAGTTAGTATAGCTTAATGGTGAGGCTCTGATACCAATGTAAGTCTACGGTAGCGCCCCGGCCGTCTAACAGACGCCAAAATGCGGAACAAAAACTTTTTACAACTGGCTCTATTGTGTACCGTAACCCGGATCTGCCATTAAAGTTAAACTAACAAACTACAAAGTGGGTAGAAGAGTTATACCGAACGATCCGAGTCCTTCGGACTTCAACCATCATCCCACGCTTTGTTGCGGCTTCTCCGATCTCCTGAATCTCCAGTCTTCTCGTCCAGGTGTCACCACGTCGACGGATCTTTAGACGGGCTCCCGCCTCTGAACCGAGGCAACTCGATCGTCAAGTTTGCTAAAAGAGATGACCAAGATGATGTAGAGAATGAGTAGAACACTTTGTCTCGTTACGTCCTAAACTATGGACAAACGGTTAATGAAGTTGCCTTTTGGATCGAATGGAAATGATAAATGGATCACATCTAATTTCTATGCACCAAAACTTATATCTTTTTTCAATCAAACAACCATCTTTTTCATATGAGAGGGGGGCGGCCTGTTGGATATAGTGCCCTCTAAGTCAATTATTGTATCGCAGGTACGTGATTGCAATGATTGAGAGAGGACCTATACCGATAAAACAGTCTTACTCGAGATGATAGTATGCTATCTGGTTTGTCTTTATCATCATGTATATGTTGATAAAGCCCATAGGATTCTTGCTTGACTACCAGCAGTATGATGGCGATCATATATGTGGGAGCTGGGGTCTATAAGCACATCCTTAAAGTGTCCCTAGTCGTGGGAGTTTCGAGATAGGGCATCGATACTCCAGAGTAGACTAGTGTATACATTCGAGACCCCGACGAGAAGCGGTGGCCGGTCTCACAAGCCATTGGTGTTAGTTGGTTCACCTAAGATGTATACAGGTGCTCATTGGGTTATGAGTACACCGGACAGGACTCGCCAGGAACTTGCTAGTTGGTATTATACCTAGCGTCAGATAGCAGTTCCCTGGTGACATGTGTACAGGTTAGTTCATCGATCTGAGGTCGTCATTTGTCTTGTGTGAGTTCCCACTGTACTTTGATTTATACCCTACCACGGGTCAAAGGAGTCGTGCAAACAGGTATATTTTAGGTGCAGTCCCGAGTCACATGGAGGCAGTGAGCAGATCTTCGGGGATTCGTGTCTCCCAGTATTGGGGGTGAGATCGCGCAGTGTTTAGGAGAGCCATTACACGAAATCCCTGGCCAGGGTAATCGAGATTTACTGGAAGGTATTCCAGTAGTATCTCAGGGTGTTCTGGGTTGCTCTCTGACACGACTTATACAGCTATTAGGGGTCTGACGTTTACCGGCCCCCTAGGCCTAATATGCGATACTCATAGACGAATGGACCGGACTGTACGGATATTTTCACTGTCAGACTCAGTGATGAGTTCGCTCGTCTGCTTCCCTTCCAATCAATATATAGGCAACTGTTACGTACAGCTAGTACCTCTGACGTGCTAGTGGTTATACCCAGTGCCATTGTATTGATGAGTCATTAGAGTCCCCCACAGACACTTTCCCAAGTTCGGGCGAAACGTTGTAGATGCCGTATGGTTTTATGGCAAGGTTCGAAAAATGCACGTGCGTTTTCGCACGTCTCTTTTTCGGGGCAGATAATACTGGTCAGCTTTGGTTTAAGCCGGATCCGAGTATTATGCTGTGTAGATATAATATCTTTGTCTCAGTTGCATTTGTATTCAGTCGTAATACAAATGCTGGTATGTTTATACCATTACAGGGTTATCCTGAAATTTGTTTCAGGATCACTTTTGGAAGTTGCCAGTTTCCAGTTTTCTATCACCCGTCTTTAACATTCGGTTAAATGAGGATTTATCTTTTCGTCATTTAGGTAAGTCATGGTTCTAGAAGATTCTAGAAATGGTGACTAGGATTAGTGACTCATCATTTCATTAATTGTGAGGTGAGATGTTAAGTGAGGTGGCTTAATTCATTTAATGTTTTGCAAGGTGGAATTTGCATTGATGTAGTTTTGTTTTTGCTTGAGATCTTTTGAGTTATGATAAGTATCCTTGATATTATTCCTTATGATCACCCTCCTTGCTCCTACACTCACCCTCCCTTTATTTATATGGCCGGCCCCTTGTGGAAAGATGGGTATGTGATTTCCTTTGAAAAGATTATGATAGTTTGGTGTATGGAAATTTCTTAGTTCATTCCATCACAATTTCAATTGGCAACTTCATTAACCGTTCGTCCATATCTTTGGACGTAATGAAACAAAGTATTCTACTCATTCTCTACATCATTCTTGGTCGTCTCTTTTAGCAAACTTGACGATCGAGTTGCCTCGGTTCAGAGGTAGGAGCCCGTTTAAAGATCCGTCGACGTGGTGCCACCTGGACGACGAGACTGGAGTTTCAGAAGATCGAAGCCGCCGCAACAATGCGTGGGATGATAGTTAAAGACCGAAGGACTCGGATCGTTCGGTATAACAATTCTACCCTCTTTACAATATGTTTGTTTAGCTTTAATGGCAGATCCGGGTTATAGTACGCGATAGGGCCAGTTGTTAAAAGTATTTGTTCCGCATATTGGCGTCTGTTAGACGGCTGGGGCGCTACCGTGGACTTGCAATGGTATCAGAGCCTCACCATTAAGCTATACTAACTTGTGCTAACGCGTTTAAAATATCGATCGAACGGATTATCGAAAATCACAATTTTTAAGTATAAAGTTTCTGTTGATTTTTTAACTGTTCTAAAAATTATTTTGACCATACAGAAAAATCAAGCAGGCTTTTTAATGAAGACGTAAGAAAAACGATCCATCAATTCATCCGTACGACCGCGGATCCGCGGTCAAAGCCTAGCTTTGACCGCGGAAGCGCGGCCGTATTGGCGACTTTGTGGGCCATTTTTCTTCTGGGGTTTCAACTAGGGAAATTGTGGTTTCTGGTAAGGTTCTTTTGGGCCCATTTTTTGTTACTGTACAGCAGATGTTTGTGGGGCCCACTTCGGGAAATTTTGTCGATTGAAATTTTAAACGTGTTAGTTTACAGTACTTACTTTATATCTCCGACCGGGAATGTTATTTGATTGGTAAACCACGTCTGATTGCTATAGTTCTTTTAGACGGGTTTGCGAACGTGACATTCGCGTTGATGTTCTGTGTTGTGCTGTGATATTGCGGATTTGTCGTGATGGATAGCAGGGTGCAATGATAGTGCAGTTTGGATTTATTTGTTATTGCGGGGCGAGCGTCCAATATGTGGACAGCCGTTACTGCCTGTTTATATCTTATTCTTTTGGGGCACGACCGGGATGAGGTCGATGTACCCGTTGTATATATTTTCTTTTCTGTACTAGGTTTATCCCGCGATGGAGTGCACGGATAGCCGGGTTCTGGAGGGCAACGGGTCCGTATCTCATGGCTTTGAGAGGCAAAAGGACCTCACTCTAGAATTGGCAGACTATTCGCCGCACTCATAGGGGGTACAGGTTGACCCAAGGAAGGGTGCTCAATTTACCGGATTCCGTGAAGTGCCGGGTGTTCCATTCACTATGTTGTGGGGACTACCTCGCTTCAGGTTATAGCGGGTAACTTGCCGCACCCGCAGGGGTCTAAGTTACATTGTACAGGCTATCCACACGATCAGGGGAACGTCGGGTTTCAGCAGCGGCTCTGTGAAACCCGGGGATCCCAGATTATCTGTATCGTTCTGTGATGCTTATTACTTTTCTGTAATATTACATATTATCACGCCTGTAGCGATTACTGTATATTAGTATATATACTATTAGATGTTGTATATGTTTTACACCCACGCTAGTCCAGCCCCCGCTCTGTCATTAGTTAAGTAACCTAACGGGTGATGATGGGACCGAGTGACGAATGCGAATGGCATATACGTACATTTTATTTTTGTTCTTTTCTGGTGTGATTAACTGATGGGACTGCATTGATTCTTATCAATGCAAGGATAAAACAAACCTATATTTGATGTTGTTGGAACAAATTTAAAAAGAGTTATTACAAAGACGTTTCCTTTTGTTTTGTATAGCGGTATTCAGTTAGAATATCCTGCACCTCATTCGACGAGGCAAGGGCCGAGATCCCTTCACCGGGAGTGACCCCTTGGGCAGAAGTTTACGTCAGGGTAATAACTTCAATATAGTCGATTACAAGTTGCTTTGCATCGCGGTATTCAGTTAGAATATCCTGCACCTCATTCCACGAGGAAAGAGCCGAGATCCCTTCACCGGGAGTGACTTCTTTAGCAAAAGGTTTTCGTCACTATATTTTTTATAAAAAGCTATCAGGTTCCTTCAACGAGATCAAGTTCATTACGTTAAAGGTTTTTCGCCAAAAACCAGCCGTAATCCTCTGTCATTTCTTATGGATGGTCAGTAGTATTCAAGCTATGTTTGTTGGCCTACATCAAGGCGTAGTGTTTGGTACCTGCTGGGTATTCATTTGTTGCATAGATAGATGCATTAGTTTAGGACAGACGTACAGCCTTGTTGGCCTACGTCAAGGGCATGTACGATGACCTAAATTAATCAGGACAATGACGGGTAGAACTTGACATGTGGGTTATGATTTGTTGGCCTACGTCAAGGTCATAAGAGCATGGGTTAAAAATAATATCTGGAGTTTCAAACATACAGGAAACTTGCCAAACTTGTGCATACCTTCTGGAGTATGGTAACTTGAGTGGCTTCTATCAAGTTATCATATGATGATAGTTGGATCCCGATTCCTACTGATGAGTTA
The DNA here is from genome assembly GCA_030015575.1 of Agapanthus africanus. Taxonomy (NCBI): domain Eukaryota; kingdom Viridiplantae; phylum Streptophyta; class Magnoliopsida; order Asparagales; family Amaryllidaceae; genus Agapanthus; species Agapanthus africanus. The sequence continues at coordinate 305,879,645 of JASDDO010000029.1, forward strand.
GTTTACTCCTCGGGTGATTTCGACTAATTCTTCTTTCAAGTTTGGAGGAGAATTTGAGATAACAATGGGAGGTTTCCTAATTAGATAAAGTGATAACCATTCTAATCTAGGTTAGAGTGCACGTAGAGTGTATCTTTTCTCTCTCTCTTTGGCAGCGACCTTTGACCGACCCTAGACTATAACTCAGTGACCAAAGTTAACCGAACCTTCTTAATATACTGGCTTTTGGATTGTCTAAAGTTGCATAAGTCATTGCCGCTCCTTCTTTTACCCTTTGTATTTCTCAGAACACCCCGTATTACTACGGACATCCACTTCCATTGGATAGATCCATCGTATGGTTATATACGAACTCGAAGGGACTTCTTCGAGGATGGATCCAGGTTCAGGAGAAATAGAATTGGTTTATTCAGTTGTCTTTTATTATCACCTTCTCTCAGGTTGCGAGGGCTCCTTGGTTTAGGAGAGTACACCTATTACGCTTATTGGATAGTCTTCTTCCAAACCATAGGCAGGTGCCGAAAGGTAGGGAATGAAGAAAACCAATTAGCCTAAGTAGGATGTGCAGAAGGTAATGTGTAAAGACAAGATAAAGGAATTAGAAATAGGGCAAAGTAAATTGCGACTACATACATTCACGGCCAAACCACGTATTTCATCGCCACTCCTACTTCACCCTTCATTGCTCCAGAACAACCCGTATCATTACGAACATCCAATTCCATTGGATAAATCCATCGTATGGTTATATACGAACTCGAAGGATATTTTTTTGAGGATGGATTCTGGTACAGGAGAAATAGGAATAAGGTTTTTTCAGTTGTCTTTTATCATAACCTTCTCTCAAGTTGTGAGTACTCCTAGGTTTAGGAGGGTACACCCATTATGCTTACTGGATATTCTTCTTCCAAACCATAGGCTGGTACCGAACGGTAGGGAAGGAAGAAAACAATTTAGCCTAATGATGGTGTACAGAAGGTAACGACTAAAAACAAATAAAGGGAATTGGAATGAAGGCAGGGAAATATACAGTTAAAGTCATGAATTGGATTATGGAAGAGGCATTACTAAGAATACAAGGACACCCCTTCGAAACATTTTCATGTTTCAGTTACACTGTGCATTGTTAATTGAAAACTGATTTCCCGATTAGATACTTACTCCAGGGGTATGTATTTACCAAGTATGATTCTCACATCTGTATGGTTTTGCAAATAATGAGTGGGAGTGAGTTTTTGGGAATTAGGTGATCATCCTCATTATATCGGAATTCGTTGTAATTGGTGATATTTGAAAAAATCGCCTGGGTACAGTTTTCAACCTACGATGCACAGGTTTTGAGTTATTCAACTCAGCGTACTTATACAAAGTATTATATGTTGTCCAGTGTCCATCAGGACAAAGGGGTTGGTCCTCGTAATCTGTTCTGTTTACTTGTAACTTCTCTAGTTTTTAGACAAGTGTTTCGTAGAAATACAATGTCTAAGTTTTGAGAAGTTGTGGGTATAGGAATAAAGTAGAGAACCAGGTATCGCAAGTATCGGGATTCTTCAAAGAAATCGAAGATGTGGATTCTTGTTATTAGTATTCAGTTGATAGTAAAGGTTTTGAGAAACTTGTTTCTCTTTCATGTTACTCATAATTGGATGGATTCCTAAGTTGAGTAATACTAATTAGCCTCTCTCCATTAAGTTAATATGCACTGGAGACAGCTGCATGATTTGAATCTGGTTCCAATTAAACATGTGCCAAAGTTTCTATATTGGATATAGAATGGATCATATCTTAACGATGTTAAGGTAAGGGGAGTTGTCCAGCTTATGCTTAAAACCAGACACTGGATAACTCAAGGCACGTTTCTGTAATGGCAGTTTGTGGGTTGACCCTAGCTTTGACGAGGGTTGATTTTCTACCATCTGGAAGATCAATAGTGATATTGTTCTTGACTCGCCATAGTTTTAATAAAATAGATTTTTTCAGAAAACAATGTGGGAGTATGGTGGAACTGGAAGTGATTCCAGAACCGCAAACGATTACGGAAAATTTAATAGGTCCTATATATTCAATCAGGTTTGACATTCCAATAGCCACTCCGCAGACATGGTGGGTAACCTCAGACACCCGAGAGGTACTCCGGTAGCCTCAAGGACGGTGACAGGGAGGTTCTTGTTTACCCAGACTTGACACTACTGTTGTTCCAGACTATGAGATGTAGGGTTCCTAGGCACGCTAATGAGGTCTCACAAAGCATCAACCATGCCAAATTCAAATTTTACAAGTGCCGAGAAACCCTAATACGGATCGTTAACTAGAATTTTAGGCGAAACAAGCAACTAGTTAACAACTTAACTAAGTGAACGGAAATACAACCTTTGTAGATCCGGTTCTCCACCTCCATAGCTCCGCGATGAAGTCCCCTTGCTGTCCAAATCAAATTCTGGGCTCTAGCGTCGGCTTCATCGGAGAAATGGGCGGGCTAGGTCATCGACTACGATGCCGAAGATGATCTACGTCGAGGCATCACAAGATCAAGCTCCCACTTCACCAAGTCATGAAACTTGTGAAGAAAACACCCTATACTACTTGGCAAGAGGTAGAGGATGAAGAAATAGGAAGTGGGTTCACTTTAGAATTGAATTTCTCACTCTTTTCATCAAATCACCATTGATGGAATCAAGCTTCTTCATCTTGAAGAAGAAGAAGAAGAAGAAGATGAATATTATGATAAGAATAATAAAATAGAAAAGAAAATCAATTCTTATCATATGCAAACCATGGTTAGGTGTAGAGAATGAACTAGGGTTAGTGAATGGTTAGGTTTAGGAGATGAAGAAAAAATGGTCAAAGCTTCTTGAAATTTCTACAAGTATCATAATTTAAAGCAACCATTTTGTTTTCTTCTCTCTTTATTAATCCAAAATAAATAGATAAATAAATGAATAAGAAAACAAAACCTTAACCATTCATATAACCATGGTTTAATCTTTACACAAACCCAAGTTAGCATGCACCATCAAACATGATACATACTTGTGCACAAAAAAAAATTATATCACATATACAATGTGCACAAACAAGTGAGAAAAGCCATTTAAAGTGAACCAATACTAGTTAATGCAAAGTAATATATCAAATATATAATTATGCATTAAATCATTAAATCAACACTTGATTTAACGATCCGGTCATATCGCATGTGACCGACTAATATCCAATGTATCGGCTTATCGAATCAATCCTTGATTCGATAACTAGGTTATATCGCATACAACCATATCGATACATTCATCGCGAGAATAGAATACGGTATCACATACACGCATTATTCTCGGTCCCGCACATATCTCATATGCGCTCCTATTTCGTTTCGCTTGAGCCAGGAAACCTCTGTGTAGGACTCTAAAGACTCGTCAATACGCCGGCAGCAGGTGATGATCATATCAAACACCCACAAGCCGCAAGCGGTCTGCTAAACGTAACGGCCACCCGGGTATTGAGCGATCAGAAGATCGACGAGCAAGCCCGCTCACACTCCTGTGAATCCAACCAGTAACACTTACCGTACAGTCCGGTCTCGTCGTCTGATATGTCGCATATCTCGCCTAGGAGTGGTAAACGTCAGACCCCAACAGCTCGATAAGTCATGTCGATATGAGGTCTATAACAGTTCAAGAAACTACTGGTAACACTTACCAGTAAATCTCAGCAACCCTGGCCAGGGATTTCCGGTTATAGCCAATCGAACACAGCGCAACATCAACTCCCTATACCGGGAGAGACGAATCCCCTCCTATCGCTCATTGCCTCCATGTGATTCGGGACTGTACCCAAAAACCACCGTTTTGCACGCCCTCTTGGACGTGGTAAGGTGGAAATCAAAGCACAGTGGGAACCACACAAGACTCTATGACGATCTCGGGTCAACAGACTACTCTGTACCAGTGTCACCAGAGAACTGCCATCTGACGTAAGGTATAATACCATCTCGGAGTTCTCGGCGAGTCCGTCCAGTGTACCCAGTCTCCACTGAGCACCCGTGTATCATCTCTGATGTCAAACACCAATGGATATGGGATCATCCATCGCCCATCTGTATGAGTCGAGAAGGTATACGCTAGTCTACTCTGGTATATCGATGCCCCGTCTCGATATACCCACGAATAGGGACTTTGAAGGATGTACTTATGGACTACGATGTCCCCACTAGTATGATCTGCATCATAGTCCAGGTAGTCAAGTACACATCCTAAGGGCTTTACCAACATGTAACAGAGAGACAATCAGTGTACACGTTAAGGTAAAGATCAACCAGATAGCATACTATCATGTCGAGCAAGAAAGTCCTCCCTATACATGTCCAAGCATCCACTACAATATACATCCTATGTATAGTAATGGCCTCTATGGCATACATATAACTAACAATCTCCCACTTGCACTAGGCCCATCTGATAGCAGTGGTTGTAGTATCTCATACTCAACCATCCCATAATAGTCTCTCTCTGGGAAAAGGCCTTTATGAGTGGATCCGCCGTGTTGTCCTCTGAGTCTACTCTCCTAACCTCGATCATCCTGGAGATCAACCATCTCCATGATCAGGTGATACTGCCTTAGAATATGTCTGGATCACTGATGGGACCGACGTTCCTTGGCATAAGCCACAACTCCATTGTCACACAATGGGAGGAACTAAGTTCATCTCATGAACTAATATACATCCAGACTGCCTCTTTGGTAGCATCTTAAGTAGCGATGTATCGAGCCTTTATCGTCTAATATGCCACGGTATCGAGCTTGGAACTCTTCCAACATACCGTCCCTTTACTGAGGGTAAAGACAATGCCTGTGACTGACTTTCAGTCGTCCTTATCACCCTGGAACCCTTCCAGTGATTCTCCCCAGGATCGGTTGATACCATCTCACTACAACCAGTGAGAATCCTAACATCCAATTAGATCTATCTCATAGATCCAAAACCCAGGATTTAGGAGGTATCATTTTGATCTTATATGGAGAATCATTGTGATAAGCGGAGATTGACCGAGCGTAGCATAGGAAACTCCTTCCCTATCAAGAGTATGTCATCCACGTACTCTACGAGGATCATCACCATACTCCCTACTACCTTTTTGTATATACAAGGTCCATCTACCATTTTGATGATGTCAAACTGTTTGACTAATACATCAAAACAGATGTTCCAACTCCGCGATACCTGCTTTATCCTATAAAGCATCTTGTACACGTTTCCGCTGCTCCCACTGTCTACGAAGCCCTCTGGCTGTGTACTTATAGACGTTCTCTTCTAAAACATCATTTAGAAAAGCAGTCATGGCACCCAACCGCCAGATATCGTAGTCATGGTATGTAGCCGTGGCAAGTAGGATCTGGATGGACTTAAGCATAGCTACTTGAAAAGGTTTCATCATTATCCACGCCTAGTCGATGACGAAAACCTTTAATAAGTCTAGCTTTGAAAGTCTCGACTTTTCCATCTACACCAAGTAATCTACTCAAGATATACTTGCTCCTGATGGGGATTTAACCTTTCAGATATAGCAGCCAAAGTCCACACTTTGTTGGTGTACATGGATTCCATCTCAGATCGCTAAGCATCCAGCCATTCTTACAGAGTCCCACTCCTGATGGCCAGCTCGAAACTAGTTGGGTCATCATCTCATGATCAATCCTCGCCCCCACTGTCATAGAGTAACCGAAGCATCTCTCAGGCGGGTGAGGAACCTTACTAGATCGGTGGAGAGGCTGACGTTCGTTGGTAACTATTGAATCCTTTGGTTCTATCAAATCATCAGCCGCAGTTTGTATAGCTGGAACATTTCCAGTTCTACATAACTGACCTTGCCTCGAGCTTGTCCGGATTTTTCTTTTAGACATAGCCCGGACAACCCCAAATCTTAACTAACTTAAGAGATGGGCTCTTCCCTTATCATATCAAATATGAAGTGGTAGGCAACTGATTTGATTTGAACCCTATTCAATAGGTATGCAACTTCTCAAGTGCATAACTCCCAAAAAGGAAATAGGTAACTCAGTAGTACTCATCATAGAGCACACCTTATCATATAGGGTGTGATTGCTCCGTCCCGATATACCATCGTACTATGGTGTACACGGAGGAGTAATGCTGAGAGAGAATCTCATTCTCCTTTAGAAAAGTCCAAGAATTTCGTGCTCAAGTATTCTCCTCCTTGATCTCATCAAAGGACATAATACTTATACCCGTTTTGGTTCTCTACTTCTAACTTATATTCTGTGAATATCTCAAAAGGTTCGGACTTGTGTTTCAACAAGAACATATGTCTGAATCTAAAGAGATTATCAGAGAATGTAATGAAGTACAAGGAACCGGTCTTGGCATGTGTAGACAGGGGACCTTACATACATCAACATGTATCATCCCAAGAGTTTACTAACTCTTTCTCTGTTTCCAATAAACAGAGCTATGGTCATTTTATCTCTGTGACATGACTGGCAAGTTTCATAAGATGCAAATTAAAACTAATTTAAATATGCATCTGTATGTAACTTCAGCTAGTCGGGTCGCATTGATATGACCTAGTCTACAATGCCTCAAGAAGGATTCGTTCATTTCTGAACTCTTCCTCTTGTGTGTATTCTATATACTAAGAACTGTAATTTGATTTAGAACATCAATGCTTTTAGATAACGTGCCTGAACCGATCAACTTTTGATATAGGAAATGTTCAAAACATTATCCAACAATACAAAATTTTATCATTTCTTTACTAATAAAGAGACTGATATGATTTTGTATATCAGGTTCGGTATCTAATAACATTCGTTCAGAATCAATGTATTTGTAATACAAGGTGAGAGTGACCAACAGACTTGGCTGCAACTCTTGCTCCGTTTTCTGCCTCATGAAACTTATCACCCGTTCTCAGTTCTTTACCTGTCTGTAGCCCATGTAACATATTACATATGCGGGATCCTGATCCGGTATCATATACCCAGGACGTAAAGGACACTGAGAAACAGTTCTATATAATGAACACACCCGAAGATGATGCATCAGTATGCACTTTCTTCGTTTGGGCGGCACGGGAAATCTGGTATTCCCCTATTTCCTGCTCTGTCTTATAACAATTATAAGTTGGAGCGGGACCAACGTTCCCCAGCTCAGTATAACAAGCGGGTTCGGTCAAATATCCGTATTATTATCTTGATTAAGGCGTGATATGGTCGCTACCTGGAGAGAGAGAGAGAAGAAAACACTCAGCGTATGCTCTTGCAAGAATAGATTGGTTATTATTTTATCTAATCAGGATTGCTCCCACTGTTTTTATCAAATCTTCCTTCAAACCCTAAAAGGAAAGACTAGCCGGGATTAATTACACGCTATAAGTTCGCCAATCTTTCAGCCAGGCCAGTGTCGATACTTTGAGGGAGGTCCCCCGTGCTTTCGCACGAACCTATAAACCTCATTTTTCCTAAGGCGTAACCTCGTTAACACCTTTATAGACACCTACTTGATCGGCTAATTGTAATGTGTAAAACTCTCCCAGGAGTAACTCTTACTCGCAGCGGGTATCGGGATCCAACTATCTCATAGAAGGGATGCAATCTCATTGCAAATTTCAACACTTGAAATTCCCGATAATATTTTGCCCCAAGCGATCTATGACCTTGACTGAGTCAACAAATCATAGACCACAAGTAAAGTTCAACCCGTCATTTCTCGATTGAATTAAACCCACCCGCACGACCCTTGACTGAGTCAACAAGGCCGCACGACTACCCTAATCCTATCGCATCATATGCTTTACAGATAAGCACTAATCAGCTACCGCACACTACGCCTTGACTGAGTCAACAAACGCAGCACGAATACTAACTAGGACTTATCTGAAATGACGGAGGGCTACGTCAGGTTTTTAAGAAAACCTTTTGCGTAATGAACTTTATATCGTTGTAGAATCAAATGATTTTAAAAATGGAGTGCTTTTGAGGCTTTTCTAGTTTTGCTAAAGGAATCACTCCCGGTGAAGGGATCGTCGGTCCTTTCCTCTTCGAATAAGGTGCGGGATATATCATATATATCACTGTGCAAAGCAGAACTCTTAAAAGCAATCAAAAGACAAACCGAGTGTGTAGCATCTGCCAGTTATTGCTAAAGGAGTCACTCCCGGTGAAGGGATCTCGGTCCTTTCCTTATCGAATAAGGTGCAGGATATATCACATATACCGCTGTGCAAAGCAAGAACTGTAGCTACCTGTTTTATTTTGAAATTCGATTCTACAACATCTTTAGGTTTCTTTTCTTTCATTAATCACATTAATGAAGTCCCATTATTTAAGTTACCTAAACATCACAGATAAATACGACGTACACTTATGCCATCCGCATTCGCCTCGACGTCCCCTCGTGCACCGTTAGGTTAGGTAACTAACGGCAGAGCGGGGCAGGGCTAGCGCGGGTGTAAAACATAAGTAACGTCTGTATAATATATCATATATACTATATACTGTATCTATCACAGAACATCACATGATCACATCACAGATATCGCAGCAGAAGAAACATATGAAATATTGGATATACTAGGACGTCCGTGTTTTCAATACGAGCCAGTATAAAACACGGATTCCACGGTCGTGATGAATAGCCAAACCCACACCCCTAGACCCCTACGAGAGCGGCAAGCAACCCTACCAATTCTAGAGTTAGGAGACCCGGACTCGACTTCTCGAGTTGGTCTCCCACTGGACTCCAGAACCCGGTTACTTGTGCTCTCCTCCTTGGGTCTATCCTAGTGCGGAAAAGTAAATAATATACAAATGGTGACATCTTCCGCAACATGGAAGTGCCCCAATAAAAGAATATTACATACAAGTTTTTACATGAATGAAAATGAAAAACACGCATCTCACATAAAACCCCCGGCTATTCAAACACGACGATCCAATATAACATATCCAGCAACACATAACATCACATGTCATCAACGTAAGTAAATATGCGCATCCCAATTGTCGTTGACATATAGCAACGAAACCGGCGATATCACATATTACACTTACGGTCACAGAAAAGAAAGTGTAATACTACAACGGTTGGAATCCGCAACCTCTTTAGACATCGCATGCCTAATCAAATGAATACCTTAGACATCACATGCCTAACAATTATAAACCCCGCATTTTAGTCTCATTATCGAAAACTCTTTTCAATATCAAGTCGGGCAATTCAACAAGATTGCCGACATCCTGATTGAATGCTCGTCGCAAACTTTAGTAGGCGGCCACACCCCCGATGCCGTCGACGAAGTGCACCAAGGCGGAACACCGCTGCCGCGAGCACCCGAACGGATGTTTTCGGCGACGGGGTTCTCCTGCAGTCACTTGGTCGGGGCTATGGGGTGAGGCTGTCTATTAAGTTTACCCGGCGAGTATCCGCGTACGCTACGTGATTGCGACAGACTTTTGATCACATCAAAATTCCTTGGCAACCGATCAAGTGAGACTAAAGTGCTATGTTTATAACATTTATACAGTTATCTCATAACTACTTGTGAATTCCAATTATTGTATCCCATTCCAGATAAATAGAAAATGTTAAACTTTCCGATCGAACATCCAAACACCCAAGTTTTCCCGAAACAGCTCAACACATGAAACAAGTTTAAAAACATCCAGTTCATGCCTCAGTACCAACGGTCCAGCCGTAGAAGGGTCAAGCCAACGCCTCACATGTGGCACGCCGTACTGCCCCAAACCCGAAGGTTCAAAGGGCAGTTCAAGACGATCACATAATCGAGTTAAGGTTTGTTGTCTTCTAGAGGGTCCATCGCGTTACTTGCACTACTTAGAACGTTATTAAACCACGGAAAGATCCAACATTTGGAAATTTCCCAACAGGGGAAAAAGTGGGTATTTATATCCGATCGAACTTTTTAACATATTCTAAATATCCGGAAAACAAATAGACAAAGTCCGATAATCCGATCGATTCTACGAACCCCCAATACAACCAAGAAAATTCAACTCTTGAATAAATTTTAATAATTCCCATAAAATACAGCACATCCAGAAACTAATTACTGTGCAAACCAAGTGCATTGATTCAGCACTTTAGCCGCGGAACCGCCGCACAAGGCAGGGTGGGGCCGCGGTTCCGCGGCTCTTCTGTCGAATCAATGTCACGTGCTTCACAGTAATTCATAATATTCCCTGCTGAATTTTTTAGCAATTTTTAATGTGGAAAAAACCCTGAAATTGAAAAATGTACAGAGAGCAATTTTGGGTTTAGGGTTTCGGTTCGATCGGGTTTCTAACATCGTCTAAGCATCGCCTAAGGCTCTAGCTAGGCTCTGATACCACTGTAGGGTTCCTAGGCACTCTAATGAGGTCTCACAAGGCATTAACCATGCCAAATTCAAATTTTACAAGTGCCGAGAAACCCTAATACGGATCGTTAACTAGAATTTTAGGCGAAACAAGCAACTAGTTAACAACTTAACTAAGTGAACGGAAATACAACCTTTGTAGATCCGGTTCTCCACCTCTATAGCTCCGCGATGAAGTCCCCTTGCTGTCCAAATCAAATTCCGGGCTCTAGCGTCGGCTTCATCGGAGAAATGGGCGGGCTAGGTCATCGACTACGATGCCGAAGATGATCTATGTCGAGGCATCACAAGATCAAGCTCCCACTTCACCAAGTCATGAAACTTGTGAAGAAAACACCCTATACTACTTGGCAAGAGGTAGAGAATGAAGAAATAGGAAGTGGGTTCACTTTAGAATTGGATTTCTCACTCTTTTCATCAAATCACCATTGATGGAATCAAGCTTCTTCATCTTGAAGAAGAAGAAGAAGAAGATGAATATTATGATAAGAATAATAAAATAGAAAAGAAAATCAATTCTTATCATATGCAAACCATTGTTAGGTGTAGAGAATGAACTAGGGTTAGTGAATGGTTAGGTTTAGGAGATGAAGACAAAATGGTCAAAGCTTCTTGAAATTTCTACAAGTATCATGATTTAAAGCAACCATTTTGTTTTCTTCTCTCTTTATTAATCCAAAATAAATAGATAAATAAATGAATAAGAAAACAAAACCTTAACCATTCATATAACCATGGTTTAATCTTTACACAAATCCAAGTTAGCATGCATCATCAAACATGATACATACTTGTGCACAAAAAAAAAATATATCACTTATACAATGTGCACAAACAAGTGAGAAAAGCCATTTAAAGTGAACCAATACTAGTTAATGCAAAGTAATATATCAAATATATAATTATGCATTAAATCATTAAATCAACACTTGATTTAACGATCCGGTCATATCGCATGTGACCGACTAATATCCAATGTATCGGCTTATCGAATCAATCCTTGATTCGATAACTAGGTTATATCGCATACAACCATATCGATACATTCATCGCGAGAATAGAATACGGTATCACATACACGCATTATTCTCGGTCCCGCACATATCTCATATGCGCTCCTATTTCGTTTCGCTTGAGCTAGGAAACCTCTGTGTAGGACTCTGAAGACTCGTCAATACGCCGGCAGCAGGTGATGATCATATCAAACACCCACAAGCCGCAAGCGGTCTGCTAAACGTAACGGCCACCCGGGTATTGAGCGATCAGAAGATCGATGAGCAAGCCCGCTCACACTCCTGTGAATCCAACCAGTAACACTTACCGTACAGTCCGGTCTCGTCGTCTTATATGTCGCATATCTCGCCTAGGGGTGGTAAGCGTCAGACCCCAACAGCTCGATAAGTCGTGTCGATATGAGGTCTATAACAGTTCGAGAAACTACTGGTAACACTTACCAGTAAATCTCAGCAACCCTGGCCAGGGATTTCCGGTTATAGCCAATCGAACACAGCGCAACATCAACTCCCTATACCGGGAGAGACGAATCCCCTCCTATCGCTCATTGCCTCCACGTGATTCGGGACTGTACCCAAAAACCACCGTTTTGCATGCCCTCTTGGACGCGGTAAGGTGGAAATCAAAGCACAGTGGGAACCACACAAGACTCTATGACGATCTCGGGTCAACAGATTACCCTGTACCAGTGTCACCAGAGAACTGCCATCTGACGTAAGGTATAATACCATCTGGGAGTTCTCGGCGAGTCCGTCCAGTATACCCAGTCTCCACTGAGCACCCGTATATCATCTCTGATGTCAAACACCAATGGATATGGGATCATCCATCGCCCATCTGTATGAGTCGAGAAGGTATACGCTAGTCTACTCTGGTATATCGATGCCCCGTCTCGATATACCCATGACTAGGGATTTTGAAGGATGTACTTATGGACTACCATGTCCCCACTAGTATGATCTGCATCATAGTCCAGGTAGTCAAGTACACATCCTAAGGGCTTTACCAACATGTAACAGAGAGACAATCAGTGTACACGTTAAGGTAAAGATCAACCAGATAGCATACTATCATGTCGAGCAAGAAAGTCCTCCCTATACATGTCCAAGCATCCACTACAATATACATCCTATGTATAGTAATGACCTCTAGGGCATACATATAACTAACATGAGACCCGGCAGGAGGATATGTATAGCGTCGTTCTAAACTAGTTTTAGAAGTACACGTATATATTATTCTGCCAGAGGGTTGTTGTAGTCAGTGGGAGCAGCGGAAGCATAGTGTGCAAGTAGCTTATGTCTTTTTATAAGCATGAGCAGATATAGCGCAGATAAGATCATCTAATTTTGATGTGACAATCATGGGTTTTGACTTCATCAGAATAGGGGATAGATCTATTAAGAAGGTAGTAGGGAGTGATGTCCTGGTATTTGGATGACATACACAGAGTAGGAACTGAAATTCCCATACTACAATCGGTTGTACGTTGGTCGTCACACAATTGTTTCTCCACAAAGGACATGGATATAATATTTGACAATCTGGTTTCTAGATCTATGGTTTTAGATCTAGATTTGGGTAGTTTCCCAATGTGTGTACGTTGACAGTATTCTAATAGTATTTTAGAATAGATGACTCCTGGCATGGTGGTGTACCTACAGGTGATGGAGTCACCCTCTCTAAAGGTGTCTTACAGACTAAAGGGGAAAGGGACGTGCATGATTGACAGATCACTTGCTTAGGCAATTGAGTCAATCGTGAGATGTCAAGTACCACACCAGATGTCATTTTTTGCACTAGATGCGATAAGTTTATATTAATCCAATCTTGAAGAAATATACGGAAGCAGTTATAGAACATAAGTACATGTTCTACGGATTTGATGACGGCAGCCTCCTTCGGGAGACGGTTATCATTCCAGGCTTCAAAGGCGACATAGATGACAGAGTGATTGTCAGAGTTATAGTTTTCCCTCAGACGAGGAACAGTATTATGGACAGGTGGTCCAAGAGGATACTGTGGAAAGCATAGTGCACAATACTGATTAGGTTCAGTTGACGATACAGTCTAAGAAGTTTGGATTTGGAGTTCATTTATGAACTAGGTCCCATCAGATATCCAGACATATTCTAAGACAGGTATTACTCAATTCGGGAGATGGCTTTCTTCGCGAACTTGAGATTTAGAGAGACATAAAAAGAAACATCAGGGCGGATCCACCCACTGAGGCTATTTCTCGAACACAATAGTTTTACAAACGAGCTTTGTGAAACTGATTAGTAGAGGAGTTAGATTTTCCGTATCACACGAGCTGTGAGTACGCGACATCGCAACAATTAGCCTTAAGTGCAAGTGGGAGATTGTTGGATATAGTGCCCTCTAAGTCAATTATTGTATCGCAGGTACGTGATTGCAATGATTGAGAGAGGACCTATACCGATAAAACAGTCTTACTCGAGATGATAGTATGCTGTCTGGTTTATCTTTATCAACATGTATATGTTGATAAAGCCCATAGGATTCTTTCTTGACTATCAGCAGTATGATGGCGATCATATATGTGGGAGCTGGGGTCTATAAGCACATCCTTAAAGTGTCCCTAGTCGTGGGAGTTTCGAGACAGGGCATCGATACTCCAGAGTAGACTAATGTATACATTCGAAACCCCGACGAGGGGCGGTGGCCGGTCTCACAAGCCATTGGTGTTAGTTGGTTCACCTAAGATGTATACAGGTGCTCATTGGGTTATGAGTACACCGGATAGGACTTGCCAGGAACTTGCTAGTTGGTATTATACCTAGCGTCATATAGCAGTTCCCTGGTGACATATGTACAGGTTAGTTCATCGACCTGAGGTCGTCATTTGTCTCGTGTGAGTTCCCACTGTACTTTGATTTATACCCTACCATGGGTCAAAGGAGTCATGCAAAAAGGTATATTTTGGGTGCAGTCCCGAGCCACATGGAGGCAGTGAGCAGATCTTCGGGGACTCGTCTCTCCTGGTTTTGGGGTAAGATCGCGTAGTGTTTAGGAGAGCCATTACACGAAATCCCTGGCCAGGGTAATCGAGATTTACTGGAAGGTATTCCAGTAGTATCTCAGGGTGTTCTGGGCTGCTCTCTGACACGACTTATACAGCTATTGGGGGTCCGACGTTTACCGGCCACCTAGGCCTAATATGCGATACTCATAGACGAATGGACCGGACTGTACGGATATTGTCACTGTCAGACTCAGTAGGGTTTATAGATGAGTTCGCTCGTCTGCTTCCTTTCCAATCAATACATAGGCAACCGTTACGTACAGCTAGTACCTCTGACGTGCTAGTGGTTATACCCAGTGCCATTGTATTGATGAGTCATTAGAGTCCCCCACAGACACTTTTCCAAGTTCGGGCGAAACGTTGTAGATGCCGTATGGTTTTATGGCAGGGTTCGAAAAATGCACGTGCGTTTTCGCACGTGTCATTTTCGGGGCAGATAATGCTGGTCGGCTTTGGTTTAAGCCGGATCCGAGTATTATACTGTGTAGATATAATATCTTTGTCTCAGTTGCATTTGTATTCGGTCGTAATACAAATGCGGGTATGTTTATACCATTACGGGGTTATCCTGAAATTCGTTTCAGGATCACTTTTGGAAGTTGCCAGTTTCCAGTTTTCTATCACCCGTCTTTAATATTCGGTTAAATGCGGATTTAACTTTTCATCATTTGGGTGAGTCATAGTTCTAGAAGATTCTAGAAATGGTGACTAGGATTAGTGACTCATCATTTCATTAATTGTGAGGTAAGGTGTTAAGTGAGGTGTCTTAATTCATTTAATGTTTCGCAAGGTGGAATTTGCATTGATGTGGTTTTGTTTTTGCTTGAGATCTTTTGAGTTATGATAAGTATCCTTGATATTATTCCTTATGATCACCGTCCTTACTCCTACACTCACCCTCCCTCAATTTATATGGCCGGCCCCTTGTGGGAAGATGGGTATGTGATTTCCTTTGAAAAGATTATGATAGTTTGGTGTATGGAAATTTCTTAGTTCATTCCATCACAATTTCAATTGGCAACTTCATTAACCGTTCGTCCATATCTTTGGACGTAACGAGACAAAGTGTTCTACTCATTCTCTACATCATTCTTGGTCGTCTCTTTTAGCAAACTTGACGATCGAGTTGCCTCGGTTCAGAGGCAGGAGCCCGTTTAAAGATCCGTCGACGTGGTGCCACCTGGACGACGAGACTGGAGTTTCAGAAGATCAAAGCCGCCCCACAAAGCGTGGGATGATGGTTAAAGACCAAAGGACTCGGATCGTTCGGTATAACAATTCTACCCTCTTTACAATATGTTAGTTTAGCTTTAATGGCAGATCCGGGTTATAGTACGTGATAGCGCCAGTTGTTAAAAGTATTTGTTCCGTATATTAGCGTCTGTTAGACGGCTGGGGCGCTACCGTGGACTTGCACGACCATGATATAGAGAGGAAGGGGGTGAGTGTAGGAGCTAGGAGGTGACCACAAGAATAAATGAGATGATGATTCACCTTAACACCTTGTATGAACACATTAATGAACAAATGAATCATCAAGCCTAGTCACCATCCTAGTCATCAAGCATTTAATGAACAAATGAGTCATGAGGCCTAGTCACCATCTTAGTCATCATCTAGAAGCTTTCACACTCATCTCAAGAAAAGATAAATCCGTCTTTAACCGAATGTTAAAAGGCGGGTGATAGAAAACTGGAAACTGGCAACTTCCAAAAGTGATCCTGAAACGAATTTCAGGATAACCCCGTAATGGTATAAACATACCCGCATTTGTATTACGACCGAATACAAATGCATCTGAGACAAAGATATTATATCTACACAGCATAATACTCGGATCCGGCTTAAACCAAAGCCGGCCAGTATTATCTGCCCGAAAAATGACACGTGCGAAAACGCACGTGCATTTTCCAAACCCTGCCATAAAACCATACGGCCTCTACAACGTTTCGTCCGAACTTGGGAAAGTGTCTGTGGGGAACTCTAATGACTCATCAACACACTGGCACTGGGTATAACCTCTAGCACGTCAGAAGTACAAGTTGTACGTAACGGTTGCCTATGTATTGATTAGAAGGGAAGCGAACTCATCCATAAACCCTACTGAGCCTAACAGTGACAATATACATACAGTCCGGTCCGTTCGTCTATGAGTATCGCATATCTGCCTAGAGGGCTAGTAACGTCAGACCCCCAATAGCGGTATAAGTCGTGTCAGAGAGTGGCCCAGAACACCCTGAGATACTACTGGAGTACCTACCAGTAAATCTCCTGCCTCGGCCGAGGGCTTTGTGTAATGGCTCTCCTAGACATAGCGCGATCTCACCCCCAATACCGGGAGAGACGAATCCCATGCCGATCCCCTCACTTGCCTCCATGTGGCTCGGGACCGTACCCAAAAAAGACCTGTTTGCATGATTCCTTTGAGCCGTGGTAGGGTAGAAATCAAAGCACAGTGGGAACTCACATGAGACAAATGACGATCTCAGGTCGATGAACTAACCTGTACACATGTCACCAGGGAACTGCTATCTGACGATATGTATAATACCAACTAGCATATTCCCGGCGAGTCCTGTCCGGTGTACTTATAACCCAATGAGCACCTGTATACATCTTAGGTGATCCAACTGACACAAGTGGCTTGTGAGACCGGCTATCGCCCCTCGTCGGGGTCTTGACTGTATACACTAGTCTACTCTGGAGTATCGATGCCCTGTCTCGAAACTCCCATGACTAGGGACACTTTAAGGATGTGCTTACAGACCCCAGCTCCCACGTATATGATCGCCATCATACTGCTGGCAGTCAAGCAAGAATCCTATGGGTTCTATCATCATGCAATAGTGAACTAAAGAATGTATACGATGATAAAGACAAACCAGATAGCATACTATCATTTCGAGCAAGACTGTCATATCGGTATAGGTCCTGCCTCAATTATTGCAATCACGTACCTGCGATCCAATAATTGACTTTGAGGGCACTATCTCCAACAATTGCCACTAATTTATTTTGTAAGAAATTTCTTTTCTAAAAAAGCGGCATGACGAGAAATAAACACCTTTTGTTCCTCGTTATGGTAGAAACGATATCCATGTGAATGTTTAGTATATCCCACAAACTTATAAAGAACTGACCGTGCCTTGAGTTTGTCTGGATTTTACCTTTTGACATAGGCTGGACAACCCTATATCTTAACACGTTTAAGACATGGTCTCTTCCCACTTCATATCTCATATGGTGTGGTAGGTACAGATTTAGACGGAACTTGATTCAATGGGTATGCAGCTGTCTCAAGCGCATAACTCCAAAAGGAAATAAGTAACTCAGCCGTGCTCATCATAGAGCGCACCATATCTAATAGTGTGTGATTCCTCCGTTCCGATACACCGTTGTGCTGTGGTGTATAAGGAGGAGTAAGCTGAGAGAGAATCCCATTCTCTTTTAGATAGTCCAGAAACTCATTGCTCAAGTATTCTCCTCCTCGATCAGATCGAAGGATCTTAATGCTTTTACCTGTTTGGTTCTCTATTTCGTGCTTATATTCTTTGAATTTCTCAAAAGTTTCAGTCTTGTGTTTCAACAGGAACACATGTCCGTATCTTGAGAGATCGTCAGTGAATATAATGAAGTATGAGAAACCATTCCTGGCATGTGTAGACATAGGACCACATACATCACTATGCATCAGTCCTAAGAGTTCCTTAACTCTTTCTCCGTGTCCACTAAATGGGGTTTTGGTCATTTTGCCTTTGAGACATGAATGGCAAGTTTCATAAGATGATAATTTGAACGGATTCAAATATCCATCTTTGTGTAACTTAGCTAGTCGTGTCGCATTGATATGACCTAGTCTACAATGCCACAACAAGGATTCGTTCATTTCTGAACTCTTCCTCTTATGTGTGTTTTGTACATTAAGAACCGTGGTTTGATCTAGAACATATATGCCATTATTTAACGAGCCTGATCCAATCAAGTTTTGATCTAGGAAGATATTCATAACATTATCCTGCACTTCAAAATTATATCCTTTTTTACTTAATAAAGAAACTGGTATAATATTGCATATCAGGGTCGGAATATAATAGCATTCGTTCAGAATTAATGTATTACCATTTGGTAATACAAGGTGATATTCGCCAACTGCTTTGGCTGCAACATTTGCATCATTCACTACTCTTACAGAATGATCACCCTCTCCCAGTTCTCTACCTTTCTTTAGCCCATTTAACATATTACATATGTGGGATCCTGATCCGGTATCTAATACCCAAGACGTAGAGTGAACTGAGAAACAGTTCTCGATAACTAACACACCCGAAGAAGATGCATCAACATACTTATTCTTCGTTTGGGCGGCGTAAGAATCCGGATATGTCCCTATTCCCTGCTCAGTTTTATAACAATTATAAGAAAGAACGGAACCAAAGTTCCCCTGCTCGGTATAATAAGCGGGTTCAGTCAATACATCCATATTATCTTGATTAAGGCCTGACAAGGTCACTACCTGGAGAGAGAGAGAGAAGAAAACACTTTATCATATGCTCTTGCAAGATTAGATTGGTTATTATCTTATCTAATCAGGATGGCTCCCACTGTTTTCATCAAATTTTCCTTCAAACCATAAAAGGTAAGACTAGCCGGGATTAATTACACTTTACAAGATCGCCAATCTTTTGGCCAGGCCAGCGTTTGTACATTGAGGGATGTTCCCCGTGCTCTCGCACGGACCTAATTAAAATAAATCTTGTTTTCCCAGTGGCATAAACCCGTTAACACCTTTCTAGACTCCTACTTGATCGGCTAATTGTCATTTGTAAAACTCTCCCTGGAGTAACTCTTACTCGCAGTGAGTATCGGGATCCAACTATCTCATAGAAGATATGCAATCTCATTGCAAATTTCAACACTTGAAATTTCCGATAATGTTTTTGCCCCTAACCCCTTATGACCTTGACAAAGGCCAACAAACCATAGGATGCTAGTCAAGTTCAACCCATCATTTCCCGATTGAATTAAACCCACCCGTTCGACCCTTGACAAAGGCCAACAAGGTCGTACGACTACCCTAATCTAATCGCATCACATGCTTAAACAAATAAGTAGTAGTCAGCTACCGCATACTACGCCTTGACAAAGGCCAACAAACGCAGCACGAATACTAAATAGTCTTTATCTGAAATGACGGAGGCTACGACAGGTTTTTATAAAAACCTTTTGCTTAATGAACTTGACATCGTTGTAGAAACAAGTGATTTTGAAAAGGAGTGTTTTTGAGGCTTTTACTAGTTTCGCTAAAGAGGTCACTCCCGGTGACGGGACCTCGGCTCTTTTCTTATCGAATAAGGTACTGGATATTCTACAAATACCACTATGCAAAGCAAGAACTATAGAAGCAATCTAAAACAAAACCGAGTGAGTTGTAGCATTTGCTAGTTTTGCTAAAGAGGTCACTCCCGGTGAAGGGATCTCGGCTCTTTCCTTATCGAATAAGGTGCTGGATATTCTACAAGGAATACCGCTATGCAAAGCAAAAACTAGAGCTACCCTTTTTTATAAAATTGATTCTACAATATCTTTTAGGTTTCTTTTCTTTCATTAATCTCATTAATGAATCCCATTATTTAAGCTTCCTAAGCATCACAGAAGAAACGAAAATACAACGTACGCTTATGCCATTCGCATTCGCCACAGTGTCCCGTTATGCACCGTTATTTTACTTAACTAATGGAATACCGGGGCGGGACTAGTATGGGTGCAAACCATAAGCAACGTTTATTATATATCATATATATAATAATAAGGCATTCGTCTCAGGCATATAAAATGATCACATCACAGAATATTAGCAGCAGAACTTAACATATGAAATATTGGACATAGTAGGAGGTCCGTGTTTTATTTTGAGCCTTTATAAAACACGGATTCCACGGTCGCGATGAATATCCAAACCCACATACCTAGACCCCTATGAGAGCGGCAAGCAACCCTACCAATTCTAGGGTTAGGAGACCCGGTCTCGACTCCTCGAGATGGCCTCCCACTAGACCCTAGAACCCGGTTGCTTGTGCTCTCCTCCTTGGGTCTATCCTATTGCAAAAAAGTAAATAATTTACAATGGTGACATCATCCTCAATCCGGAAGTGCCTCAATAAAAGAATATTACATACATTGAATTTTACATGAATGAAAATAAAAACCCTCATCTCATATAAAACCCCGGCTATTCAAATCACGACGATCCAATATAACATATCACAGCAACACATAACATCACATGTCATCAAAGTAAGTAAATATGCGTATCCTAATTGTCGTTGATGTATAGCAATGAAACCGGCGATACTGCACATATTACACTTAAGGTCGCAGAAAAGAAAAAAGAAAAACTACAACAATTGGAATCGTAACTGCTCTTAGACAACACAAACCCAGGATATCACATATCCAAGATTTCATGCCTAACAATGTAAAGCTCGCATTTAGTTCTCACCCATGAAAACACTTTTTCAAATATAAGTCGGATAATTCAACAACATTTCCGATTACATCCGAGACCGAAATGTTAGATTTACACGCAACAAATAAATTTGTAGATTCCAATTATTGAATCTCATTACAGAAAGCTAGACGACATTAAACAAGTCAATCGAATCAACGAATTCCCAAAATTCCCAGAGAGCTCAATAATTAAGCAGAACTAAAAATTCCCAGAAGCATTCCCCAGTACCTACGGACCTACAGCTGAAGGGCCCGACCCAAGCCTCTTAAGTGGCGCTGCGGTTCCGCCGCTAAAATCATGTTTAAGCCGCGGATCCGCGGTCACTTAGACGAGTTAGGGTTTCGTTCTTCAGGTGTGTCCATAGAATTACCTGCATGATTTTCAGAATAATTTTAACATGAAAATTTTCAACTTTTGGAAAAATTTCCAGAAAGTGGGAAAATCGGTTATTCGGAGTTCGTTCAGACTTTTAGTTTCGCCTATGCAACGCCTAATGCTCTAGCTAGGCTCTGATACCAGTGTAAAGTTCTTAGCCATAATCACAAGGTCTCACAAGGCATCAAACATGCTCTATTTAAAAATAATTGTGCCAAACAACCCTAACCCAGGATCTAACTAGAGTTTTAGGAGCTAAACTAGAAAGTAAATATCTTTACATCTAAGTGATAACGGAATACGACCTTTGTAGACCGGTCCTTCACTTCATTTGCTCCTTGTAGTGATCCCTTCGCTACGATCATGGAACTCCTGAACTCTTGCATGGCTTCTCAAGGTGAAAGGAACGATTTTGCTTGAAGTCTTCGAGGCTGAAGATGATCTACGTCGAGGAGACACCTACTCAAGCTACTACTTCACTAATGAGATATTAGTGAAACTAACACCCTATACTAAAGTGCTAATCTAATAGAGGATGATGAAGTAGGAAGTGGACTCATATTAGTTTTATTTTTCTCACAATATTTTCTCACTTTTGAAAAAGCTAGCAAGCTTTTTCTCAAAGATGAAGATGATGAAGTCAAGAGATGAGAATGAACTAATGAGATGAGAGAATCAACCATGGGTGAGTTTGTATCATATACTAACTCATGTAGAGACATAACCATGGCTAAGTTATAATGGTTAGGTTAATAAATATCTTATGTAAAACAAAATTAGTGGACTAAGTCAATGCATCTACAAGCTTCGCAAAGCATCATGCATGTGACTAATTATCCACTAATTTGGATTTACTTTAAATACTTAAACCCTACATTATAATTAGTATGGTGTAAGTCTCATACACCCATGTAGTGTGTGTCAACAACCATGACACAAAAATAAAACACAATTAATATATATATCAAGTGTGCACATGTGAGAAAAAAATAAATGATTAAGTGAGCTAATATTAGTTAATGTAAACTAGTATATCATATATACAATTATGCACAAAATTATCAAATCAACACTTGATTTAATAATCTGGCTGTATCACATACAACCGACTAATAGTATATGTACCAACTTATCGAATCAACACTTGATTCGATAATCCGGCTATATCACATATAACAGACCGATACAAATATCGCGAGAATATAATACGGTCTCATATACTCGTATTATTCTCGGTCCCACACATATCACATATGTGCTGCTACTTCGTTTTGCCTGAGCCAGTAAAACCTCTATGTAGGACTCTAAAGACTCGTCAATACGCCGGTAGTAGGTGGTGATCACATCAAGCACCCACAAGCCGTCAGCGGTAGTAGCTGGACGTAACGGCTACCCGGGTATTAAGCGATCACAAGGTCAACAAGCAAGCCCGCTCTAGCTCCTGTAAAGCCTGTCAGTAACACTACCGTACAGTCCGGTCTCTTCGTCTGATATGTCGCATATCAAGTCTAGGGGTGGTAAACGTCAGATCCTAATAACTCGATAAGTCATGCCGAAACGAGGCTCATAACGGGTCGAGAAATTACTGATAACACTTACCAGTAAATCTCTAAATCAGCTCTGGCCAGGGAATTCCCTATTATGGCCAATCGAGCACAGCGCAATATCAACCCCCAATACCGGGAGAGACGAAACCCCTCCTATCGCTCATTACCTCCATGTGACTCAGGACTGTACCTAAAAACCACCGTTTTATATGTTCTCATGAACATGGTAAGGTGGAAATCAATGCACAGTGGGAATCACACAAGACTCTATGACGATCTCGAGTCTACAGACTAACCAGTACAAGTGTCATCAGAGAACTGCTATCTAACATAGGTATAATACCATCTAGGAGTTCTCGGCGAGTCCGTTCAGTGTACCCAGTCCCCACTGAGCATCCGTACACCATCTTTGATGTTAAACACCAATGGATATGGGATCATCCATCGCCCATCATATGGGTCAAGATGCGTATACGCTAGTTTACTCTAGAGTATCGATGCCCTGTCTCGATACACCCTCGACTAGGAATAGTTATAGGATGTACTCTTGAACTACCCTGGCCCTACTAGTATGATCTGCATCACAGTCCTAGTAGTCGAGTACATATCCTAAGGGCTTTATCATCATGTGAGAGCATGACAGTAAACCAATACAAGTCAACATGTTAAGACAAAGTGAAAGCAGATAGCATACTATTATATCGAGCAAGAAAGTCCTCTCTATATATATCCAAGCAACCACTATGATTTACATCATATGTACAACAATAGCCTCTAGGGCATATACATAACTAACAATTGCAACGGGTTGTCTTAATCTAAACTTATATCGTCATGTATTTGCCGTAAAATTTATTTTGTTAGATCCATGATCCGAACTTGTTTGCATCATTAGAGAGAGATTCAAGATGTTTAGCTCAGTTTTCTAGCATGGAGGATGCATACTTTAAATGATTCGGTGTCCTTGGATACAAATTTGAAGTTAAGGATATAGAAATATCTCGAACTACTCAGAATAGTGGGATTGTGACCGTAGGATCGGATGATGTGATTTATTATGGATACTTAAATTGCATACTTGGCATCCAATATCCCGGGCGATTAGAACCGTTTTATATATTTCAGTGTATTTGGTACGATATACGAACCGATATGGATAACTAGAGAAACAATCTCAGGATTTAGAAAGATGAATATGTATTGACTGGTGTAAACACACTTCGATTTTACGGTCAGGACGATCCATTTATCTTCCCGCAACAAGTGTTTCAAGTATACTACTCACAGTGCTTAAAGCATCTGGGATAGAATGTCTTATGCTGTTGTAAACCCAGGGATGTTTACGGTGTCCCAGAATTCGAAGGATCGTTTGGAGGATAGCTATGAGGATGAAGAAGAGAGAAAACTTAGAGTGCTCCGACCGTCTGTCTCCAAAGACAGGTTGTCTTCAGCTGATCGTGAAATTACATGGGTTAGGAATTATATTGATAATGAAACCCAAGTAGATATGTCTAATGCGTCTACGAAACAAAAAAAGTTATCAGTAATGTTATATTATAACTTCACATTTTTACGATCTATACATATATTGCATGCATATGTAATGATTGTACTTTTATCTAGGTCTGATGATAGCGCCATGAGCAGTGAGGGGCGGCAGGAGCATCAGCCGCGGTAGCGGCAGAGGGAGAGGTAGAGGCAGAGGCAGAGTGGTTCTGCCGTCCGTAGAGCTGCGTAGGGAGCTCCAGAGGGCTGGTCTTGTATCCTGATCCGTATCCCCTTCGGATGACTCCTTCCGTGTGGACTTTACCACACCTCCAGGTATATTGCACACATATTCATTTCGAATGTAATATTATAGATATATACGTATATTTATTTTAAAGTAACTTATATAGTCAATTTTTAATTGTCTAGCTGTAGGTGGTGCGTCCACATCAGAGGCAGAAGCCACTACCGCACCTGCAGGCATGTTTATATATTTTATATTGCATGCATATTGATTTAGAATATTATATTATAGATATGCACACATTCTTTTTGAAATTAGTTATATAATTAATTTTTAATTGTCTAGCCGTAGGTGGTGCCTCCATATCCCGGGCAGAAGCCACCACTGCACCTGCAGTTATGTTTATATATCCTATATTGCATGCATATCGATTTAGATTGTTATATTATAGATATACACATTTTCTTTTTGCAATTACTTATATAATCTATTTTTAATTTTCTGGCTGTAGGTGGTGCAACCACATCTGGCGCAGAGGCCACTGCCGCCACTTCCGTACCCTCCGCGCAGTCTGCAAGTTAGTTTTCTTAAATATAAAATTTTTATCGTCAATATTTACATATACTCTAAAAATAACCATCAAATTCATGTAATTTTATCGTCAATATTTATTTTCTAGTTGGAGAGAATATGTCCACGTCCGGGTCACCTGTTGTTCCTCACTGGAGGAACTATCGTCCCGTTCGTGCTGCTGTCCGGGCCTAGGTTGTGCTGCGGTCGCCGGAGGTATATATCGCACTTCATTTTTCGTTAATCCTTAATTTCTAAATACCATTTTGTCTTGATGTTGCTTGTCTTGATATTTCTAGTAAATGCAGGACAACCCTACCCCGAGAGGGGGACATGAGGGCTGAATCAGTACCACAGGCTGAGGCCCGATAGAGCTAGGAGGAGGAACCATTCCTCCTTTACTTTACCCCCGATTATCGCTATACCGGTGATTATGCCGAGAGCTTCGGCTAGTATATGGTGGATGAGAGCCGCATCCAAAAGAAATATCCTCTTCACGTTGAGTGGGGCGATCAGTACCGGTGCTCCTATACCCTCTTATAAGATCAGGCTCGTGTATTAATATATATTTTCATTTGAATTATCATATAAATTTTTTATTATTTAACACTTATAATTTAAATACATTATTTTCTTGTATTTGCAATTGGATTACGACTTTCAGCCTGTACTCGATCCTGATCACCCTGACAGAGTGATCGATCTTCACGCTCTTTATCTGGGCCTCAAGAAGAACATGCAATCTAAGATCAGATATAATAGAAATGAGCTGAAGATCGATTGGTACATGCTATGACTGGCGACCGCCGAGACGGAGAGAACGGCTCTCCTACATTCTCCGGCCTTTGCTAGAGTCGACGTAGATACATGCCCTCTCTTGTGCCGGTATTATAAGTCTGAGCGCAAACAGATTTGTAATTTAAATGTAATTAATTGTTTAGTATATAATTTATTTTGTTGTGTTGCTTAATTAGAAAACTAAATCTGACTGTGTTGTGCAGAAACATGCCGATAAAAATAAGGAGAATAGGAAGTCGGTGAAGAGTGGTCGCCCCACTTACACAGGTGGCTCGAGAAACAATACTCGTGTCATGGAGGTATCGGTAAACTACAATAGATCTATTTTGATATAATGGAATATTAAGAGTTTTTTATATAATATATGTAAATTTTTGGTGAATTGCAGAGAGCTCTGACCCTGGCACAGGGTGGTACACTGAGCGTGTTGATCGCGTATCTTACCGTCCACGGCAGCTCGACAGATCCCGCCACGGGCGGGTTTTGATTCCCCTACACTGCTACCCAGGAGTATTACGTAAGTGTTAATATTTATTCTAATTTGTTGAATATTTTTTTTGATAAATTCAAATTCAAATGATATATATACTTATGGTTTAATGCTTAACGTGGGTGTAGGAGCGGGTGGTGGAGCAGGCGGAGGCATCGGAGATCGATTTCAGTGCAGTCCGATCATACTGACCCCAGTCCTAGACGCCGCACACAGAAGGCACCATGGAGGCTGGGAAAGAGGTCGGAGAGTTTGTCCTAGCAGGGCCCATATGAAGTTGGCCTCCACTCCGGTTGTTACTTCCCCTACCCCCATGAGCGACGTCTGGAGCATGATGTTGCCGCTTTGAAGACCACCGTCAAGGAGTTGAGGGAGATATTGGTACGTATATTACTTATTAGTAAAATATTAAATCATATTATAGATAGTAGCATATGGAATATTAGTAGCCTGGGCTTATTTGGATTTAGACTTAAGTTTGATTAATCAGACTTGCATAAAACTATCTAATTAAACTGAACTCTATAATCATAAGCATGCCACATATTTCTTCATTTTGGAGTTTAAAAATTTATGATTATCTAAACTCAAAACTTGAGAAGAAAACATTACATTGTAAATTAGATAACACCAAAACCAAGCATCCAATAAAAACTGTCACGCCCCGCTTCCCAAAATACGTAACTACGGCACACGACAGAGCCAAGAATACTACCTGTGGTTAGAAACCATCTCTCCATAGTCACATTACGGCTGTCAATCGGATATCAAGAACAGTAAAATAAACAAAATCTTGCTAACATATGTCCATCTGTCATAATAAATAAAATCAAGAAATAGATGTAGTGGAAACGAATCAAGATCGAATAAACAATAGTATCTGAATCATGCCCCTGTTGGATATAGTGCCCTCAAAGTCAATTATTGGATCGCAGGCACGCGATTATGATGATTGAGGGAGGATCTATACCGGTAGAACAGTCTTACTCGAGATGACAGTATGCTATCTGGTTTGTCTTTATCATCACTATTACATGTTGATAGAGCCCATAGGATTCTTGCTTGACTGCCAGCAGTATGATGGCGATCATATACGTGGGAGCTGGGGTCTATAAGCACATCCTTAAATGGTCCCCAGTCGAGAGAGTTTCGAGACAGGGCATCGATACTCCAGAGTATACTAGTGTATACTGATCGAGACCCCGACGAGGGGCAGTGGCCAGGTCTCACAAGCCATTGGTGTTAGTTTGTTCACCTAAGATAGTATACAGGTGCTCATTGGGTTATGAGTACACTGGACGGTTTCGCCGGGAACCTGCTAGTTGGTATTATACCTATTGTCAGATAGCAGTTCCCAGGTGACATGTGTACAGGTTAGTCTATCGACCTGAGATCGTCATTTGTCTCCTGTGAGTTCCCACTGTGCTTTGATTACTACCCTACCATGGCTCAAAAGAGTCGTGCAAATAGGTTTTAGTTGGGTACAGTCCCGAGCCACATGAAAGCAGTGAGCGGATCGTCGGGGATTCGTCTCTCCCGGTATTGGGGGATGATGTCACACAGTGCACGGGTGGCCATCACCAGAAATCCTTGGCCAAGGTAATCGAGAATTACTGATTCGGATCAGTAGTTTTTTAAATGGTGATGGGCTTCATACCGACACTAATTATCGCGTTATTAGGGGTCTGACTTTATCCACCCCCTAGATCTGATATGCGATACTCGTAGACAAACAGACGGGACTGTACGGATATTGTCACTGTCAGGCTCAGTAGGGTTTCAGGCTGAGTTCGCTCATCAGCTTCCCTTTCTTTCAATACATGGGCAGCCGTTACGTACAGCTAGTGCCACTAACGTGCTGGTGGTTAAATCCACTGCCAACGTATTGATGAGTCATTAGAGTCCCCCACAGACAGTTTTCCAAGTTCGAGCGAAATGTTGTAGAGGCCGTATGGTTTTATGGAAGGGTTCGAACATGCAGGTGCACTTGTGCACGTGTCATGATTCGGACAGATAATACTAGTGGGCTTTGGTTTAAACCGGATTCTAGTATTATATTGTGTAGGGATAATTTTTGTCTCATTGCATTCGTATTCAGTCGGAATACAAATGCGGGTATATATATACAGTTGTGGGTTAATCCTGTAATTCGTTATGGGATTATTTTTGAAGTTGCCAGTTTTTCTCCGCTTGATTAAACATTAGTTTTAATGTTTAATTAATGTTTTATATGTGAG
This sequence comes from Agapanthus africanus, assembly GCA_030015575.1. Taxonomy (NCBI): domain Eukaryota; kingdom Viridiplantae; phylum Streptophyta; class Magnoliopsida; order Asparagales; family Amaryllidaceae; genus Agapanthus; species Agapanthus africanus. The sequence continues at coordinate 305,908,350 of JASDDO010000029.1, forward strand.
CTTTATTTTTGGCCCATTTCCTTGCCTAAATTTCATGAGCAATGGCTTAGGCAGTGGACATTATTTGGACTTGGTTTTTGTTTTGGGTGAGTCATGCTTGGAGTAGGTGTGTGTTCCATGCTTGCATTTATTAAGCATGGGCAAGTGCGTGAGGTGGCTGTCAAATTTGTGGGTGCTGGGAATGAATTTTTAAAGGGTTAATTTCTTGGGTTGCTATTAATTTATTCACTTCCACCACCTCATTACACAATTCCACAGAGAATACTTGCACCATTCTTATTCGGGTCGAGCTTCTTTTTGTGGCAAACTCTTTTTCTTCCAAGAAAATTTCTTAGGTCACACTTCTCATCTAAATTGGTAACTTCATTTACCTCCACCCAAATCATTGGGTGCCTTAAGACAAAATATTGTACACTCTCTCTACTTAAATCTTGGACATGTCGGCTAGCAAACTTCATGTCCGAGTTGCTTCGGTTTGAAGCGGGAGCCCGTATAAAGATTCCTCGATGTGGTGCTATTTCGACAAGCGAGACCGGAGGGCGAACTTCATCGGGACAGCCGCGACAAGCATGGGACGGAGATTGAAAACCAAAGGACGCGGATCGATCGGTATAATCTCTGAACTCATTTTACAGTTTTTCTAGTTTGGGTTAATGGAACGATCCGGGTATTTGGTTGTGGTAGCGCCAGTTATAAAATTTTTGTTCCGCATTTGGCCTCGGATTGACGGCCGAGACGCTGCCGTAACCCAACATGGTATCAGAGCCACACATTAACCATAATTTAGCTTGTTTAGACAATGTTAAAGTATCGAAACCGAAACAAAACCCAAACACCGCCACTGAATTAGCAGTTTCTGTTGTTTTTCAAAGTGTCTAGAAAAATTATTTAAACATGTGCAGAAGACTACTCAAGAGACCACAAGACCACACCCCAAAGACGGACCCTACCCCTCGGATTTTGGCCGAGCCTAAGCTCACCAAAACTGAGGTCGTCGGCCAGTTGATCTCCTCTGGGGTTTATTTTTGGGGTGTTGTCTTGTCTCTGTGGTTTTGGTTCGGTGGTGTTGTTTGTGTAGCCCAGTTTGGATAAAGTTTTATCAGGTTGTTTGGGCTATTCAGGGTTATTTCGAATTCGATATTTTCTAACATTGTTTAAAGTTTGCAGTGCATTACATTTCTATTTGCGACCGTGAATGTCATTTGATCGGTAAATATTGTCTAATCGCTATAATCCTTTTAGACGGATTTGCGAACGTGACATTCACGTTGATGTTCTGTGTTGTGCTGTGATGTTGCGGATTTGTCGTGGTGGATAGCTTGTGTGCAATGGTAGTGCATTTTGGATTTATTTGTATCTTTGATATCGCGGGGCGAGTGTCCGACATGTAGACTGCCGTTATTTCCTGTTTGTATATTATTCTTCTGGGGCACGACCGAGTTGAGGTCGATGTACCCGTTGTATATATTTTCCTTTCTGTACTAGGATTACCCTACGGTGGAGTGCACGGATAGCCAGATTCTGGAGGGCAACGAGCCCACATCTCATAGCTTTGAGACGGAGGGGGCTTCACTCTAGAATTGGCGGGCTATTCGCCGCACTCGTAGGGGGTATATGTTGACCCAAGGTGGTGTGCTCAAGTTACCGGATTCCGTGAAGTGGTGGGTGGTCCATTCACTTTGTTGAGGGGGGCTGCCTCGCTTCTGGTTTTGGCGGATAACTTGCCACACTTGTAAGGGTCTAGGTTTTCATTGCACAGGCTATCCACACGACAAGGGGAACGTTGGGTTTCAGTTGCGGCTCAAAGGAAACCCGGGGCTCCCAGATTATCTGTTCTGTGATGCTTATTACTTTTCTGTGATGTTGCATTTATCATACCTGGAGCGATTATTATATATTGATATATATACTAGTAGATGTTGTATATGTTTTGCACCCGCGCTAGTCCAGTCCCCGCTCTGTCGTTAGTTAAGTAACCTAACGGGTGATGACGGTACCCAGTGGCGAATGCGGATGGCATATACGTACATCATATTTTCGTTCTTTTCTGGTGTGATTAATTGATGGGACTGCGTTGATTTTGATCAATGCAAGGATAAAACAAACCTATATATAATGTTGTTGGAAAAATTTTCAAAAAGCTATTATTACTAGGGCGTTTTCTTTTGTTTTGCACACTGGTATTCGGTTATGAATATCCAGCACCTCATTCGACGAGGCAAGGGCCGAGATCCCTTCATCGGGAGTGACCCCTTGGACAGAGGTTTGCGTCAGGGTAATAACTTCACTATAGTCGATTACTTTTTGCTTTACATCATGGTATTCAGTTGGAATATCCTGCACCTCATTCGACGAGGAAAGAGCCGAGATCCCTTCACTGGGAGTGACCTCTTTAGCAAAAGTTTTCGCCACTATGTATTTATAAAACTACTCGGTTCCTTCAATGATATCAAGTTCATTACGTTAAAGGTTTTTCGCCAAAAACCAGCCGTAGCCCTCCGTCATTTCCTACAAGTAGTACTTAGTATTCGTGCTGCGTTTGTTGACTCCGTCAAGACGTAGTGTGCGGTAGCTGAGTGGTGCTTGTTTGTAGTATGGATATGCGATTGGTTAGGACTGTCGTGCAGCCTTGTTGACTCCGTCAAGGGCTCATGCGGGTGGGTTTAATGCAATCAAGATAATGACGGGTTGAACCTGACTAGGACTCTTTAATTTTTTGACTCCGTCAAGGTCACTTGGGTCCTAGGGGTAAAAACACACATCGGGAGTTTCAAATATACAGGAAACTTGCCAGGCTTGCGCATACCTTCTGGAGTGTGGTGACTTGAATGGCTTCCATCAAGTTATCATGCGATGATAGTTGGATCCCGATTCCTACTGATACGTTGGTTTACTCCTCGGGTGATTCCGACTTATTATTTTTTCAGGTTTGGAGGAGAATTTGAGGATACAGTGGGAGACATTCAGGTTAGAGTGCACACAGAGTGTTTCCTTTCTCTCTCTCTTTGACTGCGACCATGACCCGACCTTAGACTATAACTCAGTGACCAAGTTAACCGAACTTTCTTAAAACACTGACTTTTGGATTGTCTGAATTGAATACATCATTGCCGCTCCTTCTTTTACCCTTTGTATTTCTCCAAAACACCCCATATTATTACGAACATCCACTTCCATTGGATAAATCCATCGTATGGTTATATACGAACTCTAAGGAACTTGTTCCAGATTCGAGGATGGATTCTGGTTCTGGAGAGATTGAATAGGATTATTCGGTTGTCTTTTCCTTTTACCTTCTCTCAGATTGTGAGGACTCCTAGGATTAGGAGAGGATGCATCTATTACGCTTATTGGATAGTCTTCTTCCAAACCATAGGCAGGTGCCGAGAGATAAGGAATGAAGAAAACCAATTAGCCTAAGTTGGGTGTACAGAAGGTAATAAGTAAAGACAAAATAAAGGGATTAGAAAAAGAGCAAAGTAAATTGCGACTGCTAAAATTCACGACCGAACCCCGTATTTCATCGCCACTCCTACTTCACCTTTGTATTTCTCCAGAACACTTCGTATCACTATGAACATCCACTTCCATCCATCGTATGGTTATATACGGACTCGAAGGAACTCTTTCCAGTTCGGGAATGGATTCTGGTTCAGGAGAAATAGGAATAAGATTTATTCAGTTGTCTTTTATCATCACCTTCTCTCAGATTGCGAGTACTCCTAGGATTAGGAGAGTACACCTATTACGCTTATTGGATAGTCTTCTTCCAAACCATAGGATGGTGCCGAACGGTAGAGAAGGAAGAAAACCATTTAGCCTAACGATGGTGTACAGAAGGAAATGAGTAAAGACAAATAAAGGGATTTGGAGAGATGGCAAAAAAAATATACGGTTATAGTCATGAATCTGGATAATGGAAGAGGCATTACTAGGAATACCCGGATATCCGTTCGAAACATTTTCATGTTTCAATTTCACTGTGCATTATTAATTGAAAAACTGATTTCCCAATTAGACCCTTGCTCCAGGGTATATATTTACCATGTATGATTCTCATATCTGTATGGTTTTATAGATGATGAGTAGGAGTATGTTATTGGGAATTATGTGATCATCCTCATTATATCGGAATTCGTTGTAATTGGTGATATTTGAGGAAATCGCCTGGGTACAGTTTTCAACCTACGACACACAGGGTTTGAGTTATCAACTTAGGAGACTTATACAAAGTATTGTATGTTGTCAAGTGTCCATTAGGACAAAGGGGTTGGTCCTCGTACTTTATTCTGTTTACTTATGACTTCTCGTGTTTTAGACATGTGTTTCGTAGAAATACAAGGTCCAAGTTTTGAGAAGTTTTAGGTATAAGAGTAAAGTAGAGAACCACGTGTTGCAAGTATCTGGATTCTTCAAGGTGATTGAAGATGTAGATACTTGTGTTTGGTATTCAGTTGATAGTAATAGTTTTGAGAACTTATTTCTCTTTCAAACTACTCATAATTGGATACACTCCTTGTTAGTGTTTATGCCCTAGAGGCCATTATTGTATCATACTAGATTGTATATTATTTAATGGAAGCTTGGGATATTCACAGTTGTATTGACAGTCTTGCTAAAAATGGTAGTATGCTACTTGGTTTGTTTCTACATTAATATGTGCATATGTTTCTTTTAACATATCTCTTATACATATTAGTAGACCCTTAGGATCTTTGCTTGATTACCAGCGTTGTGATGGCAGTCACACTAGTGGGGGCTGGATAGTCTATAAGCAACATCCTATACAGGTCCCTGGTCGTAGGATTATCAAGATAGGGCATCGATACTCCGGAGTAGACTGGTGTATATGCTTCTCATCCCAGCATGGGGAGATAGTCTGTCCCACAGCCATCAGTACGTCGTACTAGAGATAGTATGCAGGTGCTCGTTTGGTTATGAGTACACCGGACAGGACTCGCCGGGAACTGCAGGTTGGTACTATACCTATCGTCAGATTGCAGTTCCCAGGTGACATGAGTACAACTTTTTCCGTCGACTTGACATTGCTACTTCGCCTCGAGTGTGTTCCTACTGTACTTAGATTACTACCCTACCACGGCTCAAAGGGGTCATGCAAACAGGTAGTAGTCGGGTGCAGTCCCGAAGCACTTGGAGGCAGTAGCGGTTAGACAGGATTCGTCTCTCCCGGTATTAGGGGTTGATATCGTGCTGTGTAAGGAGAGCCATTACGCAAGGTCCCTGGCCAGGGCAAGCGAGAATTACTGGTAGGTGCTCCTGTAGTTTCTCAAGGTGTAATGGGCTTCACTCCGACATGACTTGCACCGCTATTAGGGGTCTGACGTTTACCGCCCCCTAGGCCCGATATGCAATAGTCCTAGACGAACAGACCGGACTATATGGAGATTGTCATATACAGGCTCAGTAGGAGTTCGGATGGGTTTCCTCATCGTCCTTCTTATCGACATCTACCTGGGGACCGTTACGTACAGCTAGTACCGCTTGCGGCCTATGGTTAAACCCACTGCCAGCGTAGTGTCGAGTCTTTAGAGTCCCACACAGAGAGTTTCCCTGCACCGGGAAAAAGGTGTAGAGGCCGTATGGTTTTACGGCAGGGCCGCGATCACTTATGTACAATTGTGCACGTACTATGATCGGGCAGATAATACTAGTGAGCTTTAGTTTAAGCCGGATCCTAGTATTATACAGATGGATTTATTCAGTCTCAGTTTATCCGTGTTTTTCGGAAATACAGATGGGAGGGGCAGTCTCGTAATTTGTCGGGAAGCTTATAGAAAAAGGTGACTCATTTGTGTTTATTTCTTTTTAGATTTAAACTAAATGAGGTGGAAGAGATGAGGTATAATTATCATTAATTGCACCAAGACTCATGAGATGATTCATCTCAAGAATTAAATGAAGCATGGATGATATTTGTGCAAGATATTTGTGCAAGATATTTTAGATGCTTCATAATAATTCAAATTGAGTCAAAATTCAATTGATTATCACAAAACACTTCTCTCTCCTCAAGTCTTCATCTTCTTCCTCAAACCTTAAAAGCTCTGATGAGTTGAGAATCGTAGGGTTTAAAGTGACTAAGTAATCCATCTGAGTACTCTACACCCTCTAGGACTTCTAGATTAGCAAACTAGAAGCCGTAGTTATCTCAGATTCGAGATAGGAGCTCGGGCTATAGACTCTTGGGTGGATCGTCTTTGACTCGAGGAGGCCGTTGAGGTACCCATGTTCCATAGAGCCGACGAGGTGTGGAAGACAGCGATGAAGGCCCGAAGGACAAGTAACATGAGGTATAACTTCGAATCAGAGTAGTTAAACCTCTCATAGTTTGCTAGTAATGGTTTAGATACGATCTGTGTGCTCAAGTCCGTGTTACGAAGCTTTGATAATTGTTTTTCATATATTCCGCCTCCCCGCGAACACGTGGGGTGCGTGACATGGACTTACAGTGGTATCAGAGCCTACTAAATCTTTACTAGCTTGTTAGCAACTTATTAGAACTTCGATCGTCGGATAAATACGAAAACTTAACCCGGGACCCCTCAAGTTTCTGTCGATTTTAAACCTGTCGAAATTTTTTTTCAAAGGCATGAAAATTCACAACAGGGAATTCTAAGAATACTGGAGAAATACGAGTTGCTAACTCGGTGAGACGACCGCGGAAGCTCGGCGGATTGGTGCAATACGTCGCGGATCCGCGGCCGAGTCGACTCCGAGTGGACTCGTATTTACACAGTTTGTCTTATTTTTAGGTGTTCTGTTTTCCTGTATATTTTGTTTCTGCCCAGGTTTTTTCAATGCTGGCTTGCATTTGGGGTAGACATGGAAAAAAGTTGTCGAACAAAATTCTAAGTTATTTGCTGATCATTTTTTATCTGTGATGTTTAATATGTTCGTAAACCTCCGCTAATTGCTAGTATGTCGGTTAGTTGGGGTTTGCATATTTCTGTGATGGATATTACTTTGTGTATATGAACTCTATTGGATTGTCGTGGATGAATAGCCGGGAATGTGAGATGAGGGTTTTTATCTTTCATTTGATGTAAATTGCAATATGTTGTAATATTCTTTTGCGGAGCACATCCGGGTTGAGCTTGTAGCTACCGTTGTATTATTTCATTTACTGTTTTATGCTCCTAGGATAGACCCACGATGGGGTGCACAAACTACCGGGAACTTTGAAGTGTTTAATGGCCTACTCACATTGTTGAGGGAGACTGTTTCACTTCTGGTACTAGGCGGGTAGTTTGCCGCACCCGTAGGGGTCTAAGGTGGGGTTTGGCTATTCATAACGACCGTGTAATCCGTCTTTTGTTGAAGGCTCAAACGAAACGCGGATTCCTAGTATATCCAATATATTCATCTGTGATCTGGAATGCCTATTATTGCGTCTGACGAAGGTACAATATCTATATATATGATATCTAGTAGGCGTTGCTTATGTTTTGCATCCGCGCTTGCCCAGCCCCTGCTCTGTCGTTAGTTAAGTAACCTAACGGGTGAATGACGGGGCCCAGTGGCGAATGCGGATGGCATAAGCGGACGTTGTATTTTCGTTGTTTTCTGCAATGATAGGATAAATGATGGGACGCATTATATTAATGCAAAGAAAACAAAACAAAGATGAATCGTTGGAACAAATTTAAAAGAAACCACTCGGTTATTTTAAAAGAGCAGAATTTTTAATTGCGGAGCTTCAACCACTCCTTTTAAAAAGCTATCAGGTTCCTTCGGTTATATCAAGTTCAAAACGTTCACGGTTTCGCCAAAACCAGTTGTAACCCTCCGTCATTTCATATGAATGGTCAGTAGTATTCAAGTTATGTTTGTTTGGTCCTTAGTCAAGACATAGTGATTGGTAGCAGCTGGGGTGTTCACATATAGTATAGATAGATACGTTGGTTTGGGACAGTCGTATTATTTTGTTGGCCCTTAGTCAAGAGTATATACGGGTGGGTTCAAATCAACCTGGATAATGACGAGTAGAACTTGACATGTGACTTATAATTTTTTGGCCCTTAGTCAAGGTCATAAGAGCATGGGGAAAAAAAAAACCACATCGGGAGTTTCTAAAGAAATTGGAACTTGCTGGTATTGCATACCATTTGGAGTTTGATTATGTTGGTAGGATTCTTTCAATATTATCACACGATGATATTTGGATCCCGATCCTACTGTGAGTATATGCTACACATTAGGAGATTCGTCACTTAACAATAAATGCTATAAACCAAGTAGGTGTCTAGAACAGTGTCAGCGGGGCTACGCCTCCAGAGAAAAGAGGTTATTTAATTAATGAACTTCGTGAAAGCATCGTAAAACCTCTCTCAAAGTACCGGCACTAGCCTGGTTGAACGGTTAAGCAAGTATTGTACGGTGAGATCAGTCCTGACTAATTCTTCTTTTATGGTTTGAGGAAGGATTCGAGAAACAGTGGGAGCCATCCTGTTTAGATAAACTAAAAACCAATCTAAACTTGCAAGAGCATCATGCTAAAGTGTTTTCTTCTCTTTCTCAACTGCAGCGACCCTATGACCATGACTAGGTTACATCTAGATAACAAGTTGACTGAATCTAACTTTTATGACTGGCAAAGGTCCGTCCAGATGTCCATTGCCTATGACAAGCTGGACCATCCTATTACTACTCAAGCCCCACCGTCCCAGGTCCAGTTTCCACCGTCACGGATATGGATATCCGTCAGACAAGAGAAAAGGACGGTGCGAATGCCAAGTGCCTCGTGTTGGCTTCAGTTGATGGTGTATACCAGAAGCAGTACGAGAAGATGGACTTAGTTTCCATCTTCCTCCATAACAAAGATTTATATGGAGAGCAATCTCGTATCGCAAGATATGAGACCTCGAACGAATTGCTTCAAGCGAGGTTGGCTGTCGGATCATCTGTAAGGGACAACGTCCTTACGATGACTAGCTATATTGATGAGCTCATGGACCTGGAGACCGCGTTGGGAAACAGGTCATATGCTGACTTATTTCCACAGTCCCTACCCTCTACTTACACCCTGAAAGAAACCAGGGAGACACCCGCTCTGCTTAATGGGGACCTTCTTCTTCTGCATCCAGGGCGAAAGCAAAGGGTGAAAAGAAGAAAACCTCCACAAAGCCGATATACGGTGTCAGTGAAATAGAAGGAAATGGAAGAACAAAAGTTTCGGGACTTGGTGTAGGGAAGGAGGGATGTTCCTATTGTTATGGGAAGGGGCATTGGCAGAAAGATTGCAGGGCTTTGGAAGCCAGTAGCCAGGATTCGAAGCATGTTGTGGCTTCAGCCTCGGGTGTGTTTGTAATTGAGAACTGTTTGTCAATTAACTCTACTTCCTGGGTACTAGATACCAGATCAGGATCTCATATCTGTAATTCGTTACATGCTTTGAGAAACCGTAGAGTTATCAGGGTAGATGATATGTCTCTCAGAGTTGTGAACGGAATGAGCATGGAAGCTGAATCCGTGGGGGAATATCGCCTTGGACTGACAAGTGGGCAGATATTGATTGTACTTAACTGTAACGTTTTGAAAATCGTTTCGGTGAAATTTCGAAAAAACGGTAAAATAAGGGGGTTTTCTGTAAAAAGTCAAAATACAAATATCTTTATTATAAAATTAAATATACATATTCTAGCTATGAAATTGCTAGTATTCGGTGTTTATTGAGCCACTGGTGAAATTTCAAATTTTCTGAAAATTTTTCCGAAATTAATTATTTTAATATTATTTTAAGCCGGTAAGAAAATACATTAAATTAGCGATAAATACAAATTTAAATGGGCTAATTTTAATCCTTAAAATCATGTTGATTAAAATCTAGTTGTAATATAAATTTTTAGTATTTTATTTCAAGTTCTAATTGATTTATTTTATGGAAAACAAAAATATAGTTATTTTGAACTAAAACTTGCAAATATGGTATTGTGGGGGGGCTTTTTGCATAGAATTTTTTTGTAAAGTCTCTCACACTCACCCTCACTCCCCTTGGCCGGCCCCACACTATTGTAGCAGCCCAAGAATTTTATTTCCCTCTTTTTGACCTTAAATCATGTGAGAAATGGGTTAAAATAAGGTTTTTATATATAGTAAAGTAGGTGGGGGTATTATGGTAATTTGGGAGGGGCTTTGACTTGGATTCTTTTCCACAACTCCCCCACACCTCTCCCCACTCCCTCCTCAGCCGAAATTCCTGCAATAAACAGCCCCAAAATTTCCCCTCTCATTTTTCTTCTAAACTCATCAAAATTCCATTTAAACTTCACAATTTCAAGCCCATTCTTCATCCATTCTTCTTAACCTTTCTTGCATGGATTTTGGATGCTAGGAGGCCATCTTTGGAGTCAAAATTTCTTGCTAGATCTCTAGATCTAGAGGTATAATTCTTACCCATTTAAATTCTTATGGTTAGATTTCTTTAAATGAGTTGTTTTAGTGTTAATATTGGTGCTATTTTCATCTAGGATCTTCAAGAGAATGGTTTGAGTTAAACTAGGGTTTTTAGCACACCATTATTAAGTTAATTATTCTATTTTGCTATCTAGTGTTTTATACAAACCAAATCTAAGAGTTTAACTTGCTTTTTGGGCTTCAAATTAGTGCTAATTTAGTGTTTCATGTATAGTTTGGGTTGGATTTTGTTAGTTATAAAATTCAAGAAAGGGTTTGAATGCAAGTTAGGGTTTTGTGAAATTGGTGTATGGTTGTGTAATGTATTAGGCTCTTATGGCTTGTTAAAACAAAGTTAGTAGCTAGTTGTTAATTGTTAGTTTACAAATTATGATAATTACGCTAATTTGCTAACTAGCTATTTAAAATTGGTTAAATAATTGGGTTAAAAATGTAATTATGTTTTTATGACATCATTAACATTATTATGAGTGGTTTAATATCTTAGCTTATGCAAAACCAAGCTTAATTGTTGAATTGTGAATTTTGTTTTAAAAGGTGTTAAAAATTGATATTTTTGCAAACTAGGATTTTGGAATTTATGCAAATTGATGAGAATAAATTATAGGAATGGTTTATATGACTTTGTTATGATATTTAGTGAATATTGTGGATGCTAGGTTCGTTTATACATCGATTTTTTACTAAAACGGTGATTTGTGCTTGCTAGATTTTCGGAAAAATGACTTTTTAAGTGAAATTGGGGTTTTTGTGAATTTTAAGCTATTTTATATTATAATTAGTGCTTGTAATTGTACAAATGAGTGTGTCGGGAGTTTTCTCGATGGTTTGGCGTTTGTACGCCGACGTCGAGGGTTTTTGGGTCGATTTGTGAAAGCAACCATAGGTTTTGACCTATGTGGGATTCGTGAGTCGTTTTGGTCATGAGTCGGATTTTAATGCGATACGGTGCGTTATGATATGTAGGTACCCCATGTGGACTTCGAGACGACAAGCAAGCGCGTGGCGACGTCGGTACCGGCGAGCGAGGACTAGGTGAGTAGATTTGTATCTACGGGGAGAAGTCGGGTGGATGGCGTATAGCACCCCCGCAGTCCGTGGTGGTGTATACGGATGCGTATACACACCAACAATTTATTATATGTTATTTGGGATTAATAACGATGTTTAGGATGGATATTGGTGTGTTGGATTATTTTAGTGTTGCGAACCCTAGGGTAGTGTTGCACTACACATACACACATACATACTTGCATACATTCCTATTTATATGTGCTCATGGGATTCTTTATAGTTATGTGTTCACATGGGTATGGGACTATGTGTTCACATACGGATTTGAGGATGATACTTGGGATTGAGCTGAGTCGATGAGATTTGTTTTGTGGTTGTGATAGCAGTGATATGGCAGGATTCGTACTTGAGGTACGTCCTGGTGTTATAGCGAATCTTGGGACGACGATACGGGTGAATAGTGTTGTTAATAAAATGGTCGACAAGTGATCGTGATATAAGATATGATATTCTAGGATATTGATACTAGGCCGTATTGGGCGATGTATACCCCTTGATGATGATATGTGCTAATGATATCGGTTTGTACGGGATTGTCGATCAGTAGTCAGATCATGAGTATCTTGAGGATATTAGTATTGTACTAGACATAGGTCAGTACCCTAGACTACGATCTTGAATAAAGTGGATACCAGAGGAATAGCGTGAGGAATATGATATTGACCCGTACCCAGATTTGGGGATGCCGTACGACGGATTTACGTACGAGCTATATCTTGATGATTGATCCGTACTCTTGACTTGGGATGTCTGATTGTAGATATGGTATCGGATATGATATTATTGAGGCGGGATCACCGACTAATATATATACAGGTATGTATATGGATCGACTCAGATGTTAGGCGGTTTCCCTACCTGTAGTCCAGCTTGTTAGCTTAGCCCTTTAGTTTAGTTTAGTTGTTAGATTAGATTCGATTCTTACCTATTTCAAAAACTAACGAATCGTGGGTATTTTAAAAGACAGCCCAAGGGATCCTACGGATATTTCAAAAGACGTATCTTTTCATAAAAACACCGTAGCCCCTATTTTCAAAACCCCATGATTCGTGTTATTTCAAAAGGCACCATTTGTAGGACTTATATTAGATTAATGCAGGTTAGTTACAGTTGCGTCTAGTATTCAGCTCCCGCTTATTATTGTGGTTCGCTTCGCATCGCATACTTATGTTATAATTTCTTATTGCAATGTTGATATCATATTGTTAGGACACCAGCACCATTACCGATGATGCGTATGTACCACGTACACTTACTTGCCGGCTCACACACATCTTCATCGGTAATTGCCATGTCACGTACACCTTAGAAAATATTATTGCTTGACTTAGCTTGTTAGTTAGTAATTTGACATGATATTAGTGTACCTGCCTTATATGCCAGCTTAACATTGTAGTTATTACTTGTCACTTCATGCATACTGTTATTCATTGTTATGCCTATATTCATGGTTTTACATGCTATTGATGATTTGGATTCGGATTTCCATGAAATTTTCTGGATTTGGGGGGAAAACCGCAAAACTTATATAAACTGATTTCTCTCTTTTTAAATAAAAAAAAAGTGCGGTTTTTCCCATGATGTATGAGTCGTTCACCATGAGTTTGCTGATGGATTTCGAGACCCGATTCGAGGAGACGGATGAACCGTTTCGGGTACATGGTGGACTCGGTAAGGTACCCCGGGGCAAGAAGCGCGTGATGATGACGATGTGAGCCTGGCAGGGGAGCACTACCTACCGATGATTTTACCCGACGCGTCGGATATCCGGAGGATACCGTCGTGTTCTTGAGATGGATGGTAGGGGCCGGTCTGGACTGATGGCGCCCTAGATATTGTGATTGAGACATTGAGATTTCGAGATATTGAGGTACAGAGACTGTGATACAGAGATATCGAGATATTGGGATTACGTTTTGTGCCGATGCTAGGCACTGTTTTATGCTGATTTCATTGTGATACCTCATTTTAAAAATACAAAGGAAATCTCACTAAATTATGAAAACAGTTCTTCATTTACATGTATTCTGTTTCCATGCATTCATACCTCATTCATATAATATATTGCTACCTGAGGTACTGACACGGGCACATGAGATTATACTCGGGTTAGATATTTACCCTCGCCTTGTTATAGGTTGCATGTTATATATATAATTGAGGATATATTATGATCTTTGACCTAGGTTGCGTTATTTATGCGATTTCTTTCCGTAGATGTTTTTCTATTCACGAGTTGGCAACTCACCCCCGTTGTGCCACAGTTCTTGCAGGTTTCGCCGTACAGGTTTCATTACGGCTTTGCTGGCACTACTTCCATTTCCGGGTGATTTGCTAGTAGGTGGGTTTATTTGTATCGTACCCCCATTATATATCTTGAATATCATTATTCTGTTGTATCTAGAAGTTCCATCAACCAAACATGTATTTATTTGAGATAGAGACCAGTGATGTTTATTCTCTCAACCTTAGAGTCGCGGGTTGTATTTCTGTGGTTTTCTAGTGGTTTTTGAGTTTCCTTTTGAATTTTGATCCTCGCCCTTGGCGTTGTATATTATATTGCTTGTGTGGTTGTGACCGTCGATTGACGAAGAGCCAGCTCCCGCTTGGGGATGCCTTTTTATTGATTTCGTATACTATTCATGTTGTATCCCACGGCCAGTATTTACAAAGGAGACTCTGCCGAAATTTTCAGGAAATATTTGATGTTTTTTTTAAACGCATAATTCGGCTATGCTATTAAAACTACTTGATTTAAATTGGTTTTCCTTCACTCTACTACTTTTCTTGGTTTGGATTTCTGGGTTTTCGGTTTACTTAGATTACGTACGCCTCGAGACGTTTCGTAGTTTAAGTGCCGGTCATGTTCCGTACTTTCGGGACGTGACATTAACTGTTTGTATGTACCTAGTTTGACTTGTAATATCATATCAGTAGCCTCACTTTCTAAAAAGGGATATGATTTTACATTCGTAAGCAATGTGGTAAACATCCATCTAAATCAAGTTCTGATTGGGTCCGGTATATTAGATAACGGTATATGCGTATTAAATCAAGCTCAGGTTTTCAATGTCCAGAACACACTTAGAAGAAAGTCTTCGGAAGTAAATCAGGCTTTCTTATGGCATTGTAGACTAGGTCACATCAATGAAACACGGTTGACTAAGTTACATAGAGAAGGATATTTGAATCCGTTCGAATATCAATCTTATGCTACTTGTGAATCTTGTCTCATGGGAAAGATGACAAAGACTCCGTTTACTGGACACAGAGTAAGAGCGAGCGAGCTCTTGGGACCCATACACAGTGATGTGTATGGTCCAATGTCTACACATGCGAGAGGTGGTTATTCCTACCTCATTACTTTTACGGATGATTTCTCTATGTATGGACATATCTTCTTGATGAAGCATAAATCCGAGGCTTTGAGAAATTCCGGGAATACAAGAATGAAGTAGAAAAACAGACAGACAAAAGTATCAAGACACTGAGATCTGATCGTGGTGGTGAATACTTATGTGCCGAGTTCCTGGGATACTTAAAAGAGAATGGAATTCTCTCTCAGGTTACTCCTCCATACACACCACAACACAATGGATAGGAAAGGCGAAATCGAACCCTATTGGATATGGTTCGTTCCATGATGAGTAAGGCTGAGTAACCGCGATCTTTCTGGGGTTATGCACTAGAATCAGCTGCATATCTTTTGAACCAGGTTCCAACCAAGACTGTGCCTACCACAACATATCAGATGTGGAGTGGAAAGAAACCCTGTCTTAAACACTTTAAGACATGGGGATGTCCATCTTTTGTTAAAAAGAAGCATGCAGACAAGCTCGAGGCACGCTCAGTACAGTGTAAGTTTGTGGGATATCCAAAGAACTCCAAAAGGTATTATTTTTATTACGCAGAGGAACAAAAGGTTTTTGTTTCTCGTCATGCCCACTTCTTGAAAGCTGAATTTTTAGAAAATCAGAAGAGTGGGAACGTAATAGATTTGGAAGAAATTCCAAAAGCACGAGCTGTTACTGAAAGTATGGTAGAACCAGAAGTTTCAGAAGAAAGGGACATCCCGGCGCCTATTCGCAGAAGTAGTACGCAGTCTCATCCGCCCGAGAGATACTACAGTTTTCTCATAGACGGGGATCGAGAGGATTGCATCATTGACAATGATGACCCTACTACCTTCCAGCAAGCCATTCAGAGCGGCGACTCAGTAAGATGGCTGGATGCAATGCGGACCGAAATGGAGTCCATGTACACTAACAAAGTATGGACTTTGGACATTGCTCCAAATGGGGTAAAACCTGTAGGAAGCAAATGGATCTTCAGAAGGAAGATTGGTGTAGATAGACAGGTTGAAACCTATAAGGCTAGACTTGTACAAAGGGTTTTCGTTAAAGACTTGGTTTGGACTATGAAGAAAAATTTTCTCCAGTGGCTATGCTCAAATCCATTCGGGTCCTTCTTGCCATTGCTGCCTTCCACGATTATGAGATCTGGCAGATAGACGTAAAAACGGCTTTTCTAAACGGTAATTTGGAAGAGTGCGTCTCTATGAATCAGCCAGAGGGATTCATTCAGAGTGGTGTAAGTACACGGTAGCGCCCCGGCCGTCTAACAGACGCCAAATGCGGAATAAAAACTTTTTACAACTGACGCTATCGCGTACTATAACCCGGATCTGCCATTAAAGCTAAACTAAAAAACTACAAAGTGGGTAGAAATGTTATACCGAACGATCTGAGTCCTTCGGTCTTCAACCATCATCCCACGCTTTGTTGCGGCTGCTCCGATCTCCTGAATCTCCAGTCTTGTCGTCCAGGAGGCACCACGTCGACGGATCTTTAAACGGGCTCCCGCCTCTGAACCGAGACAACTCGGTCGTCAAGTTTGCTAAAAGAGATGACCAAGATGAAGTAGAGAATGAGTAGAACACTTTGTCTCGTTACGTCCAAGGCTATGGACGAACGGTTAATGAAGTTGCCTTTTGGATCGGATTGAAATGAGATATGAAAATATATATGAACTAGATCTCTCTCTTCTCATTTTAACAACCCTTTCTTTTTCCCAAAAATCATCTATCTCCAATCAAGAGGGGCCGGCCATATATGTAGAGGGAGGAGGGTGAGTGTAGGAGAGGGGGGTGACCACAAAACAAAAGATCTTGATCAAAATATCTAAGGCATAACAAAACTCATTAATGTAAAGAATGACTCATTTAAACTTAGTCATCCAATCAATTAATGCAATCAAGTGAGTCACAAACCTAGTCATCAATCAAGAAGCTTCTTCACTCATGACTCACCCTTATGACTCACCCATGGAAGAAAAGATAAATCCGCATTTAACCGAATGTCAAATACGGCTGATAGAAAACTGGAAACTGGCAACTTCCAAAAGTGATCCTGAAACGAATTCCAGGATAACCCCGTATCAGTATAAACATACCCGCATTTGTATTACGACCGAATACAAATGCAACTGAGAAAAAGATATTATATCTACACAGTATAATACTTGGATCCGGCTTAAACCAAAGCCTACCAGTATTATCTGCCCGAAATATGACACGTGCGAAAACGCACGTGCATTTTCCGAACCTTGCCATAAAACCATACGGCCTCTACAACGTTTTGCCCAAACTTGGGAAATGGTCTGTAGGGGACTCTAATGACTCATCAACACAATGGCACTGGGTATAACCACTAGCACGTCAGAGGTACGAGCTGTACGTAACGTTTTCCTATGTATTGATTGGAAGGAAAGCTGACGAGCGAACTCATCCATAAACCCTACTGAGCCTAACAGTGACAATATACATACAGTCCGATCCGTTCGTCTATGAGTATCGCATATTGGCCTAGGGGCTAGTAACGTCAGACCCCCAATAGCAGTATAAGTCGTGTCAGAGAGTGGCCCAGAACACCCTAAGATACTACTGGAGTACCTACCAGTAAATATCCTGCCTCGGCCGAGGGCTTCGTGTAATGTCTCTCCTAGACACAGCGCGATCTCACCCCCAATACCGGGAGAGACGAATCCCCTGCCGATCCGCTAACTTGCCTCCATGTGGCTCGGTACTGTACCCAACTAAAACCTGTTTACACAACTCCTTTGAGCGTGGTAGGGTTGTAATCTAAGCACAGTGGGAACTCACACGAGACAAATGACGATCTCAGGTCGATGAACTAACCTGTACACATGTCACCAGGGAATTGCTATCTGACGATATGTATAATACCAACTAACAGATTCCCGGCGAGTCCTGTCCGGTGTACTCATAAACCAATGAGCACCTGTATACATCTTAGGTGAACCAACTGACACCAATGGCTTGTGAGACCGGCCATTGCCCCTCGTCGGGGTCTCGACTGTATATACTAGTCTACTCTGGAGTATCGATGCCCTGTCTCGAAACTCCCATGACTAGGGACACATTTAAGGATGTGCATATAGACTCCAGCTCCCACGTATATGATCGCCATCATACTGCTGGTAGTCATGCAAGAATCCTATGGGCTCTATCATCATGCAATAGTGAACTAAAGCATGTATACGATGATAAAGTCAAACCAGATAGCATACTATCATCTCGAGCAAGACTGTCATATCGGTATAGGTCCTGCTTCAATCATTGTAATCACGTACCGGCGATCCAATAATTGACTTTGAGGGCACTACATCTAACAATCTCCCACTTGCACTTAAGGCTAATTATTGCGATGTCGCATACTCACAGCCCGTGTGATACCGAACACCCAACTGCTCTACTAATCAGTTTCACAAATCTAGTTTGTAAACTCTTGTGTTCGAGAAATTGCCTCAGTGAGTGGATCCGCCCTGATGTTTCTTTCTATATCTCTCTAAATCTCAAGTTCGTGGAGAAAGCCATCTCCCGAATCGAGTAATAGCTGTCTTAGAATATGTCTGGATATCTGATGGGACCTAGTTCACAAATGAACTCCAAATCCAAACTTCTTAGACTGTTTCGATAACTGAACCTAATCAGTATCCTGCACCATGCCTCCCACAGTGTCCTCTTGGACCACCTATCCATAATACTGTCCCTCGTCAGAGGAAAAACTATAACTCTGACAATCATTCTGTCATCCATGTCACCTTTGAAGCCTGGAATGATAACCGTCTCCCGAAGAAGGCTGTCGTCATCAAATCCGTAGAACATTCACTTATGTTCTAAAACTGCTTCCTTATGTTTCTCCAGAATTAGATTAATATTAACTTATCGCATCAAGTGCAAAAACAACATCTGGTGTGGTACTTGACTTTTTACAATTGACTCAATTGCCTAAGCAAGTGATCTGCCAATCATGCACATCCCTCTCCCTTTTAGTCTGTAAGACACCTTTAGAGAGGGTGACTCCATTACCTGCAGGTACACTACCATGCCAGGAGTCATCTATTCTAAAATACTATTCGAATACTGTCAAAGTACCCTGATTGGGAAACTACCTAATACTAGATCTAAAACCATAGATCTAGTAACCAGAATGTCAGATATTATATCCATGTCCTTTGTGGAGAAACAACTGTGTGACGACCAAAGTACAACCGATTGTAGTACAGGAATTTTACTTCCTTCTCTATGTATGTCATCTAAATACCAGGACATCACACCCTACTACCTTCTTAACAGATCCATCCTCTATTCTGATGAAGTCAAACCCATGACTGTCACATCAAAATTAGATGATCTTATCTCCGCTATATCTGCTCAAGCCTTTAAATATACATAAGCTACTTGCCCACTATGCTTCCGCTGCTCCCACTGATTATGACAACCCTCTGGCAGAATAATATCTACGTACACTTCTAAAGCTAGTTTAGAACGACGTTATACTTATCCTCTTGCCGGGTCTCATAGTCTGGAACAACAGTAGTGTCAAGTCTGGGTAAACAAGAACCTCCATGTCTCCGTCCTTGAGGCTACCGGAGTACCTCTCGGGTGTGTGAGGTTACCCACCATATCTGCGGAGTGGCTATTGGAATATCAAACCTGATTGAATATATAGGTCCTATTAAATTTTCCATAATCGTTTGCGGTTCTGGAATCACTTCCAGTTCTACCATACTCCTACTACTGTTTTCTGAAAAAATCCATTTTACTAAAACTGTGGTGAGTCAAGAACAATATCACTATTGATCTTCCAGATGATAGAAATGTCAACCCTCGACATAGCCTGGGTCAATCCACAAACTGCCATTACAGAAACGTGCCTTGAGTTATCCAGTGTCTGTTTTTAAGCATAAGCTGGACAACTCCCCGTATCTTAACATCGTTAAGATATGAACCATTCTATATACAATATAGAAATAGAGACACTAATTTAATTGGCACCAGATTCAAAACATACAGTTGTCTCCAGTGTATATCAACTTAATGGAGAGAGGCTACTCGGCATTACTTAGGAATCCATCTAATTATGAGTAACCTGAAAGAGAAAAAAGTTTCTCAAAACCATTACTATCATCTGAATACCAATCACAAGATTCTACATCTTCGATCTCTTTGAAGAATCCCGATACTTGCGATATCTGGTTCTCTACTTTATTCTTATACCCACAACTTCTCAAAACTTCGACATTGTATTTCTACGAAACACTTGTCTAAAAACTAGAGAAGTCACAAGTAAACAGAACATAGTACGAGGACCTACCCCTTTGTCCTGACGGACACTGGACAACATACAATACTCTGTATAAGTCCGCTGAGTTGAATAACTCAAAACCTGTGCATCGCAGGTTGAAAACTGTACCCAGGCGATTTCCTCAAATATCACCAATTACAACGAATTCCGATATAATGAGGATGATCACCCGATTCCCAATAACTTACTCCCACTCATCATCTGTAAAATCGTACAGATATGAGAATGAAACCTGGTAAATACATACCTTGGAGTAAGTATGTAATCGGGAAAACTGTTTTTCCTTTAACAATGCACTGAAACATGAAAATGTTTCGTAGGGGTATCCTGGTATTCCTGGTAATGCCTCTTCCATAATCCAATTCATGACTATAGCCGTATATCTCTTTGCCACCTCTCCAAATCCTTTTATTTATCTCTATTCATTTCCTTCTGTACACCCCTTTAGGCTAAGTGGTTTTCTTCCTTCCCTACCGTTCGGCACCAGCCTATGGTTTGGAAGAAAACTATCTAGTAAGCATAACAGGTGTACCCTCCTAATCCTAGGAGTACTCGCAACTTGAGAGAAGGTGATGATAAAAGATAACTGAATAATACCTTATTCTATTAAAGGTGAAATAGGAGTGGCGATGAAGTACGCGGTTTGGTCGTGAATGATAACAATCGCAATTTACTTTGCCCTCTTTCTAACCCCTTTATTTTGTCTTTACATATTACCTTCTGCACGCCCTACTTAGGCTAATTGGTTTTCTTCATTCCCTACCTTTCGGCACCTGCCTATGGTTTGGAATAAGACTATCCAATAACCGTAATAGGTGTACCCTCCTAAACTAAGGAGCTCTTGCAACCTGAGAGAAGGTGATAATAAAAGACAACCGAATAAACTAATTCTATTTCTCTTGAACCTGGATCCATCCTTCAAGAAGTCCCTTCGAGTTCGTATATAACCATACGATGGATCTATCCAATGGAAGTGGATGTCCGTAGTAATACGGGGTGTTCTGAGAAATACAAAGGGTAAAGGAAGGAGCGGCAATGACTTATGCAACTCGGACAATCCAAAAGCCAGTACTTTAAGAATGTTCGGTCAACTTGGTCACTGAGTCATAGTCTAGGGTCGGTCAAAGGTCGCTGCCAAAGAGAGAGAAAAGAAACACTCTACGTGCACTCTAACCAAGATCAGAATGGTTATCAATTTATCTAATCAGAAAACCTCCCACTATAATCTCAAATTCTCCTCCAAACCTGAAAGAAGATGTCACGACCCGAAAGTACGAAACGTGACCGGCACTTAGATTACAAAACGTCTAGAGGCGCAACATAACCTAAGTAAGCCGAAGCCCAGAAATCTAAACCATAAAAAAAAGAAGAAGAAGAAAAGAAAACATGAAGAAAAACAAGTTTAAAAGTATCAGCAAATTTCCCAAAAATTTCGGCAGAGTCTCCTCTGTAAAAACTGGCCCCCAAACGGGTACAACAAGTATAATATACATAAACAATAAAAAGCATCCCCAAACGGGAGCTAGCTCAACGCCAACAGGCGGAAACAACCACAACAATACACAATAGTATACAACGCCAAAAGGCGAGGCTCAAAACTCAAAAGAAAACAAAACCACCAGATCAGAATAATACATGCGCGACTCTAAGATCGAAATAAATAACTGGTCCAATAAACTTATCAAGTAATACAAGTATGGTTGATGGAGCTTACTAGATACAAATGAAAGAATAAAAGTACAATGGTGGTTCAGATACAAGTGAACCAACCTACCATGCAAGTCACCCTGAATGAAATGTGTGCCAGCAAGCTGCCACGGAAACCTGTACATCGAACCTGTAATAAAATTTGGCACAACGGGGGTGAGTTGCCAACTCGTGAGTAGAAGACATCTACGAAAAGAAATCGAATGCACGACGCTATCCTAGGTCATAATAATACACTATTATATCCAAATCATCTAGTAATAGCAGGGTAAAACTACGTGTAAATGCAGATATTCCGTGCTCGTGTCAGTGCCTCATATAGTACAATGTCATATGAATGGATATGCATGCACCATGAATATAAAATAATCAATCCTGAAATCCAGATATATCTGTATAAGAAATCTTTAGCTGTTATCATAGTAAAACGTGTATAGAAATCTGAAATATCAACAATGAAATCCATGGAAATCCGTGTCAAGCATCGACACAAACATATAAATCTCAAGTCTCATAGTCTCAATACCTCGGGCTCCGTCAGTCCGGATCGGCCCATAGCATCAAATCTCACGACAACGGTCGGTATCCTCCGGATATCCTCCGCGCCAGACCTCACCGGTAGGTAGCCTTCCCCTGCCAGGCTCATCGTCTACAACTCGATCTTCTTGCCCCGGGGTACCATACCGGGCCCACCATATACCCGAGACGGTTCATCCACTCCTCGAATCGGGTCTCGAAATCCAACAGAAAACATGAAATCTCATGGTGGACGACACATACATCACGAGAAAACCGCATCTTATTTTAAAAAGAGAAGAGGAGAGAGAGAGAGAAGTTTCATATATTCTTGCGGTTTTCCCCAAAAATCCAGAAATCTCATAGAAATCCAAATCTTAAAATCATGAGTAAGTATATGATAAGTGTCGGCATATGCCCATGATACTGCATGATAACATGAAAATATGAATGCATGAATGTCTAAGTGATAAATATCATGTCTAAATTAACATCAGAGAGTAATCGCAATATTATATCGGTCTAGATGTTAACTGATTATATCAATTAAAGATAATATGATCTAAAGTGTACGTGACATAGCAATTACCGATGATGATGTGTGTGAGCCGGCAAATGAGTGTGCGTGGAATATGCGCATCATCGGTAATGGTGCTGGTGTCCTAACAGGTAAGTTTTATATTGATTATAACAGCATATGTAAGAACATGCATCATTATGATTCCAGTGTGAAAGTAAGACGGATGTATGTTATCCACTCATTTGATATACCATTACCACTACCACTATATGACTCGAACCTAATCTAGTGTCCATCTAACCTCCTAAGGAACAAAACCTAAGAAACTAGTCAATAAGAAACAAGAGTCTACCTAAGGTCTGAATCAATATCTCTAATAATCGGCGATCCGGCCTCAATAGCGTCACGTACGTAGTACGGTTTTCTCGAATCAAGAGTGCGGATCAATCATCATATTTATGCCTCGTACGGTAAAATCCATCGTACGGCGTCCCAATATCAGGGTACGGGTCAAGTATCTCCTAGGTGTCTTATCATTAGTATAATGTCATCATCAACACATCTCATGATCAAGGTGCTAAACTGTGATCGCATACATCAATAATATATTATTGCCATCATAATAAGCATCATTAGTTTATCCTCAGAAATATCATGTCCTATGTATCATATCGTCCTCAAGTCACACCTCTATGATATCGACATCAGGTCACACCTATATGATGTCGTAATCAAGTCATACATATCCCATATCGTGATCAATCACAAGTTACAGTCCGGGTACTATTTTAGAGTCTCATGTACCTCAATATCATCACCACCCATTATAATTTAAGTATACATGTTCATTATCTCATTCTGTAATGATCCGCTAACACTTAATACGACTGTATAGCCAAGAATCACGGCATCAAGCCCAGTTACACTGTTTCATCATACCTCGGATATCATATCACATCAATGTATCCCATATACGTGTTGTATATATATATACCTATACCTCGTCCTATATATATATACACATGCACGTATACACCATGTCGTTTTTCAGTGTGTGCGTGTGTGTGTTTCTACCTGAAACCTATGAGCCTCTTCAAAGGTATTCATCTTCTGATATGTCTTCCTAAATCAGTCTAGTCCAGCCTAGGGTCATTACTAGGGCCCTACTCATTAAGAATCTAGGGTCACATCTGGTTTCCTAATGTCAAAAAGTACTATTCCTATTCTACGTTGCGGGGGTGCTAAATGCCATCCACCCGACTTCCCCCCGTAGATATGCATCTACTCACCTGGTCCATGTCTGCCGAAGACGGTGTCGCCATCCTCCTCTTCATCGCCCGCAGTCCACGTGAGGGGTACCTAAACGTAAACATATAAATAGCATCATAAACTGAATCACATACAAAATTCAAAACGACGCAATGAACCGGCATAGGTTAAAACCTATGTCCCGTCCACGCAAAAGAACCAAATATCGCTCGATATCGGCGTACAAACTCCGATGGATCGAGATAAACATCAACAAATAACTCATAGTTTTAAAACACATTACTTATATTATAAAACATGATTAAATCCATCGAAACCCTAAAATCCATCAAACCGTCCAATTTCGTAAAACCCGAAAATGCCAATTTACCGTTTTTCATCAAAACTTGACATTTAAATGAAACCAATGGTTATAAAACTCATTAAATAGCATAACTAGACTATACAAACCATTACTATATTTTTATTACACAAATTTGTATTAATTTGAAATTTCTAGTTTGCAACCTTTAACAATTTTCAACATTTTTGAAGCAAAATACCACAATTCCACCACAAAACATGATTTTGCATGAATTAATGTATTAAACCATAATTCATGATGATAATGATTTAATGAAACCATAAGTTATATTTTTAATCTCATTTATTTAGGAATTTCTAAAATCTAGTTTACAAAATAGCAATTTTTATCACAATTTATCAATTATCAATAGAAACTAGCAATCAATTTAAGTTTCCATTCCACCAACAAGTTAATACCCTTATTAAGACCACAATCTAGTGTTACAAATATTAATTGAAATTTTATTTCACCAAAAATTATGTTTTATAGAAACCTAGTTAGCAAAATTCCTAATTTAAACAATTTTAAATGAAAAATTTACAATTCAACAACCATGCAAGATTTTCCAATTCTTAAAGTGTTAAACTAACTATTATAACCCTAATTATTTAATAAAAATCATAACTTGAATTTACAAACCCTAACTTGAATTTAAAAAATTGAACATAGAATTAATTCATTAAATCTAAACATGCTTAAAAGAAACATCTAATAACAAATAAACAAAAGAAGGAAAATTATACCTCCAAAATATGAAATCCAAACAAGAAAATGAGCCTCCAAAATGCATGCTTCCCATCTCCAAATTCCATATAAAAATGAGCAAGGAATAAAGGGTAGGAAATAAATAGGATTTTGTGGATTTTTAATTGAATTTTTAAAGGATTTTTGATGAATTTTGGAGCAAAATAAAATGAGGAAAATGGGGGCTACCATGGTGGGTGAGGCCGGCCATTTTTGGAGGTGAGGGAGAGAAGGAAGAGAGTGACAAAAGTTGTGTAGAAGTCTCCACCAAAATATCACTTCATTATGTCTTTTCATGCATTTCTTTATTTTATTTTATTTCTTTACTATAGCAACTCAAGAAAGCTCTAGAAAAATGGAAAAATTTCTAAATAAATTTTGCATGATACACACTAAATTCTAATATGCCATGGTTCATTTTTACAAATTAAAATCATTCAAATTTATAATTTACACTAATTTAGTGTAAAAATAAAGCTTATGTTAATATTTAAAATAATTAATTTAGGAAAAATATTTAATTAAACTAAAAATTTATAAGTGGCTAAATAAACACCATTTACTAGTAATTACATAATTAAAATATGTATTTTAGAAATTATAATGAAAAACAATCACGGTTTAATTTTACGAAAAATACATTTTACTTTACCGAAATTCATAAAATTCACTTAAACAATTTTATTCATTTAATTATTTATTTAATTATTTTTAAAACGTTACAATCTTCCCCCCTTTAAGAAATTCGGTCCCCGAATTTAAATTAAAACTCCCCCTCCAAATACTAAAACATTTAGCAAAACACTCAAATTGTCGGGGCTCCGAAATCATCAATACATAACAAAAATCAACTCCATCAAGCATAACGCAATTATCGGAGTTATGGTGAAGATAAAATATCAAAACCCAATATGAAAACCATCATAATATACATCAATCTATAACTTATATACAGTGCGCATCATAGTAAAATCGCCTAAACATCATAATAAAGAAGCATACAAAAACCCCTCTTGAAAATCGCCGTGCAATGCACGTGTCACGGCATAAGTAGCGGACATTTATTTTTTTATTTTTTATTTAAAAAAAATAGCTATTATATATATATATATATATATATATATCTTTTATTTAACATACACGTCCCGCCTGGTTACTAAATCAAATAATAATGATTATGAAACATACTGCTCAAACTGAAATCAATCCCAATCACATCAATAAAATATCATGTGCGTCCGGTGCGCACTGAAATCGAAACCAAATACAGATACCATGAATACACACACAAAAACAAAATAAGTGCAACAGGTGTGCACCAAAACATCTGTCAAGTGCAACGGGCGTGCACGACTTACTATCAGGTGCATCTAATCTACACAAAACCCCGATTTAGTGCATCTGGTGTGCACAAAATCGTATCAAGCGCGCCAAGTATGCGCAAGAATCCTAATCAGGTGCACATGGTGCACGAAAATATACATCGAATACCAAAATTGAAATCACAGCACAAAAATGCATGAAAACTAGGTCGAAACATATGTCAAAATCATGTGTAACCCCTATGCACGAAATCAAATCAAAAATCTCAAAATATATAAAACCAAATCAAGTGTACTGGGTGTGTACTAAACAACATCAATACAACTGATATATGAAAAACAAATAGAATGAAATGAAGGTACACACATGAAATACCAATCGTAGAACAAAGTCCTCAAAATACTAAAATCCAATCAACGAAAATATGAAATTCAAATCACTAAATCACAATCGTAAACACTATCGTCAATGTCCGCCTCTTTCCTCTGATGTCGATTGCTTCGAACTCGTCTCTTCGTAGCTGTGCTGACTGTGCTACCCACGGCAATACTCATATCTAGAGTCTCCCACGTAGTCGATCTCTTCACTTGATATCCGGACTACATTAAACTTTTCGATCGATCCATCAAAATCCCATAATTCCCCTAGAGCTCAACACTCAAGTACAGTTTAAAAATATCCGGTACATACCCCAGCATCGATGATCCAGCCATAGAAGGGCAATCCCAAGCCTCACTAATGGCACCGCGGAACTGCCGTAAACCCTAAGGTTCAAGGGCGTTCTCGTGGTCATTATGTCGAGTTAGGGTTTCATTCTTCTAGAGGGTCCATCGAAATACCTGCATGTTCTTCCGAATACTTTAAACTTGGGAAAATGGTTTTCTGATAATCGTTCGAACCCTGTAACTCCATCCGGACGGCATGTGAATACCCTTCGTCCGCACGCTAAGCAATGCTTCAATCCTCAAGAATAACCAATACTTTAATGGTTATCGCATTCGAGCCGCAGCTCCCTCTGCCAGTATGTCCGTGGTAACAGAAACCACCCTCCAACATTGACGAAGATAGATCAAAAGAACGAATGGAATACGGTGCAAACAATTGTACATCCTAAGGCTCCTTAAGCAGAGTAGCGTATCGTAAGTATGCCGCGGACCATACCCACGGTACGTTACTCTACCTAAATCGCCTACTCCATCAACCAAGAGTCACCTAGACTTATACAAGGTTAAACCTAGCGCTCTGATACCAACTTTGTCACGACCCGAAAGTACGGAACGTGACCGGCACTTAGATTACGAAACTTCTAGAGGCGCAACATAACCTAAGTAAGCCGAAACCCAGAAATCTAAACCATAAAAAAAAGAAGAAGAAGAAAAGAAAACATGAAGAAAAACAAGTTTAAAAGTATCAGCAAATTTCCCAAAAATTTCGGCAGAGTCTCCTCTGTAAAAACTGGCCCCCAAACGGGTACAACAAGTATAATATACATAAACAATAAAAAGCATCCCCAAACGGGAGCTAGCTCAACGCCAACAGGCGGAAACAACCACAACAATACACAATAGTATACAACGCCAAAAGGCGAGGCTCAAAACTCAAAAGAAAACAAAACCACCAGATCAGAATAATACATGCGCGACTCTAAGGTCGAAATAAATAACTGGTCCAATAAACTTATCAAGTAATACAAGTATGGTTGATGGAGCTTACTAGATACAAATGAAAGAATAAAAGTACAATAGTGGTTCAGATACAAGTGAACCAACCTACCATGCAAGTCACCCTGAATGAAATGATGTGCCAGCAAGCTGCCAGGGAAACCTGTACATCGAACCTGTAATAAAATTTGGCACAACGGGGGTGAGTTGCCAACTAGTGAGTAGAAGACATCTACGAAAAGAAATCGAATGCACGACGCTATCCTAGGTCATAATAATACACTATTATATCCAAATCATCTAGTAATAGCAGGGTAAAACTACGTGTAAATGCAGATACTCCGTGCTCGTGTCAGTGCCTCATATAGTACAATGTCATATGAATGGATATGCATGCACCATGAATATAAAATAATCAATCCTGAAATCCAGATATATCTGTATAAGAAATCTTTAGCTGTTATCATAGTAAAACGTGTATAGAAATCTGAAATATCAACAATGAAATCCATGGAAATCCGTGTCAAGCATCGACACAAACATATAAATCTCAAGTCTCATAGTCTCAATACCTCGGGCTCCGTCAGTCCGGATCGGCCCATAGTATCAAATCTCACGACAACGGTCGGTATCCTCCGGATATCCGCCACGCCAGACCTCACCGGTAGGTAGCCTTCCCCTGCCAGGCTCATCGTCTACAACTCGATCTTCTTGCCCCGGGGTACCATACCGGGCCCACCATATACCCGAGACGGTTCATCCACTCCTCGAATCGGGTCTCAAAATCCAACAGAAAACATGAAATCTCATGGTGGACGACACATACATCACGAGAAAACCGCATCTTATTTTAAAAAGAGAAGAGGAGAGAGAGAGAAGTTTCATATATTCTTGCGGTTTTCCCCAAAAATCCAGAAATCTCATAGAAGTCCAAATCATAAAATCATGAGTAAGTATATGATAAGTGTCGGCATATGCCCATGATACTGCATGATAACATGAAAATATGAATGCATGAATGTCTAAGTGATAAATATCATGTCTAAATTAACATCAGAAAGTAATCGCAATATTATATCGGTCTAGATGTTAACTGATTATATCAATTAAAGATAATATGATCTAAAGTGTACGTGACATAGCAATTACCGATGATGATGTGTGTGAGCCGGCAAATGAGTGTGCGTGGAATATGCGCATCATCGGTAATAGTGCTGGTGTCCTAACAGGTAAGGTTTATATTGATTATAGCAGCATATGTAAGAACATGCATCATTATGATTCCAGTGTGAAAGTAAGACGGATGTATGTTATCCACTCATTTGATATACTATTACCACTACCACTATATGACTCGAACCTAATCTAGTGTCCATCTAACCTCCTAAGGAACAAAACCTAAGAAACTAGTCAATAAGAAACAAGAGTCTACCTAAGGTCTGAATCAATATCTCTAATAGTCGGCGATCCGGCCTCAATAGCGTCACGTACGTAGTACGGTTTCCTCGAATCAAGAGTGCGGATCAATCATCATATTTATGCCTCGTACGGTAAAATCCATCGTACGGCGTCCCAATATCAGGGTACGGGTCAAGTATCTCCTAGGTGTCTTATCATTAGTATAATGTCATCATCAACACATCTCATGATCAAGGTGCTAAACTGTGATCGCATACATCAATAATATATTATTGCCATCATAATAAGCATCATTAGTTTATCCTCAGAAATATCATGTCATATGTATCATATCGTCCTCAAGTCACACCTCTATGATATCGACATCAGGTCACACCTATATGATGTCGTAATCAAGTCATACATATCCCATATCGTGATCAATCACAAGTTACAGTCCGGGTACTATTTTAGAGTCCCATGTACCTCAATATCATCACCACCCATTATAATTTAAGTATACATGTTCATTATCTCATTCTGTAATGATCCGCTAACACTTAATACGACTGTATAGCCAAGAATCACGGCATCAAGCCCAGTTACACTGTTTCATCATAGCTCGGATATCATATCACATCAATGTATCCCATATACGTGTTGTTTATATATATACCTATACCTCGTCCTATATATATACACATGCACGTATACACCATGTCTTTTTTCAGTGTGTGCGTGTGTGTGTTTCTACCTGAAACCTACGAGCCTCTTCAAAGGTATTCATCTTCTGATATGTCTTCCTAAATCAGTCTAGTCCAGCCTAGGGTCATTACTAGGGCCCTACTCATTAAGAATCTAGGGTCACATCTGGTTTCCTAATGTCAAAAAGTACTATTCCTATTCTACGTTGCGGGGGTGCTAAACGCCATCCACCCGACTTCTTCCCGTAGATATGCATCTACTCACCTGGTCCATGTCTGCCGAAGACGGTGTCGCCATCCTCCTCTTCATCGCCCGCAGTCCACGTGAGGGGTACCTAAACGTAAACATATAAATAGCATCATAAACTGAATCACATACAAAATTCAAAACGACGCAATGAACCGGCATAGTTTAAAACCTATGTCCCGTCCACGCAAAAGAACCAAATATCGCTCGATATCGGCGTACAAACTCCGATGGATCGAGATAAATATCAACAAATAACTCGTAGTTTTAAAACACATTACTTATATTATAAAACATGATTAAATCCATCGAAACCCTAAAATCCATCAAACCGTCCAATTTCGTAAAACCCGAAAATGCCAATTTACCGTTTTTTATCAAAACTTGACATTTAAATGAAACCAATGGTTATAAAACTCATTAAATAGCATAACTAGACTATACAAACCATTACTATATTTTTATTACACAAATTTGTATTAATTTGAAATTTCTAGTTTGCAACCTTTAACAATTTTCAACATTTTTGAAGCAAAATACCACAATTCCACCACAAAACATGATTTTGCATGAATTAATGTATTAAACCACAATTCATGATGATAATGATTTAATGAAACCATAAGTTATATTTTTAATCTCATTTATTTAGGAATTTCTAAAATCTAGTTTACAAAATAGCAATTTTTATCACAATTTATCAATTATCAATAGAAACTAGCAATCAATTTAAGTTTCCATTCCACCAACAAGTTAATACCCTTATTAAGACCACAATCTAGTGTTATAAATATTAATTGAAATTTTATTTCACCAAAAATTATGTTTTATAGAAAGCTAGTTAGCAAAATTCCTAATTTAAACAATTTTAAATGAAAAATTTACAATTCAACAACCATGCAAGATTTTCCAATTCTTAAAGTGTTAAACTAACTATTATAACCCTAATTATTTAATAAAAATCATAACTTGAATTTACAAATCCTAACTTGAATTTAAAAAATTGAACATAGAATTAATTCATCAAATCTAAACATGCTTAAAAGAAACATCTAATAACAAATAAACAAAAGAAGGAAAATTATACCTCCAAAATATGAAATCCAAACAAGAAAATGAGCCTCCAAAATGCATGCTTCCCATCTCCAAATTCCATATAAAAATGAGCAAGGAATAAAGGGTAGGAAATAAATAGGATTTTGTGGATTTTTAATTGAATTTTTAAAGGATTTTTGATGAATTTTGGAGCAAAATAAAATGAGGAAAATGGGGGCTACCATGGGGGGTGAGGCCGGCCATTTTTGGAGGTGAGGGAGAGAAGGAAGAGAGTGACAAAAGTTGTGTAGAAGTCTCCACCAAAATATCACTTCATTATGTCTTTTCATGCATTTCTTTATTTTATTTTATTTCTTTACTATAGCAACTCAAGAAAGCTCTAGAAAAATGGAAAAATTTGTAAATAAATTTTGAATGATACACACTAAATTCTAATATGCCATGGTTCATTTTTATAAATTAAAATCATTCAAATTTGTAATTTACACTAATTTAGTGTAAAAATAAAGCTTATGTTAATATTTAAAATAATTAATTTAGGAAAAATATTTAATTAAACTAAAAATTTATAAGTGGCTAAATAAACACCATTTACTAGTAATTACATAATTAAAATAGGTATTTTAGAAATTATAATGAAAAACAATCACGGTTTAATTTTACGAAAAATACATTTTACTTTACCGAAATTCATAAAATTCACTTAAACAATTTTATTCATTTAATTATTTATTTAATTATTTTTAAAACGTTACAGAAGAATTAGTCGGGATCACCCGAAGAGTAAACCAACTCATCAGTGAGAATCAGGATCCAACTATCATCGCATGATAACTTGATGGAAGCCACTCAAGTTATCACACTCCAGAAGGTATGCGCATTCCTGGCAAGTTTCCTGTATGTTTGAAACTCCCGATGTGATTTTTGCCCCATGCTCTTATGACCTTGGCGTTAGGTCAAAATATCATAAGTCACATGTCAAGTTCTAGCCGTCATTATCCAGGTTAATTTGAACCCACCCGAACATGCCCTTGGCGTTAGGTCAAAACGGCAGAACGACTGTCCCAAACCAACTCATCTATCTATGCGACAATTGAATACCCAGCAGCTACCAAACACTATGCCTTGGCGTTAGGTCAAAATATATAGCTTGAATACTACTGAATACCCAAAGAAATGACGGAGGGCTACGCCGGGTTTTTGGCGAAAAACCTTTAACGTAATGAACTTGATATCGTTGAAAGAACCTGATAGCTTTTTATAAAAAATAGTGACAAAAAACCTTTTACTAAAGAGGTCACTCCAGGTGAAGGGATCTCGGCTCTTTCTTCGTGGAATGAGGTGCAGGATATTCCAACTGAATACCACGATGCAAAGCAACTTGTAATCGACTATAGTAAAGTTACTACCCTGACGTAAACTTCTGCCCAAGGGGTCACTTCCGGTGAAGGGATCCCGGCCCTTGCCTCGTCGAATGAAGTGCAGGATATTCTAAACTGAATATCACTATGCAAAACAAAAAGAAACGTCTTTGTAATAACACTTTTAAAATTGGTTCCAACAACATCAAATATAGGTTTGTTTTATCCTTGCATTGATAAGAATCAATGCAGTCCCATCAATCAATCACACCAGAAAAGAACGAAAATAAAATGTACGTATATGCCATCCGCATTCGTCACTGGGTCCCGTCATCACCCGTTAGGTTACTTAACTAACGACAGAGCGGGGACTGAACTAGCGCGGGTGTAAAACATATACAACATCTAATAGTATATATACCAATATACAATAATCGCTCCATGCATGATAATATGCAACATTACAGAAAAGTAATAAGCATCACAGAACAATACAGATAATCTGGGATCCCTGGGTTTCACAGAGCTGCTGCTGAAACCTGACGTTCCCCTGGTCGTGTGGATAGCCTGTGCAATGAAACCTAGACCCCTATGGGTGCGGCAAGTTACCTTCCAAAACCTGAAGCGAGGCAACCCCCTACAGCAAAATGAATGGACCATCCAGCACTTCACGGAATCCGGTAACTTGAGCACCCTTCCTTGGGTCAACCTGTACCCCCTACGAGTGCGGCGAATAGTCTGCCAATTCTAGAGTGAGGCCCCTCTGCCTCTCAAAGCCATAAGATACAGACCCGTTGCCCTCCAGAACCCGGCTATCCGTGCACTCCGTCGCGGGGTAAACCTAGTACAGAAATAAAAATATGTACAACGGGTACATCGACCTCAACCCGGTCGCGCCCCAAAAGAATATTATACAAACAGGCAGTGACGGCAGTCCACATATTGGACGCTCGCCCCGCAATATCAAATGTACAAATAAATCCAAACTGCACTATCATTGCACCCTGCTATCCACCACAACATATCCGCAACATCACAGCATAACACAGAACATCAACGAGAATGTCACATTCGCAAACCCATCTAAAAGAACTATAGCAATTAGACGCGGTTTACCGATCAAATGACATTACCGGTCGGAGATATAAACTAAGTACTGCATACTAACAAGTTTAAAATATCGATCGACAAATTTCCCGAAGTGGGCTCCACGTACATCTGCTGTACAGTAACAAAAACCGGGCCTAAAAGAACTTTACCAAAAACCACAATTTCCACAATAAAGCTCTCTGGAAAAAGTTGAAGCATTGTTCCCACAATAGCGACGCGGTTCCGCGGTGGTCATGTGGGATCACGTGCCCAAATTTTCCCATAATTCTTAGAAAACCCTGCACGCTTTTCTGTGATATGCAAAATTATTTTTAGGCCCTTAAAAAAAATCGACAGAAACCTGTGTGCTTGAAAATTGTGATTTCGGAAATTCCGTTCGATCGATCTTTTAAACGCGTTAACACAAGTTAGTATAGCTTAATGGTGAGGCTCTGATACCACAGTAAGTACACGGTAGCGCCCCGGCCGTCTAACAGACGCCAAATGCGGAACAAAAACTTTTTACAACTGGCGCTATCGCGTACTATAACCCGGATCTGCCATTAAAGCTAAACTAACAAACTACAAAGTGGGTAGAAATGTTATACCGAACGATCCGAGTCCTTCGGTCTTCAACCATCATCCCACGCTTTGTTGCGGCTGCTCCGATCTTCTGAATCTCCAGTCTTGTCGTCCAGGTGGCACCACGTCGACGGATCTTTAAATGGGCTCCCGCCTTTGAACCAAGGCAACTCGGTCGTCAAGTTTGCTAAAAGAGACGACCAAGATGAATTAGAGAATGAGTAGAACACTTTGTCTCGTTACGTCCAAGGCTATGGACGAACGGTTAATGAAGTTGCCTTTTGGATCGGATTGAAATGAGATATGAAAATATATATGAACTAGATCTCTCTCTTCTCATTTTAACAACCCTTTCTTTTTCCCAAAAATCATCTATCTCCAATCAAGAGGGGTCGGCCATATATGTAGAGGGAGGAGGGCGAGTGTAGGAGAGGGGTGGGTGACCACAAAGCAAAAGATCTTGATCAAAATATCTAAGGCATAACAAAACTCATTAATGTAAAGAATGACTCATTTAAGCTTAGTCATCCAATCAATTAATGCAATCAAGTGAGTCACAAACCTAGTAATCAATCAAGAAGCTTCCTCACTCATGACTCACCCTCATGACTCACCCATGGAAGAAAAGATAAATCCGCATTTAACCGAATGTCAAATACGGCTGATAGAAAACTGGAAACTGGCAACTTCCAAAAGTGATCCTGAAACGAATTCCAGGATAACCCCGTATCAGTATAAACTGTTGGAGATAGTGCCCTCAGAGTCAATTATTGGATCACAGGCACGTGATTGCAATGATTGAGGGAGGACCTGTCCCAGTAGGACAGTCTTACTCGAGATGATAGTATGCTATCTGGTTTATCTTTATCATCGTGTACTGCTTTAGGTGGCCTGACATGTCGCTATTACACGTTGATAGAGCCCCTAGGATTCTTGCTTGACCACCAGCAGTATGAGGGCGATCATATAAGTGGGAGCTGGGGTCTATAAGCACATCCTTAAAAGGTCCCTAGTCGTGGGAGTTTCGAGACAAGGCATCGATACTCCAGAGTAGACTAGTGTATACAGTCGAGACCCCGACGAGGGGCGGTGGCCGGTCTCACAAGCCACTGGTGTCAGTTGGTTCACCTAAGATGTATACAGGTGCTCATTGGGTTATGAGTACACCGGACAGGACTCGCCGGGAACATGCTAGTTGGTCTTATACCTGACGTCAGATAGCAGTTCCCTGGTGACATGTGTACATGTTAGTTCATCGACGTGGGAATCGTCATTTGTCTCGTGTGAGTTCCCACTGTACTTTGATTACTACCCTACCACGCTCAAAGGAGACGTGCAAACAGGTTTTAGTTGGGTACAGTCCCGAGCCACATGGAGGCAGTGAGCGGATCTTCAGGGGTTCGTCTCTCCCGGTATTGGGGGTGAGGTCGCGCTGTGTCTAGGAGAGCCATTACACGAAGCCCTCGGCCGAGGCAGGAGATTTACCGGTAGGTATTCCAGTAGTATCTCAGGGTGTTCTGGGCTACACTCCGACACGACTTGTACCGCTTTTGGGGGTCTGAATTTTACCAACCCCCTAGGCCCGCCATGCGATGCTCATAGATGAACGGACCAGACTGTACGGATATTGTCACTGACAGGCTCAGTAGGGTGTCAGGATGAGTTCGCTCATCGACGTCCCTTTTGGTCAATACCTGGTAGCCCGTTACGTATTGGCTTATACCTCTGACGTGCTAGTGGTTAAATCCACAACCAAGGTGTTGACGAGTCTTTAGAGTCCCCCACATTCTGTTGCTCAAGTTTTCAGGCGAAACGCTGTAGAGGCCGTATGGAGATATGGCAGGGTTCGATCAGATACGTGCGGTATTGCACGAATCAGGATCGGACGGATAATACTAGCCGGCTTTGGTTTAAGCCGGATCCTAGTATAGTACAGTGTAGATTTTGTCTCATTGCATTTGTATTTCGGTCGGAATACAAATGCGGGTATGTATATACAGTAGCGGGGTTTTCCTGTAATTTATTACGGGACCAGTTTTCTGGAGTTGCCAGTTTGCTTTCCGTTTCGGCCATTTTCATTTGTATCTTTCATTGGCCGAAGATTGGTGGAGGAGGGCTTATTTGCATTTGTGCAAATTAGCTATTTGGAGGGTTGTCTTTGCATACTTTTGTATCATGATGGTTTTCATGATGGTGCACCATCCTTTGACCTTGCTTGACTTCTTGACTTCATGATGGTTCATGATGGTTGGACTTTATTTTGTGATGAGTGTTAGTTGAGTGAGGATCTTTGTTGATGATCATTGCTTTTTATCATGACCTTTTATCTCTTGCATTATGAGTGTGGCTCCTTGATACATTCACCTAACTCTCATTCTCACTCTCCCCTCATTTTGATGGCCGGCCACTTCCTCAAGGGGGCTGTCCCAATTTTTGGGCAAGGGAATTACACTCATTTGGCTTCACAAAATCCCATTGTTCCACCTCCAAAGTATAGTTCATTCTCCTCCACAAAATGGCAACCTCCATGAACCCCAAAATGAGACATAGCTCACTACACCCATTCTACAGCAAACCTTGGGCACGTCGGCTCGCCAACTTCGTGCCCGAGTTGCCTCGGTATAGAGGTGGGAGCCCGTAAAAGAAGCCGGCGACGTGGTGCCCTTCCGACGAGGAGGTGGAGACCGGACATTCCGCGGGAGATCGGGACAACGGCGAGAAGACCGGAGGACACGGATCGCTCGGTATATCTCTCTTCCCTGTCTTGTAGTTAGCTAGAACTAGTTAATAGCCCGATCCGGGTTTATAGTGCGCGGTGGTGCCGGTTCAAGAAAAATTAAAGTTAACCATCGCTTCCGCATTTGGCCTCGGGATGGAGGCCGGGGCGCCGCCGTGCACTTACAGTGGTATCAGAGCCTCGCTATTAACATAGTCTAGCTTGGTCTAATGTGTTTTACATTTCCGATCGAACAAAAATCCCAAAACCCGCGTTTTCATGCATATCAGTTTCTGTCGAATTTTTTTTGTCTCCAAAAATTTTTCAGGTTGTTTCAGAATGATGTGCAGAGAATTATAAGAATTCTGTAGAAATTTGATCACGTGATCGCTCCATACGACCGCGGAACCGCGGCCAAACCATAGCTTGGGCCGCGGTTCCGCCGCAGTATATGCAGATCAGTGTGCCAAATTTTTACAGAGAGCTCCTGGGATGAAAATAGGGGTTTTGGAATATTAATTTTGGGCCCAGAATTTCTTGATGTGCTACAGTAGTACTTGGGGGCCCACTTGGTAAAATTTGATCGATCGGATATTTTAAACACATTATTTCACAGTATTTACATTATATCTGCGACCATGAATGTCACTCGATCGGTAAATCCAGTCTAACTGCTATAGCCCGGTTAGACGGATTTGCGAACGTGACTTTCACGTTGATGTTCTGTGATTTTGCTGTGATGTTGCGGATTGGTCGTGGGGGATAGCCTGGTTGCAATGCTAGTACAGTTTT
Organism: Agapanthus africanus; assembly: GCA_030015575.1. Taxonomy (NCBI): domain Eukaryota; kingdom Viridiplantae; phylum Streptophyta; class Magnoliopsida; order Asparagales; family Amaryllidaceae; genus Agapanthus; species Agapanthus africanus. The sequence goes on from JASDDO010000029.1 coordinate 305,946,558, forward strand.
GTTGTATTATGTACATTTGATATTGCGGGGCGAGCGTCCGACATGTGGACTGCTGTCACTGCCTGTTTGTATTATTATTTTGGGGCACGACCAGGTTGCGGTCAATGTACCCGTTGTATGTATATTTTTCTTTCTGTACTAGGATTGCCCCGCGGAGGGGTGCACAGATAGCCGAGTTCTAGAGGGAAACAAGCCCGCATCTCATGGCATTGAGACGGAGGGGGCTTTACTCTAGAATTGGAGGGCTATTCGCCGCACTCGTAGGGGGTACAGGTTGGCCCAGGAGGGGTGCCCAAGTTACCGGATTCTGTGAAGTGCTGGGTGGTCCATTCACGTTGCTGAAGGGGGCTGCCTCGCTTCAGGTTTTGGCGGGTGACTTGCCGCGCCCGTAGGGGTCTAGGATTTCATTGCACAGGCTATCCACACGACCAGGGGAACGTCGGGTTTCAGCGGCTCTGTGAAACCCGGGGATCCCAGATATCTGTATTGTTTCTGCGATACTGTACATTTCTGTGATGTTGCATTTTATCACGCCTTGAGCGAAATATTATATATTGATATATATATACAAGTAGATGTTGTATATGTTTTGCATCCGCGCTAGTCCAGTCCCCGCTCTGTCGTTAGTTAGCTAACCTAACGGGTAATGACGGGACCCAGTGGCGAATGCGGATGGCATATACGTACATCAGTATATTTTCGTTCTTTGTGGTGTGATCAATTGATGGGACTGCGTTGATTCGGATCAATGCAAGTTAAAAACAAACCTATTCTGATGTTGTTGGAACACTTTTCAAAAAGCTGTTATTGCAAGAACGTTCTCTTTTGTTTTGCATCGTGGTATTCAGTTGGAATATCCTGCTCCTCAGTCGACGAGGCAAGGGCCGAGATCCCTTCATCGGGAGTGACCCCTTGGACAAAAAGTTTGCGTCAGGGCAATGACTTCACTATAGCCGATTACTTTTGCTTTGCACCGTGGTATTCAGTTGGAATATCCTGCACCTCATTCTACGAGGAAAGAGCCGAGATCCCTTCACCGGGAGTGACCTCTTTAGCAATGGTTTTCGTCACTATATTTTAAAAGCTATCCAGTTCCTTCAACGATATCAAGTTCATTACGTTAAAGGTTTTCGCCAGAAACCATTCGTAACCCTCCGTCGTTTCAGACGGGTAGCACGTAGTATTCATGCTATGTTTGTTGACCTTCGTCAAGGCATAGTGTATGGTAGCTGCTTGTTGCCTTTCTGTTGCATAGATAGATGCGTTGGTTTGGGACAGTCGTATAGCCTTGTTGACCTTCGTCAAGGGCTTGTACGGGTGGGTTCAAATTAACCTGGACAATGACGGGTAGAACTTGACATGTGACTTATGATTTGTTGACCTTCGTCAAGGTCATAAGAGCATGGGGCAAAAATCTCATCGGGAGTTTCAAAAGAACTGAAACTTGCTAGATATGCGCATACCTTCTGGAGTGTGACATCGTGAGCGGATTCCGTCACGTTATCATGCAATGATAGTTGGATCCCGATTTCCACTGATGAGTTAGTTTACTCCTCGGATGACCCCGACTAATTCTTCTTTCAGGTTTGGAGAAGAATTTGACGGTACAGTGGGAGGTTTCCAGATTAGACAAATTGGTAACCATTCTGATCTAGGTTAGAGTGCACGCTGAGTGTTTCTTTTCTCTCTCTCTTTGGCAGCGACCATTGACCCGACTCTAGACTATGACTCAGTGACCAAGTTGACCGAACCTTCTTAAACACTGGCTTTTGGATTGTCAGAGTTGCAGACCTCATTGCCACTCCTACTTTTACCTTTTTTTCTCCAGGACACCCCGTATTACTACGAACGTCCACTTCCATTGGACAAAACCATCGTATGGTTAGATACAAACTCGAGAAGATTTTATTCGAGGATGGTTTCCAGTTCTGGAGAAAACGAATAGGACTATTCAGTTGTCTTTTCCTTCTACCTTCTCTCAGGTTGCGAGTACCCCTTAGATTAGGGGATAGTACACCTATTACGCAAATTGGATAGTCTTCTTCCAAACCATAGGCAGGTGCCGACCGGTAGGGAATGAAGAAAACCAATTAGCCTAACAATGGTGTACAGAAGGTATTAAGTTAAGACAAAGAAAGGGATTAGTAAGAGGGCAAAGTAAATTGCGACTGCTATTCACGACCATACCAAGTATTTCTTCGCCAATCCTAAATCACCTTTGTATTTCTCCAGGACACTCCGTGTCACTACGAAGATCCATAGTTTATTGGATACTCCATCGTATGGTTATATAGGAACTCGAAAGGAACTTGTTCCAGTTCGGGGATGGATTCTGGTTCAGGAGAAATAGGAATAAGGTTTATTCAGGTGTCTTTTATCTTCACCTTCTCTCGCATTGCGAGTGCTCCTAGGATTAGGACAGTACACCCATTATGCTTATTGGAGAGTTTTCTTCCAAATCATAGGCTGGTGCCGAACGGTAGGGAAGGAAGAAAACCATTTGGCCTAAAGGGGTGTGCAGAAGGTAATGACTAAAGACATATAAAGGGATTTGGAGAGGTGGCAAAGAATTATACGGTTACAGTTGTGAATCTGGATAATGGAAGAGGCATTACTAGGAATACCCGGATACCCCATCGAAACATTTCAATGTTTCAGTTTCACTGTGTACTGTTAAAGGAAAACTGATTTCCCAATTAGACACTTACTCCAGGGTATGTATTTACCAGGTATGATTCTCACATCTGTATGGTTTTACAGATGATGAGTGGGAGTAGGTTAGTGGGAATTAGGTGATCATCCTCATAATATCGGAATTCGCTGTAATCGGTGATATTTGAGGAAATCACCTGGGCTGTTTGCCGGTCGGCAAATATTTGGTTTTGAATATCCGCTGTTATGCACCAATTTCAAATCGATATATCTGTACGTCTATTTTCATAGAGTGAGATATACCTTTTTGAAATTATGTCTATGACATTTACCTATATCAGTGGATGGTTGGGTAAGGAGCATTAAACAGCGGTGTAATTCTTCTTAACCATAAGTACAGTTTTCAACCTACGACACACAGTGAATGAGTTGTCAGACTCAAGGGACTTATACAGAATATTGTATGTTGTCCAGGGTCCATCAGGACAGAGGGGTTGGTCCTCGTACTATATTTGGTTTACTTATGACTTCTATAGTTTTTAGACAGGTGTTTCGTGGAAACACAGAGTCCGAATTTTGAGAAGTTATAGGTATATGAATAAAGTAGAGAACCAGGTGTTGCAAGTATCGGGATTCTTCAAAGTGATCGAAGATGTAGATACTTGTGTATGGTATTCAGATGATAGTAATGATTAAGAGAACTTGCTTCTCTTTCAGGTTACTCATAATTGGAAGTACTCCTAAGTTGAGTAACGCTGATCGGCCTCCTTCCATTTAGTTGACATGCACTGGAGACAGCTGCATGATTTGAATCTGGTTCAATTAAATCAGTGCCTCTGGTCCTATATTGGATATAGAACAGTTCGTATCTTAACGATGTTAAGGTACGGGGAGTTGTCCGGCTTATGATTAAAACCAGACACTGGACAACTCAAGGCAAGTTTCTGTAATGGCTGTTTGTGGGTTGACCCAGGCTATGACGAGGATTGACTTTCTACCATCTGGAAGATCAATAGTGATATTGTTCTAGACTCGCCACAGTTTTAATAAAAAATGGATTTTTTCAGAAAACAGTAGTGGGAGTATGGTAGAACTGGAAGTGATTCCAGAACCACAAACGATTACTGAAGATTTGATAGGAACCTAAAGATTCAATCTCGTTTGACATTCCATTGGCCACTTCGCAGATAAGGTGGGTAACTTCAGGCACCCGAGAGGTACTCCGGTAGCCTCAAGGACGGTGACAGGGAAGTTCTTGTTTACCCAGACTTGTCATTGCTGTTGTTCCAGACCGTGAGACCCGGCAGGAGGATGGGTATAGCGTCGTTCTAAACTAGCTTTAGAAGTGTATGTCTATATGACTCTGCCAAAGGGTTTTCGTAGTCAGTGGGAGCAGCGAAAGCATGGTGGACAGGTGGCTTATGTCTATTTATAGACTAAGGCAGATATAGCGGAGATAGATCATCTATTTCTGATGTGACAGTCATAGGTTTGACTTCATTAGAATAGGGGATGGATCTGTTGAGAAGGTAGTAGGGTGTGATGTCATGGTATTTGGATGACATACACAGAGTAGGAAGTGACATTCTTATACTACGATCGGTTACACTTTGGTCGTCACACAGTGGTTTCTCCACACAGGACTTGGATATTATATCTGACATTCTGGTTACTAGATCTATAGATCTAGATTTGGGTGGTTTCCCAATCAGGGTACTTAGACAGCATTCTAAGAGTATTCAGAATGGACGACTCCTGGCACGGTAGTGTACCTGCAGATAATGGAGTCACCCTCTCTAAAGGTGTCTTACAGACTAAAGTAGAGAGGGATGTGCATGATTGGCAGATCACTTGCTTAGGCAATTGAGTCAATCATGAGATGTCAAGTACCACACCAGATGTTGTTCTTGCACTGGATGCAATAAGTTGACATTGATCCAATCCTGGAGAAACAGTCGGAAGCAGTTTTAGAACATAAGTGGATGTTCTAGGGATATGATAACGACAGCCTCATTCGGGAGACAGTTATCATTCCAGGCTTCCAAGGTGACCTGGACGACAAGGAGGTTGTCAGAGTTATAGTTTTCCTTCTGACGAGGGGCAGTATTTTGGACAGGTGGTCCAAAGCAATACTGAGGGAGGAATGGCATAGGATACTGATTAAGTTCAGTTGACGATACAGTCTAAGAAGTTTGGATTTGGAGTTCATTTATGAGCTAGGTCCCATCAGACATCCAGACATATTCTGAGACAGGTATTGCTCATTTCGGGAGATGGCTTTCTCCGCGAACATGAGATATAGAGAGACATAGAAAGAAACTTCAAAGCGGATCCACTCATTGAGGCTATTCCTCGAACGCAATAGTTTCGCAAACGGGCTATGTGAGACTGACTAGTAGAGGAGTTGGGTGTTCGGTATCACACGGGCTGTGAGTATGCGACATCGCAATAATTAGCCTTGAGTGCAAGTGGGAGATTGTTGGAGATAGTGCCCTCAGAGTCAATTATTGGATCACAGGCACGTGATTGCAATGATTGAGGGAGGACCTGTCCCAGTAGGACAGTCTTACTCGAGATGATAGTATGCTATCTGGTTTATCTTTATCATCGTTTACTGCTTTAGGTGACCTGACATGTCGCTATTACACGTTGATAGAGCCCCTAGGATTCTTGCTTGACCACCAGCAGTATGAGGGCGATCATATAAGTGGGAGCTGGGGTCTATAAGCACATCCTTAAAAGGTCCCTAGTCGTGGGAGTTTCGAGATTGAGCATCGATACTCCAGAGTAGACTAGTGTATACAGTCGAGATCCCGACGAGGGGCGGTGGCCGGTCTCACAAGCCACTGGTGTCAGTTGGTTCACCGAAGATGTATACAGGTGCTCATTGGGTTATGAGTACACCGGACAAGACTCGCCGGGAACATGCTAGTTGGTCTTATACCTGACGTCAGATAGCAGTTCCCTGGTGACATGTGTACAGGTTAGTTCATCGACCTGGGGATCGTCATTTGTCTCGTGTGAGTTCCCACTGTACTTTGATTACTACCCTACCACGCTCAAAGGAGACGTGCAAACAGGTTTTAGTTGGGTACAGTCCCGAACCACATGGAGGCAGTGAGCGGATCTTCAGGGGTTCGTCTCTCCCGGTATTGGGGGTGATGATTAGTCGAAAATATTATATATTTTAGCCGGCAATTTCCTCATCATTTGCATTCATATAGAAGTGTTCGGCATTCATATTTCACATATTAGCAAATCTATCACAGATTATCAGATTACATGTATTAGACCTTAAAACCGGCATTTCTAAGGAAATTGACTGCATTGCATGGCATCGCAATATTTCTATATGTCGCAACCCGTGTTTTGAAGTCTGTGCAGGAAAAGGGAAAGCTCGCTCAAATTTACACCGCTCAAAGATACGTCAACTCACTAACTTCAAATCTGGTATCAATCCAAAGGAGCAATCACAAATCAACATTTCAGACAAAGCTCTAAATAGCAGTCCAAGACAACACCTGAAAGACCAAGGCCTAAGCCCCTCAAGGATCCACGGATCCGCGGCCATAGCCTCCTTGTGCCGCGGATCCGCGGCCTATTGATGAAGTCATCTCCTCAAATTCGGCCCAAGTTGCTTCTCTCAGTGGCTACAGTTCAGAAAAGCATGACATTTTCTAGAAGACTCCAGGGACTTCTACCAGATCAGCAAACACTTTGATCTACACTAAACTAGCCTATCATTCTAGAACTTTCCCCCTAAACCCTAGCTTAAACCCTAAGCTAAGTCTAACAAACTCTCTCAACAAACTTTTGGAGGGAACTACCAATTCAAACCTAAACCTAGAGTTTGGGTGCTCTATAAATAAGACCCTAGGCTCATTGTAATTCTATTATTCAACCTTGGGAATTATTCATCCAATTAGTGAATCTATCCCCAATCTATCTCCTTCTTCATCCCCTTCCTCCACAAGTCTAGTGAGAGGGCTTGTGGGAAACCCTAACCCTAATTCCAATTGAAATCAAGATCCCGAGTACCCATCAAGCAAGAAGCCTTACAACCTTTAGGAGTGGAGCCGATCTTCAACGGAGCAAGCGATCCGAGCCGATCCACGACTCACGAAGCCGAGCGACGCCCGATCAACAATTTAGATTCTTCCTCTTGTAGTTCTTGAAGCGAATGTAATCAAAATTGTTGAGATAAATAAAGGTGATATTCTTTTATCTTGTTTTCTTTAAATTCTGCATCATGACATCTTTACAATTCATGAATATTTTCTGTGTGGTGATGTATGAATAAAACTCCGCTCGTCGAGGAGTCGAGACGGTCAATAGAATGATGATGTAACATAGCTATAATCGATTCTTGAGTCCTACGTGTTTTGAAAACCCTAGCAAGTTCAAAAAACGACGACCCATTTCGTTTCGATGCTTTCTTGATTTAGATCGTTCGAAATTGGGGAGTTACGATCGTTTCTCGAATTTGGTAGAGGCTAGAAAAGGAATGATATCGACGAAAGAACAAGGGTTAAGAGATGAAACCCTAGTTTCATCAAGAAAGCCCTAACTCTCGTCAATGATCATCGATCTAGTATCAATCCTTCGAAGGACAAGAACACGAAATCTAGAGATTACATCACGTCTATAGACCCGATCGATTCCTACGAGCCTCTTTTAGATTCTTGATTGTTGATTGGAAATATTATCGAAACACTGATTCTTGATTGTTTATCATTTTCTTGATTCTTGAATAAGAATAGTGACACTTGATATGAATCATTCTTGAATCATGTTTTCTTTTATCATTACTTAACTTTTCAATTCAAACATATCAAAAAATATAAATGAATCGTGCAATCCCTGTGGACGATCCGCACTCACTCACGAACTACAATTGACACCGTAGTTTGATTGCGGTCAAAATATTTTTGGTTGTGATTTCTTTACAATTTCATACTACACAATCCGAAATCGTTTCAATCAAAATGGCGTCGTTGCCGGGGATCGAACCCGGGTCACCCGTGTGACAGGCCGGAATACTTACCTATTGATGAAGTCATCTCCTCAAATTCGGTCCAAGTTGCTTCTCTCAGTGGCTACAGTTCAGAAAAGCATGACATTTTCTAGAAGACTCCAGGGACTTCTACCAGATCAGCAAACACTTTGATCTACACTAAACTAGCCTATCATTCTAGAACTTTCCCCCTAAACCCTAGCTTAAACCCTAAGCTAAGTCTAACAAACTCTCTCAACAAACTTTTGGAGGGAACTACCAATTCAAACCTAAACCTAGGGTTTGGGTGCTCTATAAATAAGACCCTAGGCTCATTGTAATTCTATTATTCAACCTTGGGAATTATTCATCCAATTAGTGAATCTATCCCCAATCTATCTCTTTCTTCATCCCCTTCCTCCACAAGTCTAGTGAGAGGGCTTGTGGGAAACTCTAACCCTAATTCCAATTGAAATCAAGATCCCGAGTACCCATCAAGCAAGAAGCCTTACAACCTTTAGGAGTGGAGCCGATCTTCAACGGAGCAAGCGATCCGAGCCGATCCACGACTCACGAAGCCGAGCGACGCCCGATCAACAATTTAGATTCTTCCTCTTGTAGTTCTTGAAGCGAATGTAATCAAAATTATTGAGATAAATAAAGGTGATATTCTTTTATCTTGTTTTCTTTAAATTCTGCATCATGACATCTTTACAATTCGTGAATATTTTCTGTGTGGTGATGTGTGAATAAAACTCCGCTCGTCGAGGAGTCGAGACGGTCAATAGAATGATGATGTAACATATCTATAATCGGTTCTTGAGTCCTACGTGTTTTGAAAACCCTAGCAAGTTCAAGAAACGACGACCCATTTCGTTTCAATGCTTTCTTGATTTAGATCGTTCGAAATTGGGGAGTTACGATCGTTTCTTGAATTTGGTAGAGGCTAGAAAAGGAATGATATCGACGAAAGAATAAGGGTTAAGAGATGAAACCCTAGTTTCATCAAGAAAGCCCTAACTCTCGTCAATGATCATCGATCTTGTATCAATCCTTCGAAGGAAAAGAACACGAAATCTAGAGATTACATCACGTCTATAGACCCGATCGATTCCTACGAGCCTCTTTTAGATTCTTGATTGTTGATTGGAAATATTATCGAAACACCGATTCTTGATTGTTTATCATTTTCTTGATTCTTGAATAAGAATAGTGACACTTGATATGAATCATTCTTGAATCATGTTTTCTTTTATCGTTACTTAACTTTTCAATTCAAACATATCAAAAAATATAAATGAATCGTGCAATCCCTGTGGACGATCCGCACTCACTCACGAACTACAATTGACACCGTAGTTTGATTGCGGTCAAAACATTTTTGGTTGTGATTTCTTTACAATTTCATACTACACAATCCGAAATCGTTTCAATCAAAATGGCGCCGTTGCCGGGGATCGTGCTAATTCATTTACATTTTTAGTTTGAAGTGAAAGAATTATTCCATTTTACTTCTTGAAATCAAAATTCGTACAAACTCTTATACGTGTGTTGTGATTTATTGCAAGGTGATCTGGAGCATTCTGTGTTGTGGAAAATTTTTTTGGAATATACCAAAGAACAGAGGGAAGCAACAGGAGCTTCCTAGTGAATTTTGGTGCAGAGATCACACCATAGGACCGCGTTTCCGCGGCCATTGCCTACCATTTGCGGCGGAACCGCCGCGCATTTGGGGGTTCTCTGCAAAATTTTTAGTGCAGGTGACTTCTTGCTCTCTCCCCTCTCCTCTTTTTAGCTCCAACTAACACTTTGCTGCAGGATTCTTTGAAAATAATCGCAGCGCCGCAAAAGCAAAATTAGATTTGTGCGTGATTTTGATTTCTTGGTTGTTTGCATGATAAATACGGAAATTAAGGGGCACGGCCAAATCCAAATTAGGTGGGGATTTCATTACCCTTCCTAGGCCCCGAAAACCACCAAACTTGCATCTGCATTGACCCACATTAACTAAAAGAAATCTAGAGAAGACTCTAAGGACTGTCGCGCTCAATTAGGACAAGAGAAGGCCGTGGGTAATTCATTGCTTATCCGCGTTTTCTTATGGTGCCTAAGGCGAGTGTGTCTAAGGCTAGTGGTTTTTAATTAGGCCCACTACTTACGTAGTGGGGTACCTTCCCACTTACCTGGCACTTATCCGGCCACAGGGGGACAAAGAGGCAGTGGAGGATTCTATCCTGCGACTTGTCTTTTGGCAGTTAGGAGCGGTCTAGAGCCGGACCTAGGTCACCACTAGATTCTAGGGTTGTGTGCTGCAATTGTTTTGTCGCATCATTTTTTCAAAAAAAAATCCGTCCCTTTTTCAAAAGCAAACACCACATTCATTACCCCTAATTATAAGTCAACGCTGCCACTTGTACTAACCCATTTTAGTGCAAGATAGGCTGGACACGGGATTCTAGTGCCCGTTTAGTCCGCGTACCCTTTATCGACTCCGAAGTCGATATTTCTCCATTTACCTTTTCTTTACCCACTACCACACCCACACCGATGGATCCGAATCCATCGAACTTCTTTAACCCTATCGCCGTCCGTTGGTGCGCAGAATCCACCCCGCATCTCTCTCCAGGAGAGATGCTATCCACTCCGAGGTCCTCTTTCGAACTTCTTATCCACACCACCAGCCAATGGGGATAACTTTGAGATTAAGCCCCAGTATATCAATCTTTTACCCAAATATCACGGACTCGAGACTGAGGACGCCTACGTTTTCATTACCAAATTTGAAAACGTATGCGCAATGATGGGTACGTCATAACTTTCAGTCAATGCGATGCGTATACGACTTCTTCCATTTACATTGTGCGATATAGCCGAGAAGTGGCTATATAACACTACCGCACATTCTATTACGAATTGGGAAGAATTCGTCGCTGCATTCCTTAAGAAATTTTACCCAATCCAAAAGACAGCTCGAATCCGTAGCGAACTGAATCAATTTGCCCAGCTCCCTGCTGAACCATTTTCAAAATGCTTTGAACGTTTCAAGGATCTATTGGTTCAGTGTCCTCATCACGGCATCCCGAGATGGGAGCTTTGCCGAATCATTTATGAGGGCATTAACTCAAGCACTAAACAGAGCCTTGAAAACATGTGTCAAGGTACTTTTATGACCAAGGATGATGGGGAAGCTTGGAAGTACTTAGAAGAGTTCGCTGAAAAGTCACTACAGTGGGAGAGTGGAACCCAACCATTGAATAGGGGTGGCGTACACCAAATAGATGTGTCCATAGGTGTTCGAGCTGAGATGGCAGCAATGCAAAAGAAGCTCGACGTTATGGAACACAAATTTTCTGCAGCCTCCCTAAACCCAATGTCGCTCCCCAAAACTGTTTGTGGGTGTTGTTCTGATCCGTCTCATTTAACGGAAGAATGTCCATTAAACTCGGCGTTTCAAGGTCACGAGCATTCTAATGCCGCATTTCAACGACCTCGAAACGATCCATATTCTTCCACGTACAATCAGGGTTGGAGGAATCACCCGAATTTTGCTTTGAACCAAAACCAATCTCAAAACACGGTTCCAATCCTAAACAATTTTCAAAGGGTCCCTCCACCACAACAGCAAGCACCACTTCAATTGAGTCAGCACCCCTTCCAACCGCAAAATTTTCAAAATCCTGCCAACACTTTTGCACTACATGAAAACTCTTTGAAATTGGCCGGTACTGATAATATCTCTGCACTGGTGCAAACCTTGGTTACTTTCATGAAACAATCCATCCAAGAGTCGGCAAGTTTTCAATCTTCCATCGATAATATGATAAAGATCATTCTCACTCAAAATGAGAATATTAAATCGATGGAAGCACAAATTGAACGAATAACAGCCGAAATAAGTGCTAGAGAAAAAAGGGGATCTTCCATCTCAACCCCAACCTGATCCTGGACCTTCACATTGCACTAATGTGGATGCTCTTACTACGTTGAGATCTGGAAGAGTGCTAGACAATCATGTGGGTGAAAAAATTGATAATGATGAATTGATCATTAACACCCAGGCTTCCACTTCCACTTCCACTCACACTTCTACTTCTTACCCTATTTCGTCTAATTTACCGTCTTCTTCCGAGCCTATTCTCCGTTTTCCCAAAGGCTCAAACCCTCCACCCACCTCACCTTGTCCACCCCCACAAACTTCTCCATAAATGTTGGACCCAACACTTATTGATAGAGCTCCATTTCCAAATAGGTTGAGGCCCAACAAACATGATGAACAAAGGGAGAAGCTTGTGGACATGTTTAAGCAAGTTAACATCAACATCCCTCTCCTAGATGCTATTCAACAAGTTCCGTCCTATACGAAAATTCTTAAGAACTTGTGCACTAGGAAGAGGAAGACTCAAATGCCCAAGAAGATATTCATAGCAAAAACCATAGACACAGCTTTCCCCCAACAATTACCAAGGAAACGTAAGGATCCTGGCTATCCTACTATTTCCATTTCTATCGGGGAGAAACACATCAACCGTGCTCTACTTGACCTTGGCGCTAGTGTTAACTTGCTTCCGTACTCGGTTTATGAGCAACTAGATATCGGAGAGTTGAAGCCAACCCATTGCACTCTCCAGATGGCTGACCGATCAATCACCAAATCTAGGGGTGAACTGGAGGATGTGTTAATAAAAATCGGGGAATTTATATTCCCTGTAGATTTTATTGTACTTGATACACAGCCTGTAGCGAACCCACGGAATCAAATTCCAGTGATTTTAGGTCGCCCCTTTTTGGCCGCTTCCAATGCTATCATCAACTGTCGTAATGGTTCTATGACCCTATCTTTCGGGAATAGGTCAATAGAGCTGAACATTTATAAGTTGGGAAGTGTACCCTCCGAACATAATGCTCATGTCTGTTCTGTCGACTTAATGGATATCGACAGCAGCGAATTTGATGATCCTCCTGATATCGATCTTGACGCTTTTCATACGTTATTGTTTGACCCAACTATGTATCATACACATACGGACTCTTCCATCGAGATGTCCGGGTCAACAATTAACACTGATTATGAACTGATTTTAGAGTCTGAAGATCACCCCGCACTTTGTGATGACATTATTCATCGGGGTATAGATGGAACTTTTGAGGAAATCTTCGCTGATGAACTCGCATTTTTGAATGACACGGGTGTTGAGATGAATCATCTCCGAATCAATGAAATTGAACCTCCACCCCTTCTTTTGAACTGTAAAAAGAATGCGAGTAATCCATCGCATACACTGCATCGTCTCTCCAAAATGAGACGCACACACATTCTATTCCACCACTTACCCTTTCCCCACTTCTTCTTCCACCAACCCGAGCACTGCATTGATAAAATTTTTGAATGGTTGGTGTTGACGTTCGGTCTTTGCAAAGCTTGGCATCGACCACTGATTTTTGACCCCCCTCTTATGATTTTCAAAGCTTAACATTGCATAACTCAAGTTTGGGGGGGGGGCGGGCAATTTTTCTGGCTCTTGAAAAGAAAATTTTTACAAAGTGATGAGCCAAAAATAAGTTTGGGGAGGTTCTTCACTTAAATATTTTGCCCCCACTAATAAATTCCTCCCAAGCTTACAGGTTTTTCGTGATTTAGCAGAAGGCAACAGTGAGGACACTGTTGAAAACAAGTTTGGGGGAGGTTTGTGCTTATTTTCGCATCATTTGCATATCATTTGCATAAGCACAAAACATTATTTGAAAACCTATAAAAATTTAAAAAAATTTAAAAAAATAAAAATATTTTTGTACATAAATAAGATAATAAAAGTTTAGATAGTGAAAAATTACATCCATGAGATTAGAAAAATTTAAGAAAACCAAGAAAATTAGAAGTTTTCTTATACGAACTAGTAATAAGTAGTTATGAGCCGTTGTCCCAAGGGTTAGTAAGATGAAGGAAGTCACTAATCTGAGGATAAAAATAAGTCTGAAAAATAGTTTCTATCCTGGAAGCCAAACATTTTGAACGTTGCTACCCTGCTATTCGCACTTACACAAGTCTTGAAGCCTGGGATAGTAGAGGATACCTTGAAATGCTCTTGTCTTAAAGCCGATGTATGAAGGAAATAAAAAAAAGTGAATAAAAAAACATATAAAGTGGTGAGAAAAATGGACACTGGTTTTGTTATCACCGAGGGCAATAAAAAATATATAGCGAGGGTGCTTCTTCACCTAGTGCCTTAAGGCCAACTGGTCTGGGAGTCACTGCTATGCCTAAGGTGGTGCAAGACGAGGAAAATACACCAAGTAAGCAAGCACAGGAGTAATCGGTCGGTTAGTACCTCAAGAAGTATTAACGGTCGCATGAAAGTGTGTGAGCAATCTCATCTAAATATTCATTAATTAAAAAGTACTGAGGCTGATGGGCAAGAGTATGATAGCTTGAATTGAATTCTCTGGGTGTAAGGATGTCCTTTACACACACCCAGGGTTATATGATCGATGTTTGGAAAACAGATAGGAATGAAGAATAAGATGATGTTTTATCGAGGGAGGACGTGATTTCTAACATCTTTTCATGACCATTAAGATAGGGCTCATGACAACCGAAAAGCTAGCTTAGTTGGAAACCCTAATTTTCAAAGCTTTTCTTTTACAATTCTTTTCTTTAAATGTAATATTCATGATCTTTCTTTTATTATTGGATTTTGTGGGTGCAATCCGCTGAAAACCCTCAGGAGACAACACTCCTCCTACTAGGGACACCTAGAGGTTTAAAGGCTTGTTGCACGTGCTCAGTGCAATCGTGTTGCCTACGAAAGTGTGCTAGTTAGTTTTTCTCATTTTTTATTTTCTCCTTCTCTTTTTAATAAAAAGGTTCGCTCGAGACGACCGAAAATAAGTTTGGGGGAATTTGATCAGTCGAAAATACTGCATTTTTAACACGTTAATTTCCCTATCATTTGCACTCATCTAGTAGTGTTCGGTTTACATATTACACATATTAGCAAAACAGTCGTAAAATACCAGATTACCTGTGTTATACTCTAAAACCGACATTTCTGAGGGAAATTGAGTGTTTATCATGGCATCGCATCATCCCTGTATTGCGCAACACTTGTTTCGGAGTCTGTGCAGGAAATTCCAGAAACCGAGCAAAAATTATGAAACAGTGCTGATAAAATACGCCAACTCAAAGGCAAAAGATCTGGCAGTGATCAGGGACTCATTTGGAAAATCAACATATCAGAAAATATACATAAAGTCAGCATCAGAAAAGCCCAGAAGTTCCAAGCCCCAAGGCCTGCATTGAGCCGCGGATCCGCGGCGGCTCCATGGCTTCAAATGCTCAATTTCCTGCACGTGCCTAATTGTAACGGTCCAAGCTTCCAGAAGACTCCAGAATGACCACGTGGCTTCATCCAGAAGGCTCGGCCTAACAACCTTACCCAAGAATATTCCTCATTCTAGAATATTCCCTCCAACAAACTTCTTCTAGAAGCCTCCTTATAACAACCTTCTTCTAGAAGCCTCCTTGTAACAACCTCATTCTAGAATATTCCCTCCAACAAACTTCTTCTAGAAGATTCTTTCTAACAACCTCATTTTGGAGGGAAAATTCAAATGAGGTAGTTCATTTTGAAGGGAAAAGTTGTTCATTTTGGAGGGAAAATTCAAATTCAAATGAGCTAGTTCATTTTGGAGGGAAAATTCAAATTCAAATGAGGTAGTTAATTTTGGAGGGAAAATTCAAATTCAAATGAGGTAGTTCATTTTGGAGGGAAAATTCAAATGAGGTAGTTCATTTTGGAGGGAAAAGTTGTTCATTTTGGAGGGAAATTTGAAATTTGAATTCTAGATCTAGGATTTTAGATGGCTTATAAAAGGAAACCTAGATCTAGGGTTAAGGAGTTGAATTCTTCATCTCTCCCTCATCCCCCCATCTACAAGTTGAGTGACACATCTTGTAGCCCTAAATTCTAAATCCAATTCCAAATTCAAGATCCCGAGTACCAAATCAAGCAAGAAGCCTTCAACCTTTTAGGAGCCGAGCCGATCTTCAATCGAGCAAGTGATCCAAGCTGATTCGCGACTCAAGGAGACGAGCGAAGCCAAATCGACGATCGAGTTCCTTCTCTTGTAGTTCTTGAGTGATTGTAACGGAATTGTTGATATAAATAAAAGGTGAAATTCTTTAATCTTGCTTTCTTTTAATTCTTGCATCATGATTAGATCTCAATTTGTGATTGTGGTTCTTGTTGTGATGTTTGAGTAAAACTCCGCTCGTAAAGGAGTCGAGACGATCAATAGAATGATGATGATTTAGATCTTTTTACAATTCTTAAATCCTATAACGATTGTAAATTCTAGTGAATCAAATGATTAATGAACTAGTTTCGAGATGATCCTTTCTTGATTGTGTTCACTTGAAACTAGGGAACAACAATTGATCATTTGATTAATTAGAAGCTAGAAATTGAATGAGATTTATCGAAAGGATAAAGGATAAGACGAGGAAACCCTAGCTTCTTCGCAAGATCCTTAACCTCGATGAATCATCATCGATCTAGTATCAATTTGTTAAAGGATAAGAATATGAAATCATTAGATCTCATCACATCTATAGATCCGATCGATTCCTACGAGCCTCATTTAGCTTCTTGATATTTGGTTTGGAAAAATCATCAAACTCTCAATTCTTGATTCTATCTTTTTCTTGTTATTAGATCTAGATTTTCTAATTCTTGAACTTCAAATACAAATCATGAATTGTTTTCTTTTCTTTCTTTAAAGTTTCGACCCATCTAATTCAAAAGACGAACGATTACACTTTCCCTGTGGACGATCCGCACTTACTAACGCACTATATTCGACACCGTTATTGATTGCGGTCAAATATTTTTGGTTGTGATTTCTATTCTATTTTTACAAACGACACAATCTGAAATCATTTGACAATCAAATGGCGCCGTTGCCGGGGATCGCGCTAATTCATTTACATTTTTAGTTTGAAGTGAAAGAATTATTCCATTTTACTTCTTGAAATCAAAATTCGTACAAACTCTTATACGTGTGTTGTGATTGATTGCAAGGTGATCTGGAGCATTCTGTGCTGTGGAAAATTTTTTTGGAATATACCAGAGAACAGAGGGAAGCAACAGGAGCTTCCTAGTGAATTTTGGTGCAGAGATCACACCAGAGGACCGCGTTTCCGCGGCCATTGCCTACCATTTGCGGCGGAACCGCCGCGCATTTGGGGGTTCTCTGCAAAATTTTTAGTGCAGGTGACTTCTTGCTCTCTCCCCTCTCCTCTTTTTAGCTCCAACTAACACTTTGCTGCAGGATTCTTTGCAAATAATCGCAGCGCCGCAAAAGCAAAATTAAATTTGTGCGTGATTTTGATTTCTTGGTTGTTTGCATGATAAATACGGAAATTAAGGGGCATGGCCAAATCCAAATTAGGTGGGGATTTCATTACCCTTCCTAGGCCCCGAAAACCACCAACCTTGCATCTGCATTGACCCACATTAACTAAAAGAAATCTAGAGAAGACTCTAAGGACTGTCGCGCTCAATTAGGACAAGAGAAGGCCGTGGGGAATTCATTGCTTATCCGCGTTTTCTTGTGGTGCCTAAGGTGAGTGTGTCTAAGGCTAGTGGTTTTTAATTAGGCCCACTACTTACGTAGTGGAGTACCTTCCCACTTACCTGGCACTTATCCGGCCACAGGGGGACAAAGAGGCAGTGGAGGATTCTATCCTGCGACTTGTCTTTTGGCAGTTAGGAGCGGTCTAGAGCCGGACCTAGGTGACCACTAGATTCTAGGGTTGTGTGCTGCATTTGTTTTGTCGCATCATTTTTTCAAAAAAAAATCCGTCCCTTTTTCAAAAGCAAACACCACATTCATTACCCCTAATTATAAGTCAACGCTGCCACTTGTACTAACCCATTTTAGTGCAAGATAGGCTGGACACGTGATTCTAGTGCCCGTTTAGTCCGCGTACCCTTTATCGACTCCGAAGTCGATATTTCTCCATTTACCTTTTCTTTACCCACTACCATACCCACACCGATGGATCCGAATCTATCGAACTTCTTTAACCCTAATCTGCCGCCGTCCGTTGGTGCGCAGAATCCACCCCGCATCTCTCTCCAGGAGAGGTGCTATCCACTCCGAGGTCCTCTTTCGACCTGCTTATCCACACCACCAGCCAATGGGGATAACTTTGAGATTAAGCCCCAGTATATCAATCTTTTACCCAAATATCACGGACTCGAGACTGAGGACGCCTACGTTTTCATTACCAAATTTGAAAACGTATGCGCAATGATGGGTACGTCACAACTTTCAGTGGATGCGATGCGTCTACGACTTCTTCCATTTACATTGTGCGATGTAGCCGAGAAGTGGCTATATAACACTACCGCACATTCTATTACGAATTGGGAAGAATTCGTCGCTGCATTCCTTAAGAAATTTTACCCAATCCAAAAGACAGCTCGAATCCGTAGCGAACTGAATCAATTTGCCCAGCTCCCTGCTGAACCATTTTCAAAATGCTTTGAACGTTTCAAGGATCTATTGGTTCAGTGTCCTCATCACGGCATCCCGAGATGGGAGCTTTGCCGAATCATTTATGAGGGCATTAACTCAAGAACTATACAGAGCCTTGAAAACAGGTGTCAAGGTACTTTTATGACCAAGGATGATGGGGAAGCTTGGAAGTACTTAGAAGAGTTCGCTGAAAAGTCACTATAGTGCGAGAGTGGAACCCAACCATTGAATAGGGGTGGCCTACACCAAATAGATGTGTCCATAGGTGTTCGAGCTGAGATGGCAGCAATGCAAAAGAAGCTCGACGCTATGGAACACAAATTTTCTGCAGCCTCCCTAAACCCAATGTCGCTCCCCAAAACTGTTTGTGGGTGCTGTTATGATCCGTCTCATTTAACGGAAGAATGTCCATTAAACTCGGCGTTTCAAGGTCACGAGCATTCTAATGCCGCATTTCAACGACCTCGAAACGATCCATATTTTTCCACGTACAATCAGGGTTGGAGGAATCACCCGAATTTTGCTTGGAACCAAAACCAATCTCAAAACACGGTTCCAAACACGAATAATTTTCAAAGGGCTCTTCCTCCACCACAACAGCAACCCCTTCAACTCACTCAGCACCCCTATCAGTCACAAAATTTCCAAAACCAGGGCAACACTCCTGCACAGTCTAATCCTTTGCAGTCCTGTTCTGACGAGTTCTCTCAATTCACTCAAACCATGAAATCACTTTTATCAAATTTCATAGAGGTTTCGGCTGAGGTTAGATCTTCCGTCAGTGAGATAAAGAAAAACTCAGTGTCCCAAGCTGAGAGTATCAGAACGATGGAAGCTGAAATCGCACGATTTAAAGCCGAAATGAGTGCGAGAGAAAAAGGGAAACTTCCCTCTCAACCCCTACAGAATCCTGGGCATTACAATGTAAATGCCATCACAACGTTGAGATCGGAAAGAGTGCTGAACAATAATGTCGGGGAAAGTATTGATGATACTGAAAATCATATCAACACCCCGGCTGAGACCTTTCCACACACACACACTTCTCCTTCTGATCCTTCTTCTTCTACCAAACCACCTTCTCGAGAGCCTATTCTCCATTTCCCATTAGGCTCAACACCTTCACCCAACCCTTATAGTTCTCCACAGACGGTCCCCACACCTCTTTTGGGATCTCGTCTACCCCCCTTTCCTTCTCCTATGATGGACCCAGCGCTTATTGCAAAAGCACCTTACCCGAATCGGCTAAGGGCTAACAGAACGAGTCCTCATATGGAGAAAATTATAGAAATGTTCAAACAGGTTAACATCAATATCCCTCTCCTAGATGCGATTCAACAAGTCCCCGCTTATGCGAAAATTCTTAAGGACTTGTGCACTAGGAAGAGGAAGACTCAAGTGCCGAAGAAGGTCTTCATGTCTAATAATATCAGCACTGCTTTTATACCCCAGCTTCCAAAGAAAAGAAAGGATCCAGGATGTCCTACAATATCGATTTCGATTGGGGGTAAAAACATAAATCGTGCTCTTTTAGACCTTGGCGCAAGTGTTAACCTGCTCCCTTATTCTGTCTATGAGCAATTAGGGATTGGAGAGCTGAAACCTGCTCATTGCACTCTCCAGATGGCAGACCGATCTATCACCAAACCAAGGGATGAATTAGAGGATGTATTGATAAAGGTCGGGGAATTTGTTTTCCCTGTAGACTTCATTGTGCTCGACACACATCCTGTAGCAAACCCCCGGGGCCAAATTCCGGTGATTCTGGGTCGTCCTTTCCTTGCCACTTCCAACGCTGTTATAAACTGTAGAAATGGTTCAATGAACTTATCATTTGGAAATATGACCATTGAACTAAATATCTACAAAGTTGGAAGTCAGCCATCAGAACCCTCTGCTCATATTTTAGATGTGTGCTCTGTCCATGAGATCGCTCCCGACAGTTGTGGTGTTGAGGATCTTTGCTTTACTGATCTCGATGACATTACCACATCTCTGTTTGACTTTGCACAAGATCTTAGTGAGGACACTTTACCTACACTTGAGTCCTGCACTTCTGACTTTTCTCCACCCGAGTCTGTATCTTTCACAGGCTCTGAGCTTCTTTGTAAATCCAAAAATCGCTCAATGATCCCTCCTTCTATCATTTCTCCGCCTGAGTTAGATCTAAAAATTTTACCTTCTCACCTGAAATATGCATATCTAGGTGAGAATGATTCTTTACCGGTTATCATATCCGCTTCTCTTGCATCAGAGCAAGAGAATGCCCTTTTATCGGTATTGAGATCTAACAAAGAGGCGTTTGGTTGGAGTATGGCGGACATCAAAGGGATCAGTCCCTTGATAGTTGAACATCATATACATGTGATGGATGATGCCAGACCAACCCGAGAACCACAGAGACGGTTGAATCCCGTCATGAAGGAAGCTGTCATGAAAGAGATCGTCAAATGCTTAGATAATGGTATTATATACCCCATCTCCGATAGCCAGTGGGTGAGTCCTATACATGTCGTTCCTAAGAAATCCGGCATCACAGTTATAACCAATGATGCAAATGAGTTGATTCAGACACGCGCCCAAACTGGGTGGCGTGTATGTATTGATTATAGAAAACTCAATGCTGCCACGAGGAAAGACCACTTTCCTCTACCATTCATTGATCAGATGCTGGAACGCTTAGCGGGACGAGAGTATTATTGTTTTATGGACGGATACTCAGGCTACAATCAGGTCCCCATCGCCAAAAAGGATCAAGATAAAACCACTTTTACTTGTCCTTTTGGTACCTTTGCTTACAGTCGCATGCCCTTTGGGCTATGCAATGCTCCCGCTACCTTTCAGCGGTATATGATGGGGATATTCTCTGATAGGTAGAGAATTTTCTGGAGATCTTTATGGACGATTTCTCGATTTTGGAGACTCTTTTTCCGATTGCCTAGCGAATCTTGACGCTGTTCTTACTCGTTGCAAAGAGAAGAACTTGACCTTGAACTGGGAAAAATGCCATTTTATGGTCCAAGAAGGAATAGTACTTGGACATGTCATTTCACAGAAAGGCATTGAGGTTGACAGAGCTAAGATAGATGTCATTCAAAACCTCTCTCATCCCAAAAGCGTCAAAGATATTCGCTCCTTCCTTGGCCATGCTGGCTTTTATAGGAGATTCATTAAGGACTTTAGCAAAATTGCTAGACCTTTAACTCTTCTCCTGGCCAAGGATACGACCTTCCATTTTGACTCGAACTGCGAGACAGCTTTCGACTCACTTAAACACTCACTCACTTCAGCCCCCGTTTTATCATCACCAAATTGGGACTACCCCTTTGAGCTGATGTGTGACGCATCTGATTTTACAGTAGGTGCAGTCTTAGGACAGCACATCGAAAAGATGCCACACGTGATTTACTATGCAAGTAAGACCCTGAATGATGCGCAAATCAATTATACAACCACCGAAAAGGAACTCTTAGCGGTTGTATTTGCATTAGAAAAATTCAGGCCTTACTTAATTGGCTCACCTATAGTTGTGTATACTGACCATTCCGCTTTAAAACATTTTCTGGCGAAGAAAGATGCAAAAGGTCGACTAATACGTTGGATCCTACTGTTACAAGAATTTGATCTTGTTATCAAAGATAAGAAAGGA
Organism: Agapanthus africanus; assembly: GCA_030015575.1. Taxonomy (NCBI): domain Eukaryota; kingdom Viridiplantae; phylum Streptophyta; class Magnoliopsida; order Asparagales; family Amaryllidaceae; genus Agapanthus; species Agapanthus africanus. The sequence goes on from JASDDO010000029.1 coordinate 305,968,391, forward strand.
TGTGAAAACGTAGTAGCTGACCATCTTTCACGCATCATTTCTTCCCCTATGACCCTGCCGATTAATGACTCGATCCCTGACGAACAACTCTTGAGCATATCAGCTGAACCATGGTTCAGGGATATTGTGAACTATCATGCCACGGGACTAATACCGAGCGATTGGTCAAAACAGGACAAATATCGTTTTCTTTCCCAAGTAAAACACTTTTACTGGGACGAGCCCTATTTGTTTAAATATTGTCCTGATCAGATCATTCGCCGGTGTGTCCCGAATGAAGAGTTCAAGAGTGTTCTTTCATTTTGTAATGATCAGGCTTGTGGGGGTCACTTTGGTCCTAGAAAGACAGCGGAAAAGGTTTTGCAATGTGGATTTTATTGGCCGACCTTATTCAAGGACGCATTTGAGTATTGCAAAACCTGTACACAATGTCAGTATACGGGTAGAATATCCCAGAGGAATGAAATGCCTCAGCAACCCATTCTGGTTGTTGAAATATTTGATGTTTGGGGCATTAATTTTATGGGTCCTTTTCCCAACTCCTTTGGGAATTTGTACATATTGCTGGCGGTTGATTATGTCTCAAAGTGGGTAGAAGCCATTCCATGTCGCACTAATGACAAGAAAGTTGTCATTAAGTTCTTAAAAGAGAATATCTTCTCGCGATTTGAACACCCACGCGCTATTATTAGCGACAATGGGACACACTTCTGCAACAGGTCTTTCGAGACTGGTGAAGCAGAGGGGCAAAGCCCCCCGTCGCGCGCGCGTGCGATTTAAAGTCTGATGCGAAAATACTCAATCAACCACCGTCTTTCTACACCCTATCACCCCCAAACAAGCGGGCAGGCTGAAATCTCAAACAGACAAATCAAACTTATCCTGGAGAAAACTGTTGCTAAAAATAGAAAAGATTGGTCGACCAAATTGACGGATGCTCTTTGGGCATTCAGAACTGCATATAAAACCGACCTAGGAATGTCTCCATACAGGATAGTGTTTGGAAAAGCATGTCATTTACCTGTCGAGATAGAGCATAAAGCATTGTGGGCTATAAAAGAAATAAATTTTGATCTAAACCTTGCTTGCAACTTTCGGAAGCTGCAAATAAATGAGCTAAGCGAACTCCGCGATGAAGGTTATGATAACGCTGTAATCACAAAGAACAGGACTAAGGTTTTTCACGATAAAAACATTTTGAGGAAAACATTTTCACCTGGTCAACAAGTCCTTCTTTATGATTCACGATTACACCTTCACGCGGGTAAGCTCCGATCTCGATGGAAGGGACCTTTTGTTGTGCGGTCTGTATACCCGCACGGGGCAGTAGAAGTTGAAAATGTTAAAAACGGCACCTTTTTCAAAGTAAATGGACATAGATTAAAGCCGTATTTTTCCACTGACCCCACGGAGGAGCTCTTGTTCTTACAAGAGCCAGTTTATTTGGATTAAAATTCCTCCGTCTCACCTTCATATCCTGCATATCATTATATCATCTTTTGAATGAAGGTGAGTGAAAAGAATAAGTTTGGGGGAAGTTCTTCACTTATATATTTTGCCCCCACTAATAATTCCTCCCAGACTTACAGGTTTTGTACATATAGCTGTCGGCAACAGTGAGGACACTGTTGAAAACAAGTTTGGGGGAGGTTTGTGCTTATTTTTGCATCATTTGCATATCATCTGCATAAGCACAAAACATATCTTTAAAAATCTATAAAAATTGAAAAATTTTCAAAACCCATAAAAATTTAAAAATTTTCAAGTATAAAAATAATTTTAATATTTACACTTTTTTGTATATAAATAAGATAATGAAAGTTTAGATAGTGAACAATTATATCCATGAGATTAGAAAAATTTAAGAAAACTAAGAAAGTTAGAAGTTTTCTTATACGAACTAGTAATAAGTAGTTATGAGCCGTTGTCCCAAGGGTTAGTAAGATGAAAGACGTCACTAATCTGAGGATAAAAATAAGTCTGAAAAATAGTTTCTATTCTGGAAGCCAAACATTTTGAACGTTGCTACCCTGCTATTCGCACTTACACACGTCTTAAAGCCTGGGATAGTAGAGGATACCTTGAAATGCTCTTGTCTTAAAGCCAAAAGTATGAAGGAAATAAAAAAATATAAAAAAATGAATAAAGAAAAATATAAAGTGGTGAGAAAAATGGACACTGGTTTTGTTATCACCAAGGGCAATAAAAAAATATATAGCAAGGGTGCTTTTTCACCTAGTGCCCTAAGGCCAACTGGTCTGGGAGTCACTGCTATGCCTGAGGTGGTGCAAGACGAGGAAAATACACCAAGTAAACAAGCACAGGAGTAATCGGTCGGTTAGTACCTCAAGAAGTATTAACGGTCGCATGAAAGTGTGTGAGCAATCTCATCTAAATATTCATTAATTAAAAAGTACTGAGGCTGATGGGCAAGAGTATGATAGCTTGAATTGAATTCTCCGGGTGTAGGGATGTCTTTACACACACGCAGGGTTATATGATCGATGTTTGGAATAAAGATAGGAATGAAGAATAAGACGATATTTTATTGAGGGAGGACGTGATTTCTAACAGCTTTTCATGACCATTAAGATAGGGCTCATGACAACCGAAAAGCTAGCTTAGTTGGAAACCCTAATTTTCAAGACTTTTCTTTTACAATTCTTTTCTTTAAATATAATATTCATGATCTTCCTTTTATTATTGGATTTTGTGGGTGCAATCCGCTGAAAACCCTCAGGAGACAACACTGCTCCTACTAGGGACACCTAGAGGTTTAAAGGCTTGTTGCACGTGCTCAGTGCAATCGTGTTGCCTACGAAAGTGTGCTAGTTAGTTTTTCTCTTTCTATATTTTCTCCTTCTCTTTTTAATAAAACATTCGCTCGAGACGATCGAAATTAAGTTTGGGGGAATTTGATTAGTCGAAAATATTGTATATTTTAGCCCGCAATTTCCTCATCATTTGCATTCATATAGAAGTATTCGGTATTCATATTTCACATATTAGCAAATCTATCACAGATTATCAGATTACATGTATTAGACCTTAAAACCGGCATTTCTAAGGAAATTGACTGCATTGCATGGCATCGCAATATTTCTATATGTCGCAACCCGTGTTTTGAAGTCTGTGCAGGAAAAGGGAAAGCTCGCTCAAATTTACACCGCTCAAAGATACGTCAACTCACTAACTTCAAATCTGGTATCAATCCAAAGGAGCAATCACAAATCAACATTTCAGACAAAGCTCTAAATAGCAGTCCAAGACAACACCTGAAAGACCAAGGCCCAAGCACCTCAAGGAGCCGCGGATCCGCGGCCATAGCCTCCTTGTGCCGCGGATCCGCGGCCTATTGATGAAGTCATCTCCTCAAATTCGGCCCAAGTTGCTTCTCTCAGTGGCTACAGTTCAGAAAAGCATGACATTTTCTAGAAGACTCCAGGGACTTCTACCAGATCAGCAAACACTTTGATCTACACTAAACTAGCCTATCATTCTAGAACTTTCCCCCTAAACCCTAGCTTAAACCCAAAGCTAAGTCTAACAAACTCTCTCAACAAACTTTTGGAGGGAACTACCAATTCAAACATAAACCTAAGGTTTGGGTGCTCTATAAATAAGACCCTAGGCTCATTGTAATTCTATTATTCAACCTTGGGAATTATTCATCCAATTAGTGAATCTATCCCCAATCTATCTCTTTCTTCATCCCCTTCCTCCACAAGTCTAGTGAGAGGGCTTGTGGGAAACCCTAACCCTAATTCCAATTGAAATCAAGATCCCGAGTACCCATCAAGCAAGAAGCCTTACAACCTTTAGGAGTGGAGCCGATCTTCAACGGAGCAAGCGATCCGAGCCGATCCACGACTCACGAATCCGAGCGACGCCCGATCAACAATTTAGATTCTTCCACTTGTAGTTCTTGAAGCGAATGTAATCAAAATTGTTGAGATAAATAAAGGTGATATTCTTTTATCTTGTTTTCTTTAAATTCTGCATCATGACATCTTTACAATTCGTGAATATTTTCTGTGTGGTGATGTGTGAATAAAACTCCGCTCCTCGAGGAGTTGAGACGGTCAATAGAATGATGATGTAACATAGCTATAATCGATTCTTGAGTCCTACGTGTTTTGAAAACCCTAGCAAGTTCAAGAAACGACGACCCATTTCGTTTCGATGCTTTCTTGATTTAGATCGTTCGAAATTGGGGAGTTACGATCGTTTCTTGAATTTGGTAGAGGCTAGAAAAGGAATGATATCGACGAAAGAACAAGGGTTAAGAGATGAAACCCTAGTTTCATCAAGAAAGCCCTAACTCTCGTCAATGATCATCGATCTAGTATCAATCCTTCGAAGGACAAGAACACGAAATCTAGAGATTACATCACGTCTATAGACCCGATCGATTCCTACGAGCCTCTTTTAGATTCTTGATTGTTGATTGGAAATATTATCGAAACACCGATTCTTGATTGTTTATCATTTTCTTGATTCTTGAATAAGAATAGTGACACTTGATATGAATCATTCTTGAATCATGTTTTCTTTTATCATTACTTAACTTTTCAATTCAAACATATCAAAAAATATAAATGAATCGTGCAATCCCTGTGGACGATCCGCACTCACTCACGAACTACAATTGACACCGTAGTTTGATTGCGGTCAAAATATTTTTGGTTGTGATTTCTTTACAATTTTATACTACACAATCCGAAATCGTTTCAATCAGGTGAGGTCGCGCTGTGTCTAGGAGAGCCATTACACGAAGCCCTCGGCCGTGGCAGGAGATTTACTGGTAGGTATTCCAGTAGTATCTCAGGGTGTTCTGGGCTACACTCCGACACGACTTGTATCGCTTTTGGAGGTCTGACTTTTACCAACCCCCTAGGCCCGCCATGCGATGCTCATAGACGAACGGACCGGACTGTACGGATATTGTCACTGACAGGCTCAGTAGGGTGTCAGGATGGGTTCGCCCATCGACGTCCCTTTTGGTCAATACCTGATAGCCCGTTATGTATTGGCTTATACCTCTGACGTGCTAGTGGTTAAATCCACAACAAAGGTGTTGATGAGTCTTTAGAGTCCCCCACATTCTGTTGCTCAAGTTTTCGGGCGAAACGCTGTAGAGGCCGTATGGAGATATGGCAGGGTTCGATCAGATACGTACGGTATTGCATGAATCAGGATCGGACGTATAATACTAGCCGGCTTTGGTTTAAGCCGGATCCTAGTATAGTACGGTGTAGATTTTGTCTCATTGCATTTGTATTTCGGTCGGAATACAAATGCGGGTATGTATATACAGTAGCGGGGTTTTCCTGTAATTTATTACGGGACCAGTTTTCTGGAGTTGCCAGTTTGCTTTCCGTTTCGGCCATTTTCATTTGTATCTTTCATTGGCCGAAGATTGGTGGAGGAGGGCTTATTTGCATTTGTACAAATTAGCTATTTGGAGGGTTGTCTTTGCATACTTTTGTATCATGATGGTTTTCATGATGGTGCACCATCCTTTGACCTTGCTTGACTTCTTGACTTCATGATGGTTCATGATGGTTGGACTTTGTTTTGTGATGAGTGTTAGTTGAGTGAGGATCTTTGTTGATGATCATTGCTTTTTATCATGACCTTTTATCTCTTGCATTATGAGTGTGGCTCCTTGATACATTCACCTAACTCTCATTCTCACTCTCCCCTCATTTTGATGGCCGGCCACTTCCTCAAGGGGGCTGTCCCAATTTTTGGGCAAGGAAATTACACTCATTTGGCTTCACAAAATCCCATTGTTCCACCTCCAAAGTATAGTTCATTCTCCTCCACAAAATGGCAACCTCCATGAACCCTAAAATGAGACATAGCTCACTACACCCATTCTACAGCAAACCTTGGGTACGTCGGCTCACCAACTTCGTGCCCGAGTTGCCTCGGTATAGAAGTGGGAGCCCGTAAAAGAAGCCGGCGACGTGGTACCCTTCCGACGAGGACGTGGAGACCGGACATTCCGCGGGAGATCGGGACAACGGCGAGAAGACCGGAGGACATGGATCGCTCGGTATATCTCTCTTCCCCATCTTGTAGTTAGCTAGAACTAGTTAATGGCCCGATCCGGGTTTATAGTGCGCGGTGGTGCCGGTTCAAGAAAAATTAAAGTTAACCATCGCTTCCGCATTTGGCCTCGGGATGGAGGCCGGGGCGCCGCCGTGCACTTACATAAACATACCCGTATTTGTATTACGACCGAATACAAATGCAACTGAGAAAAAGATATTATATCTACACAGTATAATACTCGGATCCGGCTTAAACCAAAGCCTACCAGTATTATCTGCCCGAAATATGACACGTGCGAAAACGCACGTGCATTTTCCGAACCTTGCCATAAAACCATACGGCCTCTACAACGTTTCGCCCGAACTTGGGAAATGGTCTGTGGGGGACTCTAATGACTCATCAACACACTGGCACAGGGTATAACCACTAGCACGTCAGAGGTACGAGCTGTACGTAACGTTTGCCTATGTATTGATTAGAAGGAAAGCTGACGAGCGAACTCATTCATAAACCCTACTGAGCCTAACAGTGACAATATACATACAGTCCGATCAGTTCTTCTATGAGTATCGCATATCGGCCTAAGGGCTGGTAACGTCAGACCCCCAATAGCAGTATAAGTCGTGTCAGAGAGTGGCCCAGAACACCTTGAGAAACTACTGGAGTACCAACCAGTAAATATCCTACCTCGGTCAAGGGCTTCGAGTAATGGCTGTCCTAGACACAGCGCGATCTCACCCCCAATATCGGGAGAGACGAATCCCCTGCAGATCCGCTCACTTGCCTCCATGTGGCTCGGGACTGTACCCAACTAAAACATGTTTGCACAACTCCTTTGAGCGTGGTAGGGTAGTAATCTAAGCACAGTGGGAACTCATACGAGACAAATGACGATCTCAAGTCGATAAACTAACCTGTACACATGTCACCAGGGAATTGCTATCTGACGATATGTATAATACCAACTAGCAGATTCCCGGCGAGTCCTGTCCGGTGTACTCATAACCCAATGAGCACCTGTATACATCTTAGGTGAACCAACTGACACCAATGGCTTGTGAGACCGGCCATTGCCCCTCATCGGGGTCTCGACTGTATGCACCAGTCTACTCTGGAGTATCGATGCCCTGTCTCGAAACTCCCACGACTAGGGACACATTTAAGGATGTGCTTATAGACTCCAGCTCCCACGTATATAATCGCCATCATACTGCTGGTAGTCAAGCAAGAATCCTATCGGCTCTATCATCATGCAATAGTGAACTAAAGCATGTATACGATGATAAAGTCAAACCAGATAGCATACTATCATCTCGAGCAAGACTGTCATATCGGTATAGGTCCTGCTTCAATCATTGTAATCACGTACCTGCGATCCAGTAATTGACTTTGAGGGCACTATATCCAACAAGTGTGAGCAGCGGTAAAATGTGCAAGTTGCTTAAGTCCATTTATGGACTAAAGCAGGCAACGTAGAGTTGGAACATCTGTTTTGATGATACTGTTAAAGAATTCAACTTTATCAAAAATCCAGATGAACCATGCATATATAGTAAGATTGTAGAGAGAACTATAGTATTCCTCGTCTTGTACGTGGATGATATTCTCTTAATAGGAAATGATATTCCTATGCTACAGTCAGTCAAAGGATTCTTGTCACAGAAGTTCTCCATGAAGGACCTAAGTGATGCCACCTACATTCTGGGGATCCAAATTTATCGTGATAGATCAAAAAGGATGTTGGGACTTTCATAGTCCAGGTACATAGACACCATATTGAAAAGATTCAGTATGGAAGATTCTAAGCGCGGTAACCTACCGGCTTGTCACGGAATCGCCCTCTCCAAAGAGATGTCTCCCAAGACTGATTTAGAAAGGGCTCGCATGTCGATTATACCCTACGCTTCTGTGGTAGGATCTATAATGTATGCAATGTTATGCACCAGACCAGATGTAGCATACGCATTGAGTGTTGTAAGTCGGTATGTAACACCCGAGCCCAATAATACTATCTATATTACTAGTTGAGGGTTATATATTGCTCTTTTCCAATTATTCTGTTTTCTGGGGTTTATTGCTAAATTTTAACCGGTTAAGTCATTTTGGCACATAACAAATTTTAACCCCTAAAATGAAATTAAAAGTGTCCATGTTGGCCTACTCGTCGCCACTAGTCGCGTGGTAGCGTCCGCGTGTCGAGATTCCGTCCCGTTCGGCTAAACGGGCAAGTTTGGACGACTACGCGCGTGTGCAAGTGTCCGACTTGGGGGCATGCATTTTAATCATTAAACACCTCTTTTCAAAATTTGGAACCCGCTTAAAATCCTATAATTTGAATTTGGAACATTTGGGCGCAAACCGGGAGCGATTTGGAAATGTTTCATTTCGCGCCAAAAAGGCCCACTTTAATTTAATACCTTAAACTAATTATATACGAAATATATTTTCTTTACCTTCTTTACCTATCCAACTCCTTCAAATTTTAATTTCAATCCCTTCAAATCTTTCCCTATCTCGTGATCAGCCAATCACAGAGGGGAGTGTAACCGCGTGGGCCCCCTTCCCTTTTTCCCTATCTCTCTCTCTCTCTTCCCTCAATCTCTCTCCAATCCCTCTCTCTCTCTTCCTCTATTTAAAAACGCATGCAGCCGCCTCCCCCACCTTTCTGCTCCATCATGAGAACCCAACGAAAACCCTAACCCTAGCCTCGCGACCTCACCGCCGACCTCCTCACGACCTCGCCGTCGCCGTCACCACCTCGTCGACCTCACCGCACCCACTTACCTCCTTCCTCTGCCGATTCCCGCACCTGCACCCAACCCCGACAACGCCTCCAACCACTGCAGAGCCGACGTCGACACCACCTCTCGTCGCCGACGACTCCCACGACTCCCTCTCACCCTCCTCGTCCCGACCTCGTCGTCGCTTCCCTCCTCCCTCGCCGGACCACCAACCCGAGCCCTTCACCCATCGCCTACTCTCCGCTGTTCGCCGGAGAACGCGCCGGTGACCTCGCCGTCGTCACCAGGGCCACCTCCGTCTCTCCCTCGACCACCAGAGCCGACCACCCTTTCATCCACTCGCCGCAGCACCCTCTCCCGCGCACCCCGAGGCCATTCAGCCCTTGCAGCCGCCGCCGTTGCCTCGCCGGCGTTCCAGCACCGTCGAGCTAGCCGGGGTCACCTGGTATATCTCTCTGTAAGCTTCCTCTTCCTTCCTTCTGTGCAGATCACCCCCGCTGATCGTATTAAGTTTATCGTGTGTTGCTAACTCGTTGCCGTGTTTTGCCGGAATCCGACCGTGCCGTCGTGGCGAACCCGACGCTCCAGCGAAGTACCCTGGTCCGCGTGATCCCGTTGTTCTCTGTTGGGGCTCGATCCGTGGCCCGTGCTATCATATCGTGTTTTCTGCCGACATCGCATCCGTATTCCAGATTGCAGAACCGTCGAGGCAAGTATCTGAATACTTGCTTAAACATGCTAGCGTGCGAGATCTAGTCTTGCCACGCAATTGAATTCATACTATAAGACAACTTAATAATGGTAATTGATAAAATGTTATAAGTTAGAATTGACAGTTGCGGTTACCTTTAATCGTTATAATAGTTCTCGTAATTAATCAACCCAACATCAATCCATATTTCAACTAAATAAAACGACTGGATCATATCTGCTTTAACTGTTAAATCATTCACGAGACAATTATTATATCTAGTGTAAACTTCTGTAGCTTCATTACTTCATGATTGTGGATATTGCTTCACCTTGTGGCTATTGCACCCTAAAGGTGCTTGAACCTGTTAATAAGAGAATACAAAACATCATTGTGTTTGCATGGAATAATATGGTTATTTACTGTTTCCTGCTGCTGTTCATTATTTGATTGTACACCTGTTGTGAGCACATAACCGATTGCACTACATATTGGCCTGACCCTGCTACACATGACATATACATACATACCGACTCATCCTGTTGTACCATGACATTACTTGTTTCATGATCTCCTGCCTAATGCCGACAAACCCGACCATCCCTGCTGTCTATCCAGACAGACCTACTCTTACCGGATTTTGTGTTGGCATTAGTCCTTGACTACTGAATACCTGACCTGACATACATAGCTTGGGGGTATGGGGAAATCAAAGGTGAAACCGACTTGTAACTCAACAGTTCGATACATTGATCTGATCAGTCTTACGGGCTTGGCCAGCTCCGGAGTGTTGATGCTGATATCACTCGTCCATCCTACTACCTTTTACTGCTTAGCGGCACGTTTCGGATTCAGCCCCGAGGGTTTTGACCGTGGTCCCGGGCACGCACGGGATACTATTGAGTTACATCGACGATTCATCAATTGATTTCAAAGACTATAGAGTAGAAACCTGATAGGACAGTTTAGTCACCATTGCACATTACCCTGCTCTGTTATTTCTGAGTACTGCTTATTTCATGTTCATACTTGCATTGCTTATTACCATGTTTATTTTATATACTTGATGTCATGACGCGCTGACGTCTGGGTTTTGCATGGCCCAGATTCCGTACCACTGTCGACGACCGAGCAGGAGTACTTCAGCCAGCAGGCTGAACTGTGAGTTCCTTAGGGTTTAGTTTATTTATTTTCATTTCATTTCCAGATGTGAGCCCGCATTATGGGACGTACTGTTTATTCATTGTATTGGATCATTAGCTTCCGCACTTATTGTTTATTGATTCTTGTTATTATGGATTTGGACATGCATTAGATTAGCTTATTATCTTGTTCTTGATAACCTTACAACCGTAATGTGACTGTGGATGGATGCTTCCTACCCACAGGTAGCATGGTTGGCTATGTCACGTGCCCAATCTCGCGTACTCTGGGAAGCGGGGCGTGACATGGTTCTTTTGGTATCAGAGCCATAGGTTAGTCGGGTTGATTCTTTTATAGTTGGGTATACCCAATACACGAATCAGAATACCCGTGTTTAGGAAACATGTCCAGCCACATTGACCGTTTTACCATTCTTGAATCACATTCTTCCTGACTATATCTTTTACGACGTGCAAACTTACTTTGCATGTCGACTCGGAAACCTGATTTCTTGTTATCCCTAGGACTTGGGCGACTTGGGTGGAGTTAAGTAATTGCGGCTATGATACCGCGGCATAGCTACAATGCAGTACTCTATTTAAGTATCTTGGAGTTCTAGCCTTGATCCACATTCAGAATCTATCATCATGCTAATGTTGGGTGTTTTGAGTTCAGGATTATGACAGGTAAGGAGTTGAAGACGTACCGGAGGCGTGTGAACGAAGCCGCCATGCTTGGAGAGATAAGAGGAATACTGGAAATCAAAGAAACAGACCGAGCTGATCCAGCAGCACGCGGACTTGTTTCAGGAAGGTTTGCAGATCGTTCAGCAGTCTGTAAACTAAGTTGGAACTAGACCAGTCGACCGAGTAAGGACCGTAGCAGATTTCAGACGGTTGGGTCCTACTACTTTCACTGGTCGGGAGGAGCTGTTGCCAGCCGAGCAGTGGCTAGTAACACGGAGAATTTACTGATTGCGGCACAGATCCCAGAAGATAAGAGAGTTGATGTGGTGCGCATTCAGCTGGTGGATTACGCCCGAGAGTGGTGGCTTGTGGAGGAGACCCGCTGGCCCAGGCCGATCAGTTGGGCGGATTTCTCTAAAAGTTTCCTGGAGAAATTCTTCCCGCGGACCGCACGGGAGGAAATGGAAGAGAAGTTCATCGGACTAAGGCAGAATGGAGCAGCCGTGGACGTGCGTGCAGCAAAGTGAACGAGACTCAGTAGTCTCGCTGGACCTTTCGCGGCCAACGATGTAGACAGCAGTTGCGGTAAGGAAGCAGTTCTGTCGGGCCAGTCGAGTTTAGGGCTAGGCCGACGAACAATGTTCTTGCGGCTATGGTAGTGGAGAGTAATGAAGAGCTGGCAGTTGTCCGCGACTTTATGGATGTGTTTGAAGATATTTCGGGCTTACCGCCGAAGCGAGATGTGGAGTTTGCGATTGACCTTATTCCCGGTGCAGCGCCAGTATCAAAGTCTTATTATCCAATGGCACCGGTAGAATTAGAAGAAGTTAAGAAACAAGTTGGTGAACTACTCGAGAAGGGATGGATTCGAAGCAGCAACTCACCTTGGGGAGCTCCAGTTCTTTTAGTGAGGAAGAAGGATCGCACTGCAGACGCTGAGACAAGAGAAGTTATTTGCGAAGATGAGTAAGTGTGAATTCTGGCTGGAAGAAGTGAAGTTTCTGGGGCATGTCGTGTCGGGCGATGGAATCGCCGTCGATCCCGAAAAGATTGCAGCAGTTCGAGATTGGCCTATTCCCAAGAATGTTGCGGAGATAAGCAGTTTTCTTGGACTCGTCGGTTACTACAGAAGATTGGTGGAGAACTTCGCGCGTTTAGCTGAGCCGTTAACCAAGCTTACGCGTAAGGAGGTACCGTTTGTTTGGACGGATGGATGTGCATTGGCCTTCGAGACGTTGAAGCAGAAGTTGATAACCGCCCCTATCCTAACCGTACCGGATGATTCAGGAGGACTGGTGATTCATAGCGACGCATCCGGAAAGGGATTGGGATGTGCTTGGATGCACAATGGGAAAGTCGTCGCTTACGCATCGAGACAGCTGAAGACTCATGAGAGGAACTATCCGACTCATGACTTAGAGCTTGCAGCCGTGATCTTCGCCCTGAAGATTTGGAGACACTACCTTTTGGGCGAGAGAGTTGAAGCCTTTACAGATCACAAGAGTTTAAAGTATGTGTTCACTCAGAAGGATTTGAACATGAGGCAACGCAGATGGTTGGAGCTGATGGCCGACTATGACCTTGATCTTAAGTACCATCCGGGAAAAGTCAACGTCGTGCCGGATGCGCCGAGTCGGTTACCAGCAATTCAGTTATTGACTGCACAGAGAGAGATCATTGAGGATTTTCGGAGATTTGACTTGGAGGTTGTGCTACCACATGCTACAGGACAGTTTATGCAGTTGCAAGTACAGTCGTCCTTAGTTGAGAAGATTAAAGCGACACAATCGCAGAATCCTAGACTGCAAAAGTTTCGAGAGCAGGTTGAAGCCAGACTACGAACCAATTTACTGATCCACGAAGACGGTTCGTTGAGATATGGTAGCCGTGTGTGTGTGCCAAAAGGAGATGTGCGTGAAGAGCTCATGAAGGAGGCACACAGTTCAGCTTACTCTGTACATCCAGGAGGGACAAAAATGTACCGAGATATTCGACAGCACTTTTGGTGGGAAGGTATGAAACGGGAAATTGCTCGCTTCGTGGCTAAGTGCTTGGTGTGTCAGCAAGTCAAGGCTGAACACCAAAGGGTTGCTGGTTTGTTGCAACCACTTCCGATTCCTCAGTGGAAGTGGGAACATATAACCATGGATTTCGTGACAGCTTTACCGCGGAGTCCAAAGGGCAACAATGCAGTATGGGTGATTGTCGATCGGTTGACCAAGGCAGCTCACCTTATTCCTTTTCGGGTTGGTCAATCGACAGAGACTTTAGCAGAGCGATACATGCAGGAGATTGTCAGATTGCATGGAGTGCCGGTGAGCATCGTGTCCGATCGGGACACTCGATTCTTGTCGCACTTTTGGAGGAGTTTACAAGAAGGTTTGGGGACTCGATTGAAGTTTAGCATAGCTTATCATCCTCAGACTGATGGACAATCAGAGAGAACTATCCAGACCCTTGAAGATATGTTGAGGGCTTCCATGTTGGACTTCAAAGGTTCTTGGGAAGATCATCTACACCTGGTGGAGTTTCGTACAACAATAGCTTCCAAGCAACTATTCAGATGGCCCCGTTTGAAGCACTGTATGGTCGTAAGTGCCGTTCACCTGTTGTTGGGATGATGTTGGTGAACGAAGGTTACTAGGACCAGATTTGGTGGTACAGACAGTCGAGAAGGTGAATACAATCAGGAAGCATATGAAGGCAGCTCAAGACAGACAGAAGAGTTGGGCCGACACGTCAAGAAGACCCCTAGAGTTCGCCGTGGGTAATTTGGTATTCCTGAAGATATCACCGACTAGAGGGGTGATTCGCTTTGGAAGTCGGGGAAAGCTTAGTCCCCGATTCGTTGGACCCTTCGAGATATTGGAGCGTGTTGGAGAGGTAGCGTACCGTTTGGCGTTACCACAGTCTTTGGCAGGAGTGCACGACGTGTTTCATGTGTCTCAACTACGGAGGTATGTTCGTGATGAGACTCATGTCTTGGATCATTCGGAGTTGACTGTGCGAGAGGACCTGACTTTTGAGGAGCGACCAGTTGAAATCAAGGATCGGAGAGAAAAGGTTCTTAAGAACAAGGTTATCCCTCTTGTGCTAGTTTCTTGGGGTAACCGATCGCATGGAGAATCCACTTGGGAGCGAGAAGACGAGATCCGACAGAAATTCCCTCACCTTTTCCAGTAGTTAGCTATCTTGTATCCTTGGAATTTCGAGGACGAAATTCTTTTGTAGTTGGGTATGATGTAACACCCGAGCCCAATAATACTATCTATATTACTAGTTGAGGGTTATATATTGCTCTTTTCCAATTATTCTGTTTTCTGGGGTTTATTGCTAAATTTTAACCGGTTAAGTCATTTTGGCACATAACAAATTTTAACCCCTAAAATGAAATTAAAAGTGTCCATGTTGGCCTACTCGTCGCCACTAGTCGCGTGGTAGCGTCCGCGTGTCGAGATTCCGTCCCGTTCGGCTAAACGGGCAAGTTTGGACGACTACGCGAGCGTGCAAGTGTCCGACTTGGGGGCATACATTTTAATCATTAAACACCTCTTTTCAAAATTTGGAACCCGCTTAAAATCCTATAATTTGAATTTGGAACATTTGGGCGCAAACCGGGCGCGATTTGGAAATGTTTCATTTCGCGCCAAAAAGGCCCACTTTAATTTAATACCTTAAACTAATTATATACGAAATATATTTTCTTTACCTGCTTTACCTATCCAACTCCTTCAAATTTTAATTTCAATCCCTTCAAATCTTTCCCTATCTCGTGATCAGCCAATCACAGAGGGGAGTGTAACCGCGTGGGCCCCCTTCCCTTTTTCCCTATCTCTCTCTCTCTCTTCCCTCAATCTCTCTCCAATCCCTCTCTCTCTCTTCCTCTATTTAAAAATGCATGCAGCCGCCTCCCCCACCTTTCTGCTCCATCACGAGAACCCAACGAAAACCCTAACCCTAGCCTCGCGACCTCACCGCCGACCTCCTCACGACCTCGCCGTCGCCGTCACCACCTCGTCGACCTCACCGCACCCACTTACCTCCTTCCTCCGCCGATTCCCGCACCTGCACCCAACCCCGACGACGCCTCCAACCACTGCAGAGCCGACGTCGACACCACCTCTCGTCGCCGACGACTCCCACGACTCCCTCTCACCCTCCTCGTCCCGACCTCGTCGTCGCTTCCCTCCTCCCTCGCCGGACCACCAACCCGAGCCCTTCACCCATCGCCTACCCTCCGCTGTTCGCCGGAGAACGCGCCGGCGACCTCGCCGTCGTCACCAGGGCCACCTCCGTCTCCCCCTCGACCACCAGAGCCGACCACCCTTTCATCCACTCGCCGCAGCACCCTCTCCCGCGCACCCCGAGGCCATTCAGCCCTTGCAGCCGCCGCCGTTGCCTCGCCGACGTTCCAGCGCCGTCGAGCTAGCCGGGGTTACCTGGTATATCTCTCTGTAAGCTTCCTCTTCCTTCCTTCTGTGCAGATCACCACCGCTGATCGTATTAAGTTTATCGTGTGTTGCTAACTCGTTGCCGTGTTTTGCCAGAATCCGACCGTGCCGTCGTGGCGAACCCGACGCTCCAGCGAAGTACCCTGGTCCGCGTGATCCCGTTGTTCTCTGTTGGGGCTCGATCCGTGGCCCGTGCTATCATATCGTGTTTTCTGCCGACATCGCATCCGTATTCCAGATTGCAGAACCGTCGAGGCAAGTATCTGAATACTTGCTTAAACATGCTAGCGTGCGAGATCTAGTCTTGCCACGCAATTGAATTCATACTATAAGACAACTTAATAATGGTAATTGATAAAATGTTATAAGTTAGAATTGACAGTTGCGGTTACCTTTAATCGTTATAATAGTTCTCGTAATTAATCAACCCAACATCAATCCATATTTCAACTAAATAAAACGACTGGATCATATCTGCTTTAACTGTTAAATCATTCACGAGACAATTATTATATCTAGTGTAAATTTCTGTAGCTTCATTACTTCATGATTGTGGATATTGCTTCACCTTGTGGCTATTGCACCCTAAAGGTGCTTGAACCTGTTAATAAGAGAATACAAAACATCATTGTGTTTGCATGGAATAATATGGTTATTTACTGTTTCCTGCTGCTGTTCATTATTTGATTGTACACCTGTTGTGAGCACATAACCGATTGCACTACATATTGGCCTGACCCTGCTACACATGACATATACATACATACCGACTCATCCTGTTGTACCATGACATTACTTGTTTCATGATCTCCTGCCTAATGCCGACAAACCCGACCATCCCTGCTGTCTATCCAGACAGACCTACTCTTACCGGATTTTGTGTTGGCATTAGTCCTTGACTACTGAATACCTGACCTGACATACATAGCTTGGGGGTATGGGGAAATCAAAGGTGAAACCGACTTGTAACTCAACAGTTCGATACATTGATCTGATCAGTCTTACGGGCTTGGCCAGCTCCGGAGTGTTGATGCTGACATCACTCGTCCATCCTACTACCTTTTACTGCTTAGCGGCACTTCTCGGATTCAGCCCCGAGGGTTTTGACCGTGGTCCCGGGCACGCACGGGATACTATTGAGTTACATCGACGATTCATCAATTGATTTCAAAGACTATAGAGTAGAAACCTGATAGGACAGTTTAGTCACCATTGCACATTACCCTGCTCTGTTATTTCTGAGTACTGCTTATTTCATGTTCATACTTGCATTGCTTATTACCATGTTTATTTTATATACTTGATGTCATGACGCGCTGACGTCTGGGTTTTGCATGGCCCAGATTCCGTACCACTGTCGACGACCGAGCAGGAGTACTTCAGCCAGCAGGCTGAACTGTGAGTTCCTTAGGGTTTAGTTTATTTATTTTCATTTCATTTCCAGATGTGAGCCCGCATTATGGGACGTACTGTTTATTCATTGTATTGGATCATTAGCTTCCGCACTTATTGTTTATTGATTCTTGTTATTATGGATTTGGACATGCATTAGATTAGATTATTATCTTGTTCTTGATAACCTTACAACCGTAATATGACTGTGGATGGATGCTTCCTACCCACAGGTAGCATGGTTGGCTATGTCACGTGCCCAATCTCGCGTACTCTGGGAAGCGGGGCGTGACACGGTATCAGGAAAACCCAGGGGAGAAGCACTGAATAGCAGTAAAGAATATTCTCAAGTACCTGAGGAGGACTAAGGAGATGTTCTTGGTGTATGGCAG
Source organism: Agapanthus africanus (assembly GCA_030015575.1). Classification (NCBI taxonomy): domain Eukaryota; kingdom Viridiplantae; phylum Streptophyta; class Magnoliopsida; order Asparagales; family Amaryllidaceae; genus Agapanthus; species Agapanthus africanus. The sequence continues at coordinate 305,985,947 of JASDDO010000029.1, forward strand.
AAAGGACCTCCAGATCTAGGCCTTTGCTGACTCCAGCTTCCAGAGAGACACGGATTACTCCAAGTCTATGTCGGGTTATGTTTTTACCCTTAATGGAGGGGCGGTCTGTTGGAAGAGTTCCAAGCAGGACATCGTTGCTGACTCGACGATGGAAACGGAGTACATAGCTGTTTGCGATGCCGCAAAAGAAGTTATCTGGATGAAGAAGTTCCTCACAGAACTTCAGGTGGTTCCTACCAGTGTTGATCCAATACCTCTGTATTGCGACAACAACGGCGCTATAGTTTTAGCGAAGGAACCCAGGTCCCATCAGAAGTCCAGACACATCTTAAGGCGGTATCACCTGATCAGGGAGATCGTAGATCATCGGGAGATCGAGGTGAAGAGAGTAGGTACGGAGAATAACACTGTTGATCCATTCACAAAGGCCATTCCTCAGACGCAGTTCGAGAGGCTATTCGAGATGATAGGTCTGCGATATGCCAGTACATGGCCCTAGTGCAAGTGGGAGATTGTTAGTATTTATGCCCTAGAGGCCATTATTGTATCATACGAGATTGTATATTACTTAATGGAAGCTTGGGATATTCACAGTTGTATTGACAGTCTTGCTAAAAATGGTAGTATGCTACTTGGTTTGTTTCTACTTTAATATATGCATATGTTTCTTTTAACATATCGCTTATACATATTAGTAGAGCCCTTAGGATCTTTGCTTGATTACCAGCGTTGTGATGATAGTCACACTAGTGGGGGCTGGGTAGTCTATAAGCAACATCCTATACAGGTCCCTGGTCGTAGGATTATCGAGACAGGGCATCGATACTCCAGAGTAGACTGGTGTATACGCTTCTCATCCCAGCATGGGAAGATGGTCTGTCCCACAGCCATCAGTACGTCGTACTGGAGCTAGTATGCAGGTGCTCGTTAGGTTACGAGTACACCGGACAAGACTCGCCGGGAACTGCAGGTTGGTACTATACCTATCGTCAGATTGCAGTTCCCAGGTGATATGAGTACAGCTTAGTCCGTCGACTTGACATTGCTACTTCGCCTCGAATGTGTTCCCACTGTACTTAGATTACTACTCTACCACGGCTCAAAGGAGTCGTGCAAACATGTAGTAATTGGGTGCAGTCCCGAAGCACTTGGAGGCAGTGGTGGTTAGACAGGATTCGTCTCTCCCGGTATTGGGGGTTGATATCGCGCTGTGTATGGAGAGCCATTACGCAAGGTCCTTGGCCAGGGAAAGCGAGATTTACTGGTAGGTGCTCCGGTAGTTTCTCAAGGTGTAATGGGCCTCACTCCGACATGACTTACACCGCTATTAGGGGTCTGAAGTTTACCGCCCCCTAGGCCCGATATGCGATAGTCCTAGATGAACAGACTGGACTGTACGGAGATTGTCACATACAGGCTCAGTAGGAGTTCGGATGGGTTTCCTCATTGTCCTTCTTATCGACATCTACCTGGGGACCGTTACGTACAGCTAGTACCGCTTGCGGCATATGGTTAAAACCACTGCCAGCATAGTGTCGAGTCTTTAGAGTGTCACACAGAGAGTTTCCTTGCACCGGGCAAAAGGTGTAGAGGCCGTATGGTTTTATGGCAGGGCCGCGATCACTTACGTACACTTGTGCACGTACTATGATCGGGCAGATAATACTAGTGGGCTTTGGTTTAAGCCGGATCCTAGTATTATGCAAATGGATTTATTCAGTCTCAGTTTATCCGTGTTTTTCGGAAATACGGATGGGAAGGGCAGTCTCGTAATTTGTCGGGAAGCTTATAGAAAGAGGTGACTCATTTGTGTTTATTTCTTTTTAGATTTAAACTAAATGAGGTAGAGGAGATGAGGTGTAATTATCATTAATTGCACCATGACTCATAAGATGATTCATCTCAAGAATTAAATGAAGCATGGATGATATTTGTGCAAGATATTTGTGCAAGATATTTTAGATGCTTCATAATAATTCAAATTGAGTCAAGGTTCAATTGATTATCACAAAACACTTCTCTCTCCCCAAGTCTTCATCTTCTTCCTCAAACCCTAAAATCTCTTATGAGTTGAGAATCCTAGGGTTTAAAGTGACTAAGTAATCCATCTGAGTACTCTACACCCTCTAGGATTTCTAGATTAGCAAACTAGAAGCCGTAGTTATCTCAGATTCGAGATAGGAGCTCGGGCTATAGACTCTCGGGTGGATCGTCTTTGACTCGAGGAGGCCGTTGAGGTACCCATGTTCCATAGAGCCGACGAGGTGTGGAAGACAGCGATGAAGGCCCGAAGGACAAGTAACGTGAGGTATAACTTCGAATCAGAGTAGTTAAACCTCTCGTAGTTTGCTAGTAATGGTTTAGACACGATCCGTGTGCTCAAGTCCGTGTTACGAAGCTTTGATAATTGTTTTTCATATATTCCGCCTCCCCGCAAACACGTGGGGTGCGTGACATGGACTTACACTCCTAAGTTGAGTAATGCTGATCAGCCTCTCTCCATTTTGTTGTCATGCACTGGAGACAGCAACATGATTTGAATCTGGTTCCAATTAAATCAGTGCCTCTCTTTCTATATTGGATATAGAAGGATTCATATCTTAACGATGTTGAGGTACAGGGAGTTGTCCGGCTTATGCTTAAAACCAGACTCTGGATAACTCAAGGCATTCTTCTGTAATGGCAGTTTGTGGGTTGACCCGGGCTATGACGAGGGTTAATTTTCTACCATCTGGAAGATCAATATTGATATTGTTCTTGGCTCGCCACAGTTTTAGTAAAATGGATTTATTCAGAAAACAGTAGTGGGTGTATGGTAGAACTGGAAGTGATTCTAGAACCACAAACAATTACTGAAAATTTAATAGAACCTAACGATTCAATCATGTTTGACATTCCATTAGCCACTCCGCAGATATGGTGAGTAACCTCAGATACCCGAGAGGTACTCCGGTAGCCTCAAGGACGGTGATAGGGAGGTTCTTGTTAACCCAAACTTGCCATTACTGCTGTTCCAGACTATGAGACCCGGCAGGAGGATGAGTATAGCATCGTTCTAAACTAGCTTTAGAAGTGCACGTCTATATGACTCTGCCAGAGGGATGTTGTAGTCAGTGGGAGCAACAGAAGCATAGTGGACAAATAGCTTATGTCTATTTATAGACTAAAGCAGATACAGCAGAGATAGATCATCTATTTTTGATGTGACAGTCATAGTTTTTTGACTTCATCAGAATAGGGGATGGATCTGTTAAGAATGTAGTAGGGTGTGATGTCCTGGTATTTGGATGACATACACATAGTAGGAAGTGAAATTCCTATACTACGATCGATTATACTGTGGTTGTCACACAGTGGTTTCTCCACAAAGGATATGGATATAATATCAGACATTCTGGTTACTAGATCTATAGTTTTAGATCTAAATTTGCGTAGTTTCCCAATCTGGGTACTTAGACAGTATTCTAAAGGTATTTTAGAATGGACGACTCCTGGTATGGTGGTGTACCTGCAGGTGATGGCGTCACCCTCTCTGAAGGTGTCTTACAGCCTAAAGGGGAGAGGGAAGTGCATGATTGGAATATCACTTGCTTAAGCAATTGAATCAATCATGAGATATCAAGTATGACACCAGATGTTGTTTTTGCACTAGATGCAATAAGATGATATACTAATCCAATCCTGGAGAAACGTTCGGAAGCAGTTCTAGAATATAAGTGGATGTTCTAGAGATTTGATAACGACAGCTTCCTACGGGAGACGATTATCATTCCAGGCTTCCAAGGTGACCTGGAAGACAGAGTAACTGTCAGAGTTATAGTTTTCCCTCTTAACGAGGGGCAGTAGTTTGGACATGTGGTCCAAATGGATACTGAGAGAGGCATAGCGCAGGATACTGATTAAATTCAGTTGACGATACAGTCTAAGAAGTTTGGATTTGGAGTTCATTTATGAACTAGGTCTCATCAGATATGCAGACATATTCTAAAACAGGTATTACTCAATTCGGGAGATGACTTTCTCCGCGAACTTGAGATAATGAGAGACAGAGAAAGAAACATCAGAGCGGATCCACTCATTGAGGCTATTTCTCGAACGCAATAATTTTACAAACGAGTTTTATGAAACTGATTAGTAGAGGAGTTGGGTGTTCGGTATCACACTGGCTGTGAGTATGCGACATCGCAATAATTAGTCTTAAGTGCAAGTGGGAGATTATTGGATATAGTGCCCTCAAAGTCAATTATTGGATCATAAGCACGTGATTATGATGATTGAGGGATGACCTATACCGGTAGAACAGTATTACTCGAGATGATAGTATGCTATCTGCTTTGTCTTTATCATCAATATTACATGTTCATAGAGCCCATAGGATTCTTACTTGACTGCCAGTAGTATGATGGCGATCATATACTGGGGAGCTGGGTTCTGTAAGCACATCCTTAAATGGTCCCTAGTCGAAGGAGTTTCAAGACAGGGTATCGATACTCCAGAGTAGACTAGTGTATACTGATTGAGTCCCCGACGAGGGGCATTGGTTAGGTCTCACAAGCCATTGGTGTTAGTTTGTTCACCTAAGATAGTATACAGGTGCTCATTGGGTTATGAGTACACTGGACGGACTCGCCGGTAAACTGCTAGTTGGTATTATACCTATTGTCAGATAGCAGTTCCCATGTGACATGTGTACAGGTTAGTCTGTCGACCTGAGATTGTCATTTTTCTCGTGTGAGTTCTCATTATGCTTTGATTACTACCCTACCCCAGCTCAAAGGAGTCGTGCAAACAGGTTTTAGTTGGGTACAGTCTCGAGCCACATGGAGGCAGTGAGCCGATCATCAGGGATTCGTCTCTCCCGGTATTGGGGGTTGATGTCGCACAGTGCACAGGTGGCCATCACCAGAAATCCTTGGCCAAGGTAATCGAGAATTACTGATTCGGATCAGTAGTTTCTCAATTGGTGATGGGCTTCATACCGAAACGAATTATCGCGTTATTAGGGGTCTGACATTATCCACCCCCCTAGACCCGATATGCGATACTCGTAGACGAACAGACCGGACTGTACGGATATTGTCACTGTCATGCTCAGTAGGGTTTCAGGATGAGTTCGCTCATCAGCTTCCCTTTCTTTCAATACATGGGCAGCCGTTACGTACATCTAGTGCCACTGACATGCTTATGGTTAAATCCACTGCCAACGTATTGATGAGTCATTAGAGTCCCCCACAGACAGTTTCCCAAGTTCGGGCGAAACGTTGTAGAGGCCGTATGGTTTTATGGCAGGGTTCGAACATGTACGTGCACTTGTGCACGTGTCATGGTTCGGACAGATAATATTAGGGGGCTTTAGTTTAACCCGGATCCTAATATTATATTGTGTAGGGATAATTTTTGTCTCATTGCATTCGTATACAGTCGGAATACAAATGCGGGTATGTATATACAGTTGTAGGGTAATCCTGTAATTCGTTATGGGATTATTTTTGAAGTTGCCAGTTTTTCTCCGCTTGATTAAACATTAGTTTTAATGTTTAATTAATGTTTTATATGTGAGCTTTATTTTTGGCCCATTTCCTTACCTAAATTTCGTGAGCAATGGCTTGGGCAGTGGACATTATTTGGACTTGGGTTTTTGTTTTGGGTGACTCATGCTTGGAGTGGGTGTGTGTTCCATGCTTGCATTTATTGAGCATGGACAAGTGAGTGAGGTGGCTGTCAAATTTGTGGGTGCTGGGAATGAATTTGTAAAGGGTTAATTTCTTGGGTTGCTATTAATTTATTCACTTCCACCACCTCATTACACAATTCCACAGAGAATACTTGCACCATTCTTATTTAGGCCGAGCTTCTTTTTGTGGCAAGCTCTTTTTCTTCCAAGAAAATTTCTTAGCTCACACTTCTCATCTAAATTGGTAACTTCATTTACCTCCACCCAAATCATTGGGTGCCTTAAAACAAAGAATTCTACACTCTCTCTACTTCAATTTTAGACATGTCGGCTAGCAAACTTCATGTCCGAGTTGCTTCGGTTTGAAGCGAGAGCCCGTATAAAGATTCCTCGATGTGGTGCCACTTCGACAAGTGAGACCGGAGGGCGAACTTCGTTGGGGCAGCCGCGACAAGCATGGGACGGAGATTGAAGACCGAAGGACACGGATTGATCGGTATAATCTCTGAACTCATTTTACAGTTTTGCTAGTTTGGATTAATGGAACGATCCGAGTATTTGGTTGTGGTAGCACTAGTTATAAAAATTTTGTTCCGCATTTTGTCTCGGATTGACGGCCGGGGCGCTGCCATAACCCAACAGTCCCAATATGGGCTCACATCAACAGAAATAAAACTGTTGAAATAAATAAAGTAAGAGTCTCTAAACTAAAAATAGCTCCTCATTGCTTGGCTTGATTGCTAAAGTACTCTTGATCTGCCTGCGATAAAGGTAGAGGAACCGGGCCATACAAAACCCAGACGTCAGTGCGTCATAAATACCAAAATAATAATAATAACCAGGATAGGATGATATGATTAAACAACAATGTAAATAATAACATAGGTATAAAACAATGAGTTGTATGTATGTGATGTCTATTCTAACGTCTGTACTTCTAGGTTATGTATTCTACTCGTATTTGAAATCAATTTAATAGAATCATCGATATAACTCAATAGTATCCCATGCGTGCCCGGGACCACGGTCAAGACACTCGGGCTGAATCCGAGATGTGCCGCTAAGCAATAAACAGGTAACATGTACAGACGAATGATGTCAGCAACATCATTCCGAGGCTGGCCGAGCCCGTAAAGACCGACCAATATAACTATCGAACTGTTGAGTTACAGGTCAGATTTCATTATTGATTTTCCCTATTTCCCTAGGTTTTGTGTTAAAGTCAGGTATTGATGATATAAATCTAATGCCAACATAGGATCAAGCAGGTACATGTCTTGTCTATGTCGACAACAAGTTACGTACAAATCTTGTCTATGTAGACAACAAGTCACGTACATCAAGACAACAATCAGGATTGTTGGTATTAGCAATAAGATCCAAGTAACACGTCGGGTAGTGTGGCATGAACATGCATGTACTGTATGTTAACCAAAATAGTTGCCAATGTAAAACTATAATCGATATTGAAACACGACTAATGCCAGGATGCATATGTATTTATCTGTAATAACCGTTATACGTCCATTACTATATATGATGCAAACCAGATAACATACTGTACTGATATAGTAGTATAATAACATTGTGATGTTCCTGCACGCAACTATATAAGCAATAATCAGTATGGATACATACGGATACTGAAAAACTATAAATCAGTAATATTTGCTGAATATTAAAACACATGTACTATTATTTATTAAATAAATATTGATATGGTAAAATATCATGCTGTGAGTTTAGAACTTACCTGATCGGATCTCACGTCGAGATACGGATATCACGTCCGACGTCGAAATAACGTCGCGATGCAAACTTACGCGCGTAGGACCAGACCTGGCTGAGCAACTGCGTGATGTGGTGACTGGGCTGGACGAAGACGGTGGCTGGGTCGTTTGGATCGTCGGCGATGCGCGCAACTCCGGCACGATGACCGGAATCAAGAAAAGAAAAGAAAGAAAGAAAAAAAAAGAAAAGAAAGAAAGAAAAAAAGAAGAAGAAAAGGAAGTGGCTGTTGCTGTTGGGGTTTCTGGTAAGTGGGGACAGTAGAGGTGGCGACGAGATGACGGTGATGACGTCAATGGCGAGATCGTCCGGCGAGGGTGTGGGTGTGAAGGTGATCGGGGAAGATGCAAAGGAGGTCGTTGGTGGTGTTGGGTGTTCTTGGGTGCTAGGGAGGCAAGGAGGTCGGTGGTAACGGTGGTGGGTTTTCACGGCGAGGATGAGGTTTCCAGCGATGGGTGATGGGTTGTTTTCGGGGAAGTTGCAGGCCGTCGGGAAGGAGGAGAAGGAGGTGGTGATGATGAGAGGGCGAAGCGGTGAGGACGAAGAAGACGATGGTGAGGGGCGGCGATGAGGGCGAACGGCGGGGATGAGAGGGAGCGGGTTAGGGTTCTGCAGCGGGAGGAAGAAGAGAGGGAGAGAGAGAGTAATGTTTTTTAAATAGGTTTTATAATATAGGGTTACTAGGCACTCTAACAAGGTTCTATAAGGCATCAACCATGCCCGATTAAAATTTTAGCCGTGCCGAATAACTCTAAACAAGATCTTTAACTAGAGATTAGGCGAAAACAAGCAAGTTAAACTCTTTAACACTAAGCAAATACGAAATACAACCTTTGTAGATCGGTCCTTCACTTCTAAAGCTCCTTGTTGTAGTCCCTTCGCTGCGATCATCGAACACCCGGTCTCTCGGACGGCTCCATGAGAAGAGGCAACGGTATTGCTTGAAGTCTTCGAGGCCGAAGATGATCTACGTCGAGGGAATACGAACTCAAGCTTCTACTTCACTAACTTGAGAATTAGTGAAGCAAACACCCTAAACTAAAGTGCTAGTCTAGTAGAGGATGATGAAATAGGAAATGGGTACACTTTAGAATTTCTTTTCTCACTTTCATTCTCTCTCTTTTTCAAACCCTAGAAGGAAAATCAAGGAGGAAGAAGATGAGCTCAAAATGAATATGAAAACTAATCAAGAGAGTGAGAGAGCTAACTATGGTGAGTGAGTATCATATAATAACTCATGTAAAGACATTACCATGGCTAATTATAGTAGTTAGGTTAACTAATATTTTAAGTAAAACAAAACTAGTGGACTAAGTCAATGCATCCATAAGCTTCATGAAGCTTCATGCATGTGAGCTCATTATCCATTTGTTTTAGAATTACTTTAGATATTAAAACTCTACCAATATAATTAGTATGGTGTATGTCTCATACACCCATGATAGTTGTATCAACAACCATGAAACAAAATGTACACAAATAAATATATATCACATATATATTAAGTTGTGCACAAGTGAGAAAAATAAATGCTTAAGTGAACCAATGTTAGTTAATGAAAATTAGTATATCACATATACAATTATACACTAAATTATTAAATCAACACTTGACTTAATAATCCGGTTATATCGCATATAACCGACTAACATCCATCGTATCGATTTATCGAATCAACCCTTGATTCGATAACCTGGTTATATCGCATATAACCGATTGATACAAACATCGCGAGAATAGAATACGGTATCACATACATACATTATCCTCGGTCCCGCACATATCACATATGCGCTCCTATTTCGTTTCGCCTGAGCCAGTAAAACCTCTATGTAGGACTCTAAAGACTCGTCAATACGCCGGCAGTAGGCGATGTTCATATCAAGCACCCACAAGCCGTCAGCGGTACTAGCTGGACGTAACGGCTACCCGGGTATTGAGCGATCAGAAGATCAGCAAACAAGCCCGCTCCAACTCCTGTAAAAAGCCTGACAGTGACACTAACGTACAGTCCGGTCTCCTCGTCTGATATGTCGCATATCAAGTTTAGGGGTGGTAAAACGTCAGACCCCAATAACCGATAAGTCATGCCGATACGAGGCTCATAACGGGTCGAGAAACTACTAGCAACACTTACCAGTAAATCTCTAAACCAGCCCTGGCCAGGGACTTCCCTGTTATGGCCAATCGAGCATAGCGCAACATCAACCCCCAATACCGGGAGAGACAAAACCCCTCCTATCGCTCATTGCCTCCATGTGACTCGGGACTGTACCCAAAAACCACCATTTTGCATGCCCTCTTGGACGTGGTAAGGTGGAAATCAAAGCACAGTGGGAATCACACAAGACTCTATGACGATCTCGGGTCTACAGACTAACCTGTACCAGTGTCACCAGAGAACTGCCATCTGACGTAAGGTATAATACCATCTGGGAGTTCTCGGCGAGTCCGTCCAGTGTACCCAGTCTATACTGAGCACCCGTATATCATCTCTGATGTCAAACACCAATGGATATGGGATCATCCATCGCCCATCTGTATGGGTCGAGAAGGCATACGCTAGTCTACACTGGTATATCGATGCCCCGTCTCGATACACGCACGACTAGGGACCTTGAAGGATGTACTTATGAACTACCATGTCCCCACTAGTATGATCCGCATCATAGTCCAGGTAGTCAAGTACACATCCTAAGGGCTTTACCAACATGTAACAGAGAGACAATCAGTATACACGTTAAGGTAAAGAGTAACCAGATAGCATACTATCATGTCGAGCAAGAAAGTCCTCCCTATATATGTCCAAGCATCCACTACGATATACATCTCATGTATAGTAATGGCCTCTAGGGCATACATATAACTAACAATCTCCCACTTGCACTAGGGCCATCTGATAACAGTGGTTGTAGTATCTCATACTCAACCATCCCATAATAGTCTCTCTTTGGGAAAAATCCATTGTGAGTGGATCCGCCGTGTTGTCCTCTGAGTCTACTCTCCTAACCTCGATCCCCTGGAGATCAACCATATCGATGATCAGGTGATACTGCCTTAGAATATGTCTGGATCACTGATGGGACGGGCGTTCCTAGGCATAAGCCACAACTCCATTGTCACACAATGGTAGGAACGAAGTTCATCTCATGAACTAATATACACCCAGATTGCCTCTTTGGTAGCATCTTTGGTAACGATGTGTCCAGCCTTTATCGTCTAGTATGTCACGGTATCTAGCTTGGAACTCTTCCAACATACCGTCCCTTTACTGAGGGTAAAGACAATGTCTGTGACTGACTTTCAGTCGTCCTTATCACTCTGGAACCTTTCAAGTGATTCTCCCCAGGATCGATTGATACCATCTCACTACAACTAGTGAGTATCCTAACATCCAATTAGATTATCTCATAGATCCAAAACCCAGGATTTAGTAGGTATCACTTTGATCCTATATGGAGAATGATTGTGATAAGTGGAGATTGACCGAGCGTAGCATAGGAAACTCCTTCTCTATCAAGAGCATGTCATCCACGTACTCTACGAGGATCACCACCATACTCCCTACTACCTTTTTGTATATACAAGGTTCATCTACCATTTTGATGATGTCAAACTCTTTGACTAACACATCAAAACAGACGTTCCAACTCCGCGATGCCTGCTTTATCTCATAAAACATCTTGCACACATTTCCGCTGCTCCCACTGTCTACGAAGCCCTCTGGCTGTGTACTTATAAACGCTCTCTTCCAAATCATCATTTAGATAAGCAGTCATGACACCCAACCGCCAGATATCGTAGTCATGGTATGTAGCCGTGGCAAGTAGGATCTGGATGGATTTAAGCATAGCTACTTAGAAAAGGTTTCATCATAATTCATACCTGGTCAATGATGCAAACCTTTAACAAGTCTAGCTTTGAAAGTCTCAACTTTTCCATGTACACCAAGTAATCTTCTCAAGATATACTTGCTCCTGATGGGGATTTAACCCTTCAGATAAAGCAACCAAAGTCCATACTTTGTTGGTGTATAAGGATTCCATCTCAGATCGCTAAGCATCCAGCCATTCTTACAGAGTCCCACTCCTGATGGCCAGCTCGAAACTAGTTGGGTCATCATCTCATGATGCGATCCTCGCTCCTACTGTCATAGAGAAACCGAAGTATCTCTCAGGTGGGTAAGGAACCCTACTAAATCGGCGGAGTGGTTGAGGTTCGTTGATTACTATTGAATCCTTTGGTTCTACCAAATCAGCAGCTACAGTTTGTATAGCTGGAACTCCTTCTAGTTCTACCTCATGTCCACTAATTTCTTCTCAAGAAATTCCCTTTCACAAAGGTGGCATGTTGAGAAACAAAACATCTTTTGTTCCTCGGTTAGGTAGAAGATATTCTCTTGCGAATGCTTGGGATATCCAACAAACTTCTACAGAACTGACTTTGCCTCGAGCTTGTCCGGATTTTGCTTTTTAGACATAAGCCGGACAACCCCAAATCTTAACAAACTTAAGATATGGGCTCTTCCCTTTCCATATCACATATGAAGTGGTAGGCAACTGATTTGATTTGAACCCTATTCAATAGGTATGCAGCTTCTCAAGTGCATAACTCCCAAAAGGAAATAGGAAACTCAGTAGTACTCATCATAGAGCACACCATATCGCATAGGGTGCGAGTGCTCCGCCCCGATACACCGACGTGCTGTAGTGTATACAGAGGAGTAATGCTGAGAGAGAATCTCATTCTCCTTTCAAATAATCCATGAATTCCGTGCTCAAGTATTCTCCTCCTTGATCACATCAAAGGACTTAATACTAATACCCATTTTGGTTCTCTACTTTCTAACTTATATTCTGTGAATATCTCAAAAGGTTCGGACTTGTGTTTCAACAGGAACATATGTCTGAATCTTGAGAGATCATCAGTGAATGTAATGAAGTACAAAGAACCGGTCTTGGCATTTGTAGACAGGGGACCTTCATACATCAACATGTATCATCCCAAGAGTTCATTAACTCTTTCTCTGCTTCCAATAAACAGAGTTATGGTCATCTTTGTTAGTTGTATGTATGCCCTAGAGGCCAGTATTGTACAGATGATGTATATTATATTGGATGCTTGGACATATATAGAGATGACTTTCTTGCTCGACATGATAGTATGCTATCTGGTTGCTCTTTATCTTAACATGTACACTAGTCTCTTTATACTGTCTTATAGTTACATGTTGGTAAAGCCCTTAGGATTTGTACTTGACTACCTGGACTATCATGCAGATCATACTAGTGGGGACATGGTAGTCCATAAGTACATCCTTCAAGGTCCCTAGTCGTGGGTGTATCGAGACGGGGCATCGATATACCAGTGTAGACTAGCGTATACGCTTCTCGACCCATGTGATGGGCGATGGATGATCCCATATCCATTGGTGTTTGATATCAGAGATCGTATACGGGTGCTCAGTGGAGACTGGGTACACTGGACGGACTCGCCGAGAACTCCCAGATGGTATTATACCTCACGTCAGATGGCAGTTCTCAGGTGACACTTGTACAGGTTAGTCTGTAGACCCGAGATCGTCATAGAGTCTTGTGTGATTCCTACTGTGCTTTGATCTCCACCTTACCACGTCCATGAGGGCGTGCAAAATGGTGGTCTTTGGGCACAGTCCCGAGTCACATGGAGGCAATGAGCGATAGGAGGGGTTTCGTCTCTCCCGGTATTGGGGGTTAATGTTGTGCTGTGCTCGATTGGCCGTAGCAGGGAAGTCCCTGGCCAGGGCTGATCAGAGATTTGCTGGTAAGTGTTACCAGTAGTTTCTCGACCCGTTATGAGCCTCACATCGGCACGACTTATCGGGTTATTGGGGTCTGACGCATACCACCCCTAGACTTGATATGCGACGTATCAGACGAAGAGACCGGACTGTACGGTAAGTGTTACTGGTCGGATTCGCAGGAGTGTGAGCGGGCTAGCTCGTCGATCTTCTGATCGCTCAATACCCGGGTGGCCGTTACGTTTAGCAGACCGCTTGCGGCTTGTGGGTGCTTGATATGATCATCATCTGCTACCGGCGTATTGACGAGTCTTTAGAGTCCTACACAGAGGTTTCCTAGCTCAAGCGAAACGAAATAGGAGTGCATATGAGATATGTGCGGGACCGAGAATAATGCGTGTATGTGATACCGTATTTGATTCTCGCGATTAATGTTTCGATTGGTTGTATGAGATATGACCTAGTTATCGAATCATTGATTCGATAAATCGATGCATTGAATACTAGTCGGTTATGTGCGACATGACCGGATCATTGAATCAAGTGTTGATTTAATGATTTAATGTATAATTATATATTTGATATATTACTTTGCATCAACTAGTATTGGTTCACTTTAAACGGATTTTTCTCACTTGATTTTCATATTGTATATGTGATATACTTTTGTGCACATATAAGTATCATGTTTGATGATACTTGATCATATGGTTAAGTGTATGGAATTAAACCATAGTTAACTTGAGATTAGGGTTTTAATTATGCATTTATTCATTTAATTGTTTATTCATTTATTTGGATAAAGCTTAAGTGGAGAATGGTTGCATTTCTTGTTTTATGTTGAAGCTTCATGAAGCCTTGACTTTATGCAACCATTCTTGTCCACTAGCTTAACCCTAACTCTCCAAATAACCATGGTTGATTCTCTACACTTAACCTTAGTTAGAATTATTATAAGTATAGATTTTTCTTTTCATTTTAAAAAACTTATCATAATTCTAGCTCTTCTTCTTCTTCATCTTCAAAAGAAAAACCAAGATGCCATCAATGGCAACTTGAGTTCTAGTGAGAGAATTCCAAATCTAAAGTGAACCCATCTCCTATTTCTTCACCCTCTACCTCTTGCCAAGTTGTCTTGGGTGTTCTCTTCACAAGTTTCACAACTTTGTGAAGTCGGAGCTTGAACTAGTGCAACCTCGACGTAGATCGTCTTTGACACGAAGCCGACGACCTATTCCGCACGTTTTTCCGATGAAGCCGACGAATGAGTCGAGGATTCATGATGGACAGCGAGGGCATGACCGCGTGGAGCTAAGGAGGTGGAAATCCGGATCTACAAAGGTTGTAGCTTCCGACCTTTAGTTAATTTGCTAACTAGTTTAGTTTTTCGCCTAGAATTCTAGTCTAAGATCCGCGTTAGGGTCTCTCGGCACCATAATTTTTGTAAAATGGCATGTTTGATGCCTTGTGAGACCTCTATAGGGTGCCTAGGAACCTTTCAGTGGTATCAGAGCCTAGCTAGAGCCTTAGGCGAAGTCTAGACGCAATTTGAAGTCCGAACGAACCCGAAACACCAAATCTATAATGCTCTCTGTACATTTTCTTAAAACCGGGATTTTTCCAGATTAAAAATGTCTAAAAAATTCAGCAGGAATATCTAAGAGATATGGTGAAACACGATCTCTTGATTCATCTAAACAGCCGCGGAAACGCGGCAGAAGCATGCCTTCTGCCGCGCTTCCGCCGCTCACTGTTCATATTGCGCATTAATGTTTGCACAGTGACTCATATTTAATTATGCTGGATTTTCTGGGAATTTTTAATATTTATTCAAGAGTTGAATTTTCTGGAATTGTTTTGGGGATTCGGTGTTTCGATCGGAGTATCAAATTTCTTCTTTTGTGTATTTCCGGATAATTTTCAGAATATGTTAAAAAGTTCGACCGGATATAATTACCCAATTTTTCCCCTGTCGGGAAATTTCCAAGTGTTGGATTTTTCCGTAGTTTAACGACGTTCTAAGTAGTGCAAGTAACGCGATGGACCCTCTAGAAGACAACAAACCTTAACTCGATTATGTGACCGTCTTGAACTGCCCTTTGAACCTTCGGGTTTGGGGCAGTACGGCGTGCCACATGTGAGGCGTTGGCTTGACCCTTCTACGGCTGGACCGTTGCTACTGAGGCACGAACTGAATGTTGTTAGACTTATTTCATGTGTTGAGCTGTATCGGGAAAACTTGGGTATTCGACTGTTCGATCGGAAAGTTTAACATTTTCTGTTTATCTGGAATGTGATACAATAATTGGAATTCACAAGTAGTTATGAGATAACTGAATGAATGTTATAAATCTAGCAATTTAGTCCCATATGATATTGAAAAGAGTTTTCGATAATGAGACTAAAATGCGGGGTTTGTAACTGTTGGGCATGTGATGTCTAAAGAGGTTGCGGATTCCAACTGTTGTAGTTTTACACTTTCTTTTCTGTGACCGTAAGTGTAGTATGTTCATATCGCCGGTTTCGTTGCTATACGTCAACGACAATTGGGGTATGCATACTTACTTACGTTGATGACATGTGATGTTATGTGTTGCTGGATATGTTATATTGGATTGTCGTGTTTGAATAGCCGGGGGTTTTTATGTGAGATGAGTGTTTTTCATTTTCATTCATGTAAAAACTTGTATGTAATATTCTTTTATTTGGGGCACTTCCAGGTAGCGGAAGATGTCACATTTTGTATATTATTTACTTTTCCGCATTAGGATAGACCCAAGGAGGGGAGCACAAGTAACCGGGTTCTGGGGTCCAGTGGGAGACCAACTCGAGGAGTCGAGTCCGGGTCTCCTAACCCTAGAATTGGCAGGGTTGCTTGCCGCTCTCGTAGGGGTCTAGGGGTGTGGGATTTGCTATTCATCACGACCGTGGAATCCGTGTTTTATACTGGCTCGTATTCAAAACACGGACGTCCTAGTATATCCAATATTTCATATGTTTATTCTGCTGCGATATCTGTGTTGTGACTCTGTGATGGATATAGTATATAGTATATATGATATATTATATAGACGTTACTTATGTTTTACACCCGCGCTAGCCCTGCCCTGCTCTGTCGTTAGTTACCTAACCTAACGGTGCACGAGGGGACATCGAGGCGAATGCGGATGGCATAAGTGTACGTCATATCTATCTGTGATGTTTAGGTATTTAAATGATGGGACTTCATTAATGTGATTAATGAAAGATAAGAAACCTAAGATGTTGTAGAATCAAATTTTAAAACAAAACAGGTAGCTACAGTTCTTGCTTTGCATAGCGGTATATATGATATACCCTGCACCTTATTCGATGAGGAAAGGACCGAGATCCCTTCACTGGGAGTGACTCCTTTAGCAATAACTGGCAGATGCTACACACTCGGTTTGCTTTTGACTGCTTTTGGGTTTTTGCTTTGCACAGCGATATATATGTTATATCCCGCACCTCATTCGACGAGGAAAGGACCGAGATCCCTTCACCGGGAGTGACTCCTTTAGCAAAACTAGAAAAACCTCAAAATCACTCCATTTCAAAAACTTCATTTGATTCTACAACGATATCAAGTTCATTACGCAATAGGTTTTCAGAAAAACCTGCGTAGCCCTCCGTCATTTCAGATAAGTACTATTTAGTATTCGTGCTGCGGTTGTTTGGTATGCGTCAAGGCGTAGTGTACGGTAGCTAACTAGTATTTATCTGCTTATGCATATGATGCAGATTGGATTAGGGTATTCGCACGGCGTTGTTTGGCATGCGTCAAGGGTCGTGCGGGTGGGTTTAATTCAATCAGGAAATGACGGGTTGAACTTGACTAGCGGACTATGGGTTGTTTGGCATGCGTCAAGGTCATAGCACGCTAGGGGCAAAAGATTATCGGGAATTTCAAGTGTTGAAATTTGCAATGAGATTGCATACCTTCTATGAGATAGTTGGATCCCGATACCCACTGCGAGTAAGAGTTACTCCTGGGAGAGTTTTACACATTACAATTAGCCGATCAAGTAGGTGTCTAGAAAGGTGTTAACGAGGTTACGCCTCTGGGAAAACGAGGTTTACATTAATTAGGTTCGTGCGAAAGCATGGGGGACCTCCCTCAAAGTACCGACACTGGCCTGGCTGAAAGATTGGCGAACTTGTAGTGTGTAATTAATCCCGGCTAGTCTTTCCTTTTAGGGTTTGAAGGAAGATTTGATAAAAAGCAGTGGGAGCCATCCTGATTAGATAAGATAATAACCAATCTGATCTTGCACGAGCATACGCTAAAGTGTTTTCTTCTCTCTCTCTCCAGGTAGCGACCATTTCATGCCCTAATAAAGATAATAATATGGATGTATTGACCGAACCCGCATGTTATACTGTGCTGGGGAACGTTGGTTCCGTTCATTCTTATAAGAGTTATAGGAATGAACAGGATATAGGGGAATACCAGGATTCCCATGCCACCCGAATGAAGAAAGTACATGTTGATGCATTTTCTTCGGGTGTGTTCGTTACTGAGAACTGTTTCTCTATTTGCTCTACGTCCTGGGTATTGGATACCGGGTCGGGATCCCATATATGTAATCAGTTACATAGGCTAAAGAAAGGTAGAGAACTTGGAGAAGGTGATAAAGACATTAGAGTTGGAAATGGTGCAATTGTTGCAGCTAAGACTGTCGGGGAATATCACCTTGTATTACCAACTGGTGATACATTGGTTCTGAACGAATGCTATTACATGCCGAACCTGATATGCAACATTATATCGGTTTCTTTACTGAGTAAAGAGGGATATAATTTTGTATTACAGGATAATGTTATGAACATTTTCCGTAACCAAAAGTTGGTTGGATCAGGCACGTTGTGCAATGGCATTTATGTTCTAAACCAATCAACAGTTCTGAGCATAACAAACACATACAAGAGGAAGAGTTCTGAACTGAACGAATCCTTCTTGTGGCATTGTAGACTGGGTCACATCAATGCGACACGACTGGCTAAGTTGCATAAGGATGGATATTTAAATCCGTTTGAATTTTCATCCTATGACACTTGCCAGTCATGTCTCAAAGGCAAGATGACCAAAGCTCCGTTTACGGGACACGGAGAAAGAGTTACCGAACTCTTGGGACTGATACATAGTGATGTATGCGGTCCCATGTCTATACATGCCAGGGATGGTTCTTCGTACTTCATTACATTCACTGACGATCTCTCTAGATTCGGATATGTGTTCCTGATGAAACACAAATCAGAAGCTTTTGAGAAATTTAGAGAATATAAACAAGAAGATGAGAACCAAACCGGAAAAAGTATTAAAATCCTACGATCTGATCGAGGAGGAGAATACTTAAGCAATGAATTCCTGGAATTCCTAAAGGAGAATGGGATTCTCTCTCAGCTTACTCCTCCTTATACACCACAGCACAACGGTGTATCTGAACGGAGAAACCGCACCCTATTAGATATGGTGCGCTCAATGATGAGTACAGCTGAGTTACCTATTTCCTTCTGGGGATATGCGCTTGAAACAGCCATGGACCTATTGAATAGAGTTCCTACCAAATCAGTGCCTACCACTCCATATGAGATATGGAAAGGGAAGAGACCACATCCTAATTATATTAAGATATGGGGTTGTCCAGCCTATGTCAAAAGACAAAATCCGGAAAAACTCGAGGCAAGATCTGTCTTATGTAAGTTTGTAGGATATCCCAAAAATTCACAAGGGTATATCTTCTACCACCCCGAGGAACAAAAGGTGTTTGTTTCTCGACATGCCACTTTCTTAGAAAAAAGTTTTCTTATGAAACAGATGAGTGGCATTGAGGTAGAACTGGAAGAGGTTCTAGCAACACAGACTACAACAGAAGATTTGGTTGAACCAGAGGATTCCGTAGTTCCCGATGAACCCCAGCCACTCCGCCGATCTAGTAGGGTTCCTCGCCAACCTGAGAGATACTACGGTTTTCTCATGGATGGAGGGAGCGAGGATTGCATCATGGAGGATGATGACCCAACTAGCTTCGAGCAGGCCATCACGAGTAGGGACTCAGTGAAATGGCTGGATGCTATGCGGTCCGAGATGGAATCCATGTACACCAACAAAGTATGGACTTTGGACGTTGCTCCTGAAGGGGTAAAACCCATTGGGAGCAAGTGGATCTTCAAGAAGAAACTTGGTGTAGATGGGAAAGTGGAGACTTTCAAAGCTAGACTTGTAGCAAAGGGTTTTCGTCAAAGACCAGGTGTGGACTATGACGAGACCTTTTCTCCAGTAGCTATGCTTAAATCCATCCGGATCATGCTTGCCATCGCTGCTTATCATGATTACGAAATCTGGCAAATGGATGTTAAGACCGCCTTTCTAAATGGTGATTTAGAAGAGTGCGTGTACATGACTCAGCCAGAGGGCTTCGTAGACAGTGGGAGCAGCGGGAAGGTGTGCAAGCTGCTTAAATCCATTTATGGATTAAAGCAAGCATCGCGGAGTTGGAACATCTGCTTTGACGTCGTTATCAAAGAGTTTGATTTCGTCAAAAACCCAGATGAACCTTGTATCTACAAGAAGGTGGCAGAGAGTAAGGTTGTCTTCCTCGTATTGTACGTGGACGACATACTCTTGATAGGAAATGATATTCCTATACTGCAATCGGTCAAGCTCTTCTTATCACAATGATTCTCAATGAAAGATCTTGGTGATGCCTCCTGCATATTGGGGATTAGGATCTATAGAGATAGATCCAAACGGATTTTGGGATTGTCCCAATCCAGGTACATTGACACCATACTAAAGAGGTTTAGTATGGAAGAGTCCAAGCGTGGGAACTTGCCCACGATCTCTGGAGTCACTCTCTCCAAAGAGATGTCTCCCAAGACTGATTTGGAGAGAGCTCGCATGCAAGGGATACCCTATGCTTCGGCAGTAGGCTCTATCATGTATGCGATGCTATGTACCAGACCCGATGTAGCATACTCACTAAGTGTAGTGAGCAGGTATCAAGCTGATCCTGGAGAGAGTCACTGGACAGCTGTGAAGAGCATTCTTAAGTACTTGCGAAGGACTAGAGATATGTTCTTGGTGTATGGTAACGGAGAACTCCAAGTGGAGTCCTTTACCGATTCGAGCTTCCAGAGTGATAAGGACGACTCAAAGTCGCAGTCGGGCTTTGTCTTTACCCTTTACGGAAGGGCGGTTAGCTGGAAGAGTTCCAAGCAGGAAACCGTGGCAGACTCGACGATGGAGGCTGAATACATCGCTGCCAACGATGCTGCCAAAGAGGCTGTCTGGATCAAGAAGTTCATTACTGAACTTGGAGTGGTTCCATCCATTGAGCATCCAATACCTTTGTATTGCGATAACAATGGAGCAGTGGCTTTGGCCAAGGAACCCAGGTCCCATCAGCGATCCAGGCATATTCTGAGGCGGTATCACCTGATCCGGGAGATAGTTGATCGCCGGGAGATCGAGGTCAGGAGGGTTGACACGAAGAACAACACTGCGGATCCACTCACGAAGGCCATTCCCCAGATACAGTTTGAGAGACTCTTCGGGATGCTCGGTATGCGATACTACAGCAGCTGGCCCTAGTGCAAGTGGGAGATTGTTAGTTGTATGTATGCCCTAGAGGCCAGTATTGTACAGATGATGTATATTATATTGGATGCTTGGACATATATAGAGATGACTTTCTTGCTCGACATGATAGTATGCTATCTGGTTGCTCTTTATCTTAACATGTACACTAGTCTCTTTATACTGTCTTATAGTTACATGTTGGTAAAGCCCTTAGGATTTGTACTTGACTACCTGGACTATCATGCAGATCATACTAGTGGGGACATGGTAGTCCATAAGTACATCCTTCAAGGTCCCTAGTCATGGGTGTATCGAGACGGGGCATCGATATACCAGTGTAGACTAGCGTATACGCTTCTCGACCCATGTGATGGGCGATGGATGATCCCATATCCGTTGGTGTTTGACATCAGAGATCGTATACGGGTGCTCAGTGGAGACTGGGTACACTGGACGGACTCGCCGAGAACTCCCAGATGGTATTATACCTCACGTCAGATGGCAGTTCTCAGGTGACACTTGTACAGGTTAGTCTGTAGACCCGAGATCGTCATAGAGTCTTGTGTGATTCCCACTGTGCTTTGATCTCCACCTTACCACGTCCATGAGGGCGTGCAAAATGGTGGTCTTTGGGCACAGTCCCGAGTCACATGGAGGCAATGAGCGATAGGAGGGGTTTCGTCTCTCCCGGTATTGGGGGTTGATGTTGGGATGTGCTCGATTGGCCGTAGCAGGGAAGTCCCTGGCCAGGGCTGATCAGAGATTTGCTGGTAAGTGTTACCAGTAGTTTCTCGACCCGTTATGAGCCTCACATCGGCACGACTTATCGGGTTATTAGGGTCTGACGTATACCACCCCTAGACTTGATATGCGACGTATCAGACGAAGAGACCGGACTGTACGGTAAGTGTTACTGGTCGGATTCGCAGGAGTGTGAGCGGGCTAGCTCGTCGATCTTCTGATCGCTCAATACCCGGGTGGCCGTTACATTTAGCAGACCGCTTGCGGCTTGTGGGTGCTTGATATGATCATCATCTGCTACCGGCGTATTGACGAGTCTTTAGAGTCCTACACAGAGGTTTCCTAGCTCAAGCGAAACGAAATAGGAGTGCATATGAGATATGTGCGGGACCGAGAATAATGCGTGTATGTGATACCGTATTTGATTCTCGCGATTAATGTTTCGATTGGTTGTATGAGATATGACCTAGTTATCGAATCATTGATTCGATAAATCGATGCATTGAATACTAGTCGGTTATGTGCGACATGACCGGATCATTGAATCAAGTGTTGATTTAATGATTTAATGTATAATTATATATTTGATATATTACTTTGCATCAACTAGTATTGGTTCACTTTAAACGGATTTTTCTCACTTGATTTTCATATTGTATATGTGATATACTTTTGTGCACATATAAGTATCATGTTTGATGATACTTGATCATATGGTTAAGTGTATGGAATTAAACCATAGTTAACTTGAGATTAGGGTTTTAATTATGCATTTATTCATTTAATTGTTTATTCATTTATTTGGATAAAGCTTAAGTGGAGAATGGTGGCATTTCTTGTTTTATGTTGAAGCTTCATGAAGCCTTGACTTTATGCAACCATTCTTGTCCACTAGCTTAACCCTAACTCTCCAAATAACCATGGTTGATTCTCTACACTTAACCTTAGTTAGAATTATGATAAGTATAGATTTTTCTTTTCATTTTAAAAACTTATCATAATTCTAGCTCTTCTTCTTCTTCATCTTCAAAAGAAAAACCAAGATGCCATCAATGGCAACTTGAGTTCTAGTGAGAGAATTCCAAATCTAAAGTGAACCCATCTCCTATTTCTTCACCCTCTACCTCTTGCCAAGTTGTCTTGGGTGTTCTCTTCACAAGTTTCATAACTTTGTGAAGTCGGAGCTTGAACTAGTGCAACCTCGACGTAGATCGTCTTTGACACGAAGCCGACGACCTATTCCGCACGTTTTTCCGATGAAGCCGACGAATGAGTCGAGGATTCATGATGGACAGCGAGGGCATGACCGCGTGGAGCTAAGGAGGTGGAAATCCGGATCTACAAAGGTTGTAGCTTCCGACCTTTAGTTAATTTGCTAACTAGTTTAGTTTTTCGCCTAGAATTCTAGTCTAAGATCCGCGTTAGGGTTTCTCGGCACCATAATTTTTGTAAAATGGCATGTTTGATGCCTTGTGAGACCTCTATAGGGTACCTAGGAACCTTTCAATCTTATCTCTGTGACATGACTGGCAAGTTTCACAAGATGTAAATTCAAACTAATTTAAATATGCATCTATATGTAATTTTAGCTAGTCGGGTCACATTGACATAACCTAGTCTACAATACCTCAAGAAGGATTCGTTCATTTCTGAACTCTTCCTCTTGTGTGTGTTCTATACGTTAAGAACTGTGGTTTGATTTAGAACGTCTATGCTTTTAGATAACGTGCCTGAACCGATCAACTCTTGATATAGGAAATGTACAAAACATTATCCAACAATACAAAATTATATCCTTTCTTTACTAATAAAGAGACTGATATGATGTTGTATATCAGGTTCGGTATCTAATAACATTCGTTCAGAATCAATGTATTCTGGTAATACAGGGTGATAGTGACCAACAGACTTGGCTGCAACACTTGCATCATTTTCTATCTCATGAAACTTATCACCCGTTCTCAGTTCTCTACCTATCTGTAGCCCATGTAATAGATTACATATGCGGGATCCTGATCCGGTATCTCATACCCAGGACGTAAAGGATACTGAGAAATAGTTCTCAGTAATGAACATACCCGAAGAAGATGCATCAATATGCACTTTCTTCGTTTGGGCGGCACGGGAATTCTGGTAATCCCCAATTTCCTGCTCTGTTTTATAACAATTATAAGTTGGAGCGGGACCAACGTTCCCCTAGCAAAGTATAACAAGCGGGTTCGGTCAATACATCCGTATTATTATCTTTGATTAAGGCGTGATATGGTCGCTACCTGGAGAGAGAGAGAAGAAAACACTCTGCGTGCGCTCTTGCAAGATCAGATTGGTTATTATTTTATCTAATTAGGATGGCTCCCACTGTTTTTATCAAATTTTCCTTCAAACCATAAAAGGAAAGACTAGCCGGGATTAATTACACCCTACAACTTTGCCAATCTTTCAGCCAGGCCAGTGTCGGTACTTTGAGGGAGGTTCCCCGTGCTTTCGCACGGACCTAATTAAAGTAAACCTCGTTTTCCCAGAGGCGTAACCCCGTTGACACCTTTCTAGACACCTACTTGATCGGCTAATTGTAATGTGTAAAACTCTCCCAAGAGTAACAATTACTCGTAGTGGGTATCGGGATCCAACTATCTCATAGAAGGTATGCAATCTCATGGCAAATTTCAATACTTGAAATTCCCGATAATTTTGCCCCAAGCACCCTATGACCTTGACGGAGGTCAACAAACCATAGGCTACTAGTCAAGTTCAACCCGTCATTTCTTGATTGAATCAAACCCACCCGCACGACCCTTGACGGAGGTCAACAAGGTCGTACGACTACCCTAATCCAATATGCATCATATACATAAGCAGATAAATACTAGTTAGCTACCGCACACTACGCCTTGACGGAGATCAACAAACGTAGCACGAATACTAAGTAGGACTTATCTGAAATGATGGAGGGCTACGACAGGTTTTTCTTAAAACCTATTGCGTAATGAACTTGATATCGTTGTAGAATCAAATAATTTTAAAATGGAGTGTTTTTGCGGCTTTTGCTAGTTTCGCTAAAGAGGTCACTCCCGGTGAAGGGATCTTGGCTCTTTCCTCGTCGAATGAGGTGCAGGATATATCATATATATCACTGTGCAAAGCAAGAACTAGAAAAGCAATCAAAAGACAAAACCGAGGGTTGTAGCATCTGCCAGTCATTGCTAAAGGGGTCACTCCCGGTGAAGGGATCTCGGCCCTTTCCTTATCGAATAAGGTGCAGGATGTTCTACCAGGAACACCGCGATGCAAAGCAAGAACTGTAGCTACCTGTTTTTGAAAAATTTGATTCTACAACATCTTTTAGGTTTCTTTTCTTTCATTAATCACATTAATGAAATCCCATCATTTAAGTCACCTAAACATCACCGATAAATACGACGTACACTTATGCCATCCGCATTCGCCTTGATATCCCTTCGTGCACCGTTAGGTTAGGTAACTAACGGCAGAGCAGGGCAGGGCTAGCGCAGGTGTAAAACATAAGTAACGTCTATATAATATATCATATATACTATATACAGTATCTATCATCAGATATCAAATGATCACATCACAGATATCGCAGAAGAAGAAACATATGAAATATTGGATATATTAGGACGTCCGTGTTTTATTTTGAGCCTCTATAAAACACGGATTCCACGGTCGCGATGAATAGCCAAACCCACACACCTAGACCCCTACGAGAGCGGCAAGCAACCCTACCAATTCTAGAGTTAGGAGACCCGGACTCGACTCCTCGAGTTGATCTCCCACTGGACTCTAGAACCCGGTTACTTGTGCTCTCCTCCTTGGGTCTATCCTAGTTCGGAAAAGTAAATAATAAACAAATGGTGACATCAACCTCATCCCGGAAGTGCCCCAATAAAAGAATATTACATAGAAAGAATTTTACATGAATGAAAATAAAAACCCTCATCTCACATAAAAACCCCGGCTATTCAAAACGCAACGATCCAATATAATATATCCAGCAACACATAACATCACATGTCATCAACGTAAGTAGATATGCGCATCCCAATTGTCGTTGACATATAGCAACGAAACCGGAGATAACACATATTACACTTACGGTCGCAGAAAAGAAAATGTAAAACTACAACAGTTGGAATACGCAACCTCCTTAGACATCGCATGCCTAACAATTATAAACCCCGCATTTTAGTCTCTATATCGAAAACACTTTTCAATATCTAGTCGGGCAATTCAACAAGATTCCCGATATGTGATCGAATGCTCGTCGCAAACTTTAGTAGACGACCGCACCCCTGGATGCCGTCGACGAAGTGCACTAAGGCGGAACACCGCTGCCGCGAGCACCCGAACGGATGCTTTTGGCGACGGGGTTCTCCTACAGTCATTTGGTGTAGCGTTTTGAAAATCGTTTCGGTGAAATTTCGGAAAATCGGTAAAATGAGGGGGTTTTCTGTAAAAAGTCAAAATACAAATATCTTATTATAAAAATTAAATATACATATTCTAGCTATGTAATTGCTATTATTTGGTGTTTATTGAGCCGCTGGTGAAATTTCAAATTTTCTGAAAAAAATATTATTTTATTATTATTTTAAGCCGTCACTAATACATTTAATTAGGGAAAATTACAAATTGGAATGAGTTGAAACAAATTTTGTGCATCATAAAACATTAAATAAAAATTTATCATATGGTTTTTGGAACGAAATCATTTGCCAAAACGGTTTAGAAATTATTGAAGAAAAAATGCTTTTTTTTAGCGTAAATGGATGTTTGGGGTATTGTATTTATCATTTTTCATCACCCCACACCCATGCCCACACCCACACACCCCCACTTACCCCTCCCCTTAGCCAAATTCAGCAGCCCTCACTTTTTCCCCACTTGGTTTGCAAAGGAAAAAGAAATAAAAGAAAAGATTAGAAAATAGATAAAGTAGTTAGACTTTGACCTTACCTTGACCTTGACTTTCCTCCCTTGCATTTTCCTCACCTCCCTCTCTCTCTCCTCACCCACTTCTGGCCGAAAATGATCCCACAACAGCAGCCCTTTCCCCCCCCCCCCAAAATCCACACTATTTTGCTTCAAAAATCCAAGAAAAAGCTTCAAAATCCATACAATTTC
The DNA here is from genome assembly GCA_030015575.1 of Agapanthus africanus. Classification (NCBI taxonomy): domain Eukaryota; kingdom Viridiplantae; phylum Streptophyta; class Magnoliopsida; order Asparagales; family Amaryllidaceae; genus Agapanthus; species Agapanthus africanus. Next base: position 306,012,674 of record JASDDO010000029.1, read on the forward strand.
AAAGCTTTTTCCAAATCCAACTCCTACCCATTATTTCTTACCTATCTAGCTTGGATCTAGGAGCATGGAAGCTACTTTTGGAGGCTAGGATTTGCATGCTAGAACTCAATTGGGAGGTATAAATTTTAACCCTTTAGTGAAATTGTTGTTTAATTGCTTTATGTTAGCTTATTAAGTGTTTAATTAGGTTGTAGATTGGTTCTAATTGCATGTTTGAAAAATTCAAGAATGAGGTTGATTTCAAGTTAGGGTTTTGATTAATGGGATTATGGTTGTGATGGGTAGCTTACCATCTTAGAATTTGTAGAAAGTAATTTAGTAGTTAAATTTCATATTGTTGCATGGAAATGTCTAAATTAAGTTTTGTTTTTGCTAACTAGAGTTTTTGAAAAATTATCAAATGCTTAGATTAAAATATAATTAAGTGTTCATGTCATTATAACTATTATAATGAGTGGTTTAATGACTTTGGTTCATGCAAAACGAAGCTTAATTGATGAATTGTGAATTTTGCTTTAAAGGGTGTTAAATTTGATATTTTGCAAACTAGGATTTTGGAAATTTTGCAAATTTATGAGTTTAAATTATGGAAATGGTTTTTATGACTTATTTAAGATAATTAATAAATATATTGGCCGCTACATTCATTTAAATATCGTGTTTTGTACAAAAACGGCGAATTGTGTTTGCTAGATTTTCGGAAAAATGACTTTTTGAGTGAAATTGGCGGTTTTGTGAGTTTCAACCTAGTTTATATTAAAATTAGTGTTCGTGAATGTGCAAATGAGTGTATTTGGGTTTTTCTCGATGGTTTGGCGTTTGTACGCCGACGTCGAGGGTTTTTGGGTTGATTTGTGAAAGCAGCCATAGGTTTTGACCTATGTGGGATTCATGCGTCGTTTTGATCATGAGTCGGATTTTAATGAGATATGGTGCGTTATGATATGTAGGTACCCCCATGTGGACTTCGAGACGACAAGCAAGCGCGTGGCGACATCGGCACCGGCTAGCGAGGACCAGATGAGTAGATTTATATCTACGGGGAGAAGTCGGGTGGATGGTGTATAGCACCCCCGCAGTCCGTGGTGGTGTATACGGATGCGTATACACACCAACAATTATTATATGTTATTTGGGATTAATAACGATGCTTAGGATGGATATTGGTGTGTTGGATTACTTTAGTGTTGCAAACCCTAGGGTAGTGTTACACACACATACACACATACATACTTGCATACATTCCTATTGATATGTGCTCATGGGATTCTTTATAGTTATGTGTTCACATGGGTATGGGACTATGTGTTCACGTACGGATTGAGGATGATACTTGGGATTGAGCTGAGTCGATGAGATTTGATTTGAGGCCGTAAGATCGGTGATATAGCAGGGTTCGTATCTTAGATACGACATGACGTTGTAGCGGGTCCTTGACGTAGTGTTTCACACACGTCCATGCATACGTAGGCGGTATCAGTATGGTACTAGACGTAGATCAGTACCCCGATCATGATATTTGATAAAGAGGATACCAGGTGAATAGTATGATGAATGTGATATTGAACCGTACCCAGATTGGTATGCCGTACGACGGATTTACGTACGAGCTATATTGATGATTGATCCGCACTCTTGACTTGGGATGCCTGATTATAGATATGGTATCGGATATGATATTATTGAGGCGGGATCACCGACTATACATATACAGGTATGTATATGTATCGACTCAGATGATAGGCGGTTTCCTTACCTGTAGTTCAGCTTGTTAGTTCAGCCGTATAGTTTAGTGTAGTTGTTAGATTAGATTAGACTCCTTACCTATTTCAAAAACTAACGAATCGTGGGCATTTTTAAAGACAGCTCAAGGGAATCTACGGATATTTCAAAAAAAACGACGTATCTTTTCATAAAAACACCGTAGCCCCTATTTTCAAAACCCCATGATTCGTGTTATTTCAAAAGGCACCATTCGTAGGACTTATATTAGATTATTGCAGATTAGTTATCGTTGTGTCTAGTATTCAGCTCCCACACATTATTGCTGTTCGCTCTGCCTCGCATATTTATTTTGCTGCATATTCCATTATTGATATCATGCTGTTAGGACACCAGCACTATTACCGATGATGCGTATGTACCACGTACACCTACTTGCCGGCTCACACACATCTTCATCGGTAATTGCCATGTCACGTACACTTTAGAGAATATAATTGCTTGACTTAGATTGTTAGCTGATAGTTTTGACACGATATTAGTGTACTTCCCTTATATGCCATATTAGACATTGTAGTTATTACCTACCACTTCATGCATACTGTTATTCAGTTGTTCATGCCTAGTTCATTATCATTGACATATGCACTTGTGATGATTTCTTGAGATTTATGATATTTCTGGATTTCGGGGAAAGCCGCAAAATTTACAACTTATGATCTTTTAAAATATAAAATGTTGCGGTTTTCTAGTGATATAAAGTGTCGTCCACCATGAGTTTGCTGTGGTTTTGGAGATCCGTGTCGAGGAGTGGAGGAACCGTCACGGGTACATGGTGGGCCCGGTATGGTACCCCGGGGCAAGAGGAATGTGGTGTTGACGTTGAGCTTGGCTGGGGAGCACTACCTACCGGTGATATTACCCGACGCGTCGGATATCCGGAGGATACCGTCGTGGTCTTGAGATGGATGGTAGGGGCCGATCCGGACTGACGGCGCCCTAGATATTGAGCTTGAGACATTGATATTTCGAGACAGTGAGATTTATGTTTTGTGTCGATGCTAGACACTGTTGATACTGATTTCATTATGATACCTCAGTTTAAAAATACGAAGGAAATCTCACTAATTTATGAAAACAGTTTCTTCATTTACATGTATTCTGTTTCATGCATTCATACCTCATTCATATGATATATTGCTACCTAAGGCACTGACACAGGCACATGAAATTATACTCGGGATGGATATTACCCTAGACATTGTCATAGGCTGCCTGTTATACATATATTTGAGGATATTTTATGATCATTGACCTAGGTTGCGTTATTTATGCGATTTCTATGCGTAGATGTTTTTCTATTCACGAGTTGGCAACTCACCCCCGTTGTGCCCTAGTTTCTTGCAGAATTGCCGTACAGGTTTCCTTACGTCTTGCGGGCTCAGTTTCATTCGGGTGATTTGCTAGTAGGTGGGTTTACTTGTATCATACCCCCATTATATATCTTGTATATCATTATTCTGTTGTATCTAGAAGTTCCATCAACCAAACATGTATCTATTGAGATAGAGACCAGTGTTGTTTATTCTTTCGACCTTAGAGTCGCTCGTTATATTTCTGGTGGTTTTGAGTTCCCTTTTGAGTTTTTGATCCTCGCCGTTGGCGTTGTATATTTATTGCTTGTGTGGTTGTGACCGTCGTTTGACGAAGAGCTAGCTCCCGCTTGGGGATGCCTTTTTTCTTGATTTCGTATACTATTCATGTTGTATCCCGTTGGGGGCCAGTATTTACAAAGGAGACTCTGCCGAAATTTTCAGTAAATTTTTGATGTTTTAAAAACCGCATAATTCGGCTTATGCTATTGAAATTACTTGCTTTAAGTTAGTTTTTCCTGCACTCTACTACTTTTCTAGGTTTGGATTTCTGGGTTTTCGGTTTACTTAGATTACGTACGCCTCGAGACGTTCGTAGTTTAAGTGCCGGTCATGTTCCGTACTTTCGGGTCGTGACAAAGTTGGTATCAGAGCGTTAGGTTTTAACCTTCGGAGCGTAGGATGACCCTTGGTTGATGGAATAGTTGACTAAAGTAGAGTGACGTACCATTGGTATGTTCCGCGGCATATTTACGACACGCCACTCCACTTAAGGAGCCTTAGGATGTACATTTCCTTGTTCTGTATTATATTCCTTCCTGATCTAGCCTCATCGGTACCAGTTTGGTTTTGCTGCTACGGTTACGGGCAGGGAGAGCTACGGCTAGAGTTGCAGTCAGCACAAGCTCGTCACGAACGAGGACTGACCAGGGCGAAATTCCGGCGACACACGATTGCAGAGATGTGTCTTTTTACTGTGTTTCCGCGCCGCGAGCGTTTGGCGGATCGCCTTTATGAGGTTGCTCGGATGTGCCGATCGACACTAGAGGATTGAGCCACTGACAGAGGCCAGCCAGATTTTGATGACCGTTGGTGTGTTGCTTACTCCTGATGATTGAGGCACTGTTCAGCGTGCAGACGAGCGAGCCAGTTGTTGCTGCGAGCGACGAGATATCGCCCCATATGTTGGAACTATGGCGGGGCGAGTTGTACGAATAGATGATAGAAGGTCGCTAGTCACCCGATGATGAATGACTAGGACAGGTGGTTCGTTCGCTTACCCCGATGAGAGGTCATCAGATAGATTGATTCCAGCTAGAGACGACTTCACGCGGAGACGTTAGGAGTCGACAGAGACGATCGAATGTCAGAAACCTATTATTCCAAGTTTAAGATAGTCGGAAAGACATGCAGGCAATTCTATGGTCCCTCTAGAAGAATGAAACCCTAACTCGACTTAATGACCGTGTGAAAGCCTTTGAACCTTAGGGTTTGCGGCAGTTCTGCGGCGCCATTAGTGAGGCTTGGGTTTGCCCTTCTACGGCTGGACCACCGATGCTGTGGTATGTACTCGATACTATTAAACTGTGCCCAAGAGGTTGAGCTCTTGGGGGATTATGAGGTTTTGACGACTCGATCGGATGGCTCGACTTAATTCGGATGCTAGTTGGTGAGATGCATTCTTGGGAGACTCCAGATATGAGGATAGCCGTTGGAGCTCAGTCCATGCAGCCGCGACGAGACGAGTCCAAAGCAGACGACATTAGAGAAAAGTGGAGTAAGAGGTTCGCACCAGATCTAGATGAGATGATGTTCCACTCCGCCGACATCAGAGAGGCGATGCGCATGCCGAGGCATGGTACTTGGACTTACCTTCCAGAAGGAGTCGCGATGAGTATGTAGTCGTTCCAGAGCAAGAGGCAGATATAGGAAAGGACAATGACTTCCGGACAGTTGGCAGAGACAAGACATGGAAGAGACCGTGAGCAGGATTCCTTCCAGGACACTGCTGCAATGATACTTACACCCAGGATCAGATGTGTCACGTACCTTCAGAGAGCCAGAGGCCGACGCCAGTGATATGCTGTCTTACGAGTGGTCGCGATGATTGACCAAGAGATGACCAGAGGAGTGCCAGAACGGAATCGTCCCCGTTAGCACACCTGACAGGGCCGATGAGCCGATAGACCGAAAGATTGGTAATTCACAGTGAAGACCTTGACCCAGGAGTGGTCATGGTTACGCACGCCAGCAGGACAGAGTTCATGATCATCGACGAGACGTCCCACTAGTGACCGCGACAGTTGCCGAGATTCTTAGAGGATGCGCTTAAGCAGTACTATTCCGCCATTATTGATTACGATGTTTTGGGTGATTTATTCGTATGATTTGATTTTGATGATTGAGGATTTACGATCTTTGCACAGTGTTGCACTTGATATCGTTTTCGTTCTTTGGTTTCACATGTTTGTGATTTTTCGGTTTTAAACGGTTGAGTTGGTTTTGTGCATATGCACGCACACGATTTGGTTCCTGCACTCTGTATAGTTTATATATGCTTGCAGTGCAGTGATACGCCTTTTGTGCACTTAGATGCACTGGACTTCGATTTCGATTGTGATACTCGATATTTGTTTTGTGCACCTTGTGCACCTGAGTGATTTTGCGCACGTTCGGCGCTTGATATTGGATTTCATGATTTCGTGCACGATGGATGCACCTGATTTAGATTTTCGCGCATGTTGAGTGCATGTCTTGAGATGCGATTTTGGTGCACACCAGATGCACTAAATCGAGATTTTTCATGCATGTCAGATGCACCTGATTTTGCTGTCAGGCACACACGTTGCCTACGACAGATGCTTTGTGCACACCCAATGCACTTAGATCTTTTTTCTGTGCATATGTATGGCACATATATGGATTTTTATTTCCGTGCGCACCAGACGCACGTAGTATTCATGTGCATATTTTGGGATTGATTTCTTATAGAGCAGTACGTTTTTATGATATTGCTATGTGTTTTCGTACTGAGCAGGACTAGTCAGAGGACAGTACCTGAATACATTTTGCATGCATTGATAGTTATAGAAGGGATTTCCAAAAGGCGAGCTATAGCCTCAGTATTTACCTACGTGTCTGATATGACACGAAATGTTTAAAACAAGAAGACCCTTCTAAATTGTTTCCAAAACGGCGGAACGTACATTTCAAACAAAAGTATATATGTATATAGTTATTTTCTTATGGTAGACGTCCGCCACTGTGCAGTGTTATACGCGTTGCACAGCGACTTAAAGAGATTTGGCATGCATTTCCTTCAGATATTTACAGATATAGATTCGATATTTACATTTATAGTTTCGAGTTATATCATATTGGTTTTGATTTGGATTTGGCATTGATGTCTTCTCCACGACTCCGATGATCGCGGGATGCTTGACGGAGTTTTGATTTGAGTTATATACTCATTTTTCAAGCGCATGCGCTGCGCTACGATTTGTTTTATGTATTTACAATTTCGGAGCCCCGACGACTTGATGGTTTTTCTTAGATGTTTTAGTAATTGGGGGAGTTTGAATTTAAATTCGGGGACCGAATTTCTTTAGGGGGGGAAGATTGTAGCGTTTTGAAAATCGTTTCGGTGAAATTTCGGAAAATCGGTAAAATGAGGGGGGTTTCTGTAAAAAGTCAAAATACAAATATCTTATTATAAAAATTAAATATACATATTCTAGCTATGTAATTGCTATTATTTGGTGTTTATTGAGCCGCTGGTGAAATTTCAAATTTTCTGAAAAAAATATTATTTTATTATTATTTTAAGCCGTCACTAATACATTTAATTAGGGAAAATTACAAATTGGAATGAGTTGAAACAAATTTTGTGCATCATAAACCATTAAATAAAAATTTATCAAGTGGTTTTTGGAACGAAATCATTTGCCAAAACGGTTTAGAAATTATTGAAGAAAAAAGGCTTTTTTTAGCGTAAATGGATGTTTGGGGTATTGTATTTATCATTTTTCATCACCCCACACCCGTGCCCACACCCACACACCCCCACTTACCCCTTCCCTTAGCCAAATTCAGCAGCCCTCACTTTTTCCCCACTTGGTTTGCAAAGGAAAAAGAAATAAAAGAAAAGATTAGAAAATAGATAAAGTAGTTAGACTTTGACCTTACCTTGACCTTGACTTTCCTCCCTTGCATTTTCCTCACCTCCCTCTCTCTCCCCTCGCCCACTTCTGGCCGAAAATGATCCCACAACAGCAGCCCTTCCCCCCCCCCCCAAAATCCACACTATTTTGCTTCAAAAATCCAAGAAAAAGCTTCAAAATCCATACAATTTCAAAGCTTTTTCCAAATCCAACTCCTACCCATTATTTCTTGCCTATCTAGCATGGATCTAGGAGCATGGAAGCTACTTTTGGAGGCTAGGATTTGCATGCTAGAACTCAATTGGGAGGTATAAATTTTAACCCTTTAGTGAAATTGTTGTTTAATTGCTTTATGTTAGCTTATTAAGTGTTTAATTAGGTTTTAGATTGGTTCTAATTGCATGTTTGAAAAATTCAAGAATGAGGTTGATTTCAAGTTAGGGTTTTGAGTAATGGGATTATGGTTGTGATGGGTAGCTTACCATCTTAGAATTTGTAGAAAGTAATTTAGTAGTTAAATTTCATATTGTTGCATGGAAATGTCTAAATTAAGTTTTGTTTTTGCTAACTAGAGTTTTTGAAAAATTATCAAATGCTTAGATTAAAATATAATTAAGTGTTCATGTCATTATAACTATTATAATGAGTGGTTTAATGACTTTGGTTCATGCAAAACGAAGCTTAATTGATGAATTGTGAATTTTGCTTTAAAGGGTGTTAAATTTGATATTTTGCAAACTAGGATTTTGGAAATTTTGCAAATTTATGAGTTTAAATTATGGAAATGGTTTTTATGACTTATTTAAGATAATTAATAAATATATTGGCCGCTACATTCATTTAAATATCGCGTTTTGTACAAAAACGGCGAATTGTGTTTGCTAGATTTTCGGAAAAATGACTTTTTGAGTGAAATTGGCGGTTTTGTGAGTTTCAACCTAGTTTATATTAAAATTAGTGTTTGTGAATGTGCAAATGAGTTTATTTGGGTTTTTCTCGATGGTTTGGCGTTTGTACGCCGACGTCGAGGGTTTTTGGGTTGATTTGTGAAAGCAACCATAGGTTTTGACCTATGTGGGATTCGTGCGTCGTTTTGATCATGAGTCGGATTTTAATGAGATATGGTGCGTTATGATATATAGGTACCCCCATGTGGACTTCGAGACGACAAGCAAGCGCGTGGCGACGTCGGCACCGGCTAGCGAGGACCAGGTGAGTAGATTTATATCTACGGGGAGAAGTCGGGTGGATGGCGTATAGCACCCCCGCAGTCCGTGGTGGTGTATACGGATGCGTATACACACCAACAATTATTATATGTTATTTGGGATTAATAACGATGCTTAGGATGGATATTGGTGTGTTGGATTACTTTAGTGTTGCGAACCCTAGGGTAGTGTTACACACACATACATACTTGCATACATTCCTATTGATATGTGCTCATGGGATTCTTTTTAGTTATGTGTTCACATGGGTATGGGACTATGTGTTCACGTACGAATTGAGGATGATACTTGGGATTGAGCTGAGTCGATGAGATTTGATTTGAGGCCGTGAGATCGGTGATATAGCAGGGTTCGTATCTTAGATACGACATGACGTTTTAGCGGGTCCTTGACGTAGTGTTTCACACACGTCCATGCATACGTAGGCGGTATCAGTATGGTACTAGACGTAGATCAGTACCCCGATCATGATATTTGATAAAGAGGATACCAGGTGAATAGTATGATGAATGTGATATTGAACCGTACCCAGATTGGTATGCCGTACTACGGATTTACGTACGAGCTATATTGATGATTGATCCGCACTCTTGACTTGGGATGCCTGATTATAGATATGGTATCGGATATGATATTATTGAGGCGGGATCACCGACTATACATATACAGGTATGTATATATATCGACTCAGATGACAGGTGGTTTCCTTACCTGTAGTTCAGCTTGTTAGTTCAGCCGTATAGTTTAGTGTAGTTGTTAGATTAGATTAGACTCCTTACCTATTTCAAAAACTAACGAATCGTGGGCATTTTTAAAGACTGCTCAAGGGAATCTACGGATATTTCAAAAAAAACGACGTATCTTTTCATAAAAACACCGTAGCCCCTATTTTCAAAACCCCATGATTCGTGTTATTTCAAAAGGCACCATTCGTAGGACTTATATTAGATTATTGCAGATTAGTTATCGTTGTGTCTAGTATTCAGCTCCCGCACATTATTGCTGTTCGCTCTGCCTCGCATATTTATTTTGCTGCATATTCCATTATTGATATCATGCTGTTAGGACACCAACACTATTACCGATGATGCGTATGTACCACGTACACCAACTTGCCGTCTCACACACATCTTCATCGGTAATTGCCATGTCACGTACACTTTAGAGAATATAATTGCTTGACTTAGATTGTTAGCTGGTAGTTTTGACACGATATTAGTGTACTTCCCTTATATGCCATATTAGACATTGTAGTTATTACCTACCACTTCATGCATACTGTTATTCAGTTGTTCATGCCTAGTTCATTATCATTGACATATGCACTTGTGATGATTTCTTGAGATTTATGATATTTCTGGATTTCGGGGAAAGCCGCAAAATTTACAACTTATGATCTTTTAAAATATAAAATGTTGCGGTTTTCTAGTGATGTAAAGTGTCGTCCACCATGAGTTTGCTGTGGTTTTGGAGATCCGTGTCGAGGAGTGGAGGAACTGTCACGGGTACATGGTGGGCCCGGTATGGTACCTCGGGGCAAGAGGAATGTGGTGTTGACGTTGAGCCTGGCTGGGGAGCACTACCTACCGGTGATATTACCCGACGCGTCGGATATCCGGAGGATACCGTCGTGGTCTTGAGATGGATGGTAGGGGCCGGTCCGGACTGACGGCGCCCTACATATTGAGCTTGAGACATTGATATTTCGAGACAGTGAGATTTATGTTTTGTGTCGATGCTAGACACTGTTGATACTGATTTCATTATGATATCTCAGTTTAAAAATACGAAGGAAATCTCACTAATTTATGAAAACAGTTTCTTCATTTACATGTATTCTGTTTCATGCATTCATACCTCATTCATATGATATATTGCTACCTGAGGCACTGACACGGGCACATGAAATTATACTCGGGATGGATATTACCCTAGACATTGTCATAGGCTGCCTGTTATACATATATTTGAGGATATTTTATGATCATTGACCTAGGTTGCGTTATTTATGCGATTTCTGTGCGTAGATGTTTTTCTATTCACGAGTTGGCAACTCACCCCCGTTGTGCCCCAGTTTCTTGCAGATTTGCCGTACAGGTTTTCCTTACGGCTTGCGGGCTCAGTTTCATTCGGGTGATTTGCTAGTAGGTGGGTTTACTTGTATCATACCCCCATTATATATCTTGTATATCATTATTCTGTTGTATCTAGAAGTTCCATCAACCAAACATGTATCTATTGAGATAGAGACCAGTGTTGTTTATTCTTTCGACCTTAGAGTCGCTCGTTATATTTCTGGTGGTTCTGAGTTCCCTTTTGAGTTTTTGATCCTCGCCGTTGGCGTTGTATATTTATTGCTTGTGTGGTTGTGACCGTTGTTTGACGAATAGCTAGCTCCCGCTTGGGGATGCCTTTTTTCTTGATTTCGTATACTATTCATGTTGTATCCCGTTGGGGGCCAGTATTTACAAAGGAGATTCTGCCGAAATTTTCAGTAAATTTTTGATGTTTTAAAAACCGCATAATTCGGCTTATGCTATTGAAATTACTTGCTTTAAGTTGGTTTTTCCTGCACTCTACTACTTTTCTTGGTTTGGATTTCTGGGTTTTCGGTTTACTTAGATTACGTACGCCTCGAGACGTTCATAGTTTAAGTGCCGGTCATGTTCCGTACTTTCGGGTCGTGACATTTGGTCGGGGCTATGGGGCATGGCTGTCTATTAAGTTTACCCGGCGAGTATCCACCCACGCTACGTGATTGCGACGGACTTTTGATCATATCAAAATTCCGTGGCAACCGATCAATTGAGACTAAACTGCTATGTTTATAACATTCAAATTAGTTATCTCATAATTTCTTGTGGATTCCAAATATTGTATCACATTCCAGATAAATAGACAATGTTAAACTTTCCGATCGAATGATCAAACACCCAAATTTTCCCAAATAGTTCTCAACACTTGAGGGGGGTTTAAAAACATCCATAATATGCCACAGTACTAATGGTCCAGTCGTAGAAGGGTCAAGCCAATGCCTCGCATGTGGCAACGCCGTACTGCTCCAAACCCTAAGTTTCAAAAGGCAGTTCAAGACGGTCACATAATCGAGTTAAGATTTGTTGTCTTCTAGAGGGTCCATTGCGTAACTTGCACGATTCAGTCGTTCTTAAACAACGGAAAAATCCAACACTTGGAAATTTTCCGGGTCGGGAAAAAGTGAGTTATTGATATCCGTTCGAACATTTTAATACTTTCTAAATATCCGGAAAACGCAACGAAATTAAATTTTCCGATCGAATCAACGAATACAAAATAAAGCCCAGAATACTCAACACTTGAGTCAGTTTTAAAAATACCCAGAAAAATGCAGGAATAGCTAAGGATGTTACTGCACAAAGAACCGTCCCTAATACCCTTTTCTTGCCGCGGAACCGCCGCACAAAGTGGCTTATTGCCGCGGTTCCGCGGCCACGTGGAGGACTTAGGGGCTCGTTTTTCATGGTAATTCTTAGAAAACCCTGCTGAATTTTTAGGTATTTTTAATACAGAAAAATCCCAGTTTTGAAAAATTTTCCAGAGAGGGGTTTACTTTGTCGTTTCCGGGTTCGATCGGGGTTTTAACTTCGTATACACGTCGCCTAATCCTCTAGCTAGGCTCTGATACCACTGTAGGTTTACTAGGCACTCTAACAAGGTTCTATAAGGCATCAACCATGCCCGATTAAAATTTTAGCCGTGCCGAATAACTCTAAACAAGATCTTTAACTAGAGATTAGGCGAAAACAAGCAAGTTAAACTCTTTAACACTAAGCGAATACGAAATACAACCTTTGTAGATCGGTCCTTCACTTCTAAAGCTACTTGTTGTAGTCCCTTCGCTGCGATCATCAAACACCCGGACTCTCGGACGGCTCCATGAGAAGAGGCAACGGTATTGCTTGAAGTCTTCGAGGCCGAAGATGATCTACGTCGAGGGAATACGAACTCAAGCTTCTACTTCACTAACTTGAGAATTAGTGAAGCAAACACCCTAAACTAAAGTGCTAGTCTAGTAGAAGATGATGAAATAGGAAATGGGTACACTTTAGAATTTCTTTTCTCACTTTCATTCTCTCTCTTTTTCAAACCCTAGAAGGAAAATCAAGGAGGAGGAAGATGAGCTCAAAATGAATATGAAAACTAATCAAGAGAGTGAGAGAGCTAACCATGGTGAGTGAGTATCATATACTAACTCATGTAGAGACATTACCATGGCTAATTATAGTGGTTAGGTTAATTAATATCTTAAGTAAAACAAAACTAGTGGACTAAGTCAATGCATCCATAAGCTTCATGAAGCTTCATGCATGTGAGCTCATTATCCATTTGTTTTAGAATTACTTTAGATATTAAAACTCTACCAATATAATTAGTATGGTGTATGTCTCATACACCCATGATAGTTGTATCAACAACCATGATACAAAATGTACACAAATAAATATATATTACATATATATTAAGTTGTGCACAAGTGAGAAAAATAAATGCTTAAGTGAACCAATGTTAGTTAATGCAAATTAGTATATCACATATACAATTATACACTAAATTATTAAATCAACACTTGACTTAATAATCCGGTTATATCACATATAACCGACTAATATCCATTGTATCGATTTATCGAATCAACCCTTGATTCGATAACCTGGTTATATCGCATATAACCGATCGATACAAAAATTGCGAGAATAGAATACGGTATCACATACACGCATTATCCTCGGTCCCGCACATATCACATATGTAGGGTTCCTAGACACACTAATGAGGTCTCACAAGGCATCAACCATGCCAATTTCAAATTTTACAAGTGCCGAGAAACCCTAATACGGATCGTTAACTAGAATTTTAGGCGAAACAAATGCAACTAGTTAACAACTTAACTAAGTGAACGGAAATACAACCTTTGTAGATCCGGTCCTCCACCTCCATAGCTCTATGATGAAGTCTCCTTGCTGTCCAAATCGAATCCCGGGCTCTAGCGTCGGCTTCATAGGAGAAATGGGCGGGCTTGGTCGTCGGTTTCGATGCCGAAAATGATCTACGTCGAGACAACACAAGATCAAGCTCCAACTTCACCAAGTCATGAAACTTGTGAAGAAAACACCCTATACTACTTGGCAAGTGGTAGAGGATGAAGAAATAGGAAGTGGGTTCACTTTAGAATTGGATTTCTCACTCTTTTTCTCAAGTTGCCATTGATGGAGGCAAGGTATCTTCTTCATGTTGAAGAAGGAGAAGAAGAAGAAGATAATATGATAAGTATTTGTCAAAAAGAAAATAAAATCAATACTTATCATACACTAACCATGGTCAAGTGTAGAGAGTAAACTAGGGTTAGGTGAATGGTTAGGGTTAAGCATGAAGACAAAAATGGTCACTTAGTCAAAGCTTCATGAAGCTTCAATAACAAACAAAGAAAGCCACCATTTCTCTTCATCTTTTCCAAAAATAAATAAATAAATAAATAGATATGAAAATCAAAACCCTAACCATTTAAATAACCATGGTTTAATATTTACACAAACTCAAGTGAGCATGTATCATCAAACATGATACAATCAAGTGCACACAAAAATATATCACATATACAATGTGCACATCAAGTGAGAAAATCCTTTTAAAGTGAACCAATACTAGTTAATTCAAAGTAATATATCAAATATATAATTATACATTAAATCATTAAATCAACACTTGATTTAACGATCCGGTTATATCGCATATGACCGACTAATATCCAATGTATCGGCTTATCGAATCAATCCTCGATTCGATAACCAGGTTATATCGCATACAACCATTCGATACATTCATCGCGAGAATAGAATACAGTATCACATACTGGTATTATTCTCGGTCCCGCACATATCTCATATGCGCTCCTATTTCGTTTTGCTTGAGCCAGGAAACCTCTGTGTAGGACTCTAAAGACTCGTCAATACGCCGGTAGCAGATGATGATCATATCAACCACCCACAAGCCGCAAGCGGTCTGCTAAACGTAACGGCCACCCGGGTATTGAGCGATCAGAAGATCGACGAGCAAGCTCGCTCATACTCCTGTGAATCCAACCAGTAACACTTACCGTACAGTCCGGTCTGTTCGTCTGATATGTCGCATATCTCGCCTATGGGTGGTAAACGTCAAACCCCAATAGCTCTATAAGTCGTGTCGATATGAGGTCTATAACAGTTCGAGAAACTGCTGGTAACACTTACCAGTAAATCTCAGCAACCCTGGCCAGGGATTTCCGGTTATAGCCAATCGAACACAGCGCAACATCAACTCCCTATACCGGGAGAGACGAATCCCCTCCTATCGCTCATTGCCTCCATGTGACTCGGGACTGTACCCAAAAACCACCGTTTTGCACGCCCTCTTGGACGTGGTAAGGTGGAAATCAAAGCACAGTGGAAACCACACAAGAGTCTATGACGATCTCGGGTCAACAGACTACTCTGTACCAGTGTCACCAGAGAACTGCCATCTGACGTAAGGTATAATACCATCTGGGAGTTCTCGGCGAGTCCGTCCAGTGTACCCAGTCTCCACTGAGCACCCGTATATCATCTCCGATGTCAAACACCAATGGATATGGGATCATCCATCGCCCATCTGTATGGGTCGAGAAGGTATACGCTAGTCTACTCTGGTATATCGATGCCCCGTCTCGATACACCCACGACTTGGGACCTTGAAGGATGTACTTATGGACTACCATGTCCCCACTAGTATGATCCGCATCATAGTCCAGGTAGTCAAGTACACATCCTAAGGGCTTTACCAACATGTAACAGAGAGACAATCAGTGTACACGTTAAGGTAAAGAGTAACCAGATAGCATACTATCATGTCGAGCAAGAAAGTCCTCCCTATATACGTCCAAGCATCCACTACAATATACATCCTATGTATAGTAATGGCCTCTAGGGCATACATATAACTAACAACATATGCGCTCCTATTTCGTTTCGCCTGAGCCAGTAAAACCTCTATGTTGGACTCTAAAGACTCGTCAATACGCCGGCAATAGGCGATGATCATATCAAGCACCCACAAGCCGTCAGCGGTACTAGCTGGACGTAACGGCTACCCGGGTATTGAGCGATCAGAAAATCAGTAAGCAAGCCCGCTCCAACTCGTGCAAAAAGCCTGACAGTGACACTACCGTACAGTCTGGTCTCCTCGTCTGATATGTCGCATATCAAGTCTATGGATGGTAAAACGTCAGACCCCAATAACCGATAAGTCATGCTGATACGAGGCTCATAACGGGTCGAGAAACTACCGGTAACACTTACCAGTAAATCTCTAAACCAGCCCTGGCCAGGGACTTCCCTGTTATGGCCAATCGAGCATAGCGCAACATCAACCCCCAATACCGGGAGAGACGAAACCCCTCCTATCGCTCATTGCCTCCAAGTGACTCGGGACTGTACCCAAAAACCACCGTTTTGCACGCCCTCTTGGACGTGGTAAGGTGGAAATCAAAGTACAGTGGAAATCACACAAGACTCTATGACGATCTCGGGTCTACAGACTAACCTGTACCAGAGTCACCAGAGAACTGCCATATGACGTAAGGTATAATACCATCTGGGAGTTCTCGACGAGTCCGTCCAGTGTACTCAGTCTACACTGAGCACCCGTATATCATCTCTGATGTCAAACACCAATGGATATGGGATCATCCATCGCCCATCTGTATGGGTCGAGAAGGCATACGCTAGTCTACACTGGTATATCGATGCCCCGTCTCGATACACGCACGACTAGGGACCTTGAAGGATATACTTATGGACTACCATATCCCCACTAGTATGATCCGCATCATAGTCCAGGTAGTCAAGTACACATCCTAAGGGCTTTACCAACATGTAACAGAGAGACAATCAGTATACACGTTAAGGTAAAGAGTAACCAGATAGCATACTATCATGTCGAGCAAGAAAGTCCTCCCTATATATGTCCAAGCATCCACTACGATATACATCTCATGTATAGTAATGGGCTCTAGGGCATACATATAACTAACATATAATAATTATATTATATATATATATATATATATAGGTTTTTACAGATAATATCAGATTGCTCCGAATATTATCCGTAACCATCCAAAAATCTAGTTTTTAAATATGAAGAATATACGTAAAAATTTAAACCATAATGCGATATCCGATAAATAAAAACATATACTCCCAAATATGGATCTACGTATACGTAGCGATAAAAACGAGTCTGTTTAACAATTAGGATATGAACATGATATATGGGTGCAACCACATGATATGGGGTACTATGACATGCAAGACTAGATAAGAAAATTTGTTATTTAATTTTATTTTGTATTATTAAAACATATGTGGAATATATTATATATGTGTATAGAATCTAGATTTGCATGAATACTCTGTACTAGCAAATATTATATTTAATTTTGAACCATGATGGGTTTCAAACATGCAGGTCGGGTCGGATAATAACCACAACTATCAATTGCATTATCCGCAACCGAAAATCAGTAATAATAAAAAAATTTGTTGCAAGATTTGGAATACCCTAAATAAATATAGTATAACAGCACTAGCGTGTTACAAAACCCAAACAATTAAGGAGAGATACAGGTTTACAAGTTAGAGTAAGTATTATTTCTATCTCCATTTAAAATAAACCACGGTTTTCCAAACTAAATACCCAAATTAGGCTTACGTCCCTAAGTACTCTTAGATTGGGGGGAAAAGTATAGCCTTAAATGCGTGTAATTTCAACATGTATAATTCTCATACATAATATATGAGTTCAAGAGATTGTGTGGAATCTCAGCAAAGCATATATAAATTCACGGTTCCGCAATTATCCGGTAATTATACGGAATCGACTAAAATCTAATACACCGTTCTTACTCGTTTATTACACAAATACAAAAATTTATAGATTCGGCAGGCTACTTCGGCCACGGCTCTAGATGCCTCTCCTTTCGCTGCTGCTCCGCAAGTCACTATCTCGGCTGCGGCTACACATGCCACTCCTATTGCTCCACAACCTACCCAAACTCCTTCATAGACCACTAAGACTCCTGCACAGACTGCTCCCTCATTAGTCGAGTTTTTGACGACTCAGAGCTGCACGGAGGAGCAGATGCGTCCAAGAGCTGGACTGAGTTAGAATATGTTTATTTATAATTTTGAGGATGGATATACTTATTTGATACATATTTTATGTTTTGGACGATATCTGTGGTTTTTTGGATGTTTACGATGATATTAGATTGATTTCG
Source organism: Agapanthus africanus (assembly GCA_030015575.1). Lineage (NCBI taxonomy): Eukaryota > Viridiplantae > Streptophyta > Magnoliopsida > Asparagales > Amaryllidaceae > Agapanthus > Agapanthus africanus. The sequence goes on from JASDDO010000029.1 coordinate 306,030,489, forward strand.
TATTTTGTTTATTTATTTATTTTATATATTATGCTTGAGATATTGTTTATGATTATTTCTGTATTCGGCTATATGATATATATATTATTGCGAACAGGGCGGGAAAAAAATGGGTACCCCCTTTTTAAAAAAAAAATCTTGATATAATGTCTTTACTGATTAATCCGTAGGGATACGTGTTGCCTTTACACATTTATCCGTAAGGACGGAATCTCAAAATTTATGATATTTTGTTCTTATGGACTTAGTAATATGGATAAAACTTTTCCCTACGGATAACTCCGTAGGTGCATTTAGCATGCTCTATGGATAACTCCGTAGAAACAATTATTTTATTTTTTAAACAGATAAATTAAAAAAAGATCATATCCCTACGGAATAATCCATAAGTCCAAATCCCCCTACCGATTATGCCGTAGTGGCAATATTTACTCTGTAGGGGCATACTCATGATAAATACTTTTACCTGCGGCTTTTGGACCTATAGGACTATTTTATGTCCTTACGGATTAATCCGTAGGGGCTATGATTTGCCCTTACGACTAAATCCATAGGGGCAAGTGGATATTGTAGTAGTATCATGCGGTAAGCTTGGTTATCATGACAGCCAGAATTGTGGGAAACAAGATGGTTGACTTCATTCTCTCATGGAAAAGATAAATCTAGAATTATCCCTTTTGATCTTGTCTAAATTCTAAGGTTCTCAGTTTTAACGGAAAACTTACATTCTCATGCTTTTATACATGCCTCTTAATATATATTTTTCCCTGTCTTGATTGATGTCAAATTAATTAATTTCTTTTGATCTTCTTATAGTTGAGTCTTTCGGACATGATAGTTTAATTCGGGTCCTCTACGTTCTTATAAGCACTTGGAGGTTAGTACTTTAAATATATATTATAACTAATTAATGGATTTTAATGATAAGAGAAATACTGATTTTTTATTTAATCCATTTGTCAGATTGCTGAGCATAAAGGTGGATAATTAAGTCACCCGTAAATTCATTAAATATTTGTCATATTTTTGGAGGAGCGATGTTCGAGAATAATGGCAGAATTGTTTGATCATTAATTTCTCTTCTTAATTAATCAGTGTTTGAAGAAGCTTGACAACGCCCGATGGAAATGTTATCTTTTATTCGAGACATCTACATGTTTGAAGAAGCACGGTTACTCACTGTAGAGGTATTTAAATTTTTAAGTACAAGTTTTTGGTTAATGTTAGTGGCAGCAGCTTGACAATGTTGAATTTTTTTTAAAGCAAAAACTAAAGCCGCCCAAGCATGCAGGGCCATGAGGAGAAGCCAACGAGGAGCACGAGTGACTGGTTCGGCATGGGTTTGCTGCAATGATGAGATTAGTTATTTAATTAATCTCATTTAAATATTAAAATATCATCTATAAAATCTCAAAAGTCATATATATATATGGTTTGTATCCACAAGGTTTTGGTGGCTGCGGCAAGAGAGTCTGTGTGTGGAGTGGTGGGGGAGGGGAGAGAGAGAGAGAGAGATTTGTATTGGACGGTAATCGTCTTTGGGCGTATCTCGTGTAATCTTTACTCCAGTGGAAGTTCTCGTCGGGAAAACAGGATTAGGTGTGAGTTTGTATCGAATCTGGGTATAACGTTGTGTTCTTGGTTGTTTGTGGGCTTTTTCTGTTTGTTTGTATTATGATAGCCATTAGATATATCTTTTTCATCATCTTTGTTTGCACGTGATCCTTATAGTTTTCCGCTGCGCCATACTGCTTGTTCGCTATCGTTTTGTGTGATCTCTTAGTGGTTCACCGTGTCGTGTTAGAGAAGATCAGGGAACAACAAGTGGTATTAGAGCATCAGGCTCGATTCGTAGATCTTTGGGAAGATGACGACTACAAACTATAAGATAGAGAAGTTCGACGGTCGTAATAACTTCAATTTATAGAAGTTGAAACAACATGGCATATACAAGATAATTTTCGCGAGATATAAGATACCGAAAGGGACCAAATATATAGAGTAAGAGGCGATGGAAGATAAGATGCATAATTTGTTGCACCTTTACCAAGACGACGAGGTGGTTTGTGAGATCACACAAGAGCCCACAACAAAAATTATTCGGAATAGACTAGAGTCCCTCTACAATAAGAAATCTCTCACGAACCGTCTCTACCTCAAGAAAAATTTGTAAATTTTGAGGATGAAAGAAGGGATTTCCGTCAATGTCATGCCCCGCTTTCTGGTATACGAAGAAAGGGACGTGGCGAGACACGCGACGTATTTACTCATAACTAAACACGCTAAGCGTAAATAAGCAATATACAAATAAAATGCATAAGAATGACAAGTGATATAATATGAACATCAACTTTTATTAACATTCATTTTTTACGTTACAACTGATTTGAAAAGAAAATGTACAATGATAGAAAGTAATGCCTAAACAGTGGCATATGAATTGAAATAAGTACAAGTAAAAACTAGAAATCTGACAGCTTTATGAACTGGTCCAAATCGTCCGAGCTGGGCTCGGTCTCCTGAGGGTCCGGTCTTCCTGACAAACATTCCAAAGAAAGAAGAGACATGGATGTCATTAGCGAACTATTGCTCGATAAGTCCCAAAAGTAAGAGTAGAATTGAATAGGACAAGTAGAGAATATATGACTGGTAATTTGTACAGATATATGTTTGTTATAGTAACGTAGTTGTTTGTAGTTTGGTACAGAAGATATTAGTGTATACGATAGAAGTCCAACTTGCTCCGTGGACTATGGTAACCCATAGTACAAGGCCCCGTCAAAACCCACGGGACAACGGCACAGGATATTCATGTAGGTGTCTTTTAGTGACTATCTCGTTCCACTTCTAATACATTCCGTACCAGTCTACCCCGTTAAACTCCGAATGTATATTGTATTAATTATAGTTATCAGACTTGCCGAGATCATGAATACAAGTTGTTCATGTAATCAAGTTCAGAATGTAAACAAGTAGGTATGTAATCAACTCAAGTTATAACTATGGTTCGGTCAAGTCAAGTCATATTTGCATGTTGATATTGTTTTGATATTCTGGTTCAGGTTCAAGTATTCATGTTTGGTATATTGGATTCATGTTTGAATTGGATTTATATTTGGATTAGGTTCACTTAGACTCAGATTGAGTCAGACACTTTAAAACAGGTTTGTATCATGAATTTGATTCGGGCGTTATCAGTAACTGCTGCACATGGACGGCAGGATTTGTGTCTTTTTCCAAGATAATTACCATTGATAACTCCGTTAAATTTTTCTACCTTAAATAAGAAAGCACTCACTTTCTCCGGCTCTCTAAAGCTCAAGAGAATTGATCCCGCTTAAACTTATATTTACTAAAATCCTTAAATGTAATTTTCTATAACTCGAGGGGTTTTATGAAAAAGATTTTATATACTTTCAAAATAAATCTCGAGTATTTATTTATACTATTTAGGGTTTTTATGGATGTGAATTTTAAAGAGTGAGGTATATTAGTGAATATTTACATAGCTTGAATAGTTCAAGATATTTTAGTGTAAAACTTGTCTTGTATTAATACTTGATGGTATTTTAGTGAAATTTATCATTCTTTTATTTTTAGAAAACATGGAATATTATTATATCTTGAAAATATGTGGTTTGATAATATTTATATATTTATAAAAATTAAAAATTAATTTTATTATTAAATAGAAAATCTCATTTTTCTTAAAATTCGTATTAAAAATCTTTTGAGACCGAATGCTCCGTGAGGAGATCTGCATCTCGCTCTACTAGCTCAAGAATGTGTGATAATTCGCACTATCCAATAGCGGGTTCCCCAAAATGAGTTGTAGAGGTATAATCGCAAAGAATTTAATAATACAATTAAAAAGAAAACCGGGATTTTATAGTCGATGGTATTTTAATGAAATATTGTATTTTCCACAAAAATATATTTCCAAGAGTATCGTGCTGTGTAAACATGTGTGTATGTGAGGGGTAGGTCATTACCCCGTGATGTTTTCTAGATGTAATAGTAAGCAAAACAACTAAATATTGTAGATACAAAGTTCATGGTATTTAAATGTAAAACTCAATTTAAAGTTATTTGACATGATAATTTAGGGTGAAAGTTGTTTCTAATTATTAGTTTTATGTTTATGAATATATATTAAGAATATGGATGAGCAATAATTAAGAAAATGTGAGATTTCAAAGTTTTAGAAACAAAGTCGGTGTTAACTCCACCTATCGACATGTTTTGAAAAAGAGAACTTTTTATATAGAAAGAGAAGAATGAGGTGGGACTTAGTAGCTAGAAGGGTAGAAAAGAGGCAGAATAAGATGTGGTATCCTTCGTGGCGTCGTGAATTCGCCGGAACTTGCTCGATTCCTTGCCGGAAGTTGGTCTTGGGCTAACTCCACTTCTACTCCCCTTGTACTTAGAAAAATTTGATAATTTTGGCTAGGAATTTCAGAATGAAGAGGGGTTAGGGTATGGAGTTGTATTTATAGTGTGGAATTAGGGTTTTGGAATTGAAAGAATGAATTAAAATGCATTAAAAATAGATTAATTGCGAAAATTGAATTCTCTGTTTAAATTCAGAGTAAACAAACAGTGTAGGGGTAATGGGGGTAGGCCAAAGGTTTTGTGTGCAGTGCACGGGCAGCATTGGCGATGGGGGACCCGTTGGCTCCGGCCCCATGACGAATCTCACCGGTCCAATATGAGGTGAGGGTCGTTGGATTCTTGCCACGTGTTCACTACATTATACAAAGCATTTTGCACATGTTTGTTTTCTTCAGACTTTTCATTTTATGTGCAGTGTACGTGTAAACTTTTGGGCTTCCAAAAAGTTTAAAATTCAGAAAAAATAATATGTGTCTGAGGGGATTCGAACACAAGGGCTACGTCACAGTAGTAGAAGGCTTTACCAATGAGCTACAAGTTATTTCTTGCTATTCTTAAGCAAGAATAACTTTTAAATTGTGCTCAGACTTGCAAACTCCTTTCTGTATTTTAAGATGAAAAAATTTTGCACAGAAAATTTAGAGTCATTACAGTCAAAGCCCACATTGATGAGTTCAATTAGATTGTGATGGACTTGCGAAATTTATAGATGAAGATTGAAGATGAAGATCAATCGATGATTTTATCGTGCTTTCTGACCATCGATTTCGGCCGGTTTGTCAAATCTACGCTGTATGGCCGAGACAAGTAATCTTTGGAAGATGTCAAGACAGATTTATACAGCGAGGCGTTGAGGAAAAATGTGGTCGGTGACAGAAGAAGTTATGGCAACGCGGTGTTCGCTAGAGGACGTTCAGTGAACCGGATAGATGATGGTTCCAACGAATCGAGAAGCGGGGTGAATGACAAGTGCATATATTGCAAAGAAAGAAGACATTGTAAGATGGATTGTCTGAAGCTAAAAGAGGAAGGCAAGCAGATTTCTTCCGGTACTACAGTCGCAGAGGAGGATTCATATCAGGGAAGTGATACTTCGGTTTTATCGATATGTGCGGCTTCAAATGTACATGATTCTGGGATGGTAGATTCGGAGAGCTCGTTCCATGTAACTCTAGATAGGAGTTTGTTTGCTACATATCATTCAGTTGTTGGAGGCTTAGTCTTCATGGGGAACAATGCGTCGAGTAAAGTTGTTCGGGGTGGGGCAACAGTTCTGATTCGCATACATGATAGGATAGTTCAGATGTTGACTGGTAGTAGGCACGTGCCAAATTTTAGGAGGAGCTTGGTCTCTTTGGGGGATTTAGTCATGTTCGGCTACAAGTGTATAGTTGATAGAGATTTCATAAGAATTTTCAAGGGTGCTCTGATTGTCATGAAGGCAAAGAGGGTGGGGAATCTATATATTCTTCAGGGAAAGACGGATGTAGGATATGTTGTCGAAACTTTTACCAGTTCTGGCGGTTCAGATTCGGTCAGGATGTGGCGTCTACGATTGGATTATATCAGTTAGACGAGTTTGGAGGGGTCTCGGGAAAAGGCACTTATTTGGAGGTGGAGTTCGAAAAGACAAATTGTCACGACCCGGAAAAAAGCACGGGACTGGCACTTGAATCAGGTGAAGTTTATAGGACCCCACCTAATTCAAGTAAGCCAAAGCCCAGAAATCTAAACCTTTTTAGGGAAATAATAGAGGTGAAGTTTTTAAATTAAAGGTATAATGAAATCGAGTTTTACTTTAAAATGCATAGGTAATGATATATGAAAATGCAAGTGGATTATACTATAGTTGAAAATATTTTTCGTCTTTAAAAATTTGGGCAGCACCTCCCTTGTATATTTTGATCTAAAACCACATACAAGAAATATATATAGGCATCCCCAAGCGGGAGCTAGCTCTTCGCCAATTGGCGGAATCACAACCACGAAATAAACATATATACGACGCCCTACGGCGAAGATCAAACATAGAAAGAAAAAATAAGGCAAGACATCATCATCTCAAAAAGCGAACATACACCCATCGTTCTAAGTCTCACAAATAAAAGTCTGACTAGGTCTACTAATATACAAATTCTAGTTTCTGACCGATGGAGTTTATCTAGATACAATAGAATATAAATGGTACAAGAGTGATCACGATCCAGCGTGTGTCCCACCTACCAAAGAAAAACACCCAGAAGGAACTGTGTGCCAGCAATGTCGCTACTGATCCAAGCAGTCAAACCTGCAAGAAAGCTATGGCACAACAGGGGTGAGTTTCCAACTCATGAGTAGAAAACATCATCAGGTAGAAATTGAATAAACAACGATTCCTAGGTCATACTTTATCATGAAGGTAATACTATGATCTCTAGGGTGACCATATATGCATATATGTCAACAATAGAGTCATAACCAGTGGCATATACAAATAAACATCTGAAATCATAAGCCTGTATGTATGAGGATATCATCCACGTGTGTCCATCAACGACACAATCAAAATCATGGAACCTGAGTGTCCAACATCAACACTCGAAAAATCATGAAACCTGTGTTCAGCATCGACACGTAAATCCTCATATCTTGGGCTCCGTCAGTCCGGATTGGCCTATAGGTTTCTTCAGTCCGGATCGGCCCATATCCATCTCACGACTCCGGTCGGTATCCTCCGGATAACCGCCGGGTCCAAACTATCACTGGTAGGTAGTGCATCCCTCTGCCAGGCTCATTGTCATCCCCACGACCTTCTTGCCCCCTGGGTACCTTACCGGGTCCACCATGTACCCGCAGACGGTTCATCCAACTCCTCGAATCGGGTCTCGAAAACAAGCTCAGAACCGAGAAAACTCATGGTGGACGCCTCGAAATCACATATCAAGAGAAACCGTATTTTTAAAACAATTCATAATTTCCTTTGAAATATAATCACGGTTCTCAAATCCAGAAATCTCATGAAAACAGCATCTCAATGCATATAACCATAAGTACAATGTATGAAAACATAAAACAGTAGTATGAGCATTATCAAGTATATCATGTAGCAGGTCAAGTGATAGTACTGAACAATGAATGTATTTTACGGTTATGAATAATATCATGATATGACATTTCTACTGTGCAAGTGGCATGGAAATTACCGATGAATGTGTGTGAGCCAGCAAATCTGTGAAAGTGTAACGTGCGCATCATCGATAATTATGCAGGTGTACTAGCAGACGATATCATAACTACTGAAAGCACATGTATATATATAATGCAATGAGAGTAAAATGAACATAGCAGAAAGGTAAATAGTAACGCAACAAGCTAAGATATACCTCGATATACGAACCATACAATTTTCGTATCTAAAATAGCATGAATCTTTATTTTTAGAAAAGTAGAGACCACGGTGTTCTTAAAGAAAAACAATACCTTTGAAATCCGTAGCGTCCCTCGGTTTATCCTTTGAATGTACACAATTCGTTAGTTTTGAAAATAGGTATGACTTGAGCCTTATTCTAACATCTACTTAAGTAATTAAAAACTAAAAGGCTAAACTAATCCAGAGTCAAAAGTACGGATCAATCATCATATATACATCTCGTACGGTATAGTCCATCGTACGGCCTCCTCAAAATCGAGGGTACGGGTCAAATATCATATATCATAATTCGTATGGTATGATCTTTCGTACGATATCATAAACAAGGATACGGATTTAAGGTCACGTACAACATATCACTTTTTATTCTCATACACACACACACAATTCAAGTCACATCTATATCAAACTCATATCATGTCTTGGCAAAATTATCTATATTCTCATATCGTCTCACATCCGTATATCAAAATATTAAGCCAAGTCGTCTTATTTCATCACATTCTCTTTTCATCATTTCAATGTCCCACATCAAGTCATCTTGTGTGTGTGTGTGTGTGTGTGTGTGTGTGTGTATCATATTTTCAGTTGTATGTATGTATAATCTCACACCATCTATTGGCATATGAATATAACATGTACATTGCCTTGCATCCTCAACCCAACATATCCACTAATGTTATCTTTTATCATATCATCTCATAGAAAATCTTTAATCATATCTGTAAATTCGTAACATATCTTTTCTCCAAATATAATTTATATATCGATTTTCTATATTAATGGTTGCGGGAGTGCTATACGCCATCCACCCGACTTCCCCCATAGATATAAATCTACTCACCTGCAAAATTCCTCACTTAGCCGAAGTTGATGTGCTTCGTCGTCTCGGATGTTCACGCGAAGGTACCTACATATCAACACACATCGTAACGTTATTAAAACCAAGTCCGAAAACCGATACGGCACACGAATTGCTTATAGGTTAGAACCTATAGCTTACACATGCAAAAACAACCGAATAACCCTCATCGTTGACATACAAATGTCCCACGACCAAATCCAAATTCAAATATCAAAACCAAGTTTCAAATATCGGAATACATAATACGGCAACTGAGGAAATCACTCCAATATTCTTGCACTGATAGGGACAAAACTATCAATACAGGGGATAGGTTATAAGGTGTGTGAGCTACAGATCAAAACCCAACGCCAGACACCAAAACTAGCCCGACGAGATGGCCAAAATACCCGGCGTTGCCGGCCCCTACAAGGAAATTAGGTCTTGTTCTCCTGTGGTGGTATTATGGTGGTTTAACTAGGTCAATATAGTTGTTTGATTTTCTTCAAAACATTCCATGTTGCTCCAAATTTCTTGTAAATCCCCAAAACTCTACAAAACCGATACAGGAAAATTCTAATTTCGTGTATTGGTTTCTATACTCTAGTATAGGCCAGTAAACATCACTAGAGTCATGAAAAACACTCACTACACCTCAAATACACCTTCACAAGACATACTATCCTTAAACCTCTTCTAGGAAAATTCAAAAATCACTTAATTACATCGGTTTAGCTTTAAACTACTATAGGACGTAAAGAAAACTAATAACACGTCTAGAAGTGTAGGATTATACCTCATTTGCACCTGAAGAAAATTCTTGAGTTGGCCAAAAGGCTCAAAATTCTAACTTATTCCTTCATAGGGTTTGTAGTGAGGTTTGGATCATTTTTCATGAAGGAAGTATGGTGTTTTGGGGTGGTTTAGAGGGTGGTGCATGCTGGATGAGGAGGTGGAGGGATGAAGGAGGAGAAGAAGAGAAGGAAATGAAGATGGAGGAAAAATGAGGAGGATGAGGATAAAGGATGGTCAAGACATCTCTCTCTCTCTCTCCGTCTTACATGCCCATACCTACATATGCCCCCCATCACAAATATCTTCTCTTTCTTTTTCTTTTGTTTTAAAAAAAAAACAAAATCATTTTAGAAAAGGAAAGAAGCCATGGTTAATAATAAAATGCAACAAGTGTTTTGCAATATGTTTTGTTGCATGTCATATACATAAGCAAGATTAATGCATGACTAGTGAAAATTTATCAAGTTTAGGATTAACACTGTATACAAATAATTATATAATAATCTATAAATGCTCAATTCACATAATTTCTTTCAAAATCAATAATTCTTATTAATTTTTCAAATATTTTCTAAACTATCGGTATATAATTATACCATTTTACGAAAACCCCAATTCGCAAATCGAACAAGTTTTGTATAATATATTATTTTATTATTTAAATTCGAAAAATAATATTTTATATTTCTGAAATGTTACACAAATTTTCGAGAGGACTATGAAAAGAAGTTACAGATGGTTCCGGCACCAGATCGTACTTGAGGTGGAGCCATGCATTATGTTTCCTTCATGGACAACTTCTCGAGAAAGTTGTGGGTGCATGTTCTCAAACCAGAGGCCGAGAATTTTGTGAGGTCCATGATTGTAATGACCCGAAAAGGCATGCGGCCTGCACAAGAATCATGTAAAGTCCAGTGGACCCTACTGTAACCCAAGTAAGCCGAAACGATGATCTACACCATATATAAGAAAATAATAGAGGTGAAGTTTTAAGAAAAGATTTATAAAATAAAGTAAAGCTTGTTTTGTGAATAATTAACGTTTGAAAAATGGATAGCACATCCTTTGTAAATTTTTAATAAAATTTCCTATACAACATCAGTAAAATTAAACGCATCCCCACACGGGAGCTAACTCGATGCCTACATGGCGGAGATACAATTCACGCAAAATATACGACGCTTAAAGACAAAGAACAAAAAAAGGAAAGTAATAAGCACTATATATAAATAAAGTCATGCCGACTCTACACGAGTTCGACTACAGCAATAATACAATGTCTAAGGACTCCGGCAAATACACCTGACTTGGCTGATGGAGTACTTTTAGGTACAAAAATAGATACGAGGGAAATACCGAAACGAATTCTAAACCACTTAGCTCAAAAGAAAACATGCAACCATGCCCGTAATAAGCTGTCTCACTGTCGCTATCGATCCAAGCGATCAAACCTGCAAGAAGTTATGGCATAATGGGGGTGAGTTGCCAACTTGTGTGCAGAATTCGCATAATAAGATAGAAATCACATGCATAAGCGGTGAAACAACTAAGACATGTGTAAACATGTAAATTGCGGAAGGTAAATAAGCATGTATCGAAACTAGAATTCAAGCGATGAATAACAACAATAATAACCCATCATGTACAACTCGTATACTGCTATCCTAGCATGTGTAGTATACTAATATATATGATTATCATGGCATCATAAAATAAATCTACATCTCGTCCGATACGGGCATAACAAAACCACTGAAGCATATGAAAGCATGCGAGTCATGAATGTAACATGCGTATCTTAAATTTGAATTTAAGCGTAATGAAACGATAACAATTATCATTCATAAACAACTCAAATATATAATGTCGGATATAGTGCCCTTAAGACAACTATTGTAATTGTAGGTAGGCAATTATGGTAATTTAGGGAGAACCTATACGGATAGAACAGCCTTGCTCAAGATAATAATATGCTATCTGCTTTGTCTTTATCATTCATGTGCATACGTTTTATTACATGTCGCAAATATATAATGATAAAGCCCGTAGGATCCTTACTTGACTACCATTATTATGATGGCAATCATACTTGTGGGAATGGATAGTCCATAAGAACATCCTTAAATGTTCATAGTCGTGTGAGTATCGAGACCGGGCATCGATATTCCATAGTAGACTATTGTATATTTTTTAGACCCCGACGAGGGGCAGTGGCCGGTCTCACAAACCATTAGTGTTATGGCACCTAAGATTGTATACATGTGCTCATTGAAGGTGAGTAACCGAACGGACTCACCGAGAACTTCTAGATGGTATTATACATATCTTCATATAGCAGTTCTCTAGTGACATGAGTATATGGTAGTCTTTTGATTTGAGATCGTCATTTTTCTCGTGTGAGTTCCCACTATATTTTGATTACTATCCAACCTATAAGTTCATTGTGCTCGTCCCGTGACAACTACGGCCTTTGCGGAATCGAAAAACTTTAATTTTAATTGAACACTAGACACTAAAATCCTAGAAATCAAATCCAAATACTAAACTAACATAACTAAAGAGATTAGCTACTAGGTGAAGGACTACAACCTTTGAAGTCGTATCCTTTGGGTCTTGTATGGTCTTCTTCTTAAGCTTCTAGGGTTCGTAGAATAAGTTTGCGAAGAAGTCTCCCACGCCAAAGATGATCCACCCGAGAATGCCGGTTCAAGCTCTAACTTCTAGTAATAAACTAAGAAGCAACTAAAGATCAAGACTTGTTAAGAATTAATACTATAGTGATATAATATTTATGTCAAGATGCTTTCTTTTTTTTTTTTTCCTTTAAACTCTAGAGTAAAAGAGGAGGAAGAAGATGAACAAGAGAATGGCTAACATAATAATATCTCTTTTTTCTTTTCTCTTCATATATTTCAAAAAAGGAAATTTTGTGAGTGGGTTTGTGACTCAGTACTGTGAGTCATAAGTCCATACACATCTTTAGAAATCAAGAAGAGATGAGAAGAAGTGAGAAGCCACCTCACCATGTAGACACACACATAAATATACACACAAAACATAATACCCGTATTATAATAAATACGTATATCCGTATTTCTACCAAAATACGAATACCGTATTTGTATCAAAAATACAAAATATGAGTATTCATATTAAGAAAGAAATACATGTATTTGTATCAAGACATAAATACCCGTATTCATACAAATACATGTATTCGTATAATAACGTATTCGTGTTAAAATACAAATACCTAAAGATAGCAATATAATACTAGCTCACATATCTGGCTATCATTCAAACCTGCTAATATTACCAAAATGCCCGATTAAAGCACGCGTATAAAATACACGTATTTAATCGAATACCTGAGCGTATCAAAATACGCATAATATATCGTTTCACCTGAACCGGGAAGCCCTCTGTGTGGGACTCTAAAGACTCGATAATACGTTGACAGTGGGTTTAACCACAAGCACGTTAGTGGCACTAGCTGTACTTAACGGCTAACCAGGTATCCGTCGAAAGGAAGGCTGCTAAGCAAACTCTTCTATATCCCCATTGAGCCTATCCGTAACAATCTTCATACAGTCCGGTCTGTTTGTCTGAGAGTATCGCATATCAAGTCTACGGGGGTGAAAAATGTCAGACCCCTAATAATCCGATAAGTCGTGCCGATATGGCTCAAGACCATCCGAGAAATTACTGATCTAACTATCACTAAATCTCAACTGTCCTGACCAAGGTCTTATGGTTTTGGCCAACCGTACACATCGTAACATCAACTCTCTATACCGGGAGAGATGAATCCCCAACAATCACTCACTACCTCTATGTGGCTCGAGACTTTACCTAACTAAAACCCGTTTACATGAGTCAGTAGAGCCATGGCAGGGTGGTAATTAAAGTACAGTGGGAACTCACAAGAGACAAATGACGATCTCAGGTCGATAGACTACCCTATACTTATATCACTTGAGAGCTGCTATCTGACGTTAGTTATAGTATCATCCAGCAACTCCCGATGAGTCCGTCCAGTGTAACTCATAATCTAATAAGCACCTATATACAATCTTTGGTGCCGTACACCAATGGCTGTAGGACCGGCCATTTCCCCTGACGGGAATAAGAAACGTATGCACTAGTTTACTCTGGGGTTTCAATGCCCAGTCTCGATAATCGTATGATTAGGGATAATTTAAGTATGTGCTTATAGACTACCCAGCCCCCACAAGTATGATTTCCATCACAACGCTGGTTGTCAATCAAGAATCCTACAGGCTTTATCAACATGTATTAGAGATATATTTATCAAGTATAGCATATACACATGTTAAGATAAAGAAAACCCAAATAGCATACTATCATATTGAGCAAGACTGTCTGTACATATATATCCCTAGCATCCTGTACAATAAAGGCCTCTTGGGCATATATATCCTAACAATCTCCCATTTGCACTAATGCCATTTATTGGTGTATCGACTACCTATCATCTGTGCCAGAGCCAATCGTTAGCTTATTATATACCCTAACATCTCGAACAGTCTCTTGAATTTTTCTTGAGGGATAGCCTTACTGAATGGATCTGCAGTGTTGTCTTTCGTATGTACTATCCGCACCTTGATCTCCTGGCAATCCATGATCTCCCTGATCAGGTGATACCGCATTAAGATGTGTCTGGATTTCTGATAAGACCGTGGTTCCTTCGCTAAAGCAATAGCCCCGTTGTTGTCGCAATACAAAGGTATTGGATCAACAATGGAAAGAATCACCTGAAGTTGAGAAATGAACTTTCTCATCTAGACCGCCTCTTTTGCGGCATCATTAGCAGCGATGTACTCAACCTCCATCATCGAGTCTTCCATGGTGTCATGTTTGGAACTCTTCCAACAGACCGTCCTTTTATTGAGGGTAAACACATAATCTGACATGGATTTAGACTTATCCTTGTCATTTTAGAAGCTAGAGTCGGCAAAGGCCTCCATCTGGAGGTCTCCATTGCTATACACTAAGAACATCTCCTTAGTCTTTCTCAGGTACTTAAAAATATTCTTTACAGCTATCCAATACCTTTCACCTGGGTTTGACCAATACCTGCTCTTACCACGCAGAGTGCATATGCTACATCTAGTCTGGTACATAACATCGCATACATTATAGATCCTACCGCCGAAGAGTAGGGTATAATACTAATACGAGCCCTCTCCTTATCAGTCTTGGGAGACATCTATTTGGAGAGGGTGATCCAGTGACAAGCGGGTAAATTACCGCGCTTGGAATTTTCCATACTAAATATCTTTAGTATGATGTCAATGTACATGGACCGTGAAATTATCAACAGTCTCTTAGATCTACCATGATATATCTTAATCCCCAGGATATTGGAGGCATTACCTAGGTCGTTCATGGAGAACTTCTGTGATAAGAAGCTCTTAACCGATTGAAGTATAGGAATGTCATTTCCTATTAAGAGAATGCCATCCATGTACAAGACGAGGAATACTATGGTTCTTGCTACAATTTTCTTATAAATGCATGATTCATCTACATTTTTGATAACATTAAATTTCTTGACTGTCTCATCAAAGAAGATGTTCTAACTCCATGATAGCTGCTTTAATCCATTAATGAATTTAAATAACTTGCACACTCTTCCGTTGCTCCCACTCTCTATGAAGCTCTCTGGCTTGTCCATATAAATACACTCTTTCAAACTTTCATTTAGAAAAGCGGTCTTTTAGTCCATTTGCCAGATCTCATAGTCATGGATGGCAACAATGGCAAGTAAGATCTAAATGGATTTAAGCATAGCCACTGGAGAAAAAGATTTCGTTATAGTCCAGACCTGGTCTTTGACGAGAACTTTTTTCTACAAGTCTAGATTTATAGGTTTCAACCTATCCATTTGCACCAATATTCCTTTTGAAGATCCATTTGCAGCCTACAGGTTTTACCCCTAGGGTGCAACGTCCAAAGTCCAAACTTTGTTAGTGTACATGGGTTCCATCTCGGACTGTATATCATCCAGCCACTTCACCGAGCCTATGCTCATGATAGCCTGCTGAAAACTAGTAGGCTTATCATCATTGATGATACAATCTTCTTGATCCCCGTCTACGAGAAAACCCTAGTATCTCTCGGGTGGATGAGACTGCCTACTAGATCTGCGGAGTGGCGTAGGTACGTCCGGTTTTTATGAAGTCTGGGTTCCATTAAGTTTTTAGTAATAGTTTGTGGTTCAGGAATTTCTTCCAGTTCTATTGCACTCTTACTAATTTCTTTTTCAAGAAATTGAGTTTCCAGAAAGTGGGAATGTCGAGAAACAAGTACCGTTTGTTCCTCGACGTAATAGAAAAGATACCCCCTAAAATTCTTTGGGTATCCCACAAACTTACACAATACTGAGTATGACTCGAGCTTGTCCGCATGGTTCTTTTTGACAAAAGACGGACACTCCCATTTCTTAAGATACTTAAGACATGGTTTCTTCCCACTCCACATTTTATATGGAGTGGTAGGCACTGACTTAGTTGGAACTTTGTTTAATAAGTCTGCAGCAGGCACTGACTTAGTTGGAACTTTGTTCAATAAATATGCAGAAATTCTAGTGCAAAACCCCAGAAGGACAACAACAACTCAGTATTACTCATTATGGAATGCACCATATCTAATAGGGTGCGATTCAGTCTTTCTGATACACTATTGTGTTATGGTGTGTATGGAGGAGTAAGCTGAAAGAGAATTCCATTCTCTTTTAAATATTTCAGGAACTCGACACCTAAGTATTCTCTACCCTGATCAGATCGAAGCATCTTGATACTTTTACCTGTTTGTTTTTCCGCTTCATTCTTATACTCTTTGAATTTCTTAAAAGCCTCAGATTTATGTTTCATCAAGATTACATGTCCATACCTTAAGAAATCATCGGTAAAACTAATAACGTGGGAATAGCCACTTCTTGCATGTATAGATATCGGACCACACACGTCACTGTGTATTAGTCCCAGGAGCTCAGTGGCTATTTCTCCATGTCGAGTGAATGGAGTTTTGGTCATCTTTTCTTTGATACATGATTGAAAAGTTGCATAGATATTCAAACGGATCTAAATATCTATCTTTATGTAACTTAGTTAACCGTGTTTCATTGATATGACCAAGTCTACAATCGCATAAGAAAGGCTGATTTAATTATGGAGCCTTTCTTTTTAGTGTGTTTTCGATGTTGAAAACTTGATGTTGATTGAGTATGTATTATCCGTTATCTAGCGTATCCGATCCAATCATTTCATGATTTAGGTGAATATTTATGGAATTGCTTTCAAGTGCAAAAGTATATCCTTCATTAGATAACAAAGAAACAGATATAATATTACACATCATGCTGGGTATAGAAATCAGTTATGCAATAACAAAATATGTTCACTCGCTAATCCAAAGTAATATTCTCCCACTGCAACAGTATCCACACTTGTTCCATTGCCAACTCATAGGGTCATAGCACCTTTCCCCAAAACTCTACGATTTCTTAGCGCCTGCAAAGAATTATAGATGTGAGATCCTGACCCGATATCCAACACCCAGAAAGTAGAGTAAATAGAGAAACTATTTTCAATCATCAACACACCTGAAGCCGAACCCACAACTTGCTTCGTATCCTAATTCTTAGATTTTAAAGCCTGGCATGTTGGCTATAGTGCCCTCAATGCAATTATTGTAATCGCATGCAGGCGATTATGATGATTAAGAGAGGACTTATACGGGTAGAATAGTCTTACTTGAGATGATAGTACGTTATCTGGTTCATCTCTATCATCATGTACATATCTAATGTGGTATTACGGATCACTATTATATGTTGATAGAGGCCTTAGGATTCCTGCTTGACTACCAGGGTTACTGTGATGATCACACCTGTGAGAACTGGGCAGTATATATGCAAATCCTTAAATGTCCCTAGTCATGGGAATATCGAGACCGGGCATCGATATTCCATAGTAGATTAGTGTATACGTTTCTAGACTCCGACGAGGGGCGATAGCTGGTCTCAAAACCATTGGTGTCAGTTAATCACCAAAGATAGTATACAGGTGCTCATTGGGTTATGACTTACACTGGACGGACTTCCCGAGAATATGCTAGATGGTATTATACCTAGTGTTAGGTAGCATTTCTCTGGTGACATGAGTATAGGTTAGTTTGTCGACCTGAGATCGTCATTTGTATTGTTTGAGTTCACACCGTGCTTTGATTGCCACCCTACCATGGCTCAACTGAGTCGTGCAAACAGGTTTTAGTTAGGTACAGTTCCGATCCACATGGAGGTAGTGAGCGGATCATCGAGGATTCGTCTCTCTCGATATTGGGGGTAGATATCGCGCTATACATTGGTAGCCATCACCAGAAATCCTCGACCGAGGTGGAAGAGAATTACTGATTTGGATCAGTAGTTTCTTAATGGGTGATGGGCTTTACACCGACACGCATTATCACGTTATTAGGGGTCTGACTTTGTCTACCCCTAGACCCGATATGCGATACACTTAGACGAACAGACTAGACTGTATGGAGATTTTCACTTTCAGGCTCAGTAGGGATACAGACAAGTTTGCTTGTCGGCTTTCCTTCCGTTCAATACCTGGGTAGCCATTACGTACAATTAGTGCCGCTGACGTGCTTGTGGTTAAACCCACTGCTAGCGTATTGTCAAGTCTTTAGAGTCCTACACAGAGGGTTTCCCAGCTCGGACGAAACGATGTAGTGTACGTATTTTGATACGTACTTGGTTCGATTAAAACACGTGCTTTTGTGCACGTTCTTTTAATCGAACAGTTTTGTTAATACTAGCTGGTTTGAAAGATAGTCAGCTTATCACATTTTGGATTAAATATGAGCTAGTATTATATATCTCTTTTAGGATCTCTCTTTTCGATATTCGTATTTTGACAAAATACGGTATTTATACAAATACAGATATTTGTATAAATATGTGTATTTGTGTCATGTTATTAATATGGGTATTGGTATCTTTGTTCAAATATGGGTATTCGTATCTTGATACGAATACGGGAATATGTACTTGGAGCATATACTTTTATTAGTGTATTTGTATTTACATATACATATACATATACATATGTATATGTGTACAATGAAGTGGCATTATCAACTCTTCTCTGTTCTTCAAGTTTCTCTTAGAACATGGTGGACTCGTCAATCCACTCATATTCTAAAGAGAAAAAGAAAGAAAAGAATGAGTGTGAGGATAAGTATTGATGATTGATTCTTTTAGTCATGCTTGAAAAACTTACACCTAAGCTTCTTCTTCCTCTCTTAGTATTTTTTCTAAGTTGAGAATAAAGAAAGAAAAATTAGAGAACAACTAGATATTAGCAACTAAATCATCTAGTGATCAATTCTTAGCAAGTCTTGATCACTAGTTGCTTCACTTGCGAAGGAAGAGCCTAAGCTAGGTTTCTTTCGAGGTGGATCATCTTCGGCAAGAAAGACCGGCTCCCATACTCGTTTCCGATGACCTAAGGAGTTTAGGAAGTGGAAAGAAAATGATGGAAACGACTACAAAGGTTGTAATCACAAACTTAGTAGTTAACTCCTTTTTGTTTATTTTCTAGTTTACTGTTTGGATTCGATTCTAGGTTGTAGTATTCGTGCTCAAGTTTAGAAATTTTTTGTTTTGTATTCCGCACTTGCCGCTATTTTGCGACACGAGCACGAGCGTCTATTTACATGGACCAAATCCACCTAAACACTATAACTAGTTTAGATGATATTTAAAGTTTCGAACCGACAAATTTCCGTATTTTCAAAAACAAAAGTTTCAATTTTCTGTAAAAAATTTTTTGGTTTCAAAAAATTATTTTGCATATTACAGAAAGATGATAAAACCATGAATATGTCACTGTACAAAAACGAGGCCAATTAGAGAAAATTCGACTGTCAAAAAATTTTAAAAAACCGCTTTCTGCGGCCCACTTTGCTTTGTTTTGGTTCGTCTTTCTACAGTGTCTTGGGTATTGAAAATGGGGATTTTTGGTAAACTTCTTTTTTGCCCAGATTTCACATAGTGTTATCTTTGTATTCGGGGAACACGGAATGTTTAGTAATCGAAACTTTTGCATCTTTTATATCTTTGTTTCTGTGAACGTCGTCTAATTAGTATAGATCGATTAGACATGGTGGCAAATACCTGTTAGTTCTATGATGCTTATTTGGATTGGAATAGTTGTGGTCATCGTTGTGAATAGCCGGAAGGTTTTTGTGAGATGAGAGTTTTATATTTACATCTTATATTAATATTACGAGATGAGAGTCCGATTTATGGACTGCCATCACTGCTTGATGTATATTATTTTGATGGGCACTTCTGGATTGAGATTGTGTCGCCTATGTATTATATTTGATTCATCTTTTGTACCTAGGATAAACCCAGGAAGAGTTCTCAAGTAGCCGGGTTCTACGAGACAATGGATGGCCATCTCATGGAGTTGAGAATGAGTCATCCTATTCTAGAATTGGCAAGACTACTTGCCGCAATCGTAGGGGTTTAGGGACTAGGGTTTGGCTATTCACACGGCCGTGGAATCCATGTTTCATCCATGGTTTAAATGAAACACGGAATTTCTAGTATACCTTCTATTTCATAGTGTTTGCTTCTGTTGTGATTTTGTGTTTGCGATATATTATCATGCCTGTGACGAATGATATTATATGTTCATATATATCTATATAGTAGACGCTATATATGTTTTACATCTGCGCTAGTCCTGTCCCTACCCTGCTGTAAGTTAAGCAACCTTACGGTTAAGACCCGAAACCCTATTGCGAATGTGGATGGCATATATATCCGTGCTTATTTTCGTTTCTTTTGGTGTGATATTATTAATTTATGGGATCACATTATAGTTCTAATGCAAGGAAAACAAAGCTAACTACTCGGTTTTCTTCAAAACCATAGTTATATTCTTTTGCTTTGCATAGAGGTATTCGGTTAAGAATATCTTACACCTCATTCTATGAAGTAAAAGCCTTGATCCCTTCACGGGGAGTTCACTCTTAAGCAAAAGTTTATATTACTAGTTTTAAAAGCGGAGCCTAAACCATTCCTTTTCAAAGACTCTCGAGTTCCTTCAACGATATCAAGTTCATTACGTTAAAGGTTTTTCACCAAAAACCAGCTGTAGCCCTCCATCATTTCAGACGGATAGCGCCTAGTATTCATGCTATGTATTTTGGCCTTCGTCATGGCATAGTGAATGGTACGTATGTGTTACTTTTCTGCAGTATAGAGATGCATTAATCCATGACAGTCATATTGTTGGATTGTTAGGCTCCTTTAGTAGGGTTTTAAAACGCGGTGGAAGTGGTAATTTTAAAAATCTAGAGAGTAATAGCACCCTAACCCAAGAATGAAACCAAAAAGCTAAACTTGCAACTAAACTAGCATGCTAAAAACTGAAGTTGGCGGACTAAAATCTTTGTAGTGTGTTAGCCACCTCTTCTTGGACTTTGGATAGTCTCCATGAAGCCTGAAACAAGCTTGCTCGATGATCTCCTCGCTGAAGATGATCCACCTTGAGATAACTCCAACACAAGTTTTAGCTTCAAATTGATCTCATCAAAATAAATCAACCCATTAATTAAACTTGCTAAGGATGATTAGTAGGAGTTGTAGAATAATTAGCTCACTTAATTTTTCTTTTCTCTTTTTCCATTCCTCACTTAAAGAAAATCAAGAAGAGGAAGAAGAACCTTGGAGGAGATGAGATGGTATGAAGAATAGATAAGCTTCAATAAAAATTAAACTAGAAACAAAAATGAGTCATGAAAATAAAACACCTCATCAATTCTGCAACCATCTTAAATTCATGACTCATTCTCATTCTTCCATATAATTCTCATACACCCATCTCATATGTATCAATATACATGCCACAATATTTCTATCAAATATAAATATAATTAAAGAGAAGATAATAATAAAGTGAGCATGAAATTAGTTAATATATAAATATATCAATATATAAATATACATTTAATTATTAAATCAACACTAGATTTAATAATCCGGCTATATCACAAACACACACACACACACACACACACACGCACACACACATATATATACCGGCTAATATCAATAAGCACCCTATTAAAATACGTGTATCAAATACACGCGTTTAATTGAACTCCTATACGTATCCCTATATGTTTCCTACATTGTTTCGCATGTGCTGGGAAATCTATGTGTGGGATTCTAAAGACTCGACAATACGCTGGCAGTAGGTTTGGATCATATCCATAGCCCGCAAGCACATCAGCGGTACTAGTGTTGGATTACACTAACGCCCTGGCCATCATCCATGGCCGCTTGCGGAACAAAAATTTTACTATCTATTAAACTGGCGCTAGAATAACCCTAAACTAGATCTACCATAAAACTATATAGCATGTAAAGGAGTCTATCTACTATGATAGAAAGTTATACCTAAAGAATCAAGTCCTTCGGGTCTTCACTCCTCTCCTTTAGCTCCAATAAGGATGTACGGATCGTGCTCGATCGACGGCCTCCTCGCGTCAAATATGATCCACATGAGAGTGTCTACTTTGAGCTCCTACCTCTATACCGAGGTAACTAGGTTACTTAGTATGCTAGTCTAAGTAGCCTAAATGAAGTAGAGAGTGATGATGGATTAGTTTGTCTCAAAAACCCTAGGTTTCTCAACACATGAGACTATTAGGGTTTGAGGTAGAAGAAGATGAAGCTTGAGGAGATGAGAGTGTTTTGAGAGCATAGAATGAAGATGGCTAAGTGTTGTGAATAATAATGCCAACAATAATTCACCCCACAAAATATCAAGCATACCCTAATAGTAAACCATGATTCACCCCATAAGTCACTACATGAGTCACTAAGTAGCCATGCTTCATTTAACGAAGATGAACACCTCACACCTCCATCTCATTAACCATTTAATTAAATGGTTAAAACAAATAATGAGGTTTCTTCTTTTAGAAGCACTCTTGTAACAAATTACAAGAATACCCCTCACCGTATATACATACCCGTATCTGTATTTCGAAAAATAAGAATACAAAAGAGACAAAAATAATCCAACAATATAATACTAGGATTCGGCTTAAACCAAAGCCCGCCAGTATTATCCGCCCGAACATCATATGTGCATAAGTACACGTATATGATCGAACCCTGCCGTAAAACCATACGGCCTCTACATCGTTTCGCCCGAACTAGAGAAATGCTCTGTGTGGGACTCTAAAGACTCTACAGTACGTCGACAGTGAGTTACTGGATAAATCCATAACCATAAGCACGTCAGCGACACTAGCTGTACGTAACGGCTACCCGGGTACCTGTTGAAAAGGAAGGCCGACGAGCAAACTCATTTGGATCTCTATTGAGCCTATCCGTGACAATATCCGTATAGTGCGGTCTCTTCGTCTAGGAGTATCGCATACCGGGTCTAGGGGGTGGTATACGTCAAACCCTAATAACCTAATAATTCATGCTGATGCGGCTCAGGACCAATTCGGGAAACTACTGATCAACTTATCAGTAAATCCCAACTGCCTTGGCTAAGGTCTTATGGTCCTGGCCAATCGAACACAGTGCGATAACAACTCCCAATAACTGGAGAGACAAATCCCTGCCAATCACTCACTGCCTCCATATGGCTCGGGACTGTATCCAACCAAAACCTGTTTCCACGACTCAGTAGAGCCGTGGTAGGGTAGTGATCAAAGAACAGTGGGAACTTACATGAGACAAATGACGATCTCAAGCCCAAAGACTAAACTATAAACATGTCACATGAGAACCTCTATTTGATGATAGGTATAATACCATCTAGAGGTTCTCAGCAAGTCCGTCCAGTGTACTCACTCCTAGTGAGCACCCATATACAATCTTAAATGATCACACCAATAGTTGCGGGACCAACCACCGCCCCTCTTCGGAGTCTAGAAACTTATATGCAAGTCTATTCTGGAGTATCGATGCCCGATCTTGATACTCCTGCGACTTGGTATATTTAAGGATGTGCTTATAGACTACCCATCTCACACAAGTATGATCGCCATCATAACGCTGGTAATCAAGAAAGATGCTACGGGCTTTATCAACATGTGGTCGACATATATAACATATGCATATGTTAAGATAAGGTCAAACCATAATAGTATACTACTGTATCGAGTCCTTATCAATACGTGCAAGCAACATAAAGTATCATAAGAAAGAAATACACATATCTTGTACATACATGTGGATGCTAGGGATATGTATGTACATGTGGATGCTAGGGATATGTATGCATATATAATAATGGCCTCTAGGGCATACATATCCAATAACTAGCTGCATGTAATGGCTACCCAGGTATTGATTGAAAGAAGGTCAATGAGCGAGCTCATCTTAGCCCTGCAAAGTCTATCAGTAACATTACCGTATAGTCCGATCTCTTCGTCTAATAGTATTGCATATCGGGTCTAGGGTTTAGAATCTGTCAGACCCTAATAACTCGATAAATCGTGTGACAGAGGGCTCATAACCAACCGGAGATTCAACTTATAACACTTATCAGTTTATCTCCACTGCGATGTCCATCGACTTGTGGTTGTAGTCATGTCCTGCACAGCACGATATTAACTCCCTATACCGGGAGAGACGAATCCGCTCGACTGCTCACTGCCTTCACATGCTTCGGGACTATACCCAACAAAAACATGTTTGAACGATTCCTTTGAGCCGTGATAGGGTAGAACTCTAAATATAGTAGGAACACACATGAGATACTATGGCGACCTCAATTCTTAGGGACTACACTGTACCCATGTCATAAGAGAACTGCTACCTGACATTGGTATATTACTAACTAAGAGTTCTCGGTGAGTCCGTCCGGTGTATCTCATATAATAAGCACATGTATACAATCCTTGTTGTCAAATATCAATAGCTGCAGATCAGCTACCGCTCTCCAACCGGGTCAGGAAATGTACACACTAATTTAAACTGGAGTACTGATGTTTAGTCTTGATAGTCTTATGACTAGGGACATTTAAAGATGTGCTTATCGACTACCCAAGCCCTACTAGTATGATCTCCATCATCATCCTGTTAGTCAAGAAAAATCCTAGGGCTTTATCTCATGTCTAAACGATACGTGATAGTAAATAAAAACAATCACATGAAAGATAAAGATAAATCAAATAGCATACTATCATCTCGAGTAAGATTTTTCTCTCGGATAGGTCATCCTTCAATTACAATAATTGACTTGAGGGCACCTGTATCCAACAATCTACCACTTACACTTAAGGCTAATTATTGTGGTATCTCATACACAACTTCTGTACTAACAGTTTCATAAACTGTGTTTGAGAACTAATCTCAATGAGTAGACCCGGCATAGCGCATCTCTCTGTTTCTCCCTGAATCTCAATTTCACGGAGATAAAATATCTCCCGAACTGATAGATATCTTCCTTAGTATTTGCCTGGATTGACGATGGGATCATGTTCATAAATGAACAATATTTACATCCAGGGAATTCTAGGGCGTTATCTATTGTTGATTTAAAATCAGCATCCAGCACCATGACTACCTCAGTATCCCACTTAGAACTCTTTCCAATATACTGCTCTTCAAAAGAGGGTAAACATATAATTCGCGACAGACGCTCTGTCTCTTATGTTTCTTGGAAAGCTAGAATCGGTAACCACCTCTTTCATGAGGCTGCAATTACCATATTCCAAGAATATCAAATGCACTTCCTTGCTACCCCAGGTTTCCCTAGGATTGGACAGATATCCAATCTTACATGGAGAAACACATATGACCAACATTGTTTTACCGATTTGCAGCATAAGAACATCACTTCTTATCATGAGTATGTCATTCACATACCGTATGAGGAATCTGATAACACTCCCTACTACCTTCTTACAAGTAATAGGTTCATCTCTTATTTTGATGAAGTCAAACACTTTGACCATAACATCAAAACAGATGATCTATTTCCGCTATGCCTGCTTTAGTCTAATTATAGACTTAAGCAACTTGCATACTTACCGCTGCTCCCACTGACTAAGATAACCCTCTGGTAGAGTCATATAAACGTACACTTCTAAATCCAATTTAGAAAGAAGTTATAATCATCTTCCAGATTTCAAAGTCATGAAAAACAACAGTGACAAGTTATATCCGTATGGACTTCAGCACAGATATTGAAGTAATAGTTTTATCAAAATCCACAACGGGTATTTGATGAAAACTTTTTACTACAAGTCAAATCTTATTAGGTTATTACCTTTCCATTTGCATTGATCTTGAAAGATCCACTTGCTTCCAATAGGTTTACCCTTTCAGGAGCACCCAACAAAGTCCACAGTTTCTTGCAGCGCATGGAGTCCAATTAGGATAACTTGGCATCCAGCTATCAGTCGGAAGTTGCCACTTCCTATGGCCTGCTGATATCATCACATGATTCAAGCTTTGTTGTCACCGTCAACGAGGAAACCATAGTACCTCTCGGGTGGCTGAGGTCACCTACAAAATCTACGGAGTAGGCTAAGGTTTGTCAGTGTCAATTGAATCTCCCGGTTCTACTAAATCCTCAGTAATCGTATGTGGTTCTGGAATCACTTCCAGTTCTACCATTCTCCCACTAATTTCTTATGTAAGAAATTCCTTTTCTAAAAAGATGGCATTTCGAGAACAAAATAACTTTTGATCCCGAAAATGGTAGAAAGTTAATCCCTCGTCAATGTCCGAGATAACCCACAAACTGCCATTAATGAAATGTGTCTTGAGTTTATCCGATTCTGATTTTAAGCATAAGCCAAAAATCTCAACATTTTAACAATCTTAAGATGATAAGCCATTCTATATCACATATAGAATTTGAGGTACTGATTTAGGTGGACCCGGTATCAATTGATATGCATCTATTTCTAGTGCATCTCTTAATCGAAAAATGTGATTCAACATTACTCATCATAGAGCACACCCGCGGATGAGCAATCTGAGAGAGAATCAAATTCTCGATTATATTACTTCGGAATACCTAGAATAAGTATCCACATCTTCAAACACTTCGAAGAATCATGATACTTCCAACGTTTGGTTCTCTGCTTTATTCTTAAATCTTATGAACTTCTCAAAATTTATGGACTTTGCATTTCAACAAGAATACGTGTCTAAAACCAGAGAACTCATAGTAAAATGGTGTGAAATATAAATACCATGCGGACATTGGACAACATACATCATCATATATAAGCCCTATCAGTTCACTAACTCATACTCTGTGTGCTGTAATTTGAAAACTGTATTTTGGTTAAGAATGTATACCCCATTATTCAATGCACCTTACCCAATCATCAAATGATAAAGGCAAATGTTCATAACATAATTTTTTTAAATTTATATCCTACTTTATCAAATAAAGAGACGGATATATCAGTTTTTAAAAGCTGGTGCATAATTGTAAGTCTACGGTAGCGCCCCGGCCGTCTAACAGACGCCAAATGCGGAACAAAAACTTTTTAATTGGCGCTATCGTATACTATAACCCGGATCTGCCATTATTGCTAAACTAACAAACTACAAAGAGGGTAGAAAGGTTATACCGAACGATCCGAGTCCTTCGTTCTTTAACCATCATCCCACGCTTTGTTGCGGCTGCTCCAATCTCGTCGATCTCTGATCTCCTCGTCCAGGTGGCACCACGTCAACGGATCTTTAAACGGGCTCCCGCCTCTGACTCAAGGCAACTCGGTAGT
Source organism: Agapanthus africanus (assembly GCA_030015575.1). Lineage (NCBI taxonomy): Eukaryota > Viridiplantae > Streptophyta > Magnoliopsida > Asparagales > Amaryllidaceae > Agapanthus > Agapanthus africanus. The sequence continues at coordinate 306,057,749 of JASDDO010000029.1, forward strand.
CAAGTTTGCTAAAAGAGACGACCAAGAATGATGTAGAGAATGAGTAGAATACTTTGTCTCGTTACGTCCAAAGTTATGGACGAACGGTTAATGAAGTTGCCTTTTGGATCGATATGAAAATGAGATATGAATATGTTAATTTCCATACATCCAAAACTATATCTTTTTTTCCAACAACCATAATCCCTACAAGGAATGGCCGGCCACTATTTATCAAGTAGGGGGTGAGTGTAGGAGAGAGGAGTGGGCGACCATAACCATAATGAAAGAATGAGTCATATAAACCTTGTCATCAAAAACCATTAATGAACAAATGAATCATCACAACACATCATCATATATCATTAAATGCACTAATGAGTCACTAAGATTCATGAACCTAGTCACCACCTTCTAGAAGCCTTTAGAAGCACGACTCACCCTCATGACTCACCCGAGTGACGGAAAGATAAATCCGCATTTAACTGAATGTCAAATACGGCTGATAGAAAGCTGGAAACTGGAAACTGGCAACTTCCAAAAGCGATCCCGAAACAAATTTCAGGATAACCCCGTAACAGTATAAATATACCTGCATTTGTATTACGACTGAATACAAATGCAACTGAGACAAAGATATTATATCTATTCAATATAATACTCGGATCCGGTTTAAACCAAAGCCCACCAGTATTATCTGCCCGAAAAATGACACGTGCGTAAACGCACGTGCATTTTCCGAACCCTGCCATAAAACCATACGACCTCTACAACGTTTCGCCCGAACTTGGGAAAATATATGTGGGGGACTCTAATGACTCGTCAGAACCGTGGCAGTGGGGTTTAACCACAAGCCGTCAGCGGCACTAGCTGTGCATAACGGCTGCCCATGGACTGACCTCAAGGGAGGCCGATGAGCGAACTCATCCGGAAACCCTACTGAGCCTAACAGTGACAATGTATATACAGTCCGGTCCGTTCGTCTATGAGTATCGCATATCTGCCTAGGGGGCTGGTAACGTCAGACCCCCAATAGCGGTATAAGTCGTGTCGGAGTGTAGCCCAAAAACACCCTGAGATACTACTGGAGTACCTACCAGTAAATCTCCTGCCACGGCCATGGGCTTTGTGTAATGGCTCTCCTAGACACAGCGCGATCTCACCCCCAATACCGGGAGAGACGAATCCTGTAACACCTTAGGATATGTTTAGTGAATAATTATATTTAAATAATGGTTTTTAACAAAAAGTTTACCAAAGTGTGTTTTAAATATTTTTCCTAATTTAATAAATATTTTTCTAAAATTTTCCTAGGCTTGCACACACATGTGCATGTAAACTAGGGTTTTTAAAATAAGATTTTACCATGATTATTAACCATGGTAGGTTAATCATGGGATTAAGTCTTTTGGGTTTAAATTAAGTTAATTAGTTAATTAGTAGTTGTTTTAATTTGAATTTGTTTATAGGTGTTGACTTGTGAGAGAGAGAGAGGGGGGCATCATGGCTCAAGCCATGCTTGCCATTAATGAAGAGAGAGAGAGGAGGGGTGACTTTTGGGTGATGATTTGTTTTGGCTCTCAACTCTCTTTGTTTTTCTCTCAAAACTCTCACACACTCATACACACACACACCTACCTCTCAGCTGAAGCCAGAAGCAGCAGCAGCAGCAGCAAACTCCACAGCAGCAGCAACAAGCAGCTCAGCAACAGCAACAGCAACAACTGCAGCTTCTCCCCTTCATTTCTTCTTCTTCCTCTAGCTACCTAGGGTTAAGTATGAGGTATATTTCCTAAACTTATTCCCTAGTTTGCTTGATTGGAGTAGTTTGGCATCGGTTAGTGGTTTTTAGTGCATTTTAGTGCGATATGAGGTGTTTAGTAGGAATCTTGTGCTAATGTGGTGTGGATTGGTTTCAGTAGGTTGTTGGTGGGTTAAGGAGACCATATTAACCTAGTGGATGCGGGATGATCCGTACTGCCGGGGACGAGGGCCAATACCGCAGATGGACCCCGTGGGCCGATCCGGACTGACGGAGCCCGATATACGAGGATTTGCGTGTCGATGCTGGACACGAGTGTTTTATGATATTTTTGGTGCCGATGTTGGGCACTCGTGATTTCTCAGAGATGTACAGGATTTGAGGGCCGATGGGTGTGCCGGTGCCCGAGTGTATTTGGGATTTGGGTGCAGTCTGAGGCACCGATTATTGCTTTCCATGTTGACATATCCATGTAGATGTTATTTATCCCATGCTCAGTATTGATTACTATATACCTCATCCTGTAGCATTTACCTGATAGAGCACTTGCATTACTATTGCATCCACTGTATGTCATGCATTGATATTATCTGCTGGCATTAGTAGAGCCACGCTATATGTGCATGCTCGCGATCACCTTTATATGTTATCTCTATTCACGAGTTGGCAACTCACCCCCGTTGTGCCACAGTATTTGCAGGTTGCCCTTGGGAGTAGTCACGGCTGGCTGTTTACCGCATCTTTTGGCACAGATACCGTTGCTGAGGCGAGTTAGCCTTTTTGCTGTTAGGTGGGTTTTTGTATGGTATCTGTTATCCTTCAGTTGTATATTGATGTATCTAGTATTCTCCATCGACCTTTCTGTATTGACTTAGAGACAGTTTTGAGGACGATGTGTACGATTTTATACTATGGTGTCGAGCTCGCATGTGAGCCGACTTTATTTATGCAGTCTTATCTTTGTGATATTTGTCCTTGCTTTACTGTGTATTCTTCGCTACGGCGTCGTATATCATATTGTGATGCTTTATTCATTTCACTTGTTATTTCTGCTACACCTTGCTTTTACCCGACTTGCGGGAAAAATGTTTTTAGAGGAAATGTTGACAAAATTATAAAATTATAACTCTTGAACTAAAAAGGATTTCTACTAAATAAATGGAAGTTTCTCAGATATGTATGACTGTTTTTACAAAAATGTTTTAATCACTCTTTATTTATTGGTTTTGATTTCTGGGTTCGGCTTACTTAGCCGTGTTACGCCTGTAGACGTTGCGTGGTTAAGTGCCGGTCACGAGTCGAAATTCTCGGGTCGTGACAAAGTTGGTATCAGAGCGTAGGTTTTACCTTCGGAGTGTAGGATGACCCTGGTATGATGGAGTAGGTAGTTGCGGCAGGGTAGCGTAGCGTGTGTATGTTCCGCGGCATGCTCACGACACGGTACTCCGCCTACGCGACCTTAGGACTTGTTGATTTAAATTCCTTCCTGAATACATACATTCTGGCGATTCGATTTCCGTGTTCTTATCGAATCCTAATTTTCTTTCAGCCATTATGCCGCCTAAGACTACAAGGGCACAGAGAGCGGCCGTGAGGGCCGAGATTCGCGTTGACTCGTCCGAGACGAGGACTGATCCGGGCAGTGTACCCGTTGTACCCGAGCAGACTGTTCCTCCTGTGACAGATCAGATCGCCACGCTAGGGGCTGGTATGCAGGAGATGCGCCAGACGGTGGGATCTAGCATGCAGGAGATGCGCCAGATGATAGGATCGCTAGTTGAGACTCTTCGAGCGCAGCGACCAGAGGTAGCTCCACCCGTTCCAGAGACCGCGATGGTACCTACCGCACAGCCAGTTGCCCCTGCAGCCACGGAGGCGATTACAGTATCGCTATCAGAGTTCATGAGGCTGAAGCCTCCGGTCTTCACAGGCACAGATACAGCCGAGGACCCCCAGTCTTTCATCGACAGGATGGCCAGGATATGCCGTTCCCTCAGATGCGCAGATGCGAGATGGGTCGAGTTCGCGAGCTTTCGCCTAGAAGGTCTTGCGCAGAAGTGGTGTGATTCAGTTGAGAAGGGCAGAGCAGCAGGTCTTCCTCCTATGACCTGGATGGAGTTCGTGACCATATTTCTAGCCCGTTTCCTTCCCCAGAGTGTTAGGGATGCTCGAGCACGCAGATTTGAGTCCTTGCGCCAGACGCCAGGGATGACAGTGGCAGAGTATGACGTGCTGTTTACAGAGCTAGCAGTCTACGCCCCATATTTAGTGGCTACCGAGGAGTTGTGAGTCAGGAGATTTGTTCGAGGCTTGCTTACACCACTGTTCCTCGCGATCAGCGCGCAACACTACGAGACCTATGCAGCAGCTATAGACGCAGCCCTAGTAGTCGAGGAGCACCTTGCTGAGACTTTGGTAGTTCCAGAGCCGAAGAGAGTTCGTATCAGTATTTCCGCACGGAGGCAGTCATTCAGACGCCGCGACAGGTATCGTTCTGGTACGAGGAGTAGCAGAGATTCGGGACGAGGCCGGATGTTTAGTTCGTATCCTCAGGAAAGTCAGCAGTCGCCGCGGGGTTGCTTCAGATGTGGCAGCCTACTTCACCTCGTTCGAGATTGTCCAGAGACACACCGGAGGGAGGCGGCAGCACCGCATGTTACCTTACCACCTTCACCATCCCAGAGGGCGTTGCCCGTTGTACCTACCATTGCTCCGTGCCAGACTCATGCACAGAGAGGTCGTGGGCGTGGAGGAGTTGCTCAGAGAGGGCGAGACGACCGAGGAAGAGGGCAGTCAGTTACAGGTGGTGGACAGGCGCGGGTTTTTGCTTTAACACATCAGGACGCGCAGGCGTCCAATGCAGTGGTTTCAGGTATCCTTCCTGTATGTACAGTTGATGCACACGTACTGTTCGATCCCGGATCCACACACTCGTATGTATCCACACACTTTGTGCCAAGTTTGGGTAGAGAGTCCGGCTTGCTTGATCAGCCGCTTATGGTGACCACTCCTGTGGGAGAGTCGTTTGTTGCTAGGCACGTGTTCCGATCCTGTACCATCTGTATTGGCGAGAGAGAGTTGCCTGTCGACTTGATCCTTCTGGAGATGTTGGACTTCGACGTTCTCTTGGGTATGGATTGGTTAGCCACGTGCTATGCTTCTGTGGACTGCCGTGAGAAGACAGTTAGATTCTGTTTTCCCGGCGAGTCGGTTTTTGTTGTGTTGGGGGACCGTGGTGCCGCCCCTCACAGTGTGATTTCTTCTTTTCGCGCTGGACAGCTTTTGAGGAAGGGATGTCAGGGATTTCTCGCCTATGTTTGCGATGCTCGCGCTACAGAGGTTCCATTGGATCAGGTTCCGGTTGTTAGCGAGTTTCCCGATGTGTTCCCTGCCGAGCTTCCAGGGTTGCCGCCCGAGCGCGACATTTCTTTCTGTATTGATTTGGTTCCTGGCTCGGGGCCTATTTCCATACCGCCTTATCGGATGGCCCCGGCGGAACTTAGAGAATTGAAGGGTCAGTTGCAAGATTTGCTGGACAAGGGACTTATTCGACCCAGTGTTTCTCCTTGGGGTGCTCCAGTCCTGTTCGTCAAGAAGAAAGATGGCAGTTTGCGTCTGTGTATCGACTACCGCCAGCTGAACAGGGTGACAGTGCGGAACAGGTATCCTTTGCCGCGTATCGACGATTTGTTCGACCAGCTTCAGGGGGCAGAGTACTTTTCGAGGATCGATTTACGATCGGGCTATCATCAGCTGCGGGTTCGACAGGAGGATATTCCCGGGACAGCTTTCCGTACGCGTTACGGCCATTACGAGTTTTTGGTGATGTCGTTCGGACTCACCAATGCGCCAGCAGCCTTCATGGACTTGATGAACCGTATTTTCCGGCCATATTTGGATCTGTTCATCATAGTCTTCATTGACGATATCTTGGTGTATTCCCGGAGTAGTGAGGAGCACGAGCAGCACCTGCGGATTACCTTACAGACCTTGAGGGAGCACCAGCTTTATGCGAAATTCTCTAAGTGTGCTTTTTGGCTGGACAGCGTGGACTTCTTGGGACATGTGATTTCACGAGACAGTATATGTGTAGATCCGAGGAAGATCGAGGCCGTTCAGCGTTGGCCCAGACCCACATCGGTGACGGAGATTCGCAGCTTTTTGGGGTTGGCCGGTTACTACAGACGTTTTGTGCAGGACTTCTCCCGTATAGCTACACCGTTGACCGGGTTGACCCGGAAGGGAGTTCCTTTCGATTAGACAGAGGAGTGCGAGCACAGTTTTCAGCAGTTACGGACTCGGTTGACGACGGCACCGGTGTTATCATTACCTTCCGGATCAGGCAGATTTGTGGTATATTGTGATGCTTCTCGAGTGGGATTAGGGTGCGTACTGATGTAGCATGACAGGGTGATCGCGTATGCCTCGCGACAATTGAAGAAGCATGAGCAAAACTACCCCACTCATGATTTGGAGATGGCTGCAGTGGTCTTCGCACTTAAGATTTAGCGACATTACCTATACGGCGAGTCGTGCCAGATATTCACGGATCACAAAAGTCTGAAATACATATTCCAGCAGCGGGATCTGAACCTTCGACAGCGCCGATGGATGGAGTTAGTGAAGGATTATGACTGCGAGATCTTATATCACCCGGGCAAGGCAAATGTGGTGGCGGATGCTTTGAGTAGGAGGCCCGGGGGTAGTTTGTCTTGTTTGAGCGCAGTACAGGAGCAGTCATCCGCGGACTGGCAGATATTATGCGACAGCCGGATACAGTTCGAGTTCACGCCGATTGGAGGACAGATAGCGCATGTCCGTGCACGCCCACAGTTGATCGATCGTATACGTGAGGCACAGCTCAGTGATGACCGATGTTCAGAGATCATGGCACAGATTGGACAGGGCAGATTTTCCGAGTTCGTGATCGATGATCAGGGGATACTACGATTTGGAGTCAGACTGTGCGTACCTGATACTGAAGGACTGAGGCACGAGATTCTAGAGGAGGCACATCGATCGGTGTACAGCATCCATCCCGGTTCCACCAAGATGTATCATGATATGAGAGATGTTTATTGGTGGGACGGAATGAAGAGGGACATCGCAGATTTTGTATCGAGATGCCTGACTTGTCAGCAAGTCAAGGCTGAACACCAGAGGCCCGCGGGAGAGCTACAGCCGTTACCCATTCCGGAGTGGAAATGGGAACAGATTTCGATGGACTTCATTGTGGGACTACCCAGGACTTGTCGGGGGTATGACTCCATCTGGGTGATCGTGGATCGTTTGACGAAAGCGGCTCACTTCTTACCGGTGAAGACGACTTTCGGTTTTACCCAGTATGCCCAGATCTACATTGACGAGATAGTACGACTTCACGGAGTCCCGACATGTATTGTGTCCGACAGAGGCACCCAGTTTACCAGTAGACTGTGGCAGAGGCTTCAGGAGGCTTTGGGCACTCGCTTGAGTTTCAGCACAGCATTTCATCCGCAGACCGACGGACAGTCAGAGCGGACCATTCAGACTCTCGAGGTCATGCTCAGAGCTTGTGTATTGGATTTCGGAGGTAGCTGGGATCATCATTTGCCCTTAGTAGAGTTCTCCTACAATAACAGCTACCAGGAGACCATTCAGATGACACCATTTGAGGCTCTTTATGGGAGGAGATGCAGGTCGCCCACTTGTTGGACAGAGCTCAGTGAGAGCAGTATCTTAGGGCCACAGATCGTTGAGGAGACGACCGCGAAGATCCAGTTGATTCGTGATAGGATGAGAGCAGCCCAGAGTAGGCAGAGATCTTATGCGGACCGTCGACGGCGCAGACTCGAGTTTTCTGTTGGTGATCATGTTTTCTTGAGGGTCTCCCTAATGAAAGGTGTGATGAGGTTTGGGAAGAAAGGGAAGCTCAGTCCCAGGTATGTGGGCCCCTTCGAGATCCTCGAGCGTGTTGGTGCAGTAGCCTACCGTTTAGCCCTTCCGCCCAGCTTTCCAGATGTGCATCCCGTATTCCACGTTTCGATGCTCCGCAGATATCTTCATGACCCTTCGCATGCGATTCAGCATCCGACGATCCAGCTGGAGCGCGACCTTTCCTATGCAGAACAGCCGGTGATGATCTTGGATCGACAAGTGAAGAAATTGAGATCGAAGGACATCCCATCAGTTAAGGTACTTTGGCGTGGTCAGAACCGTGAGGAGGTCACTTGGGAGACCGAAAGCGAGATGATGAAGACGTATCCCCATCTTTTTGAAGGTACGTGTAGTTAGATTTTTGAAATTCGGGGACGAATTTCTTTAAGGGGGAGAGATTGTAACACCTTAGGATATGTTTAGTGAATAATTATATTTAAATAATGGTTTTTAACAAAAAGTTTACCAAAGTGTGTTTTAAATATTTTTCCTAATTTAATAAATATTTTTCTAAAATTTTCCTAGGCTTGCACACACATGTGCATGTAAACTAGGGTTTTTAAAATAAGATTTTACCATGATTATTAACCATGGTGGGTTAATCATGGGATTAAGTCTTTTGGGTTTAAATTAAGTTAATTAGTTAATTAGTAGTTATTTTAATTTGAATTTGTTTATAGGTGTTGACTTGTGAGAGAGAGAGAGGGGGGCATCATGGCTCAAGCCATGCTTGCCATTAATGAAGAGAGAGAGAGGAGGGGTGACTTTTGGGTGATGATTTGTTTTGGCTCTCAACTCTCTTTGTTTTTCTCTCAAAACTCTCACACACTCATACACACACACACCTACCTCTCAGCTGAAGCCAGAAGCAGCAGCAGCAGCAGCAAACTCCACAGCAGCAGCAACAAGCAGCTCAGCAACAGCAACAGCAGCAACTGCAGCTTCTCCCCTTCATTTCTTCTTCTTCCTCCAGCTACCTAGGGTTAAGTATGAGGTATATTTCCTAAACTTATTCCCTAGTTTGCTTGATTGGATTAGTTTGGCATCGGTTAGTGGTTTTTAGTGCATTTTAGTGCGATATGAGGTGTTTAGTAGGAATCTTGTGCTAATGTGGTGTGGATTGGTTTCAGTAGGTTGTTGGTGGGTTAAGGAGACCATATTAACCTAGTTTAACCCCGATTGCACTAAAATACCACCAGTTTTCCAAATTGATGCAATTTATCGTATTTGTTCAAAATTGAGGTTTTCTGGAACTGCTTTTGACCCGATGAGTTCTGAATGAAATTGAGGATACTGCAGTGTAGTGGAGATGTGCTGATACCATAGATTTAACCCGACCCCCTAATTCACCCCTTTGGCCGCCAATTTCTTCATTCTGGCCGCCAATTGCGGCCAGATGTGTAGGGTTTGGGTTGGGGTTTGGTCCTGTAGGTGTCTGCTAGTGTGTAGGGTGCTGTGATATATATATTTTTGTAAGTTTAGTTCTGTATAGAAATCTGGGACCAAATACCTGTTTTGCCGTTTTTCTAAACCTTCGCGACACGCGTGATACGTGAGTAGGTTTGGGGTTTCTGCGTATCGCGACGCGTCAGGGTAGTTTCAGGCGCGTGATCACACGTTTTAGCGTATCGCGCACACGCGCGATTGGTTTGCGACACGGGTTTCTAGTTGGACTGTAATGTCGCGTTTCTGTGAAATTAAGCTTATGTGTGATATATGTTATGTGATTCTAGGTTCGCAGGCCAGTGAGACGGACGCTGCGAAGAAGGGCAAGCAAGTTGTTGGATACACTTAGCGCGAGACACGGTGAGTAGATTTCACATCTACGGGGATATCGCCCGCATGGCGTTATGCGTCAGGGCTGATAGGACTTTATTATTATATGTTGCATGTACCCCATAAACTGTCATCGCATATTGCATTCCCTACTACATATATATATATATATATGCTTAGAACTGATAGAACACCGCACTATTACTAACGGTCTATGTTGCACGGGCACTATTTGCATGCTACACACACACCGTTAGTAATTGCCATGCCATACTCACTGTAGAGCTGCCATGATTATATTGCTGTAGTTTATCTTACATATGATTGGTGGTGATTTCCTGGAAATTGGGAGCCGCATGACATCTTTAAAAACGGAAACTATTTTTAAAAGCGGTTTTCCCCTCATGCTCATACCATGGATTGATTTACATTGTACCTCGCATTGGATTTACTTATTGGTGATGGATTTTCATGTGATTTCTGGTTTTTGAGGACCGTGGAAGTATTTAAGAAAAGATGCACTATTTTGAAAAACCCGGTACCTCATGATATGATATTTTTGTGTGTCCACCACGCGTTTTCTCGGTGCTGAGACGTGTGCTTGAAACCCGATTCGAGGAGTGGATGTTCCGTTTGCGGGTTCGTGGTGGGCCCGGTATGGTTCCCCTCGGCGAGATGATCAATGGGTTTTGCCGATTGAGCCTGGAGGCAGGCGAGTACCTACCGGTGATTGGTTGGACCTGGCAGTTGTCTGGAGGATACTGACCAGAGTCGAGAGATGGATGCGGGATGATCCGTACTGCCGGGGCCGAGGGCCGATACCGCAGATGGACCCCGTGGGCCGATCCGGACTGACGGAGCCCGATATACGAGGATTTGCGTGTCGATGCTGGACACGAGTGTTTTATGATATTTTTGGTGCCGATGTTGGGCACTCGTGATTTCTCAGAGATGTACAGGATTTGAGGGCCGATGGGTGTGCCGGCGCCTGAGTGTATTTGGGATTTAGGTGCAGTCTGAGGCACCGATTATTGCTTTCCATGTTGACATATCCATGTAGATGTTATTTATCCCATGCTCAGTATTGATTACTATATACCTCATCCTGTAGCATTTACCTGATAGAGCACTTGCATTACTATTGCATCCACTGTTTGTAATGCATTGATATTATCTGCTGGCATTAGTAGAGCCACGCTATATGTGCATGCTCGCGATCACCTTTATATGTTATCTCTATTCACGAGTTGGCAACTCACCCCCGTTGTGCCACAGTATTTGCAGGTTGCCCTTGGGAGAAGTCACGGCTGGCTGTTTACCGCATCTTTTGGCACAGATACTGTTGCTGAGGCGAGTTAGCCTTTTTGCTGTTAGGTGGGTTTTTGTATGGTATCTGTTATCCTTCAGTTGTATATTGATGTATCTTGTATTCTCCATCTACCTTTCTGTATTGACTTAGAGACAGTTGTGAGGACGATGTGTACGATTTTATACTATGGTGTCGAGCTCGCATGTGAGCCGACTTTATTTATGCAGTCTTATCTTTGTGATATTTGTCCTTGCTTTACTGTGTATTCTTCGCTACGGCGTCATATATCATATTGTGATGCTTTATTCATTTCACTTGTTATTTCTGCTACACCTTGCTTTTACCCGACTTGCGGGACAAATGATTTTAGAGGAAATGTTGACAAAATTATAAAATTATAACTCTTGAACTAAAAAGGATTTCTACTAAATAAATGGAAGTTTCTCAGATATGTATGACTGTTTTTACAAAAATGTTTTAATCACTCTTTATTTATTGGTTTTGATTTCTGGGTTCGGCTTACTTAGCCGCGTTACGCCTGTAGACGTTGCGTGGTTAAGTGCCGGTCACGAGTCGAAATTCTCGGGTCGTGACAAATCCCCTGCCGATCCGCTCACTTGCCTCCATGTGGCTTGGGACTGTACCCAAAAAATACCTGTTTGCATGACTCCTTTGAGCCGTGGTAGGGTAGAAATCAAAGCACAGTGGGAACGAACACGAGACAAATGACGACCTCAGGTCGATGAACTAACCTGTACACATGTCACCAGGGAACTGCTATCTGACAATAGGTATAATACCAACTAGCAGATTCCCGGCGAGTCCTGTCCGGTGTACTCATAACCTAATGAGCACTTGTATACATCTTAGGTGATCCAACTGACACCAGTGGCTTGCGAGACCGGCCATCGCCCCTCGTCGGGGTATCGACTGTATACACTAGTCTACTCCGGAGTATCGATGCCTTGTCTCGAAACTCCCACGACTAGGGACCACAATTAAGGATATGCGTATAAACCACTCAACTCTCACGTATATGATCGCCATCATACAGTTGGTAGTAAAGCAAGATCCTAAGGGCTCTATCAAAGTGTAACAGCGATCAGTCACCTGAACCTGTACACGACTAATAAAGGCAAACCAGATAGCATACTATCATCTCGAGTAAGACTGTCCTACCAGTATAGGTCCTCCGCAATTATTGCAATCACGTGCCTGCGATCCAATAATTGACTTTGAGGGCACTATATGCAACAATAATAATAGATATTCAAAACCAAAAGTTTGCTGAAAGGCAAAACCAGATGATTTCTCCAATAGAAACAATTGCTCCGATATTCGATATTAAGGATCAAATCACCTTTCCAATTCACTTTTGCTTGGAAACCTATCCGATATTTGATATTCGATATTCGTATAAGTTGGAGAGGAGAGAAAAATGAATTATATCATATACAATTCACTTTCTCCAGAACCTGCGGCCATTCTCGACTGAAACAATTTCTTCGAGTTTTTATCTAACTATACGATGGGTTTCCAAGCAATATGGATCTCTGTATTGGATACAGAGTGTTCTGGAAGAAGCAAAAGGGGAAGTGGGAGGGGTAAGGATATATCTTGAAATAGGACAATCGTGACATTCCAACGCCATTGATTGTAAAATGGTTCGGTTAACTAGGTTTATGAGTTTTTAGTTTAGGACCAGTCTTAGGTCGCTGCCAGAGAGAGAAAAAAAACACTCGTCATGCATTCTATCAAAATTAGATTGGTATATTTATCTAATTAGGATGGCTCCCACTGTTCCATTAAATCCTCCTTCAAACCCTAAAATGTGAATTAGCCTAGATTATATCCCAAGAGTAACCATTACTCACAGTAGGAATCAGCATCCAAACTATCACAGCGTGGTAATCTTGACAGAGGTCAACAAGTCACCCCAATCCATAGAAGGTATGCAATTTCATTGCAAGTTTCAATACTTGAAACTCCAAATATCGGTTTTTACCCCTAACGACGTATGACCTTGACGAATGCCAACAAACCATAGGCCACTAGTCAAGTTCTACCCGTCATTTTTTGATCAACTCGAAACCACCTGCACAAGCCCTTGTCGCTTGCCATCAAAGCCGTGTGACTATTCCGGCTAATCGCATCACATACTAATAGGAAGACATCATTTAGCTACCATACACTATGCCTTGACGCTTGCCAACAGACGCAGCACGAATACTAAGTACTCTACTTCCTGAAATAACAGAGGGCTACGACTAGTTTTGAAGAAAATTTTTAATGTAATGAATTTGATCTTATCGTAGGAACCGAGTGGTTTTGCAAATTTATAGTTACGTAGACTATTGTTTCAGTGCGAATTCCCCATGAAGGGATCTGGGCTCTTACCTTATGGAATGAGGTGCAGATATTCCTAACTGAATACCTCGATGCAAAGCAAAATACTACTGCTATATAATATGCAAATTTATAGTAACATGATCTTTTGCCAAAGAGGTCACTCCCTGTGAAGGGATCTAGGCTCTTTCCTCATCGAATGAGGAGCAGGATATTCTTAACCGAATACCACTGTGCAAAGCAAAAGAATCGACTATAATACCACAATATCTGATATTTGGTTCCCACAACGTGTTTTAGGTTTATTACCTTTGCATTAATCCGAATCAATGCAATCCCATCATTTAGATAATCTCATATTATCTAGCATTTTCTCACACAATCACAGAAAAGCATGAACAAATATACGCCATTTGCATTACCACAGGGCCTCGGGTCTTCACTGTAAGGTTACTTAAGTTGTGGCAGGGTTGGGCAGGGCTAGTGTGGGTGCAAAATGTATATAGCATTTATTTATATAATATATATCCAATATATCATATATATCAATATATCATCGTATAAAACATCGCAGGCAGATAATCATCATTACAGCTAAGCGATAAATATCATCAGAGGCAACCAATGAACATTACATCATAGAAATGGTCGGATCACCAAGGAATCCCGCCAATCGTTCGAGCTACAAAAGAAATGCGACATTTCCCGGTCGCGTGAGCAGCCCGTGCGCGGCCAAAAGCAGACCCCTACGAGTGCGGCAATCTACCAGGTAACTCAAGAAATGAGGCAACCCAACATCATCATCATGAGGGGGCCACCCGACACTTTCTCGAATCCGGTGACTTGAGCATTCCTCCGTGGGTCTATCCTATATCCTTTACAAGCACGATAAGCAACCCGCCAATCCTAAACTCTATCGACCCATTCTCAACTCTTTGAGATGACCACCTGCTGCAATCTAGAATTTGGTTGCTCATGTGCTTCTTCGCAGGGTAATCCTATATTATACAATGGTGATCGCAACCTGATCACGTTCCGACAAATAATAATATATCGTGGTGACGATGACCACAAGTCGGTCGCTCTCCCCGAAAAAGAATATACATATAGCGGAAATGGCAAAACAAGTTGGAGCTCATCCCAAACAAATGAATATACAAGATGGCTACAAGCATGAATGAAAATAAAACTTATCGCAACATCATACTTCCGCACGGGGGCTATTCATTTCAAGACAATCCAACACATTCCAAAAATGCCATATATCAACAACAATCACAATAACAAATGCGCAACCTCGTCTACTTGATCATATAACAATTAGACGACGTTTACTAACACATATCCTTATTTTATCCGTGTTCGAGCTGACTAAATCAAACACTTTGATTAAGTCGATTCGAACCATGACATTAGAATTCGTAAACCGTGAGATTGCAAATTTGAAATCCAAAAAACCGAATTTCAAGTTCATCCCGGCAACGAAAATCCCCTCATTTTTGCTCGAAATCAAACCCCGATAACCCCAAAAAACCACACACTATATGAGCCTTGATTCAGTCCTGAAATAGGGTTGAATCAGGGATGGGATGAGCCCTGTTGGTGGATATGTATGCCCTAGAGGCAATTATTGTATATGTATACATGTGGATACCGGGGATATGTATGTACAGGACGATCTTACTCAGTTATATAGTATATTATTTCAGTTGTCTTTATCAGGATATATGTATTTGTTTTTAATTGATGCTTTATCCAGATTGCACATATTGATAAAGACTAGATATAGTAGTATACTATCATGGTTTGACTTTATCTTAACATGGCATATGCTATACACGTTATTGCATATTGCGGTTACATGTTGATAAAGCCCGTAGGATCTTCCTTGACTACTTGCGTTGTGATGGCGATCATACTTGTGGGAGCTGGGTTGTCTATAAGCACATCCTTAAATGTCCCAAGTCGCAGGAGTATCAAGATTGGGCATCGATACTTCAGAGTAGACTTGCGTGTACGTTTCTAGACCCCGAAGAGGGGCGATGGTTGGTCCCACAACCATTGGTGTGATCACCTAAGATTGTATACGGGTGCTCACTGGGGGTGAGTACACTAGATGGACTCGCTGATAACCTCTAGATGGTATTATACCTATCGTCAGATGGCGTTTCTCTTGTGACATGTGTACAGGTTAGTATTTGGACCCAAGATCGTCATTTATCTCGTGTGAGTTCCTACTGTGCTTTGATTACTATCCAACCACGGCTCTGCTGAGTCGTGGAAACAAGTTTTGGTTGGGTACAGTCCTGAGCCACATGGAGGCAGTGAGTGATTGTCAGGGATTCGTCTCTCCAAGTATTGGGAGTTGATATCACACTGGGTTCGATTGGTCAGGACCATAAGGCCTTGGTCAAGGCAGTTGGGATTTGCTGATAGGTTGATCAGTAGTTTCCCGGATTGGTCCCGAGCTGCATCAGCACGAATTATCGGGTTATTAGGGTCTGACGATCACCACCCCTTAGATCTGGTATGCGATACTCTTAGATGAAGAGAACGGACTGTACAGAGTCACGGACAAGCTCAGTAGGGATCCGGATGAGTTTGCTCGTCGGCTTTCCTTTTCGACAGCTACCCGAGTAGCCGTTACGTACAGCTAGTGCCGCTGACGTGCTTATGCTTATGGATTTATCCAGTAACGCACTGTCAGCGTACTGTCCAGTCTTTAGTGTCCCACAGAGGGTTTCTCTGCTTCGGGAGAAACGATATAGAGGCCGTTTGGTTTTACAACAGGGTTCGATCACATATGTGTACTTTTGCACGTATGATGTTCGGGCGGATAATACTAGCTGGCTTTGGTTTAAACTGGATCCTAGTATTATATTTTTGGATTATTTTCTTATCTTTTGTATTTGTATTTTTTGGAATACGGATACGGGTATGTATATACGGTGAGGGGTATTCTTGTAATTTGTTACAATAGTGCTTCTAGAAGAAGAAACCTCATTATTTGTTTTAACCATTTAGTTAAATGGTTAATGAGGTGGAGGTATGAGGTGTTGACTTGTGTTATGTGAAGCATGACTACTTGTTGACGAACTTAGTGAGTCATGGGTTACTATTGAGGTAAGGTGGCATCTAGATATTTTATAGAAAATATCTAGATATTTTGTGGTGGAGATAATTTTTTATTATTATCTTGGCATGCTTGCTTTATTAGTCACAAGACTTAGCCATTCTTCACTCACTTCTTATGTTGCTCTCCACAACACTCTCATCTTCTCCAAGCTTCTCTTCTTCTACCTCAAACCCTAATAGTCTCATGTGTTGAGAAACTTAGGGTTCTTGAGACCAATTAATCCATCATCACTCTCTACATCACCTAGGTTACTTATATTAGCAAACTAAATAACCTAGTTACCTTAGTTTAAAGGTAGGAGCCCGAAGTAGACACTCCCGGATGTATCATCTTTGACGTGAAGAAGCTGTCAATCAAGTTTGATCATGGAGGCCACTAGGAACATGCTAAAGGAGAGGAGTGAAGACTAGAACGGCTCGAGCCCCCTGGTATAAAATCTTCATAGTAGATAGCTTCTTTGGTCGCTAGTTAGGTTTATGGTAGATCCGGTTTTGTGTTATTCTAGTGCCAAGTTTAATCCGTTAAAAAAAAAATTGTTCCGCAATCGGCCTTGGTTGATGGCCAGGGCGTTAGCATAACCTTTCATGGTATGAGATCCAGCCCATAAACCCTACACTAGCAGGTTTAAACAATGTTAAAGTAACGAAACTGAAATAACTCCGAAACATGAAACGAAAATCAAAGTTTCTGTCGAAATTTTTCAAAGGCTTTAAATTTTTAAACAATTGCAGAGTGATCCTTTCACTGTGAGATGAACCCAGAACAAAAACGAAGCAATTCTACAAGAACTTGGCCGACCAATATCCAAAAAAACCCAGCCCTACCGGTTTTTCTTTATTGAAATTGCATCATTTTTGTTTGGTTCTCTTTAACTCTTGGATTTAGGGTTTCAGGATATGTTTGTTTTTGCCCAAGTTGGATATTTTTTTATCTTTGAGTTTGGGGAAATACGGAGTATTTCGAAGTCGTTATTTTTAACACTGTTTAATAGTTTTCAGTGCATACACTTTTATCTACGACCGTGAATGTCAATTGAGACATATAACTTGTCTAACTGCTATATGTTCTTTTAGACGGGTTTGCGAGCGTGACATTCACGTTGATGCTCTGTGTTTGTGCTGTAGTTGTGGTTGGATTTTTGGGGTGGATAGCTTGCGGTGCAATGATATTTGTCACGCCCCGCTTCCCAAAATACGGAAAACGAGGGATGACTAGGCCAGCCATGCTCCTACGGTCAAGAAATCATCCCGCCGTAGTCGCACTTCGGCTTCTAGCATTGCATGGTAATCAGTAAATAAAGCGCAGTGGTAAAGGAATCACATCACTAATTTATTACATTAATATTCCATTATTCACAAATTACAGATAACAAGGACAAATACTAACCAAAGTCAAACTTACGATCACTTTTATGGAAGCAGAAAAATAGAAAGTACACCAGTCTAAATCTCCGTGAACTCGAAGGGTAGATCCGTCTCCTGTGCTGGTCCTCTCGCGGGATCTGAGCATGCATACTCAGGTCAGAGAGACACAATAACATTATTATTATAATGAGATGAAACAGGTATATGAGGTAATACTGGTGTAAGAACAATGCAAGTAATCACTATGTCACTATATGATGCAGAATATGTTATGTGTCCCTATCGGTCTCTAGGTCATGTTTGAAATCACATAGTGGAAGGAGGATCATGTTTAATAGGAGTCTCGTACATACCCGAGACAACGGCCCACATGCTCGGGACATAACCCTGTCAGCCGAATCGTTAGATCCTATCCTACATGTATCAGTATCTCTGTTCGAATGATCATCCTCTAAACACGGTCCCGCTAAATACGATACTCTTTCCACTTTGATTTCCCCTTTTTCCCCAGGTTCTCACTATTTATGATATTGATCTAGTTGTGTACAAGTATACCAATGGCACGGTTTTATCACTGTTCACTGTATCAATCACTATCACGAATATTCACTTTCCATTGATGTACTTGTCACTCCTAAACCAACATCTATCACGCACAATAATGCAATGTCCACACGTACTAACACTGAGTATATGGCAAGGGTATGATATATGTATGTATACTACCAATGAGCTCTGTATGTTATGAATCAACACGCATATCATTAACTAAAATAAATTGCATTAATAACTATGTTAAGAATTCAGCAAAATGATACAAGTAAGATAAATAGAACACTTAGTCAGTGATTCATCAAAATTTATTTCAGTTCAATCGGGATTCCGGTTTTCAAGATACAGCAGTTTCATTTTAAGTGCGCGCTACTGGAAATTCAGTTTCAGAACTGAACGTCCGTTTCGCGACACGAATTGCACCCGATTGGGTTCAGAATTTAGCGATGCTACTGTTAAATGAAATCTAGGTTTTTCTATAAAGTATTCAACTCAACAGATGGATCCTCAATCGCATCTGTACATTGAAAGTTTAATCTCAATATGTCATTTCTGAATCTGTTCTGGACAGATATACGTTCTGCCCTTTTAAATACAGTTTAAAATAGCAAATGGCGATGAAACGGAATGGAACCACCTGTTTTATTTAGCTAACAGAGTTGTCTTTAATCTACTGTAGGGTTCCGTAACATACGACTTCAAGAAACACAGTGGCACAGGTATTGGGACAGTACACAATAATCAGAAACGCTCTGGACTGCCAGAGTCGCATTCCGATCCAATTATCATCACGATTACTGAACAGAAATCATTATAATTTTACATAGGGTTAAAGATCGTCGAGTCGACTTCGATTTAAGCCCTAGAACACATCAATCCAGTTGGTGTGTAATTTACGGTGATTTTATTCATTTTCAGATACGAGAAAATTTCTAGTTTAACGGCATATTTGGAGGTATCAATTTTTTGTTACTAACAATCGTATTTTCCAGCGAGATTCCTACACTATATTTATCATCCTATTGGCTTACAGAAAGTATCAATTTCCGTCAAAATAAACAATCATTTTCATGGGAGATTAGCATCGAACACATAGGTCATATTATGTATCGGTATTCGGCGAATTCGTAAACTAGATATTTTAGGTTTATACCACTAATATTTTAGCATGAAGCAAGTAAACACTTGCCTGGAAGATGTCTCGGGGTCGCACGGCAGCAACGGTGTCACGAACGTGCGATGTACGCCGCAAAACGAATTTGTGCGAGTTTGGCTCGTGAAGCGGATTTTGCGTCGGAGTTGCCAAGTGCTCGCTGGAGGTATAAAGTGTGCTCTGTGGGTCTCCCGGGTGCGCTGGGGTCGACGATGGTCGGCAGTGGTCGCTCCGGCGATGGGCACAGCAGGGGGTGAGGGTGCAGCGAGGGTTTGGTATGGGTTCGGAGTTTTGGCGGTTTTTAGAGAGAGAGAGAGAGAGAGAGTGCAGTGGGGTTCGGGTGATGGAGTGGTGATGCTGAGGATGTAGGGATGCAGGGGTGTCGACGTCGTGGTGGGGAGTTCGCCGGCATGAGAGTGCCGGTGGTGGTCGAGCTCGGTGGCGAGGGTATGCAGTTGAGGGGAGTGAGCTCGGTTGAGGATGGAAATGGTGAGGAGAGAGAGGAGGCTAGAGTGCTCGGTGATGAAGAAGGAGGTTGGAGGAAGGTTCGTCGTCGTCGTCGAGGATGGAGGTCAGAAGTTGGGTTGTTTCGAAGTTGGGGGCTCGGTGAATGTAGAGGGAGAGATGAGGAGTGAGTTGGAGACGAGGGTTTGAGTGGTGTGGAAACGTGGTCGGGGGTCGCGGGTCGTGGGCAACGGCGAGGGCGACGTGGGGAGCTCGGGAACGTGGGTCGCGAGGAAGAAGGAAAACGAGCGGGAATTTTTTTTGTCGCGAGGGAGAAGGAAGGTTAAGAAACGGGTTGGGTAGGGTTGAAGAGGCGGGCCGGGGAAGAACGGGCCGGGCTCGATAATTCCCTTTCTTTCCTTTTAAAAATCTTGGTGGGCTGGGAGTTAGCAACGGGCCGAGGAAATTTTTAATTGTTAATAAAAAGGATTTTGGGCTGAGGGTTTTGTAATGTGTTAATATTTATTTTATTTTGGGTTTTTGTTTAGGTTTTAGTTTAATAGGCTTAGGTTTTAAATCTTGGGTTTTAACTTTAGGGTTTGGAAAAATACAATTATTTAGCTTAAACAACCAATTCAAATATGAAAGAAAAGAGGAAAACCACTGGAATCCAGAAAATAGGAGACTTTTATTGAATTGGAAACGGGGATTTACATCATACCCCCCTTAACAAAAATTTCGTCCTCGAAATTTGACAAGGATACAAGAATACAATATACTAAATAAAGAGATGTGGATAACGATCACGGATGTCTTCCTCCCTCTCCCAGGCGGATTCTCCTGGGGAACGACCGCCCCAAGACACTCGGACTAACGGAATGACCTTATTCTTCAGCACTTTCTCTCTGCGGTCGAGAATGGTAGTAGGCTGCTCCTCGTACGACAAATCGGTACCCAAAACTAGCTCCGAATGGTCCAGGACATGGCTCTCATCTCGAACGTAACGCCGCAACTGTGACACGCGGAAGGTATTATGCACACCAGCTAGCGATGGAGGCAAGGCAAGTCGATAGGCCACCTCTCCTACTCGCTCTAACACCTCAAAAGGTCCGATAAAGCGGGGACTAAGCTTTCCCCGACCTCCGAACCTGATAACTCCACGAGTAGGGGAAATCTTTAAGAACACATGATCTCCGACTTCGAACTCAAGTGCCCTTCTGCTGGTATCTGCCCAACTCTTCTGTCGATCCTGAGCCGTCTTGATACGCTGTCTGATCATTTGAACTTTGTCAACTGTCTGAACAATGAGTTCGGGACCCAGTAGTCTTCGTTCTCCTACATCATCCCAACATACCGGTGATCGACATTTCCGCCCGTATAGTGCTTCAAAAGGGGCCATCTGAATACTAGCCTGATAACTATTGTTATAAGAGAACTCGACTAGATGCAGATGGTCCTCCCAGGAGCCTTGAAAGTCCAACATACAGGCTCTCAACATGTCCTCGAGCGTCTGAATCGTACGCTCGGATTGTCCATCCGTCTGTGGGTGATAAGCTGTGTTGAAATTAAGGCGGGTACCCAAGCTCTCATGTAAACTCTTCCAAAAGTGCGATAAGAATCTCGTGTCCCGATCTGACACAATGCTGACTGGAACACCGTGAAGTCGTACAATCTCCTGCATATATCTTTCTGCCAATGATTCTGTCGACTGTCCCACTCGGAAAGGTAGAAAGTGTGCAGCTTTTGTGAGGCGATCGACGATAACCCAAATGGTGTTATTGCCCCTAGGGCTCCATGGTAAGGCCGTCACGAAATCCATAGTAATGTGCTCCCACTTCCATTCCGGTATCGGCAGGGGTTGTAACGGTCCTGCTGTCCTCTGGTGCTCCGCCTTCACCTGTTGACATACCAAGCACCTGGATACGAACCTCGCAATTTCCCGCTTCATTCCGTTCCACCAAAAGTGTTGCTTTAAGCCCTGATACATTTTTGTACTTCCCGGATGCACCGAATAAGCTAAACTGTGTGCTTCAGCCAACACTTCTTCTCGAACATCTCCTTTAGGTACGCAGAGTCTGCTACCGAATCTCAGAGAGCCATCTTCATGTATAATCAAATCCGTTCTTAGTCCAGCTTCCACTTCCTCTCTAAACTTTTGCAATCGGGGATCGTCCGCTTGCGCAGTCTTGATGCGATCCACCAGAGAAGATTGCACCTGCAGCTGCCAAAGTTGACTGAGTGCGTTCGGCGTAACGACTTCAAGTTCAAGCCTCTGAAAGTCCTCAATAATGCCCCTCTGATCGGTCAACATCATGACCGCTGGCTTGCGACTGAGCGCATCAGGTACAACATTCACCTTCCCCGGGTGATACTGAAGGTCCAAGTCGTAATCTGCCATCAGCTCTAGCCATCGGCGCTGCCTCATATTTAATTCCTTCTTGGTGAAAACATACTTCAAACTTTTGTGATCTGTGTACACCTCCACTTTCTCACCCAAT
The DNA here is from genome assembly GCA_030015575.1 of Agapanthus africanus. Classification (NCBI taxonomy): domain Eukaryota; kingdom Viridiplantae; phylum Streptophyta; class Magnoliopsida; order Asparagales; family Amaryllidaceae; genus Agapanthus; species Agapanthus africanus. The sequence goes on from JASDDO010000029.1 coordinate 306,079,984, forward strand.
AGATAGTGCCTCCAAATCTTCAATGCAAAGACTACCGCAGCTAACTCTAAGTCATGTGTGGGGTAGTTCTTCTCGTGATTTCTCAGTTGTCGAGAGGCGTAAGCAACCACACGGCCGTGCTGCATCAAAACACAGCCTAAACCCTTCCCTGAGGCATCACTGTGTATCACCAAACCACCTGAATCATCTGGTACAGTAAGAATAGGCGCCGTGGTTAATTTCTGCTTTAGTGTGTCGAATGCCTGAGTGCACTCCTCTGTCCATGTAAACGGCACGTCCTTCCGTGTCAGCCTCGTCAATGGTTCCGCGATTCTTGAGAAATCTTGGACGAATCTCCGATAATAACCTGCCAATCCCAGAAAACTCCTGATCTCAGCCACTGACTTCGGCGTCGGCCAATCTCTGACAGATTCTATCTTTGCCGGGTCCACCGAGATGCCTTCGCCCGAAACAATATGTCCCAAAAATTGTACCTTGTCGAGCCAGAATTCACACTTGCTTAGCTTCGCATACAGCTTCTCCTCCCGAAGAATTTGTAGGACCGTGTGCAAATGTTCAGCGTGCTCCTCCCGAGTCTTCGAGTAGACAAGTATGTCGTCGATAAACACAACGACAAACGTGTCCAAGTATTTTGTGAACACCCTGTTCATCAAGTCCATGAATATTGCTGGGGCATTGGTAACGCCGAACGGCATCATAAGGAACTCGTAATGTCCGTATCGGGTCTTGAAAGCCGTCTTGCACACATCCTCGGCTGCTACTCTGATTTGATGATACCCAGAACGGAGGTCCTACTTCGAGAAAACCTTGGCTCCACTTAGCTGATCAAATAGGTCGTCAATGCGCGGTATTGGGTACTTGTTCTTTATTGTGACCTTGTTCAGCTCCCGGTAATCTATACACATTCGCAACGATCCATCCTTCTTCGTTACCAATAGAACTGGTGCACCCCACGGTGAAGCGCTTGGCCGAATGAATCCTTTCTCCAATAGTTCTTCAACCTGCTTCTTCAATTCCGCCAATTCAACTGGTGCCATTCTGTATGGGGCCCTGGATACTGGGGCTGTACCTGGAATCAAATCGATTGAGAACTCCAAGATTCGAGGAGGTGGTAGGCCGGGTAGATCCTCGGGAAATACGTCCAGAAAGTCCCGAACAATTTCTGGGGCTGGGCTCCTATCAATCTCCATAGCTGTCAGCTCCTTAGGCTTTGCTTTGTATTTAGCTGGCTCCAAAGATTCGCTTCCGCCCTCGAAAATAAACTCCGGATGATTGGGAATGCGGAAGATCACATTCCTTGCACGACAATCGATAACCGCATGAAAAGTGCTCATCCAATCCATCCCAAGAATTGCGTCGTAACTGCCTGTCCCAATTAGGAGGAAATTCGCATAGAATTCCCTGCCACACACTACAAACGGGCATAATCTACATTCTCGACTAGATATTATGATGCCATTACCCGTATGAATTTCCCATCCCTTTGTTAGTGTTTCATGTGGTATTGAGTGTGTATCAGTGAAATGCTCAGACAAGAAACAATGCGATGCTCCTGAATCAAAAAGTACTCTAGCTGGCAAGGAATGTACGAGCAGAGTACCTGTAACCACGTCTCCTGACGCCTCTGCCTGCTCGGCGGTCAAGGTGAAAGCCCGTCCCTGACCGCGACCTGTGAAGGGTTGTCTCTGCTCCTGCGGCCTCTGCTGTGGCGGTCTAGAACTTCCCTGTACCTCTGCTCGCTCAGGGGAACTGCCAATCTTGTGCTGACTGGAACCGCAAATCAAACACTGTCCCTTGGCACGGCGACAGTCTTTCTGGGTATGCCCTCCTCTACCGCAATAGCCGCAAGTTACGCCCTGTCTCTGGGGGCGATGCTGTGGTACGAACGGGCGCTTCATTTGTGTCGTTCCTGCTCTGTGAACCGGTATGGCTCCTCGAGATGGCGTGTGGGTATGTGCTGGAACGACTGGGGGTCTCCTGAACTTGTTAATCAATTGCTCCTGAACTCTCGCTGCGTTGAGCACCTGTGCGAAAGTCTATAAATCCAACGATGCAATCAACTGCTGCAACTCAAAATCTAATCCCTGAAGGAAACGTCTGGCCCTGGTGACCTCTGAGGCGACCATGTACGGAGCGAAACGACTCAAGCGGTTGAACTCTGCCGCATAAACATCCACTGGGCGTCCATTCTGCTTCAAAAGAATAAACCTCACCTCCATTTCTGCCTTGGCTGTGGAAGGAAAGTAATGATCTAGGAAGCACTCCTTAAACTTGCTCCATTCGATCGGCCTGTCAAGTCTGCTCTCTTCCACCGACCACCATGTACGGGCTTCGTCTTCTAATTGTATCTTTATCACGTCCACTCTATCTTCCTATGGAACCCTAGCGGCAGTCAATAAATTCTCCATGTTCACCAGCCATTGCTCAGCCTCAAGGGGTTCAGCTAGCCCTGTAAACGCAGCTGGGTGTAACCGTCGGAAGTCTGCTACTGTACCAGCCCTAGCATGATAAGCTGGTGGAACAACGCCCTCGGGGGCGGTAATAAGTGCGGAGGGTCCTCCTGTGGCGGTAATCGCCCTGAGTCCCTCAGTGAGCAAGTCGGTCTTCCTCTCCTGAGCTTCCGCGAGAGTGGTCAGTGCACTAAGTATTCTTTCCGTGCGGTCCTGCGAGCTGGAGTCCGAGGAGGGATCGTTCGGGGACGTCATATCACTGGAAGATTCAAAGGATAAGATTAGATTCAAGGATGGAAATCAAGAGTAGTGAAACAAGAATAACGTAATACTGCATAGTTAATGTTATCCCTTGATACTAAACACAGGCTCTGATACCAACTAAACCATGTCACGCCCCGCTTCCCAAAATACGGAAAACGAGGGATGAATAGGCCAGCCATGCTCCTACGGTCAAGGAATCATCCCGCCGTAGTCGCACTTCGGCTTCTAGCATTGCATGGTAATCAGTAAATAAAGCGCAGTGGTAAATGAATCACATCACTAATTTATTACATTAATATTCCATTGTTCACAAATTACAGATAACAAGGATAAATACTAACCAAAGTCAAACTTACGATCACTTTTATGGAAAGAAGAAAAATAGAAAGTACACCAGTCTAAATCTCCGTGAACTCGAAGGGTAGATCCGTCTCCTGTGCTGGTCCTCCCGCGGGATCTGAGCATGCATATTCAGGTCGTCAGAGCAACACAATAACATTATTATTATAATGAGATGAAACAGGTATATGAGGTAATACTGGTGTAAGAACAATGCAAGCAATCACTATGTCACTATATGATGCAGAATATGTTATGTGTCCCTATCGGTCTCTAGGTCATGTTTGAAATCACATAGTGGAAGGAGGATCATGTTTAACAGGAGTCTCGTACATACCCGAGACAACGGCCCACATGCTCGGGACATAACCCTGTCAGCCGGATCGCTAGATCCTATCCTACATGTATCAGTATCTCTGTTCGAATGATCATCCTCTAAACACGGTCCCGCTAAATACGATACTCTTTCCACTTTGATTTCCCATTTTCCCCCAGATTCTCACTATTTATGATATTGATCTAGTTGTGTACAAGTATACCAATGGCACGGTTTTATCACTGTTCACTGTATCAATCACTATCACGAATATTCACTTTCCATTGATGTACTTGTCACTCCTAAACCAACATCTATCACGCACGATAATACAATGTCCACACGTACTAACACTGAGTATATGGCAAGGGTATGAAATATGTATGTATACTACCAATGAGCTCTGTATGTTATGAATCAACACGCATATCATTAACTAAAATAAATTGCATTAATTACTATGTTAAGAATTCAGCAAAATGATACAATTAAGATAAATAGAACACTTAGTCAGTGATTCATCAAAATTTATTTCAGTTCAATCGGGATTCCGGTTTTCAAGATATAGCAGTTTCATTTTAAGTGCGCGTTGCTGGTAATTCAGTTTCAGAACTGAATGTCCGTTTCGCGACACGAATTGCACACGATTGGGTTCAGAATTTAGCAATGCTACTGTTGAATGAAATCTAGGGTTTTCTATAAAGTATTCAACGCAACAGACGGATCCTCAATCGCTTCTGTACGTTGAAAGTTATACACAGTTTAATCTCAATATGTCATTTCTGAATCTGTTCTGGACAGATATACGTTCTGCCCTTTTAAATACAGTTTAAAATAGCAAATGGCGATGAAAAGGAATGGAACCACCTGTTTTATTTAGATAACAGAGTTGTATTTAATATACTATAGGGTTCCGTAACATACGACTTCAAGAAACACAGTGGCACAGGTATTGGGACAGTACACAATAATCAGAAACGCTCTGGACTGCAGTCCAGAGTCGCATTCCGATCCAATTATCATCATGATTACTGAACAGAAATCATTATAATTTTACATAGGGTTAAAGATCGTCGAGTCGGCTTCGATTTAAGCCCTAGAACACATCAATACAGTTGGTGTGTAATTTACGGTGATTTTATTCATTTTCAGATACGAGAAAATTTCTAGTTTAACGGCATATTTGGGGGTATCAATTTTTTGTTACTAACAATCGTATTTTCCAGCGAGATTCCTACACTATATTTATCATCCTATGGGCCTACAGAAAGTATCAATTTCCGTCAAAATAAACAATCATTTTCATGGGAGATTAGCATCGAACACATAGGTCATATTATGTATCGGTATTCGGCGAATCCGTAAACTAGATATTTTAGGTTTATACCACTAATATTTTAGCATGAAGCAAGTAAACACTTGCCTGGAAGATGTCTCGGGGTCGCACGGCAGCAACGGTGTCACGAACGCGCGATGTACGCCGCAAAACGAATTTGCGCGAGTTTGGCTCGCGAAGCGGATTTTGCGTCGGAGTTGCCAAGTGCTCGCTGGAGGTATAGAGTGTGCTCTGTGGGTCTCCCACATGCGCTGGGGTCGACGATGGTCGGCAGTGGTCGCTCCGGCGATGGGCACAGCAGGGGGTGAGGTTGCAGCGAGGGTTTGGTATGGGTTTGGAGTTTTGGCGGATTTTAGAGAGAGAGAGAGAGAGTGCAGTGGGGCTCGGGTGATGGAGTGGTGATGCTGAGGATGTAGGGATGCAGGGGTGTCGACGTCGTGGTAGGGAGTTCGCCGGCGTGAGAGTGCCGGTGGTGGTCGAGCTCGGTGGCGAGGGTATGCAGTTGAGGGGAGTGAGCTCGGTTGAGGCTGGAAATGGTGAGGAGAGAGAGGAGGCTAGAGTGCTCGGTGATGAAGAAGGAGGTTGGAGGAAGGTTCGTCGTCGTCGTCGAGGATGGAGGTCAGAAGTTGGGTTGTTTCGAAGTTGGGGGCTCGGTGAATGTAGAGGGAGAGATGAGGAGTGAGTTGGAGACGAGGGTTTGAGTGGTGTGGAAACGTGGTCGGGGGTCGCGGGTCGTGGGCAACGGCGAGGGCGACGTGGGGAGCTCGGGAACGTGGGTCGCGAGGAAGAAGGAAAACGAGCGGGAATTTTTTTTGTCGCGAGGGAGAAGGAAGGTTAAGAAACGGGTCGGGTAGGGTTGAAGAGGCGGGCCGGGGAAGAACGGGCCGGGCTCGATAATTCCCTTTCTTTCCTTTTAAAAATCTTGGTGGGCTGGGAGTTAGCAACGGGCCGAGGAAATTTTTAATTGTTAATAAAAAGGATTTTGGGCTGAGGGTTTTGTAATGTGTTAATATTTATTTTATTTTGGGTTTTTGTTTAGGTTTTAGTTTAATAGGCTTAGGTTTTAAATCTTGGGTTTTAACTTTAGGGTTTGGAAAAATACAATTATTTAGCTTAAACAACCAATTCAAATATGAAAGAAAAGAGGGAAATCACTGGAATCCAGAAAATAGGAGACTTTTATTGAATTGGAAACGGGGATTTACAATATTAGTACAGTTGATATTCATTTGTACATTTATTATTGCGGGGCGAGCGTCCGACATGTGGATTGCCGTCTTTGCTGGGTTGTATATTACTTGTTTGGGGCACGACCGGATTGAGGTCGATATCACAATTGTACATATTATTTTCATTTTCTGTATTAGGATTATCCCGCGGTGGATTGCACGAATAACCAGGTTCTAGAAGGCAACAAGCCCGCATCTCATGGCGTTGCAACGGAGAGGGCTTCACTCTAGAATTGGCGGGCTATTCGCCGCACTCGTAGGGGGTATAGGATGACCCACAGAGGGGCGCTCAAGTTACCGGATCCCGTGAAGTGCTGGGTGACCCATTCACGTTGTTGATTAGGGTTGCCTCACTTCTGGGATTGGCGGGTAACTTGCCGCACTCGTAGGGGTCCAGGTTTCATCGCACAGGCTATCCACATGACCGGGAGCGTCGGGTTTTATTTGCGGCTCAAATGAAACCCGAGGCAACAAGATTATCCACCTTTCTATGTTGCTTATTGTGTGATGTTGGTTATCATCATGTCTGGGACGAATGTTACACACACACACACACACATACATACTAGTATATGTTGTATATGTTTTGCACCCGCGCTCATCCAGCCCCTGCTCTGTCATTAGTTAAGTAACCTAAAGGGTGATGACGGGGCCTAGTGGTGAATGCGGATGGCATACATGTACATTGTATTTTCGTTCTTTTCTGATGTAATAGGTTAATTGATAGGACCACATTAAATTTGATTAATGCAAAAAAAGAAACCTAAAAATATGTTGTTGGAACAAATATCGAAAAAACTACAGTTATATTCTTTCGCTTTGCATAGTGGTATTCGGTAATGAATATCCAGCACCTTATTCCATGAGGGAAGAGCCGAGATCCCTCCACGGGGTGTGACCTCTTGAGCAGGGGTCTATAATGTAGATTACTCGGGTTTTTTTTCAAAACTAGAAGTTTTAAAAGCGGAGCTTAAATCACTCCTTTTCAAAACTGCTCAAGTTCCTTCAACGATATCAATTTCATTACGTTACAGGGTTTTTCGCCAAAAACCCAGCCATAGTCCTCCGTCATTTCAGATAAGTAGCAATTAGTATTCATTCTATGTATGTTGGTCTCTATCAAGGCATAGTGAGCGGTAGCTAATTGTTACTTATCTGTTGCATTTTAGGATGCGATTAATTAGGACAGTCGCATAGCCACTTTAGTCTCTATCAAAGGCTTATGTGGGTGGGTCTAACTTAATCCAGGACAATGACGGATTGAAATTGACTTGCGACTTATGGTACGTTGGTCTCTATCAAGACCATATGTCGTTAGGGGCAAAAATTACATCAGGAGTTTCAAATATACAGGAAACTTGCAGTTTTAGCATACCTTCTGGAGTGGATTCCATCTAGGTCATCACACAATGATAGTTGGATCCCGATTCCATTTATGAGTAGGATCACTCTTGGAAGATTATTTCAATTAACAATCAATGCTATAAACCAAGTAGGTGTCTAGAACGGTATTAGCGGGGCTACGCCTCTAGGGAAAAGAGGTTATATAATTAAGGAATTTCATGAAAGCATTTGAAAACCTCCCCCGAAATACCGACACTAGCCTGGCCGAAAGGTTAAGCAAGTATTGTGGCGTGCGATTAATCCTGACTAGTTCTTCTTTTAGGGTTTGAAGAAGAATTTGACGAAACAGTGGGAGCCATCCTGATTAGACAAATTAATAACCAATCTAATCTTGGAAGAGCACACGCTAAGTGTTTCTTTTTACTTTCTCCAGGTAGCAACCATTTCACGCCCTACTCAAGATAATAAAATGTATCGCTTGACTAATCCGAATTCTTATTCGGGGCTAGGGGAACGTCGGTTTGTCTCTAAACTCAGACAGCTGTCATGAGTATGGCAAGGGAAAGAGGATTGCATGAATTCCTTGATGACCCCAACGAAGAAGAAGCATACTACTGCATCTCCTTCAGTTGTTTTTGTTATTTAGAACTATTTTTCGTCCGGTCCTACCTCCTGGGTACTAGATACCGGATCAAGATCTCATATCTGTAGTTTATTGCGGGGACTGAGAAAAAGTAGGATAGTTGGACCTGGTGATATGTCCTTCAGAGTAGGGAACGGAGCACAAGTTAACGCTGCTGCCGTCGGTGAATATCACCTAGCATTGCCAAGTGGCAATACTATGATTTTGAACAATTGCTATTATGTACCATCCATGGTTTGCAACATCATATCAGTTTCTTTACTTAATAAAGATGGATATAATTTTGTTCTTGATAGAAATATCATGAACATTTACCTTGATAAGGTATTGGTTGCAGAAGGTACACAGTTTAATGGTATCTATGTTCTAAATCAAAATGCAGTTTTCAATATACAGAACACATGCAAGAGGAAGAGTTCAGAAGAGAACGAATCCTACTTGTGGCATTGTAGACTTGGTCATATCGGAGAGAAAAGACTGAGTAAATTGTATAAAGATGGATATTTGAATACGTTCAAATTTTCATCTTATGAAACTTGTCAGTCTTGTTTCAAGGGAAAGATGACCAAATCTCTGTTCACTGGACACGGAGAAAGAGCAGCAGAGCTCTTGGGACTCATACACGATGATGTGTGTGGTCCGATGTCTATACATGAAAGGGGTGGGTTCTCGTACTTCATCACATTCACTGACGATCTCTCTAGGTTCGGGTATGTGTATCTTATGAAGCACAAATCTGAAACTTTTGAGAAATTCGAAGGATTCAGAAAGGAAGTAGTGAACTGGACTGGCAAAAGAATCAAGATCCTCCGATCTGATAGAGGATGGGAGTACCTGAGCATGGAATTCCAGGGCTTTCTGAAAGAGAATGGTATTCTCTCTCAGCTTACTCCTCCGTATACACCACAGCACAACGGTGTATCGGCGCGGAGGAACCGTACCCTATTGGACATGGTTCGCTCCATGATGAGTAGTGCAGAATTGCCTCTTTCATTCTGGGGACTTGCACTTGAAACTGCAGTATACCTATTGAATCAGGTTCCGTCTAAATCTGTGCCTATGACTCCATATGAAATATGGAGTGGTAAAATACCATATCTTAAACGGGTTAAGATATGGGGTTGTTCGGCCTATATGAAAAACCAGAATCCTGACAAATTTCAGGCACGGTCAGTTTTATGTAAGTTTGTAGGATATCCCAGGCATTTGAATGGATATCTATTCTACCATGTCGCTGAACAAAAGGTTTTTGTTTCTTGACACGCCACCTTTCTTGAAATGTTGTTTCTTGAAAATGAAACAAGTGGGAGCACGGTAGAATTGGAAGAAATTTTAGGAGGACAAACTACAACTGAGGATTTAGTAGAACCAAAGGATTCAATAGTCCCAGACGAATCTCAGTCACTCCGCAGATCTAGTAGGATTTATCATCCGTCCGAGAGATACTACGATTTTCTCATAGACGGGGATCGAGAGGATTATATCTTGGAAGAAGATGATCCTACTAGTTACAGGCAAGCAATTATCAGTAGGGACTCTGATAAGTGGCTGGATGCTATGCAATCCGAAATAGAGTCCATGTACACCAATAAAGTATGGATTGCTCCACCTGGGGTAAAACCCGTTGGATGCAAATGGATCTACAAAAGGAAGATTGCTGTAGATGGGCAGGTGGAAACCTATAAGGCTAGACTTGTTGCAAAAGGTTTTCGTCAAAGATCAGGATTGGACTATGACGAAACTTTTTCACCAGTGGCTATGCTCAAATCCATTCGGATCTTACTTGCCATTGCTGCCTTCCAAGACTATGAAATCTGGCAGATGGACATAAAAACCGCTTTTCTAAATGGAAGTTTAAAAAGAGTGCTTTTATATAGATCAGCCAGAAGGTTTTATAAACAGTGAGAGCAGCGGGAAGGTGTGCAAGTTGCTTAAATCCATTTATGGATTAAAGCAAGTATCGCGGAGCTAGAACATCTGTTTTGATGAAACAGACAAGGAAGTTGACTTCATCAAGAACAAAGATGAGCAATTTATTTATAAGAAGATTGTAGGACGAACTGTCGTATTTTTAGTCTTGTACGTGGACGGCATTCTTTTGATAGGAAACGATATTCCTATGTTACAATCGGTCAAGCCGTTCTTGTCACAAAGGTTCTCCATGAAGGACCTGGGTGATACCTCGTACATTTTGGGGATCAGGATATAAAGAGATAGACCCAAGAGATTACTGGGACTTTCACAGTCCAGGTACATAGAGACCGTACTAAAGAGATTTAGTATGGAAGATTCCAAGCGTGGTAACATACCCGCATTGCACGGAATCACTCTCTCCAAGGAGATGTCTCCCAAGACTGATGAGGAGAGGGTTTGCATGAGCACTATACCCTATGCTTCGGCGGTAAGATCTATAATGTATGCGATGCTATGTACAAGACCAGATGTAGCTTACACGCTAAGCGTAGTGAGCCGGTATCAGTCGAACCCAGGTGAGAACCACTGGACAGCAGTGAAGAACATTCTCAAGTACCTAAGAAGGACTAAGGAGATGTTCTTGGTTTTCGGGAATGGAGACCTCAAGGTCAAGTCCTTTACCGATTCAAGCTTCCAGAGTGACAAGGATGACAACAAGTCTATCTCGGGGTTTTTTTTACCCTCAATAGAGCGGCGGTGTGTTGCAGGAGTTCCAAACAGGATACCGTCGCAGACTTGACGATGGAGGCTGAATACATTGCTGCAAGCGATGCCGCAAAAGAAGCGGTCTGGATGAAGAAGTTCATTGCTGAACTGTTAGTTATATGTCTGCCCTAAAGGCCATTACTGTACATACGATGTATATTGTAGTGGATGCTTGGACATATATAGGGAGGACTTTCTTGCTCGACATGATAGTATGCTATCTGGTTGTACTTTATCTTAACATGTACTCTGTTTGTCTCCATGTTACATGTTGATAAAGCTCTTAGGATATGTACTCGACTACTGGGACTATGATGAGACCATACTAGAGGGGCCACGGTAGTCGACGAGTACATCCTATAACTATTCCTAGTCGAGGGTGTATCGAGACAGGGCATCGATACACCAGAGTAGACTAGCGTATACGCATCTTGACCCATATGATAGGCGATGGATGATCCCATATCCATCGGTGTTTGACATCAAGGATGGTGTACGGGTGCTCAGTGGAGACTGGGTACAGTGGACGGACTCGCCGAGAACACCCAGATGGTATTATACCTTACGTCAGATGGCAGTTCTCCGGTGACACTAGTACAGAGTAGTCTGTTGACCCGAGATCGTCATAGAGTCTTGTGTGATTCCCACTGTACTTTGATTTCCATCATACCACGTCCAAGAGGGCGTGCAAAAAGGTGGCTTTTGGGTACAGTCCCGAATCACATGGAGGCAATGAGCGAAAGGAGGGGATTCGTCTCTCCCGGTATAGGGAGTTGATGTTGCGCTGTGTTCGATTGACTATAACCGGAAATCCCTGGCCAGGGTTGCTGAGATTTACTGATAAGTGTTATCAGTAGTTTCTCGAACTGTTATAGACCTCATATCGACACGACTTATCGAGCTACTAGGGTCTGACGTTTACCACCCCTAGGTGAGATATGCGACATATCAGACGACGAGACCGGACTGTACGGGAGTGTTACTGATTGGATTCACAGGAGAATGTACAGGCTTGCTTGTTGATCTTCTGAGCGATCAATACCTGGGTAGCTGTTACGTTTAGCTGACCGCTTGCAGCTTGTGGGTGTTTGATATGATCATCACCTACTGCCGGCGTATTGACGATTCTTTAGAGTCCTACACAGAGGTTTCTTGGCTCAGGCAAAAAGGAGTAGGGGCACATATGTGATATGTGCGGGACCGAGGATAATGCGTTATGTGATACCGTATTGGATTCTCGCAATATGAGATATCGGTCGGGTATATGTGATATAGCCGGGTCATCGTATTAGTCGGTTATATGCGATATAGCCGGATTGTCGGATCAAGTGTTGATTCGATAATTTAATGTATAATAATATATATGATATATTAAATTACATTAACTAATATTAGCTCACTAAAAGATTCATTTTCTCACGGGATAATACATTGTTATATATGCGATATATGTTAATTGTATTATTTTCTATTGCTACAAAATATATTGTATATGTGATATATAATATTGTAACATGTTAGGGTTACAAATTTAACAATGGTTTAGGGTTTAAACTTGGTTAGGGTTTGGATTAGGGTTAGCTTTTGCATGAAGCTTCCATGAAGCTTCATGAAGCTTTGACTTTGTGGTTGCTTGATATTTTGTGAAGATATTATGTTAACCCAATCCAAACCATTAACTCTAGTTAACTCTCTACAAGGGTTAATTCTTTCATGCTTAACCTTTGGTTAGATTTGTAACCACTACAATAATTCATTGTTCATCTCAAAAGGAAAAATGATATTCATTCTTCTTCTTGCTTGAGTTTCTTCTTGAAAAGCTTTCTAGTTTTGCTTTTGTGATGAAAGTGAGTGAGAAAAAGATTATAAATGAGAGCAAAAATCCTACTTCATCATCCTCATCTATCCTTACCATTTAGATGAGGGTGTTCACTTCATATTATGAGTGTTAGCTTGTGTTAACGAAACTTCGAGGTAGATCATCTATGTTATCGAAGATCGGAAGCAAGGTTGCATCATTCTCTTCGTGAACCCTCTCGAGAGTCCGGAACACGATGATCGTAGAGAAGGGACCTCAACACGGAGCTTAAGAAGTGAAGGACCGGATCTACGAAGGTTGTAATCCCTCTCACTTAGTGTTAAAGAGTTTAACATGCTTGTTTTCGCCTAAACCCTAGTTTGAAGATCCGGTTTCGGATTGTTCGGCACGGCTAAAATTTTAAACGGGCATGGTTGATGCCTCGTAGACCCTTGTGCGCGTGCCTAGCAACCCTACAGTGGTATCAGAGCCAAGCTAGAGATTTAGGCAAAGTCTAGACGAAGTTTAAAGTCCGATCGAACCCGGAAACCCCGATGTTTACCCCTCTCTGTACTTTTTTGAAAATGTGATTTTTTATGAATTAAAAATGCTCAGAAAAACAAGCAGGAAAAACTAAGAATTACTGTGATGTACGGTCCACTAAGTCGATTATTTGACCGCGTAACCGCGGCCAAAACAAGGTTTTGGCGGCGGTTCCGCGGCCAAAATTTGGACTTAGTCCCTGATATTTCATATAATTAATCTTAGGTCCTTTCTTGTCAATTTTTTCTGGAAATTTTTTTATTCCACTCAAGTGTTGAGTTTTCTAGGATTGTATTGGGGACTCGTTGATTCGATCGGATAATTTAACTTTGTTTATTTTTTTCCGGATAATTTTAGAAACTGTTAAAAAGTTCAAACGGATATCAATAACTCACTTTTTCCCCTGTCGGAAATTTTTTCAAAAGTTGGATTTTTGCTCGAGTTTGAAACCTTCTAAGTCGTGCAAGTAACGCGGTGGACCCTCTAGAAGACAACAAACCTTAACTCGATTATGTGACCGTCTTGAACTGCCTCTAAACCTTAGGGTTTATGGCAGTACGGCGTGCCACATGTGAGGCGTTGACTTGATGCTTCTACGGCTGGACCATCGGTACTGTGGCATGTGATGGATATTTTTGAACTCCGCTCAAGTGTTGAGCTATTTGGGAAATCTTGGGTGCTTGATTATTCGATCGGAAAGTTTAACACTGTCTTTTTATCTGGAATGTGATACAATATTTGGAATCCACAAGTAGTTATGAGATAACTAATTTGAATATTATAAACATAGCAGTTTAGTCTCAATTGATCGGTTGCTACGGAATTTTGATGTGATCAAAAGTCCGTCGCAATCACATAGCGTACGCGGATACTCGCCGGGTAAACTTAATAGACAGCCACGCCCCAAAGCCCCGACCAAGTGACTGTAGGAGAACCCCGTAGCCAAAAGCATCCGTTTGGGTGCTCACGGCAGCGGTGTTCCGCCTTAGTGCACTTCGTCGACGGCATCCGGGGGTGCGGCCGTCTACTAAAGTTTGCGACGAGCATTCGATCAGGATGTCGGGAATCTTGTTGAATTGCCCGACTTGATATTGAAAAGAGTTTTCGATAATGAGACTAAAATGCCGGGTTTATAATTGTTAGGCATGCGATGTCTAAGGAATTCATTTGGTTAGGCATGCGATGTCTAAAGAAGTTGCGGATTCCAACTGTTGTAGTTTTACACTTTCTTTTCTGTGACCGTAAGCGTAGTATGTGGTGTATCGCCGACTTCGTTGCTATACATCAACGACAATCGGGATACGCATACTTGCTTACGTTGATGATATGAGATATTATGTGTTGCTGTGATATGTTGTATTGGATTGTCGCGTTTGAATAGCCGGGGGTTTTATGTGAGATGAGAGTTTTTCTTTTTCATTCATGTAAAATTCATTTGTATGTAATATTTTTTTATTGGGGCACTTCCGGGCTGAGGATGATGTCACCGTTGTATATTATTTACTTTTCCGCATTAGATAGACCCAAGGTGCGGAGCACAAGTAACCGGGTTCTAGGGTCCAGTGAGAGGCCATCTCGAGGAGTCGAGACCGGGTCTCCTAACCCTAGAATTGGCAGTGTTGCTTGCCGCTCTCGTAGGGGTCTGGGGATGTGGGTTTGGCTATTCATCGCAACCGTGGAATCCGTGTTTTATACAGGCTCGTATTAAAAACACGGACGTCCTAGTATATCCAATATTTCATATTTGTTCTTATGCTGCAATGTTCTGTGATGAGATCATATTACTGCCTGAGACGAATGTTTATATTATATATATGAGATATATGTTATATTGCAGATTTCGTTTCAAATGTGATGCTTATAAAGCATATTAAAATGGGACTTCATTAATGAGATTAATGAAATAAAAAGAAACCTAAAGATGTTGTAGAAACTTGTTTAAAAACTGGTAGCTCTAGTTCTTGCTTTGCATAGCGGTGTTCCTTGTAGAACATCCAGCACCTTATTCGATAAGGAAAGAGCCGAGATCCTTTCACCGGGAGTGACCTCTTTAGTGAAACTAGCAGATGCTACAAACTCGGTTTGTCTTTTGATTGCTTCTATAGTTCTTGCTTTGCATAGTGATATTTGTGAAATATCCTGCACCTTATTCGATGAGGAAAGGGCCGACGATCCCTTCACCGGGAGTGACCCCTTTAGCAAAACTAGAAAAGCCTCAAAAACATTCCATTTAAAATCACTTGATTCTACAATGATATCAAGTTCATTACGCAAAGGGTTTTCATAAAAACCTGTCGTAGCCCTCCATCATTTCAAATAAGCCCTACTTAGTATTCGTGCTGCGGTAGTTTGGCCTCCGTTAAGGCGTAGTGTACGGTAGCTAACTAGTGCTTATCTGCTAGCATACGATGCGATTGGATTAGGGTATTCGTACGGCGTAGTTTGGCCTCCGTCAAGGGTCGTACGGGTGGGTTTAATTCAATCAAGAAATGTACGGGTTGAACTTGACTAGCGGACTATAGGTAGTTTGGCCTCCGTCAAGGTCATAGGACGCTAGGGGTAAAATATTATTGGGAATTTCAAGTGTTGAAATTTGCAATGAGATTGCATACCTTCTATGAGATAGTTGGATCCCAATACCCGCTACGAGTAAGAGTTACTCCTGGGAGAGTTTTACACATTACAGTTAGCCGATCAAGTAGGTGTCTAGAAAGGTGTCAACGGGGTTACGCCTCTGGCAAAACGAGGTTTACATTAATTAGGTTCGTGCGAAAGCACGGGGGACCTCCCTCAAAGTACCGACACTGGCCTGGCTGAAAGATTGGCGAACTTGTAGCGTGTAATTAATCCCGGCTAGTCTTTCCTTTTAGGGTTTGAAGGAAGATTTGACTAAAACAGTGGGAGACATCCTGATTAGATATATTAGATAACCAATCTAATCTTGCAAGAGTATACGCTGAGTGTTTTCTTCTCTCTCTCTCCAGGTAGCGACCATATCACGCCTTAATCAAGATAATAATACGGATATTTTGACCGAACCCACTTGTTATACTGAGCTGGGGAACGTTGGTCCTGCTCCAACTTATAATTGTTATAAGACAAAGCAGGAAATTGGGGAATACCAGATTTCCCGTGCCGCCCAAATGAAGAAAGTGCATGTTGATGCATCATCTTCGGGTGTGTTCATTACAAAGAACTGTTTCTCAGTATCCTTTACGTCCTGGGTATGTGATACAGGATCAGGATCCCGCATATGTAATCTGTTACATGAGCTACAGATAGGTAGAGAACTGAGAATATGTGATAAGTTTCATGAGATAGAAACGGTGCAAGTGTTGCAGCCAATTCTGTTGGTCACTATCACCCTGTATTACCAGAATACATTGATTCTGAAGGAATGTTATTAGATACCGAACCTGATATACAAAATCATATCACTCTCTTTATTAGTAAAGAAAGGATATAATTTTGTATTGTTGGATAATGTTTTGAACATTTCCTATATCAAGAGTTGATCGGTTCAGGTATGTTATCTAAAAGCATAGACGTTCTAAATCAAACTACAGTTCTTAGTATACAGAACACACACAAGAGGAAGAGTTCAGAAATGAACGAATCCTTCATGAGGCATTGTAGACTAGGTCATATCAATGCGACCCGACTAGCTGAAGTTACATAAAGATGCAAATTTAAATTAGTTTAAATTTACATCTTATGAAACTTGCCAGTCATGTCACAGAGATAAGATGACCACAGCTCTGTTTATTGGAAACGGAGAAAGAGTTAGTGAACTCTTGGGATTGATACATGCTGATGTATGAAGGTCCCCTGTCTACACATGCCAGGACCAGTTCTTTGTACTTCATTATATTCACTGATGATCTCTCAAGATTCAGACATTTGTTCCGGTTGAAACACAAGTCCGAACCTTTTGAGATATTCACAGAATATAAGTTAGAAGTAGAGAACCAAAAACCGGGTATAAGTATTATGTCCTTTGATGAGATCAGGGAGGAGAATACTTGAGCACGGAGATTCCTGGACTATTCTAAAGGAGAATGAGATTCTCTCTCAGCTTACTCCTCTGTTTACACCATAGCACGATGGTATATCGGGGTGGAGCAATAGCACCCTATGTGATATGGTGTGCTCTATGATGAGTACTACTGAGTTTCCTATTTCCATTTGGGAATTATGCACTTAAGAAGCTGCATACCTATTGAATGTGGATTCAATAGTTTCCAACGAACCTCAGCCTCTCCGCCGATCTAGTAGGGTTCCTCACCCACCTGAGAGATACTTCGGTTTCTCTATGACAGTGGGAGCGAGGATTGCATCATGAGATGATGACCCAACTAGTTTCGAGCTGGCCATCAGGAGTGGGACTCTGTAAGAATGGCTTGATGCTTAGCGATCTGAGATGGAATCCTTATACACCAACAAAGTATGGACTTTGGTTGCTTTATCTGAAGGGTTGAATCCCCATCAGGAGCGAGTATATCTTGAGAAGATTACTTGGTGCACATGGAAAAGTTGAGACTTTCAAAGCTATGCTTAAGTCCATCCAGATCCTACTTGCCACGGCTACATACCAAGACTACGATATCTGGTGGTTGGGTGTCATGACTGCTTTTCTAAATGATGATTTGGAAAAGAGCGTCTATAAGTACACAGCCAGAGGGCTTCGTAGACAGTGGGAGCAGCGGAAATGTGTGCAAGATACTTTATATGATAAAGCAGGCATCGCAGAGTTGGAACATCTGTTTTGATGTGGTAGTCAAAGAGTTTGACTTCATCAAAATGGTAAATGAACCTTGTATATACAAAAAAGGTAGTAGGGAGTATGGTGGTGATCCTCGTAGAGTACGTGGATGACATACTCTTGATAGGGAAGGAGTTTCCTATGCTACGCTCGGTCAATCTCCGCTTATCACAAGGATTCTCCATATAGGATCAAAGTGATACCTCCTAAATCCTGGGTTTTGGATCTATGAGATAGTTCTAACTGGATGTTAGGATACTCACTAGTTGTAGTGAGATCGTATCAATCGATCCTGGGGAGAATCACTGGAAAGGTTCCAGGGTGATAAGGACGACTGAATGTCAGTCGCAGGCATTGTCTTTACCCTCAGTGGAGGGACGGTATGTTGGAAGAGTTCCAAGCTAGATACCGTGACTTACTAGACGATTAAAGGCAAGTTACATCGTTACCAAGGATGATACCAAAGAGGCAGTCTGGATATATATAAGTTCATGAGATGAACTTTGTTCCTACCATTGTGTGACAATGAAGTTGTGGATTTAGCCAATGAACTACCGTCCCATCAGAAATCCAGATATAATTCTTAGGCAGTATCACCTGATCATGGAGATGGTTGATCTCCAGGGAGATCGAGGTCAGGAGAGTAGACACAGAGGACAACAGCGCGGATCCACTCACAAAAGCCTTTTTCCCAGTAGAGACTTTTATGGGATGGTTGAGTATGAGATACTTCAACCGCAGCTAATTGTTGGGTATGTGATACCACAACAGATGGCCCTAGTGCAAGTGGGAGATTGTTAGTTATATGTATGCCCTAGAGGCCATTACTGTACATACGATGTATATTGTAGTGGATGCTTGGACATATATATGGAGGACTTTCTTGCTCGACATGATAGTATGCTATCTGGTTGTACTTTATCTTAACATGTACTCTGTTTGTCTCTATGTTACATGTTGATAAAGCCCTTAGGATATGTACTCGACTACTGAGACTATGATGAGATCATACTAGTGGGGCCACGGTAGTCGACGGGTACATCCTATAACTATTCCTAATCGAGAGTGTATCGAGACAGGGCATCGATACACCAGAGTAGACTAGCGTATACGCATCTTGACCCATATGATGGGCGATGGATGATCCTATATCCATCGGTGTTTGACATCAAGGATGGTGTACGGGTGCTAAGTGGAGACTTGGTACACTGGACGGACTCGCCGAGAACTTCCAGATGGTATTATACCTTACGTCAGATGGCAGTTCTCCGGTGACACTGGTACAGAGTAGTCTGTTGACCCGGGATCGTCATAGAGTCTTGTGTGATTCCCACTGTGCTTTGATTTCCATCATACCATGTCCAAGAGGGCATGCAAAAAGGTGGCTTTTGGGTACAGTCCCGAATCACATGGAGGCAATGAGCGATAGGAGGGGATTCGTCTCTCCAGGTATAGGGAGTTGATGTTGCGCTGTGTTCGATTGGCTATAACCGGAAATCCCTGGCAAGGGTTGCTGAGATTTACTGATAAGTGTTATCAGTAGTTTCTCGAACTGTTATAGACCTCATATCGACACGACTTATCGTGCTACTGGGGTCTGACGTTTACCACCCCTAGGCGAGATATGCGACATATCAGACGACGAGACCGGACTGTACGGGAGTGTTACTGATTGGATTCACAGGAGAATGTACAGGCTTGCTTGTTGATCTTCTGAGCGCTCAATACATGCGTAGCTGTTACGTTTAGCTGACCGCTTGCAGCTTGTGGGTGTTTGATATGATCATCACCTACTGCCGGCGTATTGACGATTCTTTAGAGTCCTACACAGAGGTTTCTTGGCTCATGCAAAACGGAGTAGGGGCACAAATGTGATATGTGCGGGACCAAGGATAATGCGTTATGTGATACCGTATTGGATTTTCGACATATGAGATATCGGTCGGGTATATGTGATATAGCCGGGTCATCGTATTAGTCGGTTATATGCGATATAGCCGGATTGTCGGATCAAGTGTTGATTCGATAATTTAATGTATAATAATATATATGATATATTAAATTACATTAACTAATATTAGCTCACTAAAAGATTCATTTTCTCACGGGATAATACATTGTTATATATGCGATATATGTTAATTGTATTATTTTCTATTGCTACAAAATATATTGTATATGTGATATATAATATTGTAACATGTTAGGGTTACAAATTTAACAATGGTTTAGGGTTTATACTTGGTTAGGGTTTGGATAAGGGTTAGCTTTTGCATGAAGCTTCCATGAAGTTTCATGAAGCTTTGACTTTGTGGTTGCTTGATATTTTGTGAAGATATTATGTTAACCCAATCCAAACCATTAACTCTAGTTAACTCTCTACAAGGGTTAACTCTTTCATGCTTAACCCTTGGTTATATTTGTAACCACTACAATAATTCATTGTTCATCATAAAAGGAAAAATGATATTCATTCTTCTTCTTGCTTGAGTTTCTTCTTGAAAAGCTTTCTAGTTTTGCTTTTGTGATGAAAGTGAGTGAGAAAAAGATTATAAATGAGAGCAAAAATCCTACTTCATCATCTTCATCTATCCTTGCCATTTAGATGAGGGTGTTCACTTCATATTATGAGTGTTAGCTTGTGTTAACGAAACTTCGAGGTAGATCATCTACGTTATCGAAGATCGGAAGCAAGGTTGCATCATTCTCTTCGTGAACCCTCTCGAGAGTCCGGAACACGATGATCGCAGCGAAGGGATCTCAACACGGAGCTTAAGAAGTGAAGGACCGGATCTACGAAGGTTGTAATCCCTCTCACTTAGTGTTAAAGAGTTTAACTTGCTTGTTTTCGCCTAAACCCTAGTTTAAAGATCCGGCTTCGGGTTGTTCGGCACGGCTAAAATTTTAATCGGGCATGGTTGATGCCTCGTAGACCCTTGTGCGCGTGCCTAGCAACCCTACATGAACTTCAGGTAGTTCCGTCCATTGTTGATTTGATAACTTTGTATTGCGATAACAATGGGGCTATAGCTTTAGCAAAGAAATCACGGTCCCATCAGAAATCCAGACACATGTTAAGGCGGTATCACCTGATCCGGGAGATCATAGATCGCCAGGAGATCGAGATCCGAAGAGTGGATACAAAAGAGAACACGGCAGATCCAATTACAAAGGCCCTCCCTCAAGCACCGTTCGAGCGACTTTTTGAGATGTTGGGTATGCGGTACGCCGGCAGCTGGCCTTAGAGCAGACGTTGGGTATTCGGCATGCCAATAACTGGCCTTTAGTGCAAGTAGGAGATTGTTGGATTTATATGCCCTAGAGGCCATTATTGTATATGTATACATGTAGTTGCTGGTGATATGTATGTACAGGATGATCTTACTCAGTTATATAGTACATTATTTCAGTTGTCTTTATCAGGATATGTGTATTTATTTTTAATTGATACTTTATCTAGCTTGTACATATTGATAAAGACTTGATATAGTAGTATGCTATCATTGTTTGACTTTATCTTAATATGGCATATGTTATACACGTTATTACATATTGCGGTTACATGTTGATAAATCCCGTTGGATCTTGCTTGACTACCTGCGTTGTGATGACAATCATACTTATAGGAGCTGGGTAGTCTATAAGCACATCCTTAAATGTCCCAAGTCGTAGGAGTATCGAGATCGGGCATCGATACTCTAGAGTAGACTTGCGTGTACGTTTCTAGACCCCGACGAGGGACGATGGTTGGTCCCACAACCATTGGTGTGATCACCTAAGATTGTATACGGGTGCTCACTGGGGGTGAGTACACAAAACGGACTCGCTGAGAACCTCTAGATGGTATTATACCTATCGTCAGATGGCGGTTCTCTTGTGACATGTCTACAGGTTAGTATTTGGACCTGAGATCGTCATTTGTCTCGTGTGAGTTCCTACTGTGCTTTGATCACTACCCTACCACAGCTCGTGCAAACAGGTTTTGGTTGGGTACAGTCCCGAGCCACATGGAGGCAGTGAGTGATTGTCAGGGACTCGTCTCTCCAGGTATTAGGAGTTGATATCGCACTGTGTTCGATTGGTCAGGACCATAAGACCTTGGCTAAGGCAGTTGGGATTTGCTGATAGGTTGATCAGTAGTTTTCCGGATTGGTCCTGAGCCGCATCAGCATAAATTATCGGGTTATTAAGGTCTGGCGATTACCACCCCCTAGATCCGTTATACGATACTCTTAGAAGAAGAGACCGGACTGTACGGAGAATGTCACGGATAGGCTCAGTAGGGATCCGGATGAGTTTGCTCGTCGGCTTTCCTTTTTGACAGGTACTTGGATAGCCGTTACGTACAGCTAGTGCCGCTGACGTGCTTGTTGTTATGGATTTATCCAGTAACGCACTGCCGGCATACTGTCGAGTCTTTAGACTCCCACATAGAGGGTTTCTCTACTTCGGGCGAAATGATTTAGAGGCCGTATGGTTTTATGGCGGGGTTCGATCATATACGTGTACTTGTGCACGTATGATGTTCGGGCGGATAATACTAGCGGGCTTTGGTTTAAGCCGGATCCTAGTATTATATTGTTGGATTATTTTCATCTCTTTTGTATTCGTATTTTTCGGAATACGGATACGGGTATGTATATACGGTGAGAGGTATTCTTGTAATTTGTTACAAGAATGCTTTTAGAAGAAGAAACCTCATTATTTGTTTTAACCATTTAGTTAAATGGTTAATGAGGTGGAGGTGTGAGGTGTTGACTTGTGTTATGTGAAGCATGGCTACTTGTTGACTCACTTAGTGAGTCATGGGTTACTATTGAGGTAAGGTGGCATCTAGATATTTTGTAGAAAATATCTAAATATTTTGTGGTGGAGATAATTTTTTTTATTATCTTGCCATGCTTGCTTTATTAGTCACAAGACTTAGCCATTCTTCACTCACTTCTTATGTTGCTCTCCACAACACTCTCATCTTCTCCAAGCTTCTCTACTTCTACCTCAAAACCTATTAGTCTCATGTGTTGAGAAACCTAGGGTTCTTGAGATCAATTAATCCATCATCACTCTCTACATCACCTTGGTTACTTAGATTAGCAAACTAAGTAACTTAGCTGCCTTAGTTTAAAGGTAAGAGCCCAAAGTAGACACTCTCAGGTGGATCATCTTTGACGTGAGGAAGCCGTCGATCAAGATCGATCTTGGAGGCCACTAGGAGCATGCTAAAGGAGAGGAGTGAAGACCCGAAGGACTCGATCCCCTTGGTATAAACTCTTTTCATAGTAGATAGCTTCTTTGGTTGCAAGTTAGGTTTATGGTAGATCCGATTTAGGGTTATTCTACTGCCAAGTTTAATTCGTTAGAAAAAATTTTGTTCCGCAATCGGCCTCGGTTGATGGCCAGAGCGTTAGCATAACCTTTCACCCGCATCAAGGCTGAATCAGCCCTGGAACGGCTCCAAATCGGGGTTGATCTAGTGGGTGATTCAGCCCCCGATACAGGGAAGAATTAGCCTCGGTTCGGCCCTGAATCATGGCCAAATCGAGCATAAATTTGGTGGGTTCGGGTTATCTTGAGCCTATTGTAAACTCTTGGTCCGAACTAAGAATCCAGTGGTTCCGATACAAGAAAAAATGAGAGCTTTTCATGCAGATATTTAAAACTAGTTTTGAAAAATTTGGGTTTCATGAATTCCATAGTCACCAAAACAAGTTGTAGTTTTTTGGTATGGCTTTGATACCATTGTTGGGTTGTTAGGATCTTCTAGTATGGTTTTAAAACGCGAAGGAAGCGGTAATTTTAAAAATCTAAATAGCAATATCACCCCAACCTAAGAATTAAAACAAAAAGCTAAAATTGCAACTAAACTAGTAAGCTAAAAACTAGAGTTGGTAGACTAAAACCTTTGTAGCGCGTTAGCCACCTCTCCTTGGACTCCAGATAGTCTTCACGAAACTCAGAACAAGCTTGCTCGATGATCTCCTTGCCGAAGATGATCCACCATGAGATAACTCCAACAAAAGTTTTAGCTTCAAATTGATCTCATCAAAATGAAACAACCCACTAATTAAACTTATTAAGAATTATTAGTAGGAGTTGTAGAATAATTAGCTCACTTAATTTTTCTCTTTTCTTTTTCCGTTCCTCACTTAAAGAAAATCAAGAGGAGGAAGAAGAACCTTGGAGGAGATGAGATACTATGAAGAATAGATAAGGTTCAATAAAAATTGGACTAAAAACAAAAATGAGTCATGAAAATAAAACACCTCATCAATTCTACACCCATCTGAAATTCATGACTCATTCTCATTCTACCATATAATTCTCATACACCCATCTCATATGTATCAATATACATGTAACAATATTTATATCAAATATAAATATAATTAAAGAGAAGAAAATAATAAAGTGATCATGATAGTAGTTAATATATAAATATATCAATATATAAATATACATTTAATTATTAAATAAATACTTGATTTAATAATCTGGCTATATCATATATATACTGGCTAATATCAATAAACACCCGATTAAAATACGTGTATCAAATACACGTGTTTAATCGAGCTCCAACACGTATCCCTATATGTTCCCTACAACATTTCGCATGTGCTGGGAAATCTCTGTGTGAGACTCTAAAGACTCGAAAATATACTGGCAGTAGGTTATGATCATATCAATAGCCCATAAGTACGTCAGCGGTACTAGCTGCATGTAACGGCTACCCAGGTATTGATCGAAAAAAGGTCAACGAGTAAGCTCAGCTGAGCCCTGCAAAGTCTATGGGTGACTTTACCATATAGTCTGGTCTCTTTGTCTAAGAGTATTGCATATTGGGTCTAGGTTTGGGAATCCGTCAACCCCAATAACTCGATAACTCGTACGACAGAGGACTCATAACCAATCAGAGTTACAACTGGTAACCCATATCAGTTTATCTCCACTGCGATAGCCATCGACTTGTGGTTGTAGTCATGTCCTGCACAGCACGACATCAACTCCTTATACTGAGAGAGACGAACCCCCTTGACTTCTCACTTCCTCTACATGCTTCGGGACTATACCCAATAAAATCCTGTTTGCATGACTCCTTTAAGCCATGGTAGGGTAGAAGTCTAAGTATATTGGGAATACATATGAGACACTATGATGATCTTAGGTTTTATGGACTACCCTCTGCCTATGTCATAAGAGAACTGCTACCTGATATTGGTATATCACCAACTAGGAGTTCTCGATGAGTCCGTCTGGTGTATCTCATTCAATGAGCACCTGTATACAATTCTCGATGTCAAACTTCAATAGCTGCATGATCAGCTATCACTCTCTAACCGGGTCAGGAAACGTACACACTAGTCTAAACTAAAGTACCGATATCCAGTCTTGATACTCCCACGACGAAGGATATTTAAGATTGTGCTTATTGACTACCTAGGCCCCACTAGTATCATCTCCATCATCGTCCTGGTAGTCAGCAAAATCCTAGGGCTTTATCTCATATCTAAACGATATATGATAGTGAATAAAACACATCACATGAAAGATAAAGATCAACCAGATAACATACTATCATATCGAATAAGATTTGTTCTCTCGTATAGGTCCTCCTTCAATTACAATAATTGACTTGAGGGCACCTATATCCAACACGTATAACTATTTTGGCCTTCATCAAGAGTTAGTACGAATGCATCTAGATTAATCTGGATAATGACGGGTTGAACATGACTTACGACTTATGATATTTTGGCCTTTGTCAAGGTCATAAGATGCTTGGGGTAAAAATCCACATCAAGAGTTTTAAACATAAAGGAAACTTGCAGGCATGCGCATACCTTTTGGAGTGCAGTGACTTGAGTGGTTTCTGTCAGGTTATCACACGGTGATAGTTGGGTCACGATTCTCACTGTGAGTAGGATTACTCTTCGAGAGATTTTCACTTCACAATTAGATAACCTATTAGGTATCTAGAAAGTGTTAACGAGGTTATGCCTTTGCGGAAACGGGGTTATTTAATTAGGTCCATGAGAAAACACGGGGACTCTCCCTCGGAGTACCAACACTGTCCTGGCTGAACGGTTGGCGAACTTGTAAGGTATAAATGATCCCGAATAGTTCTCTTTTTAGGGTTTGAAGAGAATTCAAGGAAATAATGGGAGCCATCATGATTAAGTAAAGTGATTAACCAATCTAATTCAGGTTAATGTGCATATCGAGTGTTTCTTTTCCATCTCTCTCTTTGGCAGTGACCATGTCCTGACCTTAAACAAAAACTCGTAAATCAAGTTGATCGAAACCTTCTTACAAACCTGGCTTTGTTTTGTCATGATTCACGACAAAGTCATATATATCCATGCCACTCCTACTTTACCCTTTGCTTTCTCCAGAATTTTCCGTATCACTACGAAGATCCATATAAAATAGATATAACCATAACGTATAGTTACATACAAACTCATAGAAAT
Source organism: Agapanthus africanus (assembly GCA_030015575.1). Lineage (NCBI taxonomy): Eukaryota > Viridiplantae > Streptophyta > Magnoliopsida > Asparagales > Amaryllidaceae > Agapanthus > Agapanthus africanus. Next base: position 306,106,158 of record JASDDO010000029.1, read on the forward strand.
TTATTTCAGTTCGAGAATGGATTCCGGTTCTGGGAAAATAGAATAGGATTATCCAGTTGTCTTTTATACTAACCTTCTCTCAGGTTGCGAGGGCTCTTAGTATTAGGAGAGCACACATATTACGCTTATTGGATAGTCTTCATCCAAGCCTTAGACAGGCGTTAAAGGTAGGGAAAGAAGAAAACCAATTAGCCTAAGTAAGGTATACAGAAGGTAAGAAGTAAAGAAAAATAAAAGGATTGGAGTAAGAGAAATGGAAATTGTAACTAGTCTGATATTGGAAGAGGCATTATTAGGAATACCCGGCCACCCTCTCGAAATATTTTCATGTTTCAGTTTTGCAGTGCGGTGTTAATTAAGAACGGCTTTCCCAATAAGATTCTAACTCCAGGGTATGTATTTACCAGACTTGATTCTCACATCTGTATTGTAATTGGTGAGTAGAATAATAGGAAATGGATGATTAGATCCTTAAAAATCAGAATTCTTTATAATTGGTGATATTTGAGGAAATCACCTGGCTTTTGCTTAACTGCAAATATTTGATTTGGAATATCCGTTGTTATGCACTAATTTCAAATTGATATATCTGTACATTTATTTTATAAAGTGAGATATAATTTTTTTAAAATTATGTTTATAACATTTACCATTATCAGTTGATGATTAGGTAAGGTGCATTCAATAATGGTGTAATTCTTCTTATCCATAATACAGTTTTCAACCTACAACACACATGGTCTGAGTTATTAAATTCAGAGAACTTATATAAAGTATTGTATGTTATCCGATTTCCATTAGAACAAGGGGTTGGTACTCATACTATATTCCATTTACTTGTGAATTCTCCTGGTTTTAGACATGCATTTCGTTGAAATACAAGGTCCAAATTTTATGAAGTTATAGGTATAAGAATAAAGTAGAGAACCAAACATTGGAAGTATCAGGATTTTTCAAGGTGATCGAAAATGTAGATACTTATGCTAGGTATTCCATTATAAGTAATATATTTGAGAACTTGCTTCTTTCACAGGTTACACATCCGTGGGTGCATTTCTTGATGAGTAATGCTGCATGGCCTTCTTCCATTTAGTCTATATGCACTGGAAATAGCTGTATAAATTTTGAATCTGGTTCCAATTAAATGAGTGCCTTTGTTTCTATATTGGATATAGAATGGATTCATATCTTAACGATGTTAAGGTATAAGAAGTTTTCCGGATTATGCTTAAAACCAGAATCCGGATAAACTCAAGGCACATTTTCAGTAATGCCAGTTTGTGTGTTACCCGGGCTTAAATGAGGGTTAATATCCTACCATTTGCAGGATCAATAGTTATATTGTTCTTGACTCGCCACCTTTTAGTAAAATGAATTCTTTTCATAAAACATAAGTGAGAGTATGGTAGAACTGGAAGCGATTCCAGAACCAGAAATGATTACTGAATATTTAATAGAACCTAAGGATTCAATTGGATTCGACAATCCAATAGCCACTACATAGATTTAGTAGGTAACCTCAGCCACCCGAGAGGTACTTCGGTTTCCTCATAAATGGTGACAGGGAGGTTTGCATCGTGGTTATGATGGCCCTACTGTTGGGTTCCCTAGGTTGGCAGCAAGGTTTCTGGAGGCATCGTTCATGCCGTTTTCAAATTTTTGCCGTTCTAAAGAACCCTAACCTTAGAATCTTAACTAGAGAATTAAACAATACATGATGCAAACAACTTTACATCTAATTGAATGAGGAATACAACCTTTGTAGACCGGTACTTCACTTTTAAAGCTCCGTGTAGTAGTCCCTTCGCTCGAAGTAGTGAACACCCGAACTCTGTTAAGGGTTCACATGAAGAAATGAACAAGCTTGCTCGATGTCTTCGAGGCCGAAGATGATCTACGTCGAGGAGACTCAAGCTCAGCTACCTCTTCACTAATGGTAGATTAGTGAAGCAAACACCCTAAACTAAATGTCTAATAGTAGAGGATGATGAAGTAGGAAATGGGCTCACTTTAGATTTTATTTTCTCACAATATTTCATCACTTTCTCAAGATCAGGAGAGCTAGAATGAGATCAAGAAGAAGATGATCAAGTGATGAAGAGAATAAATCACATGAGATTAGAAATGCAACCATGGTGAGTATATGACATACACTAACCCTTGTAGAGACTAAACCATGGCTAAGTGTTAAGGTTGGGTTAATAAATATCTTAAGCTAGACAAAACAAGTGGACTTAGTCAATGGTTCTACTAGCTTCTACAAGCTTTAACCATTATACCAATTTCCATTAATTTTGATTAACTTAAATAAATAAAACGCTTCATAACATCTAGCATGGTGTGAGTCTCTTAGATCCTTGTTGCATGTATAACCTAGCATGACACATGAATATATATCACGTATATATTTTGTGCACAAGAAAACAATACAATTAACATATATCACATATATGCTATGTGTATCATTAAGTGAGAAAAAGAAATACTTAAGTGAGCTAATATTAGTTAATGCAATGTAATATATCAAATATAATATTATACATTAAATTATTAAATCAACACTTGATTTAATAATCCGGCTATATCACATATAACCGACTAATATCAAATGTAACAATCTATCGAATCAACTCTTGATCCGATAACCCGGCTATATCACATATAACCATCCGATATTACATATCACGAGAATAGAATGCAGTATCACATACGCGCACTAATCTCAGTCCCGCACACATCACATATGTGCTCCTACTTTATTTCGTATGAATCAAGAAACCTCTGTGTAGGACTCTAAAGACTCGTCAATATGCCGGCAGTAGGTGATGATCATATCAAATATCCACAAGCCGCAAGCGGTTTGCTAAACGTAACGGCCACCCCGGTATTGAGCAATCAGAAGATCAACAAGTAAGCCTGCTCATACTTCCGCGAATCCAATCAGTAACACTACCGTACAGTCCGGTCTCTTCGTCTGATATGTCGTATATCTTGCCTGGGGGTGGTAAACGTTAGACCCCCAATAGCTTGATAAGTCAAGCCGATGTGAGGCTCACAACGGGTCGAGAAACTACTGATAACACTTACCAGTAAATCTCAGAAATAGCTCTGGCCAGGGACTTCCTATTATAGCCAATCGAGCACAGCGCAACATCAACCCCCAATATCGGGAGAGACGAAATCCCCTCCTATCGCTCATTGCCTCCATGTGACTCGGGACTGTACCCAAAAACCACCGTTTTGCACGTTCTCTTGAATGAGGTAAGGTGGAAATCAAAGCACAGTGGGAATCACACAAGACTTTATGACAATCTCGGGTCGACAGACTAACTTGTACCAGTGTCATCAGAGAACTGCCATCTGACGTGAGGTATAATACCATCTAGGAGTTCTCGGCGAGTCCGTCCAGTGTACCCAGTCTCCACTGAGCACCAGTATATCATCTCTGATGTCAAACACCAATGGATATGGGATCATCCATCGCCCATCTACATGGGTCGAGAAGGTATACGCTAGTCTGCTCTGGTATATCGATGCCCCGTCTCGATACACCCATGACTAGGGATATTAAAGGATGTACTCCGGAATACCTTTGTCCCACTAGTATGATCCGCATAATAATCCAGGTAGTGAAGTAAACATCCTAAGGGCCTTATCAACATGTAACAGAGAGACAATTAGTGTACATGTTAAGATAAAGAGTAACCGGATAGCATACTATCATGTCAAGCAAGAAAGTCCTCCCTATGTATGTCCAAGCATCCACTATAATATACATAATATGTACAATAATGGTCTCTAGGGCATATATATAACTAACACCTACTAGTTATCAATTTGCCATCGAAAGCGGTGACTTCTGGATGATGTCCAGATGCCAGATATCCAAGTTGGACTCTACACACTTCCGTAAATTATGGAATTTGCTGGGTTATCCTAAAGGGGCAAAACCCATTAAGAGCTAGTAGATATTTCGAGATCAGTGCAGGTGGAAAGACAGTAATCTAATAAGGTGAGACTTGTAGTAAAGAGTTTTTATTAAATACCCATTATAGATTGTGATGAATCTTTTTCTTCAATGTCTGTGCTGAAGTCCATACGGATATGACTTGCTACTGCTACTATTCATGACTATGAGATCTGGCAGGTGGATGACTATAATGCCTTTCTAAATGGGAATTTAGAAGTGCAGATGTATAAGATTCTGCCAGAGGGTTGTTGTAATCAGTGGGAGCAGCAGAAGCGTGGTAGGCCAGTAGCTTACATCAATTTATTGACTAAAGCAAGTATAGTGGAGATAGATCATCTATTCTTGATGTGACAGTTATAGTGTTTGACTTCATCAAGAATGACAGATTGACCTGGTATGAAGATTAAGTAGGGAGTACTGTCCTGGTTTTTGGATGACATACTTCTAATAGGAATCAATGTTCCTATAATATAATCGGTTATACTGTGGTTGTCACAAATGTTTCTTCACAAAGAAATTAGATAAAAGATCAGATATTCTGATGACTAGATCTATGGTTTTAGATCTAGATTTTGGAAATGTCCTAATTCGGGTATTTAAACACTATTCTAAAGTATTTTAGAATGGACGACTCCTGGTGTGGGGGTGTACCCACAGGAGATGGAGTCATCCTCTCTATAAAGATGCCTTCGGACTGATGAGGAGAGGGATTTGAATGATTGGCATATCACTTGCATAGACAATTGAGTCAATCATAAGATGTCAAGTACCACATCTGTTATTGCTTTTGCACTAGCTACAATAAGCAGATATTAATCAAATCGTGAAGAAACATTAGGGAAGCAGTTATGAACATGAGAGAAAGTTCTTGGTATATGGCAAAGGCAGCCTCCTTCAGGAGGCGGAGGTTTCCAAGTTGACCTGGATGACAGAGCGGCCATTAGAGTTAAAGTTTACCCTCTTCTGAGGGGTAGTATGTTGGACAGTAGTCCAAGCGGATATTGAGGTGGGTATAGTGCAGGATACTAATTAAATTTACTGGAAGATACAGTCTAAGAAGTTTGTTAGATTTGGAGTTCATTTGTGAACTTGGTCCCATGAATATCCAGACAAGTTCTAAGACAGGTATCGCACATATCGAGAGATAGCCATTCTCTACAAAGTTGAGATATAGAGAGATAAAAATAGAAACATTCGAGCGGATCCACTCAGTGAGGCTATTTCTTGAACACGAATGTCTCACAAGCATGTCTTGCAAAAATGATTAGTAGAGAAGTTATGTGTTCGGCATCACACAGGCTGTGAGTGTGCAAAACAACAATGATTAGCCTTAAGTGCAAATGGGAGATTGTTGGCTATAGTGCCCTCAAAGTAATTATTGTAATTGCAGGCAGGCGATTATGATGATTGAGGGAGGATCTATACGGGTAAAATAGTCTTATTCGAGATGATAGTATGCTATCTTGTTCATCTCTATCATCATATTCATGTATTATGTGGTATTACGGATCACTATTATATGTTGATAGAGCCTTTAGGATTCCTGCTTGACTACTTGGGTTATTGTGGCGGTCACACCTGTGAGAACTGGGTAATCTATAAGAAAATCTTTAAATGTCCCTAATTGTGGGAATATCGAGACTGGGCATCGATATTTTAGAATAGACTAGTGTATATGTTTCTTGACCCTAATGAGAGGCGATGGCCCATCTCACAGCCATTGGTTTCAGTTAGTCACCAAAGATAGTATACATGTGCTCATTGGGTTATGAGTTACACTGGAAGGACTCGTCGGGAATATGCTAGATGGTATTAAACCTAGTGTCAGGTAGCAGTTCTCTGGTAAAATGAGTATAGGTTAGTTTGTCGACCTGAGATCGTCATTTGTATTGTGTGAGTTCCTACTGTGCTTTGATTAATACCCTACCATGGCTCTACTGAGTCGTGCAAACAGGTTTTAGTTGGGTACAATCCCGAGCCACATGGAGGAGTAAGCAGGTCGTCAGGGATTCATCTCTCCTGGTATTGGGGGTAGATGTCGCGCTGTGCACGGGTAGCCATCACCAGAAATTCTCGGCCGAGGTGGACGAGAATTATTGATTTGGATCAGTAGTTTTTCAGTGGGTGATGGGTTTTACACCGACAAGACTTATCGTGTTATTAAGGGTCTGACTTTATCCACTGCCTAGACCCGTTATGTGATACTCTTAGATGAACAGAATAGACTGTACGGAGACTGTCACTTTCTGGCTCAGTAGGAATACGGACAAGTTTGCTTGTTGGCGTTCCTTTCGTTCAATACCTGGGTAGCCGTTACATACAGCTAGTGCCGCTAACGTGATTGTGGTTAAACCCATTGCCAACATATTGTCGAGACTTTAGAGTCCCACACAGAAGGTTTCCCAGCTCGGGCGAAATGATGTAGTATACGTATTATGATACATACTTGGTTCGATTAAAATATGTGCTTTTGTGCACATACTTTTTAAAAGTCTACCCTAGCACCGCCATGAGGTTTTAATAACACCAAGCATGCCAAATTCAAATTTTTATAGGTGCTAAGCTAGACCAAACAAGATCTTTAACTAGATTATTAGGGTTTTAGTTTGATATCAAGGTAAACTATAAGAAGTGAAGATGGCTATACCCTCGTATATTGAGTCTTTCACTTCACATGCTCTATGTAGTAGTCCCGTGACTCCACTAGGCTCCACTTGAGGGTTTGGACGAGCTTCCTCCGATAACCTTTGTGCTGAAGATGATCCACGTGAAGTCCCTCCAACTCAAGCCGCCTCTATACTAAACTATTTTAGTGTAGAAAACACGCTACACTTGATCTCTAGTCAAGTGTAGGATGGTGAAGTAGGGGTTTAGAAGCTCGCTAGTTTATGTTCAAGCTTCATGATTCACATCACATGTGAGGGTTGAAGCTTGAACCATGGTGGTGTTAGTGTATATGCCTTAGAGGCCATTACTTTATCATACTAGTTTGTATATTACTAGATGGAAGCTTTGGATATTCACAGTTATATAGACAATCTTGCTCAAAATGGTAGTATGTTACTTGGTTTTTCTCTACTTCAATATGCGCATGTGTTTCTGTTAGCATATCGCTTATACATATTAGTAGAGCCCTTTGGATCTTTGCTTGATTACCAGCGTTGTGATGGCAGTCACACTTGTGGGGGCTGGGTAATCTATAGGCACATCCTTATACAGGTCCCTAGTCATAGGACTATCGAGACAGGGCATCGATACTCCGGAGTAGACTAGCGTATGCGCTTCTCATCCCAGCAAGGGAGATGGTCTGTCCCACATCCATCAGTACGTCGTACTGGAGATAGTATGCGGGTGCTCGTTAGTTTACGAGTACACTGGACAGGACTCGTCGGGAACTGATGGTTGGTATTATACCTATCGTCAGTTATCAGTTCCCAGGTGACATGAGTACAGCTTAGTCCGCTGACTTGACACTGTCACTTCGCCTCGAGTGTATTCCCACTGTACTTAGATTACTACCCTACAACGTCTCAAAGGAGTCGTGCAAACAGGTAGTAGTTGGGTGCAGTCCCGAAGCACTTGGAGGCAGTGACGGTTAGACAGGATTCGTCTCTCCCGGTATTGGGGGTTGATATCGTGCTGTGTCTAGGAGAGCCGTTACACAAGTAGTCCCTGGTGAGGGCAAGCGAGATATACTGGTAGGTTTCCAGTGTTATCTCAGGGTGTTCTGGGCTACACTCCAACACGACTTGTACCGCTATTAGGGGACTGACGTTTACCACCCCCTAGGCCCGCCATGCGATATTCTCAGACGAACGGACCGGACTGTACGGAGATTGTCACATACATGCTCAGTAGGAGTTCGGATGGGTTTACCTCATCGGCCTTCTTATCGACATCTACCTTGGGGCCGTTACGTACAGCTAGTGCCGCTTGCGGTCTGTGGTTAAACCCACTGCCAGCGTAGTGTCGAGTCTTTAGTGTCCCACACAGAGAGTTTCCCTGCACTGAGCGAAACATGTAGAGGCGGTATGGTTTTACGGCAGGGCTACGACAACTTACGTACACTTGTGTGCGTATGCTGTTCGGGCAGGCAATACCAGTGGGCTTTGGTTTAAGCCGGATCCTAGTATTGCACGGATGGATTTGTTTTGTCTTCTGTGCTTTCGCAATCTACGGAATGCGGATGCGGGTGTGTATGCACAATTTTGAGGAGCGAAGAAGAAGGAGGTGCCTCATTAGGGTTTTGACAGTTGATTCGGTCAAAACTATTATGAGGCGGACTCATTAGGGTTTTGGCAGTTGGTTCGGTCAAAACCATTATGAGCCGGGGATATTATTTACTAATCTTTTTAGTGATAATTATGTGATGGCTAATTGCTTTGACCATTTGACCACACTTGACTTTGTTGACCGTTTGACCAAAGTTGACTTGGACCTTTATGAGAGGTCTAGAGTATTCTTTGGTTTTCTTTTTATATTTGAGTTATGAAAATGGTCAAGTCATTAGTTGCCATCAACTTTATCTTGAAAAGATTAGTCATGATGTTGTTGGTGTATTATTGAACCATGGTTCATTTTCTTAGTTCATTTCTTGATCTCTCATTCTCTCTCTCTTAAGAAAATGAAATGAGAAAGCTCCATGGTTCTCCTTCATCTTCCTCCTCTTGAAAAATTCCTTTGATCTCATGTGTTGAGAGAAAAAGGATCCAAATAGACAAACACTCCCATCTACCTCTTCTACACAACCTAGGACATTAAGACTAGCGATCTTGTTGCCCTAGTTGCCTCGGCTCGAGATGGAGCTCGGAACACAACTCTCGGGTGGATCGTCTTCGACTCAAGAAGGCCGCGGAGGTGATCAAGATCCGGATCGATCCTCGGAGCTTGGATGGACGAGCAGGACAGTGGAGAGAAGACCCGAAGGACCGGTATCGTGAGGTATAATCTTTATGGCATAGTAGATAGCACCTCTAGTAGTTTGCTAGTTTGTAGTTTAGCAAAGATCCTTCTTTTAGTCCATGTTGCCTTTGCGCCAAAAATTGTTTTTCGTCGTTTCCGCCTCCCCGTAAGAACCGGGGTGCGCAACGTGGACTTACAGTGGTATCAGAGCCTAGCTAAACACAAACTAGCTTATTAGCAAAGTATTTGGAATTTCGATCGGAAAAAAAAAATCACAAAGCACGTCCGGAAAAACCATGTTTCTGCCGATTTTTTATACTTCTCGAAAAATGATTTAACATACATGAAAATTCGGCTCAGGGTTTTGTAAAAACACAGAACAAAAATGATCTAGTGACTCGGTCAAAGCGCCGCGGATCCGCGGCAAGAACATGCTTCCTGCCGCGGATCCGCGGCCGAGTTGACTCGGCCGTGGACCGTGTTTTATGCAGTGTTCTTATTTGGATGTTTTGGGATTTTTAGTATAGTTTGTTTCTGCCCAGATTTTCCAGAGAACAAATTTGTTTTTGTGGCGGTTACAAATCCGTATTTTGATCGAAATTCCATAGACTTTGGTTAAAGGATTATCTGTGATGTGATATATGTATTGAACGTCTGCTAATCGCTATATGTCGATTAGTGGGGGTTATACATTTCTGTGATCTGTAATGTTGATGGTATGTGTATATGAACTCGTTGGATTGTCGCGAATGAGTAGCCGAGTGGATGTGAGATGAGAGTTTCTTTTTCTTTCATTCATGTAAAATTTGTAATTGATGTAAAATTATTTTATGGCCGCACATCCGGGATGAGGTTGTAGCCGCCATTGTATAATTTCTTTTACTGTTTTTGCTCCTAGGATAGACCCAAGGTGGGGTGCACAAACTACCGGGTATCTCGAAATGCCGAGTGGCCTACTCACATTGTTGAGGGAGGTTGCTTCGCTTCGGGTACTTGGCGGGTAGTTTGCCACACCCGTAGGGGTCTAGGGTGGGGTTTGGCTATTCATCGCGACCATGTAATCCGCTTTTCGTTGCAGGCTCGAACAAATTGCGGATTCCTAGTATATCCAAAGTGTTCATCTGTGATCTGGAATGGCTATCATTGCATCTGACGAATGTATATATCTATATATGATATCTATTTAGGCGTTGCTTATGTTTTGCATCCGCGCTAATCCAGCCCTTGCTCTGTCGTTAGTTAAGTAACCTAACGGGTGATGACGGGACCCCGTGGCGAATGCGGATGGCATAAGCATACGTCATATTTTCGTTGTTTTCTGCAATGGTAGGATTAAATGATGGGACGCATTAAAATTAATGCAAGAAAATAAACCAAGTAAAGTCGTTGGAACACTTTCAAAACCACTCGGTTCTTTTCAAAAACCAACTTTTAAATGTGGAGCTTGAACCACTCCTTTTAAAAGCTATCTCGTTCCATCGATTATATCAAGTTCACTACGTTCACGGTTTCGCCAAAACCATTCGTAGCCCTCCGTCATTTCATATGGATAGTCAATAGCATTCAAGCTGTGTTTGTTGGCCAAAGTCAAGGCACAGTGTTTAGTAGCTATTGGGTATTCATATGCAGCATAGATAGATGCGTTGTTTTGGGACAGTCGTACTGCCTTGTTGGCCAAAGTCAAGGGTAGGTACGGGTGGGTTCAAATTAACCTGGAGAATGACGGGTAGAACTTGACATGTGACTTATGATTTGTTGGCCAAAGTCAAGGTCATAAGAGCATGGGGCAAAAATCCACATCGGGAGTTTCTAAAGAAACTGAAACTTGCTAATGCTGCATACCATTTGGAGTGTGATGATTCTGGTAGGATTCCTTCAGTTTTTTCACACGATAATATTTGGATCCCGATCCTACTGTGAGTATATGCTACTCCTCGGGAACTTTCTCACTTAACGATCAATGCTATAAACCAAGTAGGTGTCTAGAAAAGTGTTAGCGGAGCTACGCTCATAGGGAAAAGAGGTTACTTAATTAAGGCACTTCGCGAAAGCGTTGGAAAACCTCCCTCGAAGTACCGACACTGGCGTGGCTGAACGATTAAGCAAGTATTGTACGGTGAGATTGATTATGACTAATTCTTCCTTTATGGTTTGAGGAGGGATTCGAGAGACAGTGGGAGCCATCCTGTTTAGATAAACTAAAAACCAATCTAAACTTGCAAGAGCATCATGCTGAGTGTTTTTCTTCTCTCTCTCTTAATTGCAGCGACCCAGTGACCACACCTAGGTTACATCTAGATAATAAAATGACTGAATCTGACTGTTATGATTGGCAAAGGTCTGTCCAGATGTCCATTGCCCATGACAAGCTGGGACACCTTTTAACTAATCCAACCCTTACCGTCACAGGACCAGTTTCCCCTGTCACGGATATTGATATCCATAAGACATCGGGAAAAGACTGTGCGAAAGCCAAGTGCCTCGTGTTAGCCTCAGTTGATGGTACATACCAGAGGCAGCACGAGAAGATGGACTTAGTTTCTATCTTCCTCCATAACAAAGATTTATATGGAGAGCAATCTTGTATCGCAAGATATGAGACCTCGAACGAATTGCTTCCAGCGAGGTTGGTTATCGGGTCATCTGTAGGGGGCAACGTCCTTATAGAGACCAGCTATTTTGAGCTCATGGACTTGAAGACCATGTTGAAGAACGGGTCAGATGCTGACTTGATTCTACAGTCTCTACCATCTACCCTGAAGGAAACCAGGGAAGTAGAAGGAAAGGGATGGGCAAAAGTTTCAGGACTGGATGTAGTAAAAGAGGGACGTTCCTATTGTTACAGGAATGAACATTGGCAGAAGGATTGCAGGGTTAGCAAAGCCAGTAGCCAGGATTCGAAGCATGTTGTGGCTTCGGCTTCGGGTGTGTTTGTGATAAAGAACTGTATGTCAGTTAACCCTACTTCCTGGGTATTGGATACCGGATCAGGATCTCACATCTGTAATTCGTTACAGGCTCTGAGAAACCATAGGGTTATCAAGTTAGGTGATATGACTCTCAGGGTTGCTAACGGAATGAGCATGTACGCTGAATCCGTAGGGGAGTATCATCTTGGACTGACAACTGGGCAGATATTGATTCTGCGTGACTGTTTTTATGTACCAGGTGCGACTTGTAATATCATATCTGTATCCTTACTTTCTAAGGAAGGATATGATTTTACTTTTGTAAGCGATGTGGTCAACATCCACCTAAATCAAGTTCTGATTGGGTCAGGTACATTAAAAAACGGGATATACGTATTGAATCAAGCTCAGATTTTCAGTGTCCAGAACACACTTAAAAGAAAGTCTCCGGAATTAAATCAGGCTTTCTTATGGCATTGTAGACTGGGTTACATTAATGAGACACGATTAACAAAGTTACATAAAGAAGGATACTTGGATCCGTTCGAGTACCAGTCTTATGCCACTTGTGAATCTTGTCTCATGGGAAAGATGACAAAGACTCCGTTCACTGGACACGGAGAAAGAGCAAGCGAGCTCTTGGGACTCATACAAAGTGACGTGTGTGGTCCAATGTTTACACATGCGCGAAGTGGTTATTCATATTTCATTACTTTCACAGATGATTTCTCTAGGTATGGACATGTCTTCCTGATGAAGCATAAATCCGAGGCCTTTGAGAAATTTCAGGAATACAAGAATGAAGTTGAAAAACAAACAGGCAAAAGTATCAAGACACTGAGATCTGATCGAGGTGGTGAATACTTGAGTGCCGAGTTTCTGGGCTACTTAAAAGAGAATGGAATTCTCTCTCAGCTTACTCCTCCATACACACCACAACACAACGGTGTATCGGAAAGGCGGAATCGAACCCTATTGGATATTGTTCGTTCCATGATGAGTAAGGCTGAGTTACCGAAATCTTTCTAGAGTTATGCGCTAGAATCAGCTGCATATCTTTTGAACCGGATTCCAACTAAGACTGTGCCTACTATACCATATCAGATGTGGTGTGGGAAGAAACCCTATCTTAAGCACATTAAGACATGGGGATGTCCAGCTTTTGTTAAAAAGCAGCATGCAGACAAGCTCGAGGCACGTTCAGTACAGTGTAAGTTTGTGGGATACCCAAAGAACTCCAAGGGGTATCTTTTCTATTACGCAGAGGAACAAAAGGTTTTTGTTTCTCGTCATGCCCGCTTCTTGGAAACTGAGTTTTTGGAAAACCAGATAAGTGGGAGCGCAATAGAACTGGAAGAAATTCCAGAACCACGAGCTATTGCTGAAAGCTTAGTAGAACCATAGGGTTCGAAAGAACAGGACATTCCTACGCCGCTCCGCAGGAGTAATAGGCAGTCTCATCCGCCCGAAAGATACTACGGTTTTCTCAAAGACGGGGATAGAGAGGATTGCACTATTTACTATGGTGAGCCTACTTGCTTCCAGCAAGCCATTCAGAGCGGTGACTCGGTAAAATGGCTGGATGCAATACGGACCGAGATGGAGTCCATGTACACCAACAAAGTTTGGACTTTAGACTTTGCTCCAGAAGGGGTAAAACCCGTAGGATGCAAATGGATCTTCAGAAAGAAGATTAGTGTAGATGGGTAGGTTGAAACCTATAAAGCTAGACTTGTTGCAAAGGGTTTTCGTCAAAGACCTGCCTTGGACTATGGCGAGACCTTTTCTCCAGTGGCTATGCTCAAATCCATTCGGATCCTTCTTGCCATTGCTTCTTTCCACGATTATGAAATCTGGCAGATGGACATAAAGACGGCTTTCCTAAATGGAAATTTAGAAGAGTGCATCTATATGGATCAGCTGGAGGGATTCATTCAGAGTGGGAGCAGCGGTAAAGTGTGCAAGTTGCTCAAGTCCATCTATGGACTAAAGCAGGTATCGCGGAGTTGGAACATCTGCTTTGATGATACTGTCAAGGAATTCGACTTTATCAAAAACCCAGATGAACCATGCATTTACAGTAAGATTCTAAGGAGAACTGTGGTATTTCTCGTCTTGTACGTGGATGACATTCTCCTAATAGGAAATGATATTCCTATGCTATAGTCATTTAAAGGATTCTTGTCACAGAGGTTCTCCATGAAGGACCTGGGCGATGCCAACTACATTCTGGGGATCCAGATCTATTGTGATAGATCTAAGAGGATGTTGGGACTTTCGCAGTTCAGGTACATCGACACCATACTGAAACGATTCAGTATGGAAGATTCCAAGCACGGTAATTTACCGGCTTGTCACGGGATCACCCTCTCCAAAGAGATGCCTCCCAAGACTGATTTGGAAAGGGATCGCATGTCTATTATACCCTACGCTTCTGCGGTAGGTTCTATAATGTATGCGATGTTATGTACCAGACCAGATATAGCATACACATTGAGCGTTGTAAGACGGTATTAGTCGGACCCAGGGGAGAAACACTGGATAGCAGTAAAGAACATTCTCAAGTACCTGAGAAGGACTAAGGAGATGTTCTTGGTGTATGGCGGAAAAGACCTCCAGATCGAGGCCTTTGCTGACTCCAGCTTTCCGAGTGACAAGGATGACTCCAAGTCCATGTCGGGTTATGTCTTTACCCTCAATGGAGGGGCGGTTTGCTGGAAGAGTTCCAAGCAGGAAACCGTTGCTGACTCAACTATGGAAGCGGAGTACATAGCTGCTTGCGATGCCGCAAAGGAAGCTGTCTGGATGAAGAAGTTCCTCACAGAGCTTCAGGTGGTTCCTACCATTGTTGATTCAATACCGCTATATTGCGACAACGGCGCTATAGCTTTAGCGAAGGAACCTAGGTTCCATCAGAAGTCCAGGCACATTTTGAGGCGGTACCACCTGATCAGGGAGATCGTAGATCGCCGGGAGATCGAGGTGAAGAGAGTAGATTCGGAGAATAACACTGCAGATCCACTCACGAAGGCCCTACCCCAGACTCAGTTCGAGCGGCTGATCGAGATGATAGGTCTTCGATACGCCAGTATATAGCCTTAGTGCAAGTGGGAGATTGTTAGTGTATATGCCCTATAGGCCATTACTGTATCATACTAGTTTGTATATTACTTGATGGAAGCTTGGGATATTCACAGTTGTGTAGACAATCTTGCTCAAAATGGTAGTATGCTATTTGGTTTGTCTCTACTTCAATATGCGCATGTGTTTCTGTTAGCATATCACTTATACATATTAGTAGAGCCCTTAGGATCTTTTGTTGATTACCAGCGTTGTGATGGCAGTCACACTTGTGGGGGCTGGGTAATCTATAAACACATCCTTATACAGGTCCCTAGTCGTAGGACTATCGAGACAGGGCATCGATACTCCGGAGTAGACTAGCGTATGCGCTTCTCATCCCAGCAAGGGAGATGGTCTGTTCCACAGCCATCAGTACGTCGTACTGGAGATAGTATGCGGGTGCTCGTTAGGTTACGAGTACACTGGACAGGACTCGTCGGGAACTGATG
Source organism: Agapanthus africanus (assembly GCA_030015575.1). Classification (NCBI taxonomy): domain Eukaryota; kingdom Viridiplantae; phylum Streptophyta; class Magnoliopsida; order Asparagales; family Amaryllidaceae; genus Agapanthus; species Agapanthus africanus. The sequence goes on from JASDDO010000029.1 coordinate 306,121,511, forward strand.
GTTGGTATTATACCTCTCGTCAGTTATCAGTTCCCAGGTGACATGAGTACAGCTTAGTCCGCTGACTTGACACTGTCACTTCGCCTCGAGTGTGTTCCTACTGTACTTAGATTACTATCCTACCACGGCTCAAAGGAGTCGTGCAAACAGGTAGTAGTTGGGTGTAGTCCCGAAGCACTTGGAGGCAGTGACGGTTAGACATGATTCGTCTCTCCCGGTATTGGGGGTTGATATCGCGCTGTGTCTAGGAGAGCCATTACACAAGTAGTCCCTGGCCAGGGAAAGCGAGATATACTGGTAGGTTTCCAGTGTTATGTCAGGGTGTTCTGGGCTATACTCCGACACAACTTGTACCGCTATTAGGGGACTGACGTTTACCACCCCCTAAGCCCGCCATGCGATATTCTCAGACGAACGGACCGGACTGTATGGAGATTGTCACATACAGGCTCAGTAGGAGTTCGGATGGGTTTACCTCATCGGCCTTCTTATCGACATCTACCTGGGGGCCGTTACGTACAGCTAGTGCCGCTTGCTGTCTGTGGTTAAACTCACTGCCAGCGTAGTGTCGAGTCTTTAGAGTCCCACACAGAGAGTTTCCCTGCACTGAGCGAAACATGTAGAGGCCGTATAGTTTTACGGCAGGGCTACGACAACTTACGTGCACTTGTGTGCGTATGCTATTCGGGCAGGCAATACTAGTGGGCTTTGGTTTAAGCCGGATCCTAGTATTGCACGGATGGATTTGTTTTGTCTTCTGTGCATTCGCATTCTACGGAATGCGGATGCGAGTGTGTATGCACAATTTTGAGGAGCGAAGAAGAAGGAGGTGCCTCATTAGGGTTTTGACAGTTGATTCGGTCAAAACTATTATGAGGCGGACTCATTAGGGTTTTGGCAGTTGGTTCGGTCAAAACCATTATCATCCGGGGACATTATTTACTAATCTTTTTAGTGATAATTATGTCATGGCTAATTGCTTTGACCATTTGACCACACTTGACTTTGTTGACCGTTTGACCAAAGTTGACTTGGACCTTCATGAGAGGTCTAGAGTACTCTTTGGTTTTCTTTTTATTTTTGAGTTATGAAAATGGTCAAGTCATTAGTTACCATCAACTTTATCTTGAAAAGATTAGTCATGATGATGTTGGTGTATTATTGAACCATGGTTCATTTTCTTAGTTCATTTATTTATCTCTCATTCTCTCTCTTAAGAAAATGAAATGAGAAAGCTCCATGGTTCTCCTTCATCTTCCTCCTCTTGAAAAATTCCTTTGATCTCATGTGCTGAGAGAAAAAGGATCCAAATAGGCAAACACTCCCATCTACCTCTTCTACACAACCTAGGACATCAAGACTAGCGATCTTGTTGCCCTAGTTGACTCCGCTCGAGGTGGAGCTCAGAGCACAACTCTCGGGTGGATCGTCTTTGACTCAAGAAAGCCGCGGAGGTGATCAAGATCCGGATCGATCCTCGGAGTTTGGATGGACGAGCAGGATAGCGGAGAGAAGACCCGAAGGACCGTTATCGTGAGGTATAATCTCTATGGCATAGTAGATAGCACCTCTAGTAGTTTGCTAGTTTGTAGTTTAGCGAACATCCTTCTTTTAGTCCATGTTGCCTTTACGCCAAAAATTGTTTTTCGCCGTTTCCGCCTCCCCGTAAGAACCGGGGTGAGCAACGTGGACTTACAGATGGCATGAAGAAGAGGAAGATGATGAGAGCAAGAGAGCAACAATGGGAGCAACTAAAGAATGAGTTCTAGTGTTGAATCAAATGAAGTGAATGAATGACAACCCTTGACCCCCACTCATTCAAGCGTGGAAAATAGTAATATAAAATTGCAACCATGCTTGAATAGTATGTCAAGATGAATAAACAAACAATAAAGCCCATTCCTTCATCCATGCTCCCAGTTTCCACCTCATTTTCTATTTTCCATAAAATAGAAAAACATGCCATGCTTCATAAAACATGTTAGTTATATGTATGCCCTAGAGGCCATTATTATACATATGATGTTTATTATAGTGGATGCTTGGACATATATAGGGAGGAATTTCTTGCTCGACATGATAGTATGCTATCTAGTTGCTCTTTATCTTAATATGTACACTTATTGTTTCTCTATTACATTTTGATAAAGCTCTTAGGATGAGTACTTGAATACCAAGATTATGATGCAGATCATACTAGTAGGGTAGAGGAAGTCGGTAAGTACATCCTTCAATTGTTCCTAGTCGTGTGAGTATCGAGACGAGGCATCAATATTCCAGAGTAGACTAGAGTATACGCTTCTCGACCCATGTGATGGGCGATGGATGATCCTATATCTATTGGTGTTTGATATCAGAGACGGTATATGGGTGTTCAGTGGAGACTGGGTACACTGGACGGACTTATCGAGAACTCCTAGATGGTATTATACTTATCGTCAGATAGCAGTTCTCTGGTGATACTGGTACAGGTTAGTTTGTCGACCCGAGATCGTCATAGAGTCTTGTGTAATTCCTACTGCGCTTTGATTTCCATTTTACCACGTTCAAGAGATCGAGTAAAACTGTTGTTTTTGGGTACAGTCCCGAGTCACATGGAGGCAATGAGCGATAGGAGGGGATTTCGTCTCTCTCGGTATTAGGGGTTGATATTGCGCTATTCTTGATTTACCATAACAGGAAATCCCTGTCCAGGGTTGATGAGATCTACTGGTTAGTGTTATCAGTAGTTTCTCGAATCGTTATGGGCCTTATATCGGCAAGACTTATCAGGCTATTGGGGTCTGACGTTTACCACCCCCAGGCCGAGATATGCGACATATCAGACAAAGAGACCAGACTGTACTGTAGTGTTCCTTATTGGATTCGCAGGAGTATGATCAGGCTTGCTTGTTGATCTTCTAATCGCTCAATAACCGGATGGCCGTTACGTTTAGCAGACCGCTTGCGGCTTGTGGGTGACTGATATGATCACCACCTACTGCCGGTGTATTGATGAGTCTTTAGAGTCCTACACAAAGGTTTCCTGGTTCAGGCGAAACGAAGTAGGAGCACATATGTGATATGTGCGGGACCGAGATTAATACATGTATGTGATACCGTATTCTATTCTTACGACATGTGATATCGGTCGGTTATATGTGATATAGCCGGGTTATCGAATCAAGTGTTGATTCGATAAGTTGATAGATTTGATATTAGTCGGTTGTATGCGATATAGCCGGATTATTAAATCAAGTGTTGATTTAATAATTTAATGTATAATTATATATTTGATATATTAACTTACATTAACTAATATTAGCTCACTTAAGATTTCTTTTTCTCACTTGTGTACACTTAGTATATATGTGATATATATTAATGTACATTTTTTTGTGTCATGCTAGATGATACATGAGACATGGGTGTATGAGACTCACATCATGCTTATCATGATGATGGGTTTTATTTATTTAATGTAAATCAAAATTAGTTAGAAATTAGTCACATGGTTCAAGCTTAGTGGAAGCTTGTAGAACCCATTGACTTAATTCACTAATTTTGTCTTATATTAGATATTTATTAACCCAACCATTATCTTAAACCATGGTTATGTCTCTATATGAGTTAGTATGAGATATTATCTCACCCATGGTTGCTATTCTCACAACTTGATTCATTCTACACTTGACTTTTTCCATGGTTGCTTTTCTTCATCTCCTTCCTCAAGCTTTCTTGCTTTTTGGGAGGTGAAGAAAATGCGTGAGAAAATAATTTCTAAAGTGAGCAAAATTCCTACTTCATTATCCTCTACTAGATTAGCCATTTAGTATAGGGTGTTTGCTTCACTAATTCCATATTAGTGAAGAGCTAGCTTGAGTTGGTGTCTCCTCGACGTAGATCATCTTCGGCCTCGAAGACATCAAGAAAGCTTATTCCTTTCATCTTGTGGAGCCTTTCTAGAGTCCAGAAGATCACTACTTGAAGCGAAGGGACTACTACACGGAGTTTATGAAATGAAGGGCCGGTCTACAAAGGTTGTATTCCATATTCACTTAGATTTAAAGATGTTTACATTTTAGTTTCGTCTAATTCTCTAAGTTAAGATTCTAGGTTAGGGTTCTTTAGCGCACCAAATTTTTTGAAACGACATGGTCGATGCCTCTCGAAACGCAGCGGCAACCCTAGGGAACCTTGCAGTGGTATCAGAGCCATGCTAGAGAATAAGACGAGTTTTGTAGAATTACGAAACTGAAACAACTCCAAAACACTCGAAATAAAAACCAAGTTTCTGTTGAAATTTGTAAGGTGTCGAATTTTTTTTTAAGAAACTGCAGAATGTTACATGAGATGTTACATGAACACTATAGGAAAAAGAACCCTTCTCGCCAGAAAATGACCGGCCACATGTTGAATAATACCGTCCTCACCGGTTTTTTAAACGAATTTGGGCTTCATTTTTGCGTAGTGTTCCAGTCTCTGGGTTTTGGTGTTTCAGGTGTTGCTTGTTTTTACTGAGATTGCATGTGATGTTATATTTCTGTAAAAGTAATTCATAGTGTTTCGTATTCATAATTTTAATATCGTTTCGGGTTATCTAGATAACGTTAAAAAGTTCGAACGGATATCAATAACCCATTTTTCCCTCGCTAGAAATTTTCCAAGAGTTGGATTTTACCAAGTTTAAAATCTTCAAAAAATCATGCAGGTGATTCTATGGACCCTCTAGAAGAACGAAAACATAACTCGATTCAGTGACCGCTGGAACCGCCACCAAACTATAGGGTTTGCGATAGTTCTGCGGCACCATAGGTGAGGCAAGGGTTGACCCTTCTACGGTTGGTCCATAGGTGCTGTGGCATGTTCTGGGTGTTTTTTTAAACTGTGTTCAAGTGTTGAGCTCTTTGGGAAGTTTTGGGTGTTTGTTGATTCGATCGAAAAGTTTAATATCGTCTAGCTATCTGTGAATTGCGATACAATATTTAGAATCTACAAAATTTAGTTTTATGGAAACAAATTTGAATTTTATAAATCTAGCAATTCAGTCTCATTTGATCGGTTGCTACGAGATTTTGTTGTGGATCAAAAGTCCGTCGCAATTACGTAGTGTACACGGATACTCACCGGGTAACCTTACCAGATAGCCATGCCCCATTACCCCGACCAAGTGACTGTAGAAGAACCCTGTCGCCAAAAGCATCCGTTCGGGTGCTCGCGGCCATGGGGTTCCACCTAAGTGCACTTCATCGACGACATCAGGGGTGCGGCCGTCTACTAAAGTTTCCAACGAGTATCCGATCAGGTTGTCAGAAATCTTATTGAATTACCCGACTGGTTGTTGAAAAGTGTTTTCAATATCGAGACTAAAATGCGGGGTTTATAATTGTTAGGCATGTGATGTCTAAAGAATTTATTTGGTTAGGCATGAAATCCAAAGTATGTGATATATAGGGTTTATGATATCTAAGGTGGTTGCGGATTCCAATTACTATAGTTTTCATTTTCTTTTCTGCGACCGTAAGTGTAATATGTGGGTATCGCCGGTTTCGTTGCTATATGTCAATGACAATTGGGATACACATATTCACTTAGGTTGATGACATGTGATATTATGTGTTGCTGTTGTAAGTCCACGTTGCTCACCCCGGTTCTTACGGGGAGGCGGAAACGGTGAAAAACAATTTTGGGCGCAAAGGCAACATGGACTAAAAGAAGGATCATTGCTAAACTACAAACTAGCAAACTACTTGAGGTGCTATCTACTATGCTATAGAGATTATACCTTACGATACTGGTCCTTCGGGTCTTCATTCCGCTGTCCTGCTAGTCCATCCATGCTCCGAGGATCGATCCGGATCTTGGTTACCTCCGCCGCCTTCTTGAGTCGAAGACGATCCACCCGAGAGTTGTACTCCGAGCTCCACCTTGAGCCGAGGCCACTAGGACAACAAGATCGCTAGTCTTGATGTCCTAGGTTGTGTAGAAGAGGTAGATGGAAGTGTTTGTCTATTTGGATCCTTTTTCTCTCAACACATGAGATCAAATGATTTTTCAAGAGGAGGAAGAAGAACTAGCAACCATGGAGCTCACTTCTTTTCTTCTCAGAAGAGAGAGAATGAGAAATCAATTATGAACCAAAGAGAATGAACCATAATTGCAATAATACACAAACAACATCATTACTAATCCTTTCATGATAAAGTTGATGGCTACATTTGAATTGACCATTTTCATAATCCAAAAATTAAAAAGAAATCCAAAGAAAACTCTAGACCTCTTATGAAGGTCCAAGTCAACTTTGGTCAAACGGTCAACAAAGTCAAGTATGGTCAAATGGTCAAAGCAATTAGCCATCATATAATTATCACTAAAAAGATTAGTAAATAATGTCCCCGGCACATAATGGTTTTGACCGAACGAACTGCCAAAACCCTAATGAGTCCGCCTCAAAATGGTTTTGACCGAATCAACTGTCAAAACCCTAATGAGGCACCTCCTTCTTCTTCGCTCCTCAAAACTGTGCATACACGCCCGCATCCGCATTCCGTAGAATGCGAATGCACAGAAGACAAAACAAATCCATCCGTGCAATACTAGGATCCGGTTTAAACCAAAGCCCATTGGTATTGCCTGCCCGAACAGCATACGCACACAAGTGCACGTAAGTGATCGTAGCCCTGCCGTAAAACCATACGGCCTCTACACGTTTCGATCAGTGCAGGGAAACTCTCTGTGTCGGACTCTAAAGACTCGACACTATGCTGGCAGTGGATTTAACCACAGACCGCAAGTGGCACTAGCTGTACGTAACGGTCCCCAGGTAGATGTCGATAAGAAGGCCGATGAGGTAAACCCATCCGAACTCCTACTGAGCTTGTATGTGACAATCTCCGTACAGACCGGTCCGTTCGTTTGAGAATATCGCATGGCGGGCCTAGGGGGATGGTAAACGTCAGTCCCCTAATAGCGGTACAAGTCATGTCGGAGTGTAGCCCAGAACACCCTGAGATAACACTGGAAACCTACCAGTATATCTCGCTTGTCCTGGCCAGGGACTACTTGTGTAATGGCTCTCCTAGACACAGCACGATATCAACCCCCAATACCGGGAGAGACGAATCCTGTCTAACCGTCACTGCCTCAAAGTGCTTCGGGACTGCACCCAACTACTACCTGTTTGCATGACTCTTTTGATCCGTGGTAGGGTAGTAATCTAAGTACAGTGGGAACACACTCGAGGCGAAGTGACAGTGTCAAGTCAGCGGACTAAGCTGTACTCATGTCACCTGGGAACTGATAACTGACGATAGGTATAATACCAACCAACAGTTCCAGACGAGTCCTGTCCAGTGTACTCGTAACCTAACGAGCACCTGCATACTATCTCCAGTACGACGTACTGAAGGCTGTGGGACAGACCATCTCCCCTGCTGGGATGAGAAGCGTATACGCTAGTCTACTCCGGAGTATCGATGCCCCGTCTTGATAGTCCTATGACTAGGGACCTGTATAAGGATGTGCTTATAGATTACCCAGCCCCCACAAGTGTGACTGCCATCATAACGCTGGTAATCAAGCAAAGATCCTAAGGGCTCTACTAATATGTATAAGCGATATGCTAAAAGAAACACATGCCCATATTGAAGTAGAGACAAACCAAGTAGCATACTACCATTTTGAGCAAGATTGTCTATACAACTGTGAATATCCCAAGCTTCCATCAAGTAATATACAAACTAGTATGATACAGTAATGGCCTCTAGGGCATATACACTAACAATCTCCCACTTGCACTAAGGCCATGTACTGGTGTATCGAAGACCTATCATCTCGATCAGCCGCTCGAACTGAGTCTGGGGTAGGGCCTTCGTGAGTGAATCTGCAGTGTTATTCTCCGAATCTACTCTCTTCACCTCGATCTCCCGGCGATCTACGATCTCCCTGATCAGGTGGTACCGCCTCAAAATGTGCCTGGACTTCTGATAGGACTTGGGTTCCTTCGCTAAAGCTATAGCGCCGTTGTTGTCGCAATACAGCGGTATTGGATCAACAATGGTAGGAACCACCTGAAGCTCCATGAGGAACTTCTTCATCCAGACAGCTTCCTTTGCGGCATCGCAAGCAGCTATGTACTCCGCTTCCATAGTTGAGTCAGCAACAGTTTCCTTCTTGGAACTTTTTCAGCAAACCGCCCCTCCATTGAGGGTAAAGACATAACCCGATATGGACTTGGAGTCATCCTTGTCACTCTGGAAGCTGGAGTCAGCAAAGGCCTCGATCAGGAGGTCTTTTCCGCCATACACCAAGAACATCTCCTTAGTCCTTCTCAGGTACTTGAGAATGTTCTTTACCGCTATCCTGTGTTTCTCCCCTGGGTCTGACTGATACCGGCTTACAACGCTCAATGCGTATGCTACATCTGGTCTGGTACATAACATCGCATACATTATAGAGCCTACCGCAGAAGCGTAGGGTATAATAGACATGCGATCCGTTTCAAATCAGTCTTGGGAGACATCTCTTTGGAGAGGGTGATCCCGTGACATGCCGGTAAATTACCGTGCTTGGAATCTTCCATACTGAATCTTTTCAGTATGGTGTCGATGTACCTGGACTGTGAAAGTCCCAACATCCTCTTAGATCTATCACGATAGATCTGGATCCCCTGAATGTAATTGGCATCGCCCAGGTCCTTCATGGAGAATCTCTGTGACAAGAATCCTTTGACTGACTGTAGCATAGGAATATCATTTCCTATTAGGAGAATGTCATCCACGTACAAGACGAGGAATACCACAGTTCTCCCTACAATCTTACTGTAACTGCATGGTTCATCTAGGTTTTAGATAAAGTCGAATTCTTTGACAGTATCATCGAAGCAGATGTTCCAACTCCGCGATGCCTGCTTTAGTCCATAGATGGACTTGAGCAACTTGCACACTTTATCGCTGCTCCCACTCTGAATGAATCCCTCTGGCTGATCCATATAGACGCACTCTTCTAAATTTCCATTTAGGAAAGCCGTCTTTACGTCCATCTGCCAGATTTCATAATCGTGGAAGGCAGCAATGGTAAGAAGGATCCGAATGGATTTGAGCATAGCCACTGGAGAAAAGGTCTCGTCATAGTCCAAACCAGGTCTTTGACGAAAGCCCTTTGCAACAAGTCTAGCTTTATAGGTTTCAACCTGCCCATCTACACCAATCTTCTTTCTGAAGATCCATTTGCAGCCTACCGGTTTTACCCCTTCTGGAGCAAAGTCCAAAGTCCAAACTTTGTTGGTGTACATGGACTCCATTTCGGTCCGCATTGCATCCAGCCATTTTACCGAGTCACCGCTCTGAATGGCTTGCTGGAAGCTAGTAGGCTCACCATAGTCAATGGTGCAATCTCTCTATCCCCGTCTATGAGAAAACCGTAGTATCTCTCGGGCGGATGAGACTGCCTACTACTCCTGCGGAGTGGCGCTGGGATGTCCGGTTCTTTCGAACCCTCTGGTTCTACTAAGCTTTCAGTAATAGCTCGTGGTTCTGGAATTTCTTCCAGTTTTATTGCACTCCCACTTATCTGATTTTCCAAAAACTCAGTTTCCAAGAAGCGGGCATGACGAGAAACAAAGACTTTTTGTTCCTCTGCGTAAAAGAAAAGATACCCCTTGGAGTTCTTTGGGTATCCCACAAACTTACACTGTACTGAACATGCCTCGAGCTTGTCCACATGCTGCTTTTTAACAAAAGCTGGACACCCCCATGTCTTAAAATGTTTAAGACAGGGTTTCTTCCCACTCCACATCTGATATGGTGTGGTAGACACTGACTTAGTAGGAACTTGGTTCAAAAGATATGCAGCTGTTTCTAGTGCATAACTCTAGAAGGATCGCGGTAACTCAGCCTTACTCATCATAGAACGAACCATATCTAATAGGGTTCGATTCCGCTTTTCCGATACACCGTTGTGTTGTGGTGTGTATGGAGGAGTAAGCTGAGAGAGAATTCCATTCTCTTTTAAGTTGCCTAGAAACTCGGCACTCAAGTATTCACCACCTCGATCAGATCTCAGTGTCTTGATACTTTTGCCTGTTTGTTTTTCAACTTCATTCTTGTATTCCCGAAATTTCTCAAAGGCCTCGGATTATGCTTCATCAGGAAGACCTGTCCATAACTAGAGAAATCGTGAAAGTAATGAAGTATGAATAACCACTTCGCGCATGTGTAGACATTGGACCACACACGTCACTGTGTATGAGTCCCAAGAGCTCGCTTGCTCTTTCTCCGTGTCTAGTGAACGGAGTCTTTGTCATCTTTCCCATGAGACAAGATTCACAAGTGGCATAAGACTGGTACTCGAACGGATCCAAGTATCCTTCTTTATGTAACTTTGTTAACCGTGTCTCATTAATGCGACCCAGTCTACAATGTCATAAGAAAGCCTGATTTAATTCCGGAAACTTTCTTTTAAGTGTGTTCTGGACACTGAAAATCTGAGCTTGATTCAGTACGTATATCCCATTTTTTAATGTACCTGACCCAATCAGAACTTGATTTAGGTGGATGTTAACCACATCGCTTACAAAAGTAAAATCAGATCCTTCCTTAGAAAGTAAGGATACAGATATGATATTACAAGTCGCATCTGGTACATAAAAACAGTCACGCAGAATCAATATTTGCCCAGTTGTCAGTCCAAGATGATACTCCCCTACGGATTCAGCGTACATGCTCATTCCGTTAGCAACCCTGAGAGTTATATCACCTATCTTGATAACCCTACGGTTTCTCAGAGCCTGTAACGAATTACAGATGTGAGATCCTGATCCGGTATCCAATACCCAGGAAGTAGTGTTAACTGACATACAGTTCTCTATTACAAACACACCCGAAGCCGAAGCCACAACATGCTTCGAATCCTGGCTACTGGCTTTGCTAGCCCTGCAATCCTTCTGCCAATGTTCATTCCTGTAATAATAGGAACGTCCCTCTTTTACTATATCCAGTCCCGAAACTTCTGCCCTTTCCTATCCTTCTACTTCCTTGGTTTCCTTCAGGGTAGAAGGTAGAGACTATAGGATCAAGTCAGCATCTGACCCGTTCTTCAACGTGGTCTTCAGGTCGGTGAGCTCAAAATAGCTGGTCTCTGTAAGGACGTCGCCCCTTACAGATGACCCGACAGCCAATCTCGCTTGAAGCAACTCGTTCGAGGTCTCATATCTTGTGATACGAGATTGCTCTCCATATAAAACTTTGTTATAGAGAAAGATAGAAACTAAGTCCATCTTCTCGTGCTGCCTCTGGTATGTACCATCAACTGAGGCTAACACGAGACACTTGGCTTTCGCACAGTCTTTTTCCGATGTCTTACGGATATCAATATCCGTGACAGGGGAAACTGGTCCTGAGACGGCAGGGGTTGGATTCGTTAAGAGATGTCCCAGCTTTTCATGGGCAATGGACATCTGGACAGACCTTTGACAGTCAAAACAATCAGATTCAGTCATTTTATTATCTAGATGTAACCTAGGTGTGGTCACTGGGTCGCTGCAATTAAGAGAGAGAGAAGAAAACACTCAGCATGATGCTCTTGCAAGTTTAGATTGGTTTTTAATTTATCTAAACAGGATGGCTCCCACTGTCTCTCGAATCCCTCCTCATAAAGGAAGAATTAGTCAGGATCAATCTCACCGTACAATACTTGCTTAACCGTTCAGCCAGCCAGTGTCGGTACTTCGAGGGAGGTTTTCCAACGCTTTCGCGAAGTTCCTTAATTAAGTAACCTCTTTTCCCTGTGGGCGTAGCCCCGCTAACACCTTTCTAGACACCTACTTGGTTTATAGCATTGATCGTTAAGTGAGAAAGTTCCCGAGGAGTAGCGTATACTCACAGTAGTATCGGGATCCAAATATGATCGTGTGATAAAACTGAAGGAATCCTACCAGAATCATCACACTCCAAATGGTATGCTGCACTAGCAAGTTTCAGTTTCTTTAGAAACTCCCGATGTGGATTTTTGCCCCATGCTTTTATGATCTTGACTAAGGCCAACAAATCATAAGTCACATGTCAAGTTTTACCCGTCGTTGTCCAGGTTGATTTGAACCCACCCGTATATACCCTTGACTATGGCCAACAAAGTAATACGACTGTCCCAAACCAACGCATCTATCTATGCAACATATGAATACCCACCAGCTACCAAACACTGTGCCTTGACTAAGACCAACAAACACAGCTTGAATACTGTTGGATATTCATATGAAACGGCGGAGGGCTACGGATGGTTTTGGCGAAACCGTGAACATAGTGAACTTGATATAATCGATGGAACGAGATAGCTTTTAAAAGGAGTGGTTCAAGCTCCGCATTTAAAAGTTGGTTTTTGAAAAGAACCGAGTGGTTTTGAAAGTGTTCCAACGACTTTAACTTGGTTTATTTTCTTGCATTAATTTTAATGCGTCCCATCATTTAATCCTACCATTGCAGAAAACAACGAAAATATGACGTACACTTATGCCATCCGCATTCGCCACGGGGTCCCTTCATCACCCGTTAGGTTACTTAACTAACGACAAAGCGGGGGCTGGACTAGCGCGGATGCAAAACATAAGCAACGCCTAAATAGATATCATATATAGATATATACATTCGTCAGATGCAATGATAGCCATTCCAGATCACAGATGAACACTTTGGATATACTAGAAATTCGCGTTTCGTTCGAGCCTGCAACGAAAGACGGATTACACGGTTGCGATGAATAGCCAATACCCCAACCTAGACCCCTACGAGTGCGGCAAACTACCTGCCAAGTACCCGAAGCGAAGCAACCTCTCTCAACAACGTGAGTAGGCCACTTGGCACTTCGAGATACCCGGTAGTTTGTACACCCCATCTTGGGTCTATCCTAGGAGCAAAAACAGTAAAAGAAATTATACAATGGCGGCTACAACCTTATCCCGGATGTGCGGCCATAAAATAATATCACATCAATTACAAATTTTACATGAATGAAAGAAAAAGAAACTCTCATCTCACATCCACCCGGCTATTCATCCGCGACAATCCAACGAGTTCATATACACAAACCATTAACATTACAGATCTCAGATATGTATAACCCCCACTAATCGACGCATAGCGATTAGCAGACGTTCAATACATATATCACATCACAGATAATATCCATTAGCCAAAGTCTACGGAATTTTGATCAAAATACGAATTTGTAACCACCCTAAAAACAAATTTGTTCTCTGGAAAATCTGGGCAGAAACAAACTATACTAAAAATCCCAAAACATCCAACTAAGTACACTGCACCAAAAAGGGTCCACGGCCGAGTCAACTCGGCCGCGGATCCGCGGCAAGAAGCATATTCTTGCCGCGGATCCGCGGCGCTTTGACCGAGTCACTGGATCATTTTTGGTGGGTGTCTTTAGAAAACCCTGAGCCGATTTTTCATGTATGTTAAATTATTTTTTGAACAGATCTGAAAATCGGCAGAAAGTTGAATTTTCCGGACTAGTTTTGCGAATTTTTTTCCGATCGAAATTCTAAATACTTTGCTAATAAGTTAGTTTGTGTTTAGCTAGTCTATGATACCACTGTAAGTCCACGTTGCTCATCCCAGTTCTTACGGGGAGGCGGAAACGGCGAAAAACAATTTTGGGCGCAAAGGCAACATGGACTAAAAGAAGGATCATTGCTAAACTACAAACTAGCAAACTACTTGAGGTGCTATCTACTATGCCATAAAGATTATACCTTACGATACCGGTCCTTCGGGTCTTCATTCCGCTGTCCTGCTCATCCATCCATGCTCCGAGGATCGATTCGGATCTTGGTCACCTCCGCGGCCTTCTTGAGTCGAAGACGATCCACCCGAGAGTTGTGCTCCGAGCTCCACCTCGAGCCAAGGCAACTAAGGCAACAAGATCGCTAGTCTTGATGTCCTAGGTTGTGTAGAAGAGGTAGATGGAAGTGTTTGTCTATTTGGATCCTTTTTCTCTCAACACATGAGATCAAAGGATTTTTCAAGAAGAGGAAGAAGAACTAGCAACCATGGAGCTCACATCTTTTCTTCTCACAAGAGAGAGAATGAGAAATGAATTATGAACCAAAGAGAATGAACCATGGTTGCAATAATGCACAAACATCATCATTACTAATCCTTTCATAATAAAGTTGATGGCTACATTTGAATTAACCATTTTCATAATCCAAAAATTAAAAAGAAATCCAAAGAAAACTCTAGACCTCTCATGAAGGTCCAAGCCAACTTTGGTCAAACGGTCAACAAAGTCAAGTATGGTCAAATGGTCAAAGCAATTAGCCATCATATAATTATCACTAAAAAGATTAGTAAATAATGTCCCCGGCTCATAATGGTTTTGACCGAACGAACTGCCAAAACCCTAATGAGTCGGCCTCAAAATGGTTTTGACCGAATCAACTGTCAAAACCTTAATGATGCACCTCCTTCTTCTTCGCTCCTCAAAACTGTGCATACACACCCGCATCCGCATTCCGTAGAATGCGAATGCACAGAAAACAAAACAAATCCATCCGTGCAATACTAGGATCTGACTTAAACCAAAGCCCACTGGTATTGCCTGCCCGAACAGCATACGCACACAAGTGCACGTAAGTAATCGTAGCCCTGCCGTAAAACCATACGGCCTCTACACATTTCGCTCAGTGCAGGGAAACTCTCTGTGTGGGACTCTAAAGACTCGACACTACGCTGGCAGTGGGTTTTGAAAGGTTCCTAGGCACCCTAGTGGGTTCTCACATGGCATCGAACATGCCAAATTAAAATTTTTAGTGCCGAGAAACCCTAGACTACGGATCTTTAACTAGATGTTTAGGCGAAAAAGAAAGCTAGTTAACTGTTAACTACTAGGATACGGATATACAACCTTTGTAGATCCGGATTTCCACCTCCATGGCTCCGCAACGTCATGTCCTCGCTGTCCATCATGAATCCTCGACTCGATCATCGGCTTCATCGGGAAAGCAAGCGGAATAGCTCGTCGGCTTTGTGTCAAAGACGATCTACGTCGAGGTTGCACTAGTTCAAGCTCCGACTTCACAAAGTTGTGAAACTTGTGAAGAGAACACCCAAAACCACTTGGCAAGAGGTAGAGGATGAAGAAATAGGAGGTGGGTTCACTTTAGATTTGGATATCTCTCACTAGAAATGAAGTTGCCATTAAAGGCCTCAAGCTTTTTCTTTGAAGAATGAAGAAGAAGATGAGCTAGAATTATGATAAGTGTTATTCAAAATGAATAATAAATCAATACTTATCATAACAATAACTAGGGTTAAGTGTAGAGAATAAACCATGGTCAAATGAGTGGGTTAGGGTTAAGCATGAGGACAAGAATGGTTGCATAAGTCAAGGGTTCTTGAAGCTTCAACATAAAACAAGAAATGCCACCATTCTCATCCAAAACTTTATCCAAATAAATGAATAAACAATTAAATGAATAAATGCATAAATAAAACCCTAATCTCAAGTTAACTATGGTTTAATTCCATACACTTAACAATATGGTCAAGCATCATCAAACATGATACAGAAAAGTGCACAAAAGTATATCACATATACAATGTGCAATCCAAGTGAGAAAAATCCGTTTAAAGTGAACCAATACTAGTTAATGCAAAGTAATATATCAAATATATATAATTATACATTAAATCATTAAATCAACACTTGATTCAATGATCCGGTCATGTCGCACATAACCGACTAGTATTCAATGCATCGATTTATCGAATCAATGATTCGATAACTAGGTCATATCGAATATAACCAATCGAAACATATATCGCGAGAATGAAATGCGGTATCACATACACGCATTATTCTCGGTCCTGCACATATCTCATATGCGCTCCTATTTCGTTTCGCTTGAACCAGGAAACCTCTGTGTAGGACTCTAAAGACTCGTCAATACGCCGGTAGCAGATGATGATCATATCAAGCACCCACAAGCCGCAAGCGGTCTGCTAAACGTAACGGCCACCCGGGTATTGAGCGATCAGAAGATCGACGAGCTAGCCCGCTCACACTCCTGCGAATCCGACCAGTAACACTTACCATACAGTCAAGTCTCTTCGTCTGATACGTCGCATATCAAGTCTAGAGGTGGTATACGTCAGACCCCAATAACCCGATAAGTCGTGCTGATGTGAGGCTCGTAACGGGTCGAGAAACTACTGGTAACACTTACCAGCAAATCTCTGATCAGCCCTGGCCAGGGACTTCCCTGTTACGGCCAATCGAGCACTGCGCAACATCAACTCCCAATACCGGGAGAGACGAAACCCCTCCTATCGCTCATTGCCTCCATGTGATTCGGGACTGTACCCAAAGACCACCGTTTTGCACGCCCTCATGGACGTGGTAAGGTGGAGATCAAAGCACAGTGGGAATCACACAAGACTCTATGACGATCTCGGGTCTACAGACTAACCTGTACAAGTGTCACCTGAGAACTGCCATCTGACGTGAGGTATAATACCATCTGGGAGTTCTCGGCGAGTCCGTCCAATGTACTCAGTCTCCACTGAGCACCCGTACACCATCTCTGATGTCAAACACCAATGGATATGGGATCATCCATCGCCCATCACATGGGTCGAGAAGCGTATACGCTAGTCTACTCTGGTATATCGATGCCCCGTCTCGATACACCCACGACTAGGGACCTTGAAGGATGTACTTATGGACTACCATGTCCCCACTAGTATGATCTGCATCATAGTCCATGTAGTCAAGTACAAATCCTAAGGGCTTTACCAACATGTAACTATAAGACAGTATAAAGAGACTAGTGTACATGTTAAGATAAATGGCAACCAGATAGCATACTATCATGTCGAGCAAGAAAGTCATCTCTATATATGTCCAAGCATCCAATATAATATACATAATCTGTACAATACTGGCCTCTAGGGCATACATACAACTAACAATCTCCCACTTGCACTAGGGCCAGCTGCTGTAGTATCTCATACCGAGCATCCCGAAGAGTCTCTCAAACTGTATCTGGGGAATGGCCTTCGTGAGTGGATCCGCCGTGTTGTTCTTCGTGTCAACTCTCCTGACCTCGATCTCCCGGCGATCAACTATCTCCCGGATCAGGTGATACCGCCTCAGAATATGCCTGGATCTCTGATGGGACCTGGGTTCCTTGGCCAAAGCCACCGCTCCATTGTTATCGCAATACAAAGGTATTGGATGCTCAATGGATGGAACCACTCCAAGTTCTGTAATGAACTTCTTGATCCAAACAGCTTCTTTAGCAGCATCGTTGGCAGCGATGTATTCAGCCTCCATCGTCGAGTCTGCCACGGTTTCCTGCTTGGAACTCTTCCAGCTAACCGCCCCTCCGTAAAGGGTAAAGACAAAACCCGACTGCGACTTAGAGTCGTCCTTATCACTCTGGAAGCTAGAATCGGTAAAGGACTCCACCTGGAGTTCTCCGTTACCATACACCAAGAACATATCTCTAGTCCTTCGCAAGTACTTGAGAATGCTCTTCACAGCTGTCCAGTGACTCTCTCCAGGATCAGCTTGATACCTACTCACTACACTTAGTGAGTATGCTACATCGGGTCTGGTACATAGCATCGCATACATGATAGAGCCTACTGCCGAAGCATAGGGTATCCCTTGCATGCGAGCTCTCTCCAAATCAGTCTTGGGAGACATCTCTTTGGAGAGAGTGACTCCAGAGATCGTGGGCATATTCCCACGCTTGGACTCTTCCATACTAAACCTCTTTAGTATGGTGTCAATGTACCTGGATTGGGACAATCCTAAAATCCGTTTGGATCTATCTCTATAGATCCTGATCCCCAATATGCAGGAGGCATCACCAAGATCTTTCATTGAGAATCTTTATGATAAGAAGAGCTTGACCGATTGCAGCATAGGAATATCATTTCCTATTAAGAGTATGTCGTCCACGTACAATACGAGGAAGACAACCTTACTCTCTGCCACCTTCTTGTAAATACAAGGTTCATCTGGATTTTTGACGAAATCAAACTCTTTGATAACGACGTCAAAGCAGATGTTCCAACTCCGCGATGCTTGCTTTAATCCATAAATGGATTTAAGCAGCTTGCACACCTTTCCGCTGCTCCCACTGTCTACGAAGCCCTCTGGCTGAGTCATGTACACGCACTCTTCTAAATCACCATTTAGAAAAGCGGTCTTAACATCCATTTGCCAGATTTCGTAGTCATGAAAGGCAGCAATGGCAAGCATGATTCGGATGGATTTAAGCATAGCCACTGGAGAAAAGGTCTCGTCATAGTCCACACCTGGTCTTTGACGAAAACCCTTTGCTACAAGTCTAGCTTTGAAAGTCTCCACTTTCCCATCTACACCAAGTTTCTTCTTAAAGATCCACTTGCTCCCAATGGGTTTTACCCCTTCAGGAGCAACTTCCAAAGTCCATACTTTGTTGGTGTACATGGAATCCATCTCGGACCGCATAGCATCCAGCCATTTCACTGAGTCCCCACTCGTGATGGCCTGCTCGAAGCTAGTTGGGTCATCATCCTCCATGATGCAATCCTCGCTCCCACCATCCATGAGAAAACCGTAGTATCTCTCAGGCTGGCGAGGAACCCTACTAGATCGGCGGAGAGGCTGAGGTTCATTGGGAGCTACTGAATCTTCTGGTTCCACTAAATCTTCAGTTACTGTTTGTGTATCTGGAACCTCTTCCAGCTCTACCACTTTGCCACTAATTTCTTTTTCAAGAAATTCCTTTTCTAAAAAGGTGGCATATTGAGAAACAAACACTTTTTGTTCTTCAGCATGGTAGAATAAATATCCTTGGGAATTCTTAGGATATCCCACAAACTTGCAAAGAACTGACCGTGCCTCGAGTTTGTCTGGATTTTGTCTTTTGACATAGGCCGGACAACCCCACATTTTAACTCGTTTAAAATATGGTCTCTTCCCACTCCATATCTCATATGGTGTGGTAGGTACAGATTTAGATGGAACTTGATTCAATAGGTATGCTGCTGTCTCCAGCGCATAACCCCAGAAGGAAATAGGTAACTCAGCTGTGCTCATCATAGAGCGCACCATATCTAATAGGGTGCGGTTCCTCCGCTCCGATACACCGTTGTGCTGTGGTGTATATGGAGGAGTTAGCTGAGAGAGAATCCCATTCTCTTTTAGGAAGTCCAGGAATTCATTGCTCAAGTATTCACCTCCCCGATCTGATCGAAGGATTTTAATACTTTTTCCGGTTTGGTTCTCGACTTCTTGTTTATATTCTCTAAATTTCTCAAAAGCTTCTGATTTGTGTTTCATCAGGAACACATATCCGAATCTAGAGAGATCGTCAGTGAATGTAATGAAGTACGAAGAACCATCCCTGGCATGTGTAGACATGGGACCGCATACATCACTATGTATCAGTCCTAAGAGTTCGGTAACTCTTTCTCCGTGTCCCGTAAACGGAGTCTTGGTCATCTTGCCTTTGAGACATGACTGGCAAGTGTCATAGGATGAAAATTCAAACGGATTTAAATATCCATCCTTATGCAACTTAGCTAGTCGTGTCGCATTGATGTGACCCAGTCTACAATGCCACAAGAAGGATTCATTGAGTTCAGAACTCTTCCTCTTGTGTGTGTTTGTTATACTCAGGACTGTTGATTGGTTTAGAACATAAATGCCATTGCACAACGTGCCTGATCCAACCAACTTTTGGTTATGGAAAATGTTCATAACATTGTCCTGTAATACAAAATTATATCCCTCTTTACTTAATAAAGAAACCGATATAATGTTGCATATCAGGTTCGGCATGTAATAGCATTCGTTCAGAACCAATGTATTACCAGTTGGTAATACAAGGTGATATTCCCCGACAGTCTTAGCTGCAACAATTGCACCATTTCCAACTCTTATGTCTTTATCACCTTCTCCAAGTTCTCTACCTTTCCTAAGCCCATGTAACTGATTACATATATGGGATCCTGACCCGGTATCCAATACCCAGGACGTAGAGCAAATGGAGAAACAGTTCTCAGTAACGAACACACCCGAAGAAAATGCATCATCATGTACTTTCTTCATTCGGGTGGCATGGGAATCCTGGTATTCCCCTATATCCTGTTCAGTCCTATAACTCTTATAGGAAAGAACGGAACCAACGTTCCCCAGCACAGTATAACATGCGGGTTCGGTCAATACATCCATTTTATTATCTTTATTAAGGCATGAAATGGTCGCTACCTGGAGAGAGAGAGAAGAAAACACTTTAGCGTAAGCTCGTGCAAGATCAGATTGGTTATTATCTTATCTAATCAGGATGGCTCCCACTGCTTTTTATCAAATCTTCCTCCAAACCCTAAAGGAAAGACTAGCCGGGATTAATTACACACTACAAGTTCGCCAATCTTTCAGCCAGGCCAGTGTCGGTACTTTGAGGGAGGTCCCCCGTGCTTTCGCACGAACCTAATTACTGTAAACCTCATTTTCCCAGAGGCGTAACCTCGTTAACACCTTTCTAGACACCTACTTGATCGGCTAATTGCACCGTGTAAAACTCTCCCAGGAGTAACTCTTACTCGCAGCGGGTATCGGGATCCAACTATCTCATAGAAGGTATGCAATCTCATTGCAAATTTCAACACTTGAAATTCCCGATAATATTTTGCCCCTAGCAGCTATATGACCTTAACATAGTCAACAAATCATAAGTGCTAGTCAAGTTCAACCCGTCATTTCCAGATTGAATTAAACCCACCCGCACGACCCTTAACATAGTCAACAAAGTCGCACGACTACCCTAATCCAATCGCATCATATGCTTATACAGATAAGCACTAATTAGCTACCGCACACTACGCCTTAACATAGTCAACAAACGTAGCACGAATACTAACCAGTACTTATCTGAAATGACGGAGGGCTACGCAGGTTTTCATAAAACCATGAGCGTAATGAACTTGATATCGTTGTAGAATCAAATGAAGTTTTGAAATGGAGTGATTTTGAGGCTTTTCTAGTTTTGCTAAAGGAGTCACTCCCGGTGAAGGGATCTCGGTCCTTTCCTCGTCGAATGAGGTGCGGGATATATCATATATATCGCTGTGCAAAGCAAAAACGCAAAAGCAGTCAAAAGCAAACCGAGTGTGTAGCATCTGCCAGTTATTGCTAAAGGAGTCACTCCCGGTGAAGGGATCTCGGTCCTTTCCTCGTCGAATGAGGTGCGGGATATATCATATATATCGCTGTGCAAAGCAAAAACTGTAGCTACCTGTTTTATTTTAAAATTTGATTCTACAACATCTTAGGTTTCTTATCTTTCATTAATCACATTAATGAAGTCCCATCATTTAATACCTAAACATCACAGATAGATATGACGTACACTTATGCCATCCGCATTCGCCTCGATGTCCCCTCATGCACCGTTAGGTTAGGTTACTAACGACAGAGCAGGGCAGGGCTAGCGCGGGTGTAAAACATAAGTAACGTCTATATAATATATCATATATACTATATACTATATCCATCACAAAATCACATCACAGATATCGCAGCAGAATAAACATATGAAATATTGGATATACTAGGACGTCCGTGTTTTCAATACGAGCCAGTATAAAACACGGATTCCACGGTCGTGATGAATAGCCAATCCCACACCCCTAGACCCCTACGAGAGCGGCAAGCAACCCTGCCAATTCTAGGGTTAGGAGACCCGGACTCGACACCTCGAGTTGGTCTCCCACTGGACCCCAGAACCCGGTTACTTGTGCTCCCCTCCTTGGGTCTATCCTAATGCGGAAAAGTAAATAATATACAACGGGTGACAACTTCCGCTACCTGGAAGCGCCCCAAATAAAAGAATATTACATACAAGTTTTTACATGAATGAAAATGAAAAACACTCATCTCACATAAAAACCCCCGGCTATTCAAACACGACGATCCAATATAACATATCCAGCAACACATAACATCACATGTCATCAACGTAAGTAAGTATGCATACCCCAATTGTCGTTGACGTATAGCAACGAAACCGGCGATATGAACATACTACACTTACGGTCACAGAAAAGAATGTGTAAAACTACAACAATTGGAATTCGCAACCTCTTTAGACATCACATGCCTAACAGTTATAAACCCCGCATTTTAGTCCCATCATCGAAAACTCTTTTCGATATCTTGTGAAACTAAACTGCTAGATCTATAACATTCATCCAGTTATCTCATAACTGTTTGTGAATTCCAATTATTGTATCCAATTCCGGATAAATAGAATATATTAAACTTTCCGATCGAACATTCGAACACCCAAGTTTTCCCGACACCGATCAACACATGAAATAGGTTCAAAGACATTCACTTCATGCCTCAGTACCGACGGTCCAGCCGTAGAAGGGTCAAGCCAACGCCTCACATGTGGCACGCCGTACTGCCCCAAACCCGAAGGTTCAAAGGGCAGTTCAAGATGGTCACATAATCGAGTTAAGGTTTGTGTCTTCTAGAGGGACCATCGCGTTACTTGCACTACTCAGAACGTCTTTTAACCACACAATAATCCAACACTTGGATATTTTGGCAGGGGAAAACCTGGGTATTTTTATCCGGTCGAACTCTTTAACATATTCTACAGTTATCTGGAAAAAACACTTAGACAAAGTTTGATATTCCGATCGAATTCATCGATTCCCAATATAACTCCAGAGCACTCAACCCTTAAATTAATTTAAAAATATCCATAAAACTCACAAGAATTTATCAGGTATTACTGTGCAAAAATAATGGGATGACGTCACTGTTTGACCGCGGAAGGGCGGCATAAAGCATGCTTCTGCCGCGCTTCCGCGGCTGAATGAACAGTTGATGGGATCGTTTTGCACAGTAATGCTTATAATTCTATGCTGAATTTTTTAGACATTTTAAATATTGAAAAATCCCAGATTTATGAAAATGTCCAGAGAGCTCTAAAATTCTAGGGTTTCGAGTTCGTTCGGACTTCAAACGTCGTCGGGACTTCGCCTAAGGCTCTAGCTAGGCTCTGATACCAGTGAAAGGTTCCTAGGCACCCTAGTGGGTTCTCACATGGCATCGAACATGCCAAATTAAAATTTTTAGTGCCGAGAAACCCTAGACTACGGATCTTTAACTAGATGTTTAGGCGAAAAAGAAAGCTAGTTAACTGTTAACTACTAGGATACGGATATACAACCTTTGTAGATCCGGATTTCCACCTCCATGGCTCCGCAACGTCATGTCCTCGCTGTCCATCATGAATCCTCGACTCGATCATCGGCTTCATCGGGAAAGCAAGCGGAATAGCTCGTCGGCTTTGTGTCAAAGACGATCTACGTCGAGGTTGCACTAGTTCAAGCTCCGACTTCACAAAGTTGTGAAACTTGTGAAGAGAACACCCAAAACCACTTGGCAAGAGGTAGAGGATGAAGAAATAGGAGGTGGGTTCACTTTAGATTTGGATATCTCTCACTAGAAATGAAGTTGCCATTAAAGGCCTCAAGCTTTTTCTTTGAAGAATGAAGAAGAAGATGAGCTAGAATTATGATAAGTGTTATTCAAAATGAATAATAAATCAATACTTATCATAACAATAACTAGGGTTAAGTGTAGAGAATAAACTATGGTCAAATGAGTGGGTTAGGGTTAAGCATGAGGACAAGAATGGTTGCATAAGTCAAGGGTTCTTGAAGCTTCAACATAAAACAAGAAATGCCACCATTCTCATCCAAAACTTTATCCAAATAAATGAATAAACAATTAAATGAATAAATGCATAAATAAAACCCTAATCTCAAGTTAACTATGGTTTAATTCCATACACTTAACAATATGGTCAAGCATCATCAAACATGATACAGAAAAGTGCACAAAAGTATATCACATATACAATGTGCAATCCAAGTGAGAAAAATCCGTTTAAAGTGAACCAATACTAGTTAATGCAAAGTAATATATCAAATATATATAATTATACATTAAATCATTAAATCAACACTTGATTCAATGATCCGGTCATGTCGCACATAACCGACTAGTATTCAATGCATCGATTTATCGAATCAATGATTCGATAACTAGGTCATTTCGAATATAACCAATCGAAACATATATCGCGAGAATGAAATGCGGTATCACATACACGCATTATTCTCGGTCCTGCACATATCTCATATGCGCTCCTATTTCGTTTCGCTTGAACCAGGAAACCTCTGTGTAGAACTCTAAAGACTCGTCAATACGCCGGTAGCAGATGATGATCATATCAAGCACCCACAAGCCGCAAGCGGTCTGCTAAACGTAACGGCCACCCGGGTATTGAGCGATCAGAAGATCGACGAGCTAGCCCGCTCACACTCCTGCGAATCCGACCAGTAACACTTACCATACAGTCAAGTCTCTTCGTCTGATACGTCGCATATCAAGTCTAGAGGTGGTATACGTCAGACCCCAATAACCCGATAAGTCGTGCTGATGTGAGGCTCGTAACGGGTCGAGAAACTACTGGTAACACTTACCAGCAAATCTCTGATCAGCCCTGGCCAGGGACTTCCCTGTTACGGCCAATCGAGCACTGCGCAACATCAACTCCCAATACCGGGAGAGACGAAACCCCTCCTATCGCTCATTGCCTCCATGTGATTCGGGACTGTACCCAAAGACCACCGTTTTGCACGCCCTCATGGACGTGGTAAGGTGGAGATCAAAGCACAGTGGGAATCACACAAGACTCTATGACGATCTCGGGTCTACAGACTAACCTGTACAAGTGTCACCTGAGAACTGCCATCTGACGTGAGGTATAATACCATCTGGGAGTTCTCGGCGAGTCCGTCCAATGTACTCAGTCTCCACTGAGCACCCGTACACCATCTCTGATGTCAAACACCAATGGATATGGGATCATCCATCGCCCATCACATGGGTCGAGAAGCGTATACGCTAGTCTACTCTGGTATATCGATGCCCCGTCTCGATACACCCACGACTAGGGACCTTGAAGGATGTACTTATGGACTACCATGTCCCCACTAGTATGATCTGCATCATAGTCCATGTAGTCAAGTACAAATCCTAAGGGCTTTACCAACATGTAACTATAAGACAGTATAAAGAGACTAGTGTACATGTTAAGATAAATGGCAACCAGATAGCATACTATCATGTCGAGCAAGAAAGTCATCTCTATATATGTCCAAGCATCCAATATAATATACATAATCTGTACAATACTGGCCTCTAGGGCATATATACAACTAACAGGTTTAACCACAGACCGCAAGCGGCACTAGCTGTACGTAACGGTCCCCAGGTAGATGTCGATAAGAAGGCCGATGAGGTAAACCCATCCGAACTCCTACTGAGCATGTATGTGACAATCTTCGTACAGTCCGGTCCGTTCGTCTGAGAATATCGCATGGCGGGCCTAGGGGGTGGTAAATGTCAGTCCCCTAATAGCGGTACAAGTCGTGTCGGAGTGTAGCCCAGAACACCCTGAGATAACACTGGAAACCTACCAGTATATCTCACTTGCCCTGACCAGGGACTACTTGTGTAATGGCTCTCCTAGACACAGCGCGATATCAACCCCCAATACTGGGAGAGACGAATCCTGTCTAACTGTCACTGCCTCCAAGTGCTTCGGGACTGCACCCAACTACTACCTGTTTGCACGACTCCTTTGAGCCGTGGTAGGGTAGTAATCTAAGTACAGTGGGAACACACTCGAGGCGAAGTGACAATGTCATGTCAGCGGACTAAGCTGTACTCATGTCACTTGGGAACTGATAACTGACGATAGGTATAATACCAACCAACAGTTCCCGACGAGTCATGTCCAGTGTACTCGTAACCTAACGAGCACCCGCATACTATCTCCAGTACGACGTACTGATGGCTGTGGGAAGACCATCTCCCCAGCTGGGATGAGAAGCGTATACGCTAGTCTACTCCGGAGTATCG
The DNA here is from genome assembly GCA_030015575.1 of Agapanthus africanus. Taxonomy (NCBI): domain Eukaryota; kingdom Viridiplantae; phylum Streptophyta; class Magnoliopsida; order Asparagales; family Amaryllidaceae; genus Agapanthus; species Agapanthus africanus. The sequence continues at coordinate 306,147,503 of JASDDO010000029.1, forward strand.
ATGCCCCGTCTCGATAATCCTACGACTAGGGACCTGTATAAGGATGTGCTTATAGATTACCCTGCCCCCACAAGTGTGACTGCCATCACAACGCTGGTAATCAAGCAAAGATCCTAAGGGCTCTACTAATATGTATAAGCGATATGCTAAAAAAACACATGCACATATTGATGTAGAGACAAACCAAGTAGCATACTACCATTTTGAGCAAGATTGTCTATACAACTGTGAATATCCTAAGATTCCATCAAGTAATATACAAACTAGTATGATACAGTAATGGCCTCTAGGGCATATACACTAACAGCTGTGATATATTATATTGGATCGTCGTGTTTTGAATAGTCGGGTTTTTTTTTGTGTGAGATGAGAGTTTTTCAATTTCATTCATGTAAAAACTTGTATGTAATATTCTTTTTTTGAGCACTTCCGGGTTGAGGATGATGTCACCATTGATGTATATTATTTACTTTTCCGCATTAAGATATACCCAAGGAGGATAGCACAAGTAACTGGGTTCTAGAGTCCAGTGGGAGACCATCTCGAGGAGTTGAGACCGGGTCTCCTAACTCTAGAATTGGTAGGGTTGCTTTCCGCTCTCGTAGGGGTCTAGGGATGTGGGTTTGGCTATTCATCGTGACCGTGGAATCCGTGTTTTTTTAATGGCTTAATTAAAACACGGAATTCCTAGTATATCCAATATTTCATATGTGTTCTTCTGCTGCTGATATTCTATGATATGATCACTTTATATGATGAGATGAATGCTTATTTTATATATATGATATATAATAAATATTGCTGCTTTCGTTTTTTCTGTGATGCTTAGGAAGCATAAATGATGGGACTTCATTAATGAGATTAATGAAAGAAAAGAAATCTAAAGATGTTGTAGAATCTCGTTTAAAAAACTGGTAGCTCTTGTTCTTACTTTGCATAGCGGTATTACTTGTAGAATATCCAGCACATTATTCGATAAGGAAAGAGCAGAGATCCTTTCACCGGGAATGACCTCTTTAGCGAAACTGGCAGATGCTACAACCCACTCGGTTTTCTCTTTTGATTACTTTTAGTTCATGCTTTGCATAGTGGTATTTGTGAAATATCCAACACCTCATTCGATGAGGAAAGAGCCGAGATCCCTTCACCGGGAGTGACCTCTTTAGAGAAACTAGTAAAAGCCTAAAAAACACTCCTTTTCAAAATCACTCGATTCTACAACGATTTAGAGTTCATTAGGCAAAGGGTCTTCTTAAAAACCTATCGTAGCCCTCCGTCATTTCAGATAAGGACTATTTAGTATTCGTGCTGCGTTTGTTGGCCTCTGTCATGGCGTAGTGTGTGGTAGCTGATTAGTGCTTATCTGCAAAGCATGTGATACGATTGGATTAGGGTAGTCGTACGACCTTGTTAGCTTCTGTCAAGAGTTGTGCTGGTGGGTTTAATTCAATCATGAAATGACGGGTTGAACTTACTAGCGCACTATAGTTTGTTGGCCTCTGTCAAGGTCATAGGACGCTAGGGGTAAAATATTATCAGGAATTTCAAGTGTTGAAATTTGCAATGAGATTCCATACCTTATTTGAGATAGTTGGATCCCGATACCTACTGCGAGTAAGAGTTACTCATGGGAGAGTTTTGCACATTACAATTAGCCGATCAAGTAGTTGTATAGAAAGGTGTTTACGGGGTTACGCACCTGGGAAAACGAGGTTTATTTTAATAAGGTGTGTGCGGAAGCACGGGGAACCTTCCTTAAAGTACCGACACTGGCCTGACCGAAAGATTGGCGAACTTGTAAGGGTGTAATTAATCCCTGCTAGTCTTACCTTTTAGGGTTTGAAGGAAGATTTGATAAAAACAGTGGAAGCCAATCTGATTAGATAAAATAATAACCAATCTAATCTTGCAAGAGCATATGCAAAGTTTTTTCTTCTCTCTCTCTCTCTCTCCTGGTAGCGACCATGTCACGCTTTAATCAAGATAATAATATAAATGTATTGACCGAAAGTGCTTATTATACTAAGCTAGGGAACGTTGGTTCCGCTCTAATTTATAATTGTTATAAGTCTGAGCAGGAAATAGGGGAATATCTGGATTCCTACGTGACCCAATCGAGGAATAAGCATGTTGATGCATATTCTTCGGGTGTGTTCATTACCAAGAACTATTTCTCAGTGTCCTCTACGTCCTAGGTATGAGATACCGGATTAGGATCCCATATATGTAATCATTACATAGGTTACGAAAGGTAGAGAACTGGGATTGGGTGATATGTCTCTAAGTTTTAGCGAATGGTGCAATTGTTGCAGCCGAATTAGTTGGCAAATATCACCTTGTATTACCAAATGGTAAATACATTGATTCTGAACAAATATTATTACTACCAAACCTGATATACAACATTACATCAGTTTCTTTATTAAATTAAAGAAGGATATAATTTTGTATTGCAGGATAATATTGTGAACATTTTCATTAATCAAGAGTTGATTGGATCAGGCACATTATATAATAGCATATAAGTTCTAAATCAAATCACAGTTCAAAATATATAGAACACACAAAAGAGGAGTAGTTCATAAATGAACGAATTCTTCTTGTGGCTTTGTAGACTAGGTCATATCAATGCGACACGACTAGCTAAGTTACATAAGGATGAATATTAGAATCAGTTCGAATTTTCATCTTATGATACTTGCCAGTATTGTCTCAAAGGTAAAATGACCAATACCCTGTTTACTGGAAACAGAGACAGAGTTGCTGAACTCTTGGTATGGATACATGATGTATACGGTCCTATGTCTACAAATGCCAGGGTTGGTTCTTTGTACTTCATTACATTCATCGACGATCTCTCGAGATTCGGACATGTGTTCTTGTTGAAACACGAGTCTGAAACTTTTGAGAAATTCAAGGAATATAAGCTTGAAGTTAAAAACCAGATGGGTACATGTATTTGGTATTTCGATGTGATCGAGGAGGAGAATACTTGTGCATGGAGTTCCTGCAGTTTCTAAAAGGAGAATGAGACTCTCTCAGCTTACTCCTTCGTGTACACCACAGCACAATGGTGTATCGGGGCGGAGGTATCACACCCTATGAGATATGGTGTGCTCTATGATGAGTACTGCTGAGTTACCTGTTTCTTTTTGGAGTTATGCACTTAAGAAGCGCATACCTATTGAATGGGGTTCCATCCAAATCTGTGCCTACCATGAGATATGGAATGGGAAGAGACTATGTCTTAAACGAGTTAAGATATGGGGTTGTCCGGCCTATGTTGAAAGACAAAATCTGGACAAACCCGAGGCAAGGTCAGTTCTGTAAGTTTGTTGGATATCCTAAACATTTGCGAGGGTATATCTTTTACCACACCGAGGAGCAAAAGATGTTTTGTTTCTCAGCATGCCACCTTTTTAGAAAAGGAATTTTTTATGAAGAAATTAATGGTCATGAGATAGAACTGGAAACAGTTCCAGCTGGACAAACTAACAGCTGATGATTTAGTGAAACCAAAGGATTCAAGAGTCTCCGACGAACCTCAGCCTCTCCGTAAATCTGGTAGGGTTCCTCATCCACCTAAGAGAACTACGGTTTCCTCGGTGATGGTGGGAGTGAGGATTGAATCATGGTAGATGATGACCCAACTAGGTTCAGGCAGGCCATCACGAGTGGGGACTCTGTGAAATGGTTGGATGCTATGGGATCAAAGATGGAATCCATGTACACTGACAAAGTACGATTTTGAATGTTGCACCTGAAGGGGTAAAACCCATCAGGAGCAAGTGGATCTTGAGAAGATTCTTGGTGTAAATGGAAAAGTTGAGACTTTCAAAGCTAGACTTGTAGTAAAAGGCTATCGTCAATTACTAGGTGTGGTTTATGATGAAACCTTTTCTCTAGTGGCTATGCTTAAGTCCATCAGGATTAAAGCACGCATCGCGGAGTTGAAACATCTGTTTTGATGTGGCAGTCAAAGTGTTTGACTACATCAAAAAAGTAGATGAACCTTGTATATATAAGAATGTTGTAGAGAGTAAGGTTTTCTTCCACGTATTGTACGTAAATGATATACTCTTGATAGGAAATGGTTTCCTATGCTACACACGGTCAAGCTCCTCTTATCACGAGGATTCTCCATGGAAAATCTAGATGATACCTACTACATCATGTGGATTATGATCTATGGTGATAGATCTAAGTGGATATTGGGAGTGTTCCAAATCTAGGTACATTAACACCATACTAAAGAGGTTTAGTATGGAGGATTCTAAGCTTGGTGGTTCGCCCACTTACTTAGGAATCACTCTTTCCCAAAAGATTTCTCCTAAGACTGATTTAGAAAGAGCTCGCGTGCAAGAGATACCCTATGCTTCGGCAGTAGGCTCTCTCATGTATGCAATGTTATGTACCAGACCAGATATAGCTGACTCACTAGGTGTAGTGATAAAGAATCGATCGGATCTTAGGAAAATTACTGGATAGCTGCGTAGGACATTCTTAAGTACTTAAGAAGCACTAAAGAAATGTTCTTTGTGTTTGGTAACGTTGAACTCCAGTAGGATTCTTTTACCGACTCGAGCTTCCAGAGTGATAAGGTCGACTGAAAGTCAGTCACAGGCATTGTCTTTACCCTCAGTGGAGGGAAGGTATGTTGGAAGGGTTCCAAGCTAGATACCATGGCAGACTAGACGATAAAGGCTGAATACATCGCTATCAACGATGCTACCAAAGAGGTTTTCTGGATATTTCTTGTTCATGAGATGAACATGGTTCCTACCATTGAGCGTCCAATAACTGTTATTGTGACAACAATGGAGTTGTGGCCTTGGCCTAGGAACCCCGATCCCCTCAGCGATCCAGACATATTCTAACGCAGAATCACCTGATCATGGAGATGGTTGATCTCGAAGGGATCTAGGTTAGGAGAGTTGACACAAAGGATAACACGGCAGATCCACTCACAAAGGCCTTTCCCGCGAGATACTTTTATGGGACGTTGGGTATGAGATACTACAATAAATGGCCTTAGTGCATATGGGAGGTTGTTAGTTATATGTATGCCATAGAGACCAATATTATACATATGATGTATATTATAGTGGATGCTTGGACATATATAGGGATGACTTTCTTGCTCGACATGATAGTATGCTATCTGGTTGCTCTTTATCTTAACATGTACACTTATTATCTCTCTATTACATATTGATGAAGCCCTTAGGATGAGTACTTGACTACCAAGATTATGATGCAGATCATACTAGTAGGGTAGAGGTAGTCGGTAAGTACGTCCTTCAATTGTTCCTAATAATGGGAGTATCGAGACGGGGCATCGATATTCCAGAGTAGACTAGCGCATATGCTTCTCGACCCATATGATGGGCGATGGATGATCCCATATCCATTGGTGTTTGACATCAGTGATGGTATACGGGTGCTCAGTGGAGATAGGGTACACTGGACGGACATGCCGAGAACTCTTAGATGGTATTATACCTATCGTCAGATAGCAGTTCTCTGGTGACACTGGTACAGGTTAGTCTGTCGACCCGAGATCGTCATAGAGTCTTGTGTTATTCGCACTGTGCTTTGATTTCCACCTTACTACGTTCAAGAGATCGTGCAAAACGGTGGTTTTTGGGTACAGTCCCGAGTCACATGGAGGTAATGAGCGATAGGAGGGGATTTCGTCTATCCCGGTATTGGAGGTTGATGTTGCGCTATGCTTGATTGGCCATAACAGGAAATTCCTGGCCAGAGTTGCTGAGATCTACTGGTCAGTGTTATCAGTAGTTTCTTGAATCGTTATGGGCCTTATATCGGCATAACTGATCAGGCTATTAGGGTCTGACGTTTACCACCCCCAGGATGAGATATGCGGCATACTAGATGAAGAGACCGGACTGTACGGTAGTGTTACTTATTAGATTCACAGGAGTATGAGCAGGCTTTCTTATTGATCTTCTGATCCCTCAATACCCGGACGGCCGTTACGTTTAGTAGACCACTTGCGGCTTGTGGGTGACTGATATGATCACCACCTACTGCCGGCGTATTGACGAGTCTTTAGAGTCCTACACAGAGGTTTCCTGGCTCAGGAGAAATGAAGTAGGAGCACATATGTGATATGTGCGGGACCGAGATTAATACGTGTATGTGATACCGTATTCTATTCTCGCGATATATGATATCGGTCGGTTATATGTGATATAGCCAGGTTATCGAATCAAGTGTTGATTCGATAAGTTGATACATTTGATATTAGTCGGTTGTATGCGATATAGCCGGATTATTAAATCAAGTGTTGATTTAATAATTTAATTTATAATTATATATTTGATATATTAACTTACATTAACTAATATTAGCCCACTTAAGATTTCTTTTTCTCACTTGTGTACGCTTAGTATATATGTGATATATATTAATGTACATTCTTTTGTGTCATGCTAGATGATACATGAGACATGGGTGTATGAGACTCACACCATGCTTATAATAATGATGGGTTTTATTTATTTAAAGTAAATCAAAATTAGTTGGAAATTAGTCACATGGTTTAAGCTTAGTGGAAGCTTCTAGAACCCATTGACTTAGTCCACTAATTTTGTCTTACATTAGATATTTATTAACCCAACCATTATCTTAAACCATGGTGATGTCTCTACATGAGATAGTATGAGATATTATCTCACCCATGGTTGCTATTCTCACCACTTGATTCATTCTACACTTGAGCTTTTCCATGGTTGCTTTTCTTCATCTCCTTCCTCAAGCTTTCTAGCTTTTTGGGAGGTGAAGAAAATGAGTGAGAAAATAATTTCTAAAGTGACCAAAATTCTTACTTCATCATCCTTTACTAGATTAGCCATTTAGTTTAGAGTGTTTGCTTTAATAATTCCATATTAGTGAAGAGGTAGCTTGAGTTGGTGTCTCCTCGACCTAGATCACTTCGGCCTCAAAGACATTAAGCAAGCTTGTTCCATTCATCTTGTGGAGCCTTTCAAGAGTCTGGGAGATCACTACTTAGAGCGAAGGGAGTACTACACGGAGCTTATGAAGTGAAGGATCGGTCTACAAAGGTTTTATTCCTTATTCACTTAGATGTAAAGATGTTTACATTCTAGTTTCGTCTAATTCTCTAGTTTAGATTCTAGGTTAGGGTTTTTAGCGCGCCAAATTTTTTAAAATGGCATGATCGATGCCTCCCGAAACCCAACGGCGACCCTAGGGAACCCTGCAAAACATACATATATATATATATTTATATATCATATATATTAATATATATATTATGAAGAATAATTAGTGAGCTAATGATATTAGTTAAGATATAATTATATCACATATAATATATATCACATTATTAAATCAACACTTGATTTAATAATCCGGTTATTTCACATATAACCGACTAATATCATTTATCTGTGTATCACATTATCAAATCAACAATTGAATCGATAATCTGGTTATATCACATATAACCTAACTCGAGAATAGATAACTTCCAGATTACAATACGGTATCACAGACACGTATTTAATCAGTCCCACACGCATATCACATTTGTGTCCTACTTCGTTTCGCTTGAACCAGGGAACTTCTTTGTAGGACTTTAAAGACTCATCACTACGCCAGCAGTAGGAGAAGATCGCATCAGTCACCTACAAGCCGTCAGCAGTACTAGCTGGTCGTAACGGCTACCCGGGTATTGAGCGATATAAAGATCAACATGCAAGCCTGTCCATACTCTCCATGAAGCCTATCAGTAACACTACCATATAGTCCGGTCTCTTTGTCTGATATATCGCATATCATGTCTAGGGATGGTAAAGACCCCAGTAACGTGATAAGTCATGCCGATGTCTGGCCTATAATGGTTCGAGAAACTACTAATAACTCTTATCAGTAAATCTCAGCAGCAGTCCTGGCCAGGGACTTCCAGTTATAGCCAATCGAGTATAGCGCAACATCAACCCCCAATACCAGGAGAGACGAAACCCCTCCTATCGCTCATTGCCTCCATGTGACTCGGGCCTGTACCCAAAATCCACCTGTTTTCACAACTCTTCTTGAGCATGGTAGGGAGGAAATCAAAGCACGGTGAGAGGCACAAAAGACTCTATGACTATCTCGGATCTACAGACTAACCTGTACCAGTGTCAACAGAGGACTGCTATCTGTTGATAGGTATACTACCAACTAGGAGTCCTCGGCGAGTCCTGTTCGGTGTACCCATTCTCCAATGAGCATCTGTGTACAATCTTTGATGTCACACACCAATAGTTGTGGGATCAACCATCACCCTCTAAGGGATAAGAAACGTACACACTAGTCTACTCTGGAATATCGATGCCCTAGTCTCGATATTCCCTCGACTAGGAACTGATTAAAGGATATACTTTGGACCACCCTGGCCCCATTAGTATGATCTCATCATAATCCTGGTAGTCAGGTACATATCCTAAGGGCTTTATCAACATGTAAGAGACAGACAATATAAATACCAATCTATATGTTAAGATAAAGGTAATCTGATAGCATACTATCATGTCGAGCAAGAAAGTGCTCTATATATATGTCCAAGTATCAACTATATCAACAATAATGGCCTCTAGGGCATACATATTCCTAACAATCTCCCACTTGCACTAAGGCCAGTTGTTGTAGTATCTCATACCCAACGCCCCAAAAGTCTCTCGAATAGCATCTGGGGGATGGCCTCGGTGAGTGGATCTGCTGTGCTATCCTATGTGTCAATTCTCCTGACCTCGATCACCTAGAGATCAACTGTCTCCCTGATCAGGTGATACTCTCTAAGAATTTTTCTAGATCGCTGACGGGACCGGGGTTCCTAGGCCAAACCCACAGCTCCATTGTCATCACAATACACATATATTGGATGCTCAATGGTAGGAACCAAGTTCATCCTATGAACTTTATTCATCCAGATAACCTCTTTGGTAGCATCATTGGTAGCGATGCAATTAGCCTCTATCAACGAGTCTACTACGGTATATGGCTTGGAACCTTTCCAACATACCGTCCCTCCACTGAGGGTGAAGACAAAACCCAAGACTGACTTTCAGTCATCCTTATCACTCTGGAAGCTCTAATCGGTAAAGGACTCCATCTGGAGTTCACCATTACCATACAACAAGAACATCTCTTTAGTCCTTCTCAAGCACTTAAGAATGTTCTTCACAGCTGTCCAGTGGTTTTCCCCAAGATCTTTTGGATACTTACTCACTACATCTAGTGAGTAAACTACATCTGGTCTGGTACATAACTTCGCATACATGATTGACCCGTCTGCCGAAGTATAGGGCATTCCTTACATGTGAGCCCTCTCCAAATCAGTCTGGAGAGACATCTCTTTGGAGAGAGTGATTCTTGAACAAGCGGGTACATTACCATGCTTATAATCATCCATATTAAACCCCTTTAGCATGGTGTCTATGTATCTGGATTGGGACAATCCCAAATCCATTTAGATCTATCTCTATAGATCTATATCCCCAGGATGTAGGAGGCATCAGATAGATCTTTCATGGAGAACCTGTATGATAAGAGGTGCTTGACCGAGTGTAGCATAGGAACACCCTTTCCTATCAAGAGTATGTCATCTGTGTACAATACGAGGAAGACAACCATACTCTCTACAACCTTCTTATTTATACATGGTTCATCTACCTTTTTGATGAAGTCAAACTCTTTGACAGCTTCATCAAAACAGATGTTCCATCTCCGCGATACCTGCTATAATCTGTAGATGTATTCAAGCAGCTTGCATACGCTTCCGCTGCTCCCACTGTCTGTGAAGCCTTCTGGCAGTGTCATATACACGCTCTCTTCTAAATCACCATTTAGAAAAGCGGTTTTGACATGCAGTTTGCCAGATTTCATAGCTGTGGTATGCAGTAATGGCAAGTAGGATCCTGATGAACTTAAGCATAGTGACAGGAGAAAAGGTTTCATCATAGCCGACACCAGGTCGTAGACTAAAACCTTTTTGATACAAGTCTAGCTTTGAAAGTCTCAACTTTGCCATCTACACCAAATTATCTTTCTCAAAGATTTTCTTGTTCCCGATAGGTTTTACTCCTTCAGGAGCAACATGCAAAGTCAACACTTTGCTGGTGTGGATGGATTCCATCTCAGATCGCATAGCATCCAACCTTTTTACAGAGTCCCCACTCGTGATGGCCTGCTCGAAACTAGTTGGGTCATCATCTCCATGATGCAATCCTTGCTCCCATCGTCTCTGAGAAAACCGTAGCATCTCTCTGGTGGATGAGGAACCATACCAGATCTGCGGAGTGGTTGCGGTACGTCGGGGACTATTGAATTCTCCGGTTCCACCAAATCGTCAGTTATAGTTTGCGTTGCTGGAACTACTTCCAGTTCTACCTCATTGCCACTAATTTCTTTCACAAGAAATTCCTTTTCTAAAAAGGTGGCATGTCGAGAAACAAAACACCTTTTGTTCCTTGGTGTGGTAGAAGATATACCCTCACGAGTGTTTAGGATATCCTACAAACTTGTACAGAACTGACCTTGCCTCAAGCTTGTCCGGATTTTGCTTTTCAACATAGGCCGGACAACCCCATATCTTAACTAGTTTAAGAGATGGTCTTTTCCCATTCCATATCTCATATGGAGTGGTAGGCAACGGATTTGGTCGGAACTCAATTCAATAGATATGCAGTTATCTCAAGTGCATATCCCCAAAAGGAAATAGGTAACTCAGCAGTACACATCATAGAGCGCACCATATCTCATAGTGTGTGATTCCTCCACCCCGATATATCATTGGACTGTGGTATATACGGAGAAGTAAGCTGATAGAGAATCTTATTCTCTTTTAAATAGTCTCAGAATTCCGTGCTCAAGTATTCTTCTCCTCGATCATATCGAAAGATTTGAATACCTTTACCCATCTGGTTCTCAAGTTCGTACTTATATTCCTTGAAATTCTCAAAAGATTCAGATTTGGTGTTTCAACAAGAACACATGTCCGTATCTTGAGAGAACATCGGTGAATGTAATAAAGTACGCGGAACTATTCCTAGCATGTGTAGACATAGGACCGCATACATCACTATGTATCTTTCCAAGAGTTCATGAAAGTCGACACTAGCACCACCATGAGGTTTTAGTAGCATCAAGCATGCCAAATTTTAAAATTTTATTAGGTGCTAAGCTATACTAACAAGAACTTTACTAGATTATTAGGGTTTGCCTTTGTGATGTGATGAACTAAAGAGAAGAAAAGAACATACAAGCTTTGTAGTTCGAGTCCTTCTCTTCAATAGCTCCGGGTTGAAGTCCACGCGACTCTACTAGGCTCCTCTTCGAGTTGAACGAACCTCCTTCGTGATCTTCACGCCAAAGACATTCCACCCGAAGTCCACTAGCTCAATCTAACCCTTTACTAATCTCATTAGTGAAGGCAACATTCTGCATCAAATTGCTAATCTAATGTGTGATGGTGAAGTAGGGGTTTAATTTGCTCACTAGGGTTTTCACAAGTTCAATGATTCACATCACATGTGAGGGTTTGAACTTGGAAGTGAGGTGATGAAAATTGTAGAGAGGAAGAGGAAGCAAGAGCTCAAGAAATGGCTAAGGCATGAAGAATGAAAATGATGAGAGTTAACTCAAAATGGCTCTCTCTTTCCTCACTTATTCAAGCAAGGAATAAGATTGCAATTATAAATTGCAACCATGCTTGAATAGTGAGTCAAGACTAATATAGAAATAATAAAACCCATACCTTGCCCATTCCAAAAATATCTCCACAATTTACACCCCATTTTTCTATTTTCTAAAAATAGAAAAACATGCCATGCTTCATATAATACATACATACATATATATATATATATAAGCAATTAGTGAGCTAATGATATTAGTTAATTTATAATTGTATCACATATAATATATATCACATTATTAAATCAACACTTGATCTAATAATCCGATTATATCATATATAACCGACTAATATCATTTATCTGCTTATCACATTATCAAATCAATACTTGACTCGATAATCTGGTTATATCATATATAACCTAACAGATAACAGATAACTGCCAGATTACAATACGGTATCGCATACTCGTATTTAATCAGGCCCACGCACATATAAACATATGTGCCCTACTTCATTTCGCTCGAACCAGGAAACTTCTGTGTGGGACTCTAAAGACTCGTCAATACGCCACCAGTAGGTGATGATCACATCAATCACCTACAAGCCGTCGGCGGTACTAGCTGGACGTAACGGTTACCCGGGTATTGAACGATATGAAGATCAACATGCAAGCTCATCCATACTCTCCATGAAGCCTATCAGTAACACTACTGTACAGTCCGGTCTCTTCGTCTGATATGTCGCATATCATGTCTAGGGGTGGTAAACGTCAGGCCCCAGTAACGTGATAAGTCATGCCGATGTCTGGCCTATAACGTTTTGAGAAACTACCGATAACTCTTTTCAGTAAATCTCAGCAGCAGCCCTGGCCAGGGACATCCAGTTACAGCCAATCGAGCATAGCGCAATATCAACCCCCAATACCAAGAGAGACGAAACCCCTCCTATCTCTTATTGCCTCCATGTGACTCGGGACTGTACCCAAAATCGACCTGTTTGCACATTCCTTTGAGCCGTGGTAGGGAGGAAATCAAAGCACAGTGGGAGCCACATAAGACTCTATGACGATCTCGGGTCTATAGACTAACCTGTACCAGTGTCACAGAGGACTGCTATCTGACGATAGGTATACTACCACATAGGAGTCCTCGGCGAGTCCTGCTCGGTGTACCCATTCTCCAATGAGCATCTGTGTACAATCTTTGATGTCACACACCAATGGTTGTGGGATCAACCATCGTCCTCTATGGGACAAGAAACATATATACTAGTCTACACTGGAATATCGATGCCCTGGTCTAGATATTCCCATGACTAGGAACTGATTAAAGGATGTACTTCTGGACCACCCTGGCCCCACTAGTATGATCTCATCATAATTCTGGTAGTCAAGTACATATCCTAAGGGCTTTATCAACATGTGAGAGCAAGAAAGTAAAGAATACCAGTCAACATGTTAAGATAAAGAGTAACCAGATAGCATACTGTCATGTCGAGAAAGAAAGTCCTCTATATATATGTCTAAGCATCCACTATAATATACATCACATGTATAATAATGGCCTCTAAGGCATACATATTCCTAAAAATCTCCCACTTGCACTATGGCCATGTGCTGTAGTATCTCATACCCAACATCCTAAAAAATCTCTCAAATTGTATCTGGGGGAGGGCCTTCGTGAGTAGATCCGCTACGTTGTCCTTCGTGTCAACTCTCTTGACCTCGATTTCCCGACGATCTACTATCTCCCTGATCAGGTGATACCGCCTCAGAATATGTCTGGATCTCTGATGGGACCTAGGTTTCTTGGCCAAAACCACAGCTCCATTGTTATCACAATACACAAGTATTGGATGCTCAATGGATGGAACCACACCAAGCTCAGCAATGAACTTCTTCATCCAGACAGCTTCTTTGCTAGCGATGTATTCAGCCTCCATCGTCGAGTCTGCTACGATGTCTTGCTTAGAACTCTTCCAACACACCGCCCCTCCGTTGAGGGTAAAGACAAAACCCAAACCGACTTACTGTCGTCCTTATCACTCTGGAAGCTCGAATCGGTAAAGGACTCCACCTGGAGTTCACCGTTACCATACACCAAGAACATTTCTTTAGTCCTTCTCAAGTACTTAAGAATGGTCTTCACAGCTGTCCAGTGGTTTTCCCTAGGATCTGATTGATACCTACTCACTACACTTAGCGAGTAAGCTACATCCAGTCTGGTACATAACATCGCATACATGATACGGCCTACTGTCGAAGCATAGGGTATCCCTTGCATGCGATCCTTCTCCAAATCAGTCTTGGGAGATATCTCTTTGGAGAGAGTGATTCCTGAACAAGCGGGTACATTACCTCGCTTGGAATCTTCTATACTAAATCTCTTTAGTATGGTGTCTATCTACCTAGATTGGGACAATCCCAAAATCTATTTATATCTATCTCTATAAATCTTTATCCCAAGAATGTAGGAGGCATTACCAAGATCTTTCATGGAGAACTTGAGTGATAAGAAGAGCTTGACCGAGTGTAGCATAGGAACATCATTTCCTATCAAGAGTATGTCATCCACGTACAATACGAGGAAGACCACCTTACTCACTACAGCCTTCTTATATATAAAAGGTTCATCTATATATTTGATGAAGTCAAACTCTTTGATAGCTTCATCAAAACAGATGTTCCAACTCCGTGTTGCCTTCTTTAATCCGTAGATGGATTTAAGCAGCTTGCACACCTTTCTGCTACTCCCACTGTCTACGAAGCCCTCTGGCTGTACTGGAATATACAGACTAGTCTACACTGGAATATCGATGCCCTGGTCTCGATATTCCTACGACTAGGAACCGATTAAAGGATGTACTTGTGAACCACCCTAGCCCCACTAAGGGACAAGAAACATACAGACTAGTCTACACTGGAATATCGATGCCCTGGTCTCGATATTCCTACGACTAGGAACTGATTAAAGGATGTACTTGTGAACCACCCTAGCCCCACTAGTTGTTAGTTATATGTATGCCCTAGAGGCCATTATTATACATGTGATGTATATTATAGTGGATGCTTGGACATATATAGGGAGGACTTTCTTGCTCGACATGATAGTATGCTATCTGGTTGCTCTTTATCTTAACATGTACACTTATTGTCTCTCTATTACATGTTGATAAAGCCTTTAGGATGAATACTTGACTACCAGGATTATGATGCAGATCATACTAGTGGGCCATAGGTAGTCGGAAAGTACATCCTTCAAATGTTCCTAGTCGTGGGAGTATCGAGACGGGGCATCGATATTCCAGAGTAGACTAGCGTATATGCTTCTCGACCCATATGATAGGCGATGGTTGATCCCATATCCATTGGTTTTTGATATCAGAGATGGTATACAGGTGCTCAAAGGAGACTGGGTATACTGAACGGACTCGCCGAGAACTCCTAGATGGTATTATACCTATCGTCAGATAGCAGTTCTCCAGTGACACTGGTATAGGTTAGTCTGTCGACCCGAGATCGTCATAGAGTCTGGCGTGATTCCCACTGTGCTTTGATTTCCACCTTACCATGTTCAAGAGATCATGCAAAATGGTGGTTTTTCGGTACAGTCCCGAGTCACATGAAGGCAATGAGCGATAGGAAGGGATTTCGTCTATCCCGGTATTGCGGGTTGATGTTGCGTTATGCTTGATTGGCCATAACAGGAAATCCCTGGCCAGGCTTGCTGAGATTTACTGGTAAGTGTTATCAGTAGTTTCTCGAACCATTTTGGGCCTCACATCGGCATGACTTATCAAGCTATTGGGGTCTGACGTTATACCACCCCCAAGCTGTGATATGCGACATATCTGACGAAGTGTACGGACAGTACGGTAGTGTTACTTGATGGATTCACAGGAGTATGAACAGGCTTGCTTGTTGATCTTCTGATCGCTCAATACCCAGGTGACCGTTATGTTTAGCAAACCGCTTGCGGCTTGTGGGTGACTGGTATGATCACCACCTACTGCCGGCGTATTGACGAGTCTTTAGAGTCCTACACAGAGGTTTTTGGCTCAAGCGATACAAAGTAGGAGCATATATGTGATATGTGCAGGACCGAGATTAATACGCGTATGTGATACCGTATTCTATTCTCGCGATATGTGATATCGGTCGGTTATATATGATATAACCAGGCTGTCGAATCAAGTGTTGATTCGATAAGTTGATGCATTTGATATTAGTCGGTTGTATGTGATATAACCGGATTATTAAATCAAGTGTTGATTTAATAATTTAATGTATAATTATATATTTAATATATTAAGTTACATTAACAAATATTAGCTCACTTAAGAATTCTTTTTCTCACTTGTGCATTTAGTATATATGTGATATATATTAATGTACATTTTTGTGTGTCATGCTAGATGATACATATGACATGGGTGTATGAGACTCACACCATACTTACATAAGCAAGGGTTTTATTTATTTAAAGTAATTCAAAATTGAGTGGAAATTAGTCATAGTTGATGCTTAGTGGAAGCTTGTAGAATCACTGACTAAGTCCACCAATTTTGTTTTACTTAAGATATTTATTAACCCAACCATTATGATTAGACATGGTTTAGTCTCTACATGAGTTATTATATGATATTAACTCACCCATGGTTCCCATTCTACACTTGACATTTTCCATGGTTGCTTTTCTTCATCTCCTTCCTCAAACTCTCTAGCTTTTTGGGAGGTGAAGAAAATGAGTAAGAAAATAATTTCTAAAGTGAGCAAAATTCCTACTTCATCAACCACTTCTAGACTAGCCATTTATATTGGGTTGTTTCTTCACTAGTTCATCACTTAGTGAAAAGGTAGCTTGGGTTAGTGTCTTCTCGACGTAGATCATCTTCAGCCTCGAAGACTTCAAGCAAACTTGTTCCTTTCATCTTGTGGAGCCTTTCTAGAGTTCACTACTTGGAATGAAGGGACTACTACACGGAGCTTATGAAGTGAAGGACCGGTCTACAAAGGTTGTATTCCTTGTTAACTTTGATGTAAAGGTGTTTACATTCTTGATTCCTCTAATTCTCTAGTTAAGAATATAGGTTAGGGTTCTTTAGCGCATCAATTTTTTGAAAATGGTATGGTCGATACCTCCCGAAACCCAGCAGCGATCCTAGGGATCCCAGCAGTGGTATCAGAGCCATGCTAGAGAATTAGACGATGTTTGTAGACTTATGAAACCGAAACAACTCCGAAACACTCGAAAAAAAAATCTAGTTTCTGTCGAAATTTTCAGAGTGTCTAAAATTTTTTTAAGCAATTGCAGAATGTTATATAAGATGTAACATGAACACCACAGAAAATTTATCCCCCCTCGCCGGATTTTGGCCGGCTACATGAAGATAAAACCGTCCTGGTCGGTTTTTCTGCATTGTTCTAGGTTGAATTTTTTATGGTGTTTCAGGCTCTGGGTTTTGGTGTTTCCGGTGTTGCTTGTTTTCACTGATGTTGCATGTGATGTTATAATTCTGTAAAGGCAATTCGGAGTGTTTCGTAATCGTAATTCTAACATTATTTCGGGTTATTTAGACGACGCTAAAAATTTCGAACGGATATCAATAAACCATTTTTTCCCTCACCGGAAATTTTCTAAAAGTTGGATATTTCCAAGTTTAAAATCTTCAGAAACTCATGCATGTGTTTTCTATGGACCCTTTAGAAGAATGAAACCCTAACTCGATTCTGTGACCGTCGGAACCGCCACTAAACCCTAGGGTTTGTGGTAGTTCCGCGGCTCCATAGGTGAGGCAAGGGTTGACCCTTCTACAGTTGGTCCATGGATGCTGTGGCATATTCTGGGTACTTTTTAAACTCCGCTATAGTGTTGAGCTCTTTGGGAAATTTTGGGTTTTATTGATTCGATCGAAAAGTTTAACATCGTCTAGCTATTTGTGATTGTGATGCAATACTTGGAATCCACAATATTTAGTTTTATGAAAACTAATTTGAATTTTATAAATCTAGCAATTCAGTCTCATTTGATCGGTTGCTACGGAATTTTGATATGGATCAAATATCCATCGCAATCACGTAGCGTACGCAGATATTAGCCGGGTGACCGTACTAGATAGCCATGCCCCATAGCCTCGATCAAGTGACAGTAGGAGAACCCCGTCGCCAAAAGCATCCATTCGGGTGCTCGCGGCTGCGGTGTTCCGCTTAAGTGCACGTTGTCGACACATCAGTGGTGCGGCCATCTACTAAAGTTTCCAACGAGTATTCGATCTGGTTGTCGGGAATCTTGTTGAAATACTCGACTGGTTATTGGAAAGTGTTTTCAATATCGAGACTTAAATGCGGGGTTTATAATTGTTAGACATGTGATGTCTAAGGAATTCATTTAGTTCGGCATGAAATCCAAAGTTTGTGATACATTGGGTTTATGATGTCTAAGGTGGTTGCGGATTCCAATTGTTGTAGTTTTTCACTTTCTTTTCTGTGACCGTAAGTGTAATATGTGGTGTATCGCCGGTTTCGTTTCTATATGTCAACAACAATTGGGATACACATATTTACTTACGTTGATGACATGTGATGTTATGTGTTGCTGTGATATGTTATATTGGATCGTCGTGTTTTGAATAGCCGGGTTTTTTTATGTGAGATGAGAGTTTTTCATTTTCATTCATGTAAAAGCTTGTATGTAATATTCTTTTATTGGGGCACTTCATGGCTGAGGATGATGTCACCATTGATGTATATTATTTATTTACATTTCCGCATTAGGATAGACCCAAGACGGGGATCATAAGTAACCGGGTTCTAGAGTCCAGTGGGAGACCATCTCAAGGAGTTGAGACCGGGTCTCCTAACTCTAGAATTGGTAGGTTTACTTGCCGCTCTCATAAGGGTCTAGGGATATGGGTTTGGCTATTCATCGCGACAGTGGAATCCGTGTTTTTTACTGGCTTAATTTAATACACGGAATTCCTAGCATATCCAATATTTCATATGTGCTTCTTCTGCCGCTGATATTCTATGATGTGATCACTTGATATTCTGAGACGAATTCTTATATTATATATATGATATATAATAAATATTGCTGCTTTCATTTCTTTTGTGATACTTAGGAAGCATAATTGATAGGACTTCATTAATAAGATTAATGAAATAAAGGAAAGTTAAAGATGTTGTAGAATCTTGTTTTAAAAACTGGTAGCTCTAGTTCTTGCTTTGCATAGCGGTATTCCTTGTAGAATATCTGTTGGGAATTCACCCGCGCGTGCAAACGCGTATGTTTTGGAAATGGAAATGTTTTAAGGAAATAGATGGGCACACGAGCTCGTTCTCGTTTTAAAATTTATAAACCGCAAGTGCACGACGCGTTGTAGCAAGCCGGCAAGTACGGGTCGATCCGCAGGGAATTGTGTACTAGGTCTTGTTGTTTAAGGTTCAACAAATAACGAATTGGTTGGTTTGTCACAAAAACAAAAAGAATACAAAAACAAGAAAACAAAGAAAAAACAAGTCAAGAAAGAAGTGGTTGTGGTTTTGGCTCGGAAGGTCGAATAGCGACGATTTCTTCGACGCTCCCTTGATCATGAGTTTTCTATCATTATATCGATCCCGGCATGAAGCATGACTTGTCAAGACGGTTGCGGAGAAAAAATCATCAAATTCCGATATTTGCCGCAAAACACGAAACGAGATCATTTTGTTCACTTACCGTTTGTATGTCCAAGCTTGAGGTTGTTAGTTATATGTATGCCCTAGAGGCCATTACTGTACATGTGATGTATATTGTAGTGGATGCTTGGACATATATAGGGAGGACTTTCTTGCTCGACATGATAGTATGCTATCTGGTTGCACTTTATCATAACATGTACACTTATTGTCTCTCTAATACATGTTGATAAAGCCTTAGGATGAGTACTTGACTACCAGGATTATGATGTACATCATACTAGTGGGGACAAGGTAGTCGGTAAGTACATCCTTTAAATGATCCTAGTCGTAGGAGTATCGAGACAGGGCATCGATATTCCAGAGTAGCCTAACATATGCGTTTCTTGACCCATATGATGGGCGATGGATGATCCTACATACATTGGTGTTTGACATCAGAGATGGTATACGGGTGCTCAGTAGAGACTGGGTACACTGAACGAACTCGCCGAGAACTTCTAGATGGTATTATACCTATCGTCAGATAGCAGTTCTCTGGTGACACTGGTGCTGGTTAGTCTGTCGACCCTAGATCGTTATAGAGTCTTGTGTGATTCCTACTGTGTTTTGATTTCCACCTTACCACATTCAAGAGATCATTTAATGGTTGTTTTTGGGTACAGTAACGAGTCACATGGAGGCAATGAGCGATAGGAGGGGATTTTGTCTCTCCCGGTATTGAGGGTTGATGTTGCGCTATGCTCGATTGGCCATAATAGGAAATCCCTGGCCAGGGTTGCTGAGATCTACTGGTAAGTGTTATCAGTAGTTTCTTGAACCGTTATGGACCTCACATCGGCATGACTTATCAGGCTATTAGGGTCTGACGTTATACCACCCCAAGCTGTGAAATGCGACATATCTGACGAAAAGACCGGATTGTACGGTAGTGTTACTTGATGGATTCGCAGGAGTATGAGCAGGCTTGCTTGTTTATCTTCTGATAGCTCAATACTCGGGTGGCCGTTACGTTTAGCAGATAGCTTGCGGGTTGTAGGTGACTGATATGATCACCACCTACTGCCGGCGTATTGACGATTCTTTAGAGTCCTAGATGGAGGTTTCCTGGCTCAAGTGAAACGAAGTAGGAGCACATATGTGATATGTGAGGGACCGAGATTAATACGAGTATGTGATATCGTATTCTATTTTCGCAATATATGATATCGGTCGGTTATATGTGATATAGCCGGGTTGTCGAATCAAGTGTTGATTCGACAAGTTGATGCATTTGATATTAGTTGGTTGTATATGTTATATCCGGATTATTAAATCAAGTGTTGATTTAATAATTTAATGTATAATTATATATTTGATATATTATCTTACATTAACTAATATTAGCTCACTTAAGTTTTCTTTTTCTCACTTGTGTATACTTGGTATATATGTGATATATATTAATGTACATCTTTTGTGTCATGCTAGATGCCACATGCTACATAGGTGTATGAGACTCACACCATGCTTATAATAATGTAAGGGTTTTGTTTATTTAAAGTAAATCAAATTAGTTGGAAATTGCCACATGGTTGAAGACACTAACTCACCCATGGTTGCTGTTCTCACTCATTATTCCATTCACACTTCATCTTCTTACTCATCTCCAAAAAGCTTTCTAGCTTCATGAGAGGTGAAGAAATATAGTGAGAAAATTATTTCTAAAGTGAGCAAAATTCCTACTTCATCAACCTCTTCTCTACTAGCCATTTAGATTGGGTTGTTTCTTCACTAGTTCATCACTTAGTGAAAAGGTAGCTTGAGTTAGTGTCTCCTCGACGTGAATCATCTTCGGGCTCGAAAACTTCAAGAAAGCTTGTTCATTTCACCTTGTGGAGCCTCACTAGAGTCCAGGAGATCACAACTTGGAGCGAAGGGACTGCTACATGGAACTATTGAAGTGAAGGACCGGTCTACAAAGGTTGTATTCCTTGTTCACTTAGTTGTAAAGATATTTACATGCTTGTTCGTCTAATTCTCTAGTTTAGATTTTAGTGTTAGGGTTCTTTAGCACGACAATTTTTTTGAAAACAGCATGGTCGATGCCTTCCGAAACTCAGCGACCGCCCTAGGGAACCCAGCAGTGGTATCAGAGCCAAGCTAAAGATATAAACGATGTTTGTTAGATTACGAAACCGAAACTACTCCGAAACTTGAAACAAGAAAACTTAGTTTCTGTCGTTTTTAAAATGGCCTCTAAAATTATTTTAAGCAACTGCAGAATGTTGCATGAAATGTAACATGAACAACATAAAAATTTCAGCCTTCATCGCCGGAATTTGGCCAGCCACATTAAGGATAAAACAGGCCTGCTCGGTTTTCCTGCATCTGTTCGGGTTGAATTTTTAGGGTGTTCCAGTCTCTGGGTTTTGGTGTTTCAGGTGTTGCTTGTTTTTTCTAAGATTGCATGTGATGTGGTCTTACTGTATTGGCAATTCAGAGTATTTCGTATTCGTAATTTTAGCATTGTTTCGAGTTATTTAGACGACGTTAAAAAGTTCAAACGGATATCAATAACTCATATTTTCTCTCGCTGGAAATTTTCCTAGAGTTGGATTTTTTCCAAGTTTAAAAACTTCAGAAAATCATGCAAGCGATTCTGTGGACCCTCTAGAAGAACGATACCCAAACTCGACTTTTTGGATCACAGAACCACGGTCATACCCTAGGGTTTGCGGCAGTTCCGCGACGACATGAGTGAGGCTTGGGTCGGCCCTTTTACGGATGGTTCATAGGTGCTGTGGCATGTTCTGGGTACTTTTTAAACTCCGCTCAAGTGTTGAGCTTTTTGGGAAATTTTGGGTGTTTGTTTATTCGATCGAAAAGTTTAAAATCGTCTAGGTATCTGTGATTGTGATACAATATTTGGAATCCACATAATTAGTTATTTGATAACTAGTTCGAATTTTATAAATCTAGCAATTTAGTCTTATTTGATCGGTTGCCACGGAATTTTGATGTGGATAAAAAATCCGTCGCAATCACGTAGCGTACGTGGATACTCGCCGGGTAACGTTACTAGATAGCCGCGCCCCATAGCCCCGACTAAGTGACTGTAGGAGAACCCCGTCGCCAAAGCATCCGTTCGAGTGCTCACGGCCGCTGTGGTCTGCCTTAGTGCACTTCGTTGACGACATTTGGGGTGCGGCCGTCTACTAAAGTTTCCGACGAGCATTAGATCAGGTTATCGGGAATCTTGTTGAATTACCAGACTAGTTATTGGAAAGTGTTTTCAACATCGAGACAAAAATGTGGGGTTTATAATTGTTAGGCATGCGATATCTAAGGAATTCATTTGTTAGGCATGAAATCCAAAATATGTGATACATTGGGTTTATGATTTCTAAGGTGGTTGCGGATTCCAATTGTTGTAGTTTTTCACTTTCTTTTCTGCGACCATAAGTGTAATATGTGGTGTATCAA
Organism: Agapanthus africanus; assembly: GCA_030015575.1. Lineage (NCBI taxonomy): Eukaryota > Viridiplantae > Streptophyta > Magnoliopsida > Asparagales > Amaryllidaceae > Agapanthus > Agapanthus africanus. Next base: position 306,170,311 of record JASDDO010000029.1, read on the forward strand.
CGGTTTCGTTGCTATATGTCAACGACAATTGGGATACGCATATTTACTTACGTTGATGACATGTGATGTTATGTGTTGCTGTGATATGTAATATTAGATCGTCGTATTTTGAATAGCCGGGTTTTTTTATGTGAGATGAGAGTTTTTCATTTTCATTCATGTAAAAGCTTGTATGTAATATTCTTTTATTGGGGCACTTCCGGATTGTGGATGATGTCACCATTGATGTATATTATTTACTTTTCCGCATTAGGATAGACCTAAGGCGGGGAGCACAAGTAACCGGGTTCTAGGGTCCAGTAGGAGACCATCTCGCGGAGTCCAGACCGGGTCTCCTAACTCTAGAATTGGTAGGGTTGCTTGCCACTCTCGTAGGGGTATAGGTATGTGGGTTTGGCTATTCATCGCGACCGTGGAATCCGCGTTTTTTATTGGCTTAATTTAAAACACGGAATTCCTAGTATATCTAATATTTCATTTAGGTTCTTCTGCTGCTGATATTCTGTGATGTGATCATTTGATATTCTGAGATGGATGCTTATATTATATATATATGATATATAATAAAATTGCTGTTTTCGTTTCTTCTGTGATACTTAGGAAACATAATTGATGGGACTTCATTAATGAGATTAATGAAATAAAAGAAACCTAAAGATGTTGCAGAATCTTGTTTTAAAAACTGGTAGCTCTAGTTCTTACTTTGCATAGAAGTATTCCTTGTAGAATATCCAGCACCTTATTCGATAAGGAAAGAGCCGAGATCCTTTCACCGGGAGTGACCTCTTTAGCGAAACTGGCAGATGCTACAACCCACTCGGTTTGTCTTTTGATTTCTTTTTTAGTTCATGCTTTGCATAGAGGTATTTGTGAAATATCCAGCACCTTATTCGATAAGGAAAGAGCCAAGATCTCTTCACCGGGAGTGACCTCTTTAGCAAAACTAGTAAAAGCCTAAAAACACTCATTTTCAAAATCACTCGATTCTACAACGATATCAAGTTCATTACGCAAAGGGTTTTCTTAAAAACCTGTCGTAGCCCTCCGTCATTTCAGATAAGTACTACTTAGTATTCGTGCTACGTTTGTTGGCCTATGTCAAGGCATAGTGTGCGGTAGCTAACTAGTGCTTATCTGCTGCATATGATGCGATTGGATTAGGGTAGTCGTGCGACTTTTTTGGGTCATTCGGGTGGGTTTAATTCAATCATGAAATGTACGGGTTGAACTTGACTAGCGGACTATGGTTTGTTGGCTCGCGTCAAGGTCATAGCACGCTAGGGGTAAAATAATATCTGGAATTTCAAGTGTTGAAATTTGCAATGAGATTGCATACCTTCTATGAGATAGTTGGATCCCGATACCCACTGCGAGTAAGAGTTACTCCTGGGAGAGTTTTACGCATTACAATTAGCCGATCAAGTAGGTTTCTAGAAAGATGTTAACGCGGTGATACCCCTAGGAAAACGAGGTTTATTTTAATTATGTCTGTGCGAAAGCACGGGGAACCTCCCTCAAAGTACCGACACTGGCCTGGAAGAAAGATTGGCGAACTTGCAGCGTGTAATTAATTCCGGCTAGTCTTACCTTTTAGGGTTTGAAGGAAGATTTGATAAAAACAGTGGGGTACATCCTGATTAGATAAAATAATAACCAATCTGATCTTCCAAGAGCATACGCTGAGTGTTTTCTTCTCTCTCTCTCTCTCTCCTGGTAGCGACCATATCACACCTTAATCAAGATAATAATATGGATGCATTGACCGAACCTGCTTATTATACTGAGTTGGGAAACGTTGGTTCCGCCTAATCTTATAATTGTTATAAGTCCGAGCAGGAAATAGGGGAATACCAGGATTCCCATGCCACCCATTCGAGGAATAAGCATGTTGATGTATATTCTTCGGTTGTGTTCATTACCTAAAACTGTTTCTCAGTATTCTCTACGTCCTAGGTATGAGATACCGGATTAGGATCCCGCATATATAATCTATTACATGGTCTACAGAAAGATAAATAACTGGGATATGGTGATATGTCTCTAAGTGTTGGAGAATGGTGCAATTGTTGCAGCCAAGTCAGTTGGCAAATATCACATTGTATTACCAAATGGTAAATACATTGATTCTGAACAAATTGTCACGACCCAAGTTTGGATGTGACCGGCACTTAGATTGTATCATATCTAAAGATATGCACACAGTCCAAATAAGCCGAAAACCAAGATCAAAATCCTTTTTGCGGAATTCCTTATATAGAAAATTTAGTTTTTTAGTAAAAATCACATGTTATGAAGTTAAAATATTAAACAAGTATAAGGTGTTAAGTTTGGTTGCATCCCTAGTTGGGATCAACAATATCAACAGCGGAAAATAAATTCTCAGTATATAGGACATCAATACGAATCCCAGACATAAAGAAAAGAGATACAATTTATAGAACTAAACGATCTCAACTATCAAATAATATACATATCATTTCTCACTCTAAGTCATATACAGGTCTGATGGAGAACTTCTAGATACACAATACAATATCAAAAGAGAAGGTTACTACATATGTAACCCACCTATAAAAGATGTGATAAAGCGGCAAACGTAGATCTGCACCGCAACTAACCGTCCACTCTACCCCTGCAAGGAACTGTGGCACAACGGGGGTGAGTTGCCAACTCAGTGAATATAACTAACATATAACGATTAATAATGTAAATATGACGATCATACTAACAGAAATGTGAACAAGTATGACGTATGATTATATGTGGAAATCATGAATCTATGCTACGAATCTCATAGTCAAAACTGAAATCTCATCATTTATCCCCAATAAAACTCATTTCCCCATGTCCATCATCGACAAAAAACTTCCATTTCTCACAGGCATCATTCCTCGAATGATCGTGAAATCAACAAAGTCCACTATGTACCCGACTGTATTCCCCACCGACTCGGTCTGGATAAAACTGTAAATCCGTAACCGTATATCCACCGACTCGGTTCGGATAATACTATAAATCCGTAACCGTATATCGACCGACTTGGTTTGGAATAAAACCAAATCATAAAAACATCTCAGGATGTATATGTCACATCAATCATGAAAATCACTAGATTTATGTAATAGTATTCAAAACTCAAAACCATAAATCCTTAATAATACCATCACCTCTTACATCAACATAGAATACTCAGATATTAAACATGATATTAATAATGCAATTTACTACTATTATTGGGGTGTAAGATACGATATGAATCATTTTAACAATAAATTTGCTAACTGTAAAAGTGACCTGGTAATATCGACGAGGTGTGTGTAACATATAAGATGTGCATGTGGCATGACTCGTCGATACTTGTATAGTGTTCTAGAAACTAAACAAGTATATGTGAATGATGAATGCATATTATTAATTTTGCATAACAAAATAAAGCATTAAGTAAAATAAAACTACGGGCGTATCACGCCATCTTTACACAATTCCCCGGTAGATGTTTAGTCTACTCACCGGAAACGTCGAATCTATTCAGGAATTGCCAATCCTTTCCCTTTCCTCGCTACCTCCATAAATCCCGTATTCGAATCTAATATCAAAATTTAATTTATATAAGGAAACGGCTACTCCGACATGACGGAAATGAAAAACACCCGTTCCCACGTACTAGTTATATTGTATACGACTATATCGAGCTATTAACCACTTATCCTTACTGGATTTTTAACTCAAATCTGTATCGCGACAGGAAACAGTTCGCGATACGCTTTAACCGTGTTGTATTTGGTGTTTTTAGATATCTTTTCCGATATACGCTTCCAGATTCTATCTGTAGTGAAACTAATTTATTTAAACAATACCAAAATAGCCAAAATGACCTACAGAAATCTACACAACCACCCAAAACACCCTAGCTACCCCCAAAACCGGCGACGTCGGATTTCCTCTTTTGGTCGCCAGCCCAAATCCGAGCCCTCTGGTTCGTGATCCTATGGTTTGCTCTAGGTGTTACATACATCATTTTAGCATTGTTTTGTTAAGTTTATTATCTTCCAAAAAATAGCAGATTTCAATAGAGCCTATAAGTAACTAGAATACGATATTATGGAACCCTTTTCAATTCAAACTAAATTAGCTACAGAATTTAAATCCCTACTGTGGTTAAGAATTTTACCCACTAAAAGTTGTTGGAAAAACCCCTCCAAGATGCTAAGCCCCTTGTCCTAACTTGATGGTGATAAAAACCAAGAACATAGCTTCCTCCATCTTCTTCTTCCTCTTATTCTTTCTTTTTCTCTTTTAATGTTGTTTTTCTTTCAGAAATTTTCAGAATTTTAATTAACTATTCATCTGAATCAGGTTTATATATGGCAAATGAAAGGGATAAGGTGAAGGAGGAGGTGCCATCAAGCTAGATGTGTTGGTTTCATGCAAGGAGGAGGTGGTGGATGTGTGTATGCATGCATGTATGAGGTGTGCTAGCCTTATCTTCATAATTTGTTTTAATTTGAAATTAAATTCTGAACTAAATGATTTTCCATCCCATTTTTATTTACACCCTTAACAATTTTCCATTTGTACAATAATCCAAAACTTTACCTAAAAACCCTTCACAACTTATTTTATTATAAAACACACATTTTATTAAAATGATGCTAAATTTGTCACTAAAACCCTTATAACTTATTTATGTTGCATACTAAAATTTTAATTTAAATTGTTTTACATAGAACTTATGAAAATTGACTTATTTGTTTTTAGCAACTTCGTGATTTATCATATTATTATTAAATTAAATTAATTCTATTTATTTGTAAATTTTCAGAATGTTACAATATTCCCCCTTAAGAAAATTCAGTCCCCGAATTTAAAATAATTAACTAGACATACCTTCGAAAAGATGTGGAAATTTCTTCCGCATCGCATCCTCGGTCTCGCAAGTAATCTCCTCGCGATTCTTTCCTTGCCAAAGAACCTTCACAAACGAAAGTACTCTCGATCATAGTTTCTTTGCCTGCCTGTCAAGAATAGGGACTGGCTATACTGTGTAGGATAAATCCGGCTCAAGCTGTAAGGTCTGATGCTGGATCGCGTGAGATGGATCGTGAAGATACCTGCGAAGCATCGAAAGGTGGAATACCGGATGCACATCGGGAAAACTCGGTGGAAGTGCTAAACGATAGGCTACAGCATCCACTCTCTCCAGAATCTCGTAAGGTCCGACATATCTGGGGCTGAGCTTCCCTTTTTTCCCGAAATGCATCACACCTTTCATTGGAGATACCCGAAGGAACACAAGATCTCCAACACCAAACTCGAGTCTATGACGCCGTCGATCTGCATACGATTTCTGTCTGCATTGGGCCGCCTTCATTCTATCCCGTATCAACTGAATCTTCTCTGTAGTCTCCTGTACTATCTGCGGTCCCAAGATGCAACTCTCGCTCAGTTCCGTCCAGCAAACGGGTGATCGACATTTCCTCCCATACAAAGCTTCAAAGGGTGCCATCTGGATAGTCTCCAGAAAACTGTTGTTGTACGAGAATTCTATCAAAGGTAGGTGACGATTAACTACCACCGAAATCAAGGCTACAAGCCCGAATCATATCCTCTAGTGTCTGAATGGTCCGCTCCGACTGACCATCTGTCTGTGGGTGACAAGCTGTACTAAAACTCAACCGTGTACCCAAAACTTCTTGGAGTTTCTGCCATAGCCTGCTAGTAAACTGGGTACCCCTATCTAAAACTATGCACGTCGGAACTCCATGCAGACGTACAATCTCATCGATATAAATCTGGGCATACTGTGTAAAACCATACGTCGTCTTCACTGGGAGAAAATGAGCTGCCTTTGTCAATCTATTGACAATCACCCAAATGGAATCGTACCCACTGCTAGTCCTGGGTAGACCCACCATGTGTAGGCAGGGCTAGGCACTCCCAAGAGGTCTCACGAGGCATCAACCATGCCAATTTCAAAAATTACGGTGCTAAGAAACCCTAATACGGATCGTTGGCTAGAAGTTTAGGCGAAAAAGAAACTAGTTAACAACTTAACTAAGAGTACGGAAATACAACCTTTGTAGATCCGGTCCTCCACCTCCACGGCTCCGTGATGAAGTCCTCTCCGCTGTCCAAATGAAATCCCGGGCTCTAGCATCGGCTTCATCGGAGAAATGGGCGGGCAAGGTCGTCGGCTTCGTGCCGAAGATGATCTACGTCGAGGCATCACAAGATCAAGCTCCCACTTCACCAAGTCATGAAACTTGTAAAGAAAACACACTCTACTACTTGGCAAGAGGTAGAGGATGAAGAAATAGGAGGTGGGTTCACTTTAGAATTGGATTTCTCACTCATTTCATCAAGTTGCCATTGATGTAGCTAGCTTTCTTCATGGAAGAAGAAGATGAAGAAGAAGAAGAAGATATGATAAGTGTTGAATAATTAGATAAATAAATCAATACTTATCATATATTAACCCTTGGTTAATTGTAGAGAATGGACCATGGTTAACTTGAATGGTTAGGGTTAAGTATAAGACAAGAATGGTGGACTAATTCAAAGCTTCAAGAATCTTCAACTAGCAAACAAAGAAAATCCACCATTCTCATTTTCTTCTTTTCTAAAAGAAATAAATAGATAAAAGAGTAAATGAAAAAACAAAACCCTAATCATTAGTTTAACTATGGTTTAATTCTTTACACTTAACCAAGTAAGCATGTATCATCAAACATGATACAATCATTTGCACAAAAAGTATATCACATATACAACTTGTACATCCAAGTGAGAAAATCCTTTAAAGTGAACCAATACTAGTTAATGCAAAGTAATATATCAAATATATAATTATACATTAAATCATTAAATCAACACTTGATTTAACGATCCGGTCATATCGCATATAACCGACTAGTATCCTATGTATCGGCTTATCGAATCAATACTTGATTCGATAACTAGGTTATATCGCATACAACCAATCGATACATTCATCGCGAGAATAGAATACGGTATCACATACACGCATTATTCTCGGTCCCGCACATATCTCATATGCGCTCCTATTTCGTTTCGCTTGAGCCAGGAAACCTCTGTGTAGGACTCTAAAGACTCGTCAATACGCCGGCAGCAGGTGATGATCATATCAAACACCCACAAGCCGCAAGCGGTCTGCTAAACGTAACGGCCACCCGGGTATTGAGCGATCAGAAGATCGACGAGCAAGCCCGCTCACACTCCTGTGAATCCAACCGGTAACACTTACCGTACAGTCCGATCTCGTCGTCTGATATGTCGCATATCTCGCCTAGGGGTGGTAAACGTCAGACCCCAATAGCTCGATAAGTCGTGTCGATATGAGGTCTATAACAATTCGAGAAACTACTGGTAACACTTACCAGTAAATCTCAACAACCCTGGCCAGGGCTTTCCTGTTATAGCCAATCGAACACAGCGCAACATCAACCCCCTATAACGGGAGAGACGAATCCCCTCCTATCGCTCATTGCCTCCATATGATTCGGGACTGTACCCAAAAACCACCGTTTTGCATGCCCTCTTGGACGTGGTAAGGTGGAAATCAAAGCACAGTGGGAACCACACAAGACTCTATGACGATCTCGGGTCAACAGACTACTCTGTACCAGTGTCACCAGAGAACTGACATCTGACGTATGGTATAATACCATCTGGGAGTTCTCGGCGAGTCCGTCCAGTGTACCCAGTCTCTACTGAGCACCCGTATATCATCTCTGATGTCAAACACCAATGGATATGGGATCATCCATCGCCCATCTGTATGGGTCGAGAAGGTATACGCTAGTCTACTCTGGTATATCGATGCCCCGTCTCGATACACCCACGACTAGGGACCTTGAAGGATGTACTTATGGACTACCATGTCCCCACTAGTATGATCCGCATCACAGTCCAGGTAGTCAAGTACACATCCTAAGGGCTTTACCAACATGTAACAGAGAGACAAGTAGTGTACACGTTAAGATAAAGAGTAACCAGATATCATACTATCATGTCGAGCAAGAAAGTCCTCCCTATATATGTCCCAGCATCCACTACAATATACATCCTATGTATGGCAATGGCCTCTAGGGCATACATATAACTAACAATCTCCCACTTGCACTAGGGCCATCTGTAGCAGTGGTTGTAGTATCTCATACTCAACCATCCCATAAAAGTCTCTCTCTGGGAATAGGCCTTCGTAAGTGGATCCGCCGTGTCGTCCTCTGAGTCTACTCTCCTAACCTCGATCCCTTAGAGATCAACCATCTCCATGATCAGGTGATACTGCCTTAGAATATGTCTGGATCACTGATAGGACCGGCGTTCCTTGGCATAAGCCACAACTCCATTGTCTCACAATGGTTGGAACGTAGTTCATCTCATGAACCATTATACACCCAGACTGCCTCTTTGGTAGCATCTTAAGTAGCGATGTATCGAGCCTTTATCTTCTAGTATGCCACGGTATCTAGCTTGGAACTCTTCCAACATACCGTCCCTTTACTGAGGGTAAAGACAATGCCTGTGACTGACACTCAGTCGTCTTTATCACCCTGGAACACTTCCAGTGATTCTTCCCAGGATCAATTGATACCATCTCACTACATCTAGTGAGTATCCTAACTTCCATTTAGATCTATCTCATAGATCCAAACACCAGGATTTAGGAGGTATCACTTTGATCCTATATGGAGAATCATTGTGATAAGCGGAGATTGATCGAGCGTAGCATAGGAAACTCTTTCCCTATCAAGAGTATGTCATCCACGTACTCTACGAGAATCGCCACCATACTCCCTACTACCTTTTTGTTTATACAAGGTTCATCTACCATTTTTGATGATGTCAACTTCTTTGACTAATCCATCAAAACAGATGTTCCATCTCCGCGATGCCTGCTTTATCCTATAAAGCATCTTGCACACGTTTCTGCTGCTCCCACTGTCTACGAGGCCCTCTGGCTGTGTACTTATAGATGCACTCTTCTAAAACATCATTTAGAAAAGCAGTCATGACACCCAACCACCAGATATCGTAGTCATGGTATGTAGCCGTGGTAAGTAGGATCTGGATGGACTTAAGCATAGATCCTTAGAAAAGGTTTCAACATAATCCACACCTGGTCAATGATGCAAACCTTTAACAAGTCTAGCTTTGAAAGTCTCAACCTTTCCAAGTACACCAAGTAATCTTCTCAAGATATACTTGCTCCTGATGGGGATTTAACCCTTCAGATATAGCAACCAAAGTCCATACTTTGTTGGTGTACATGGATTCCATCTCAGATCACTAAGCATCCAGCCATTCTTACAGAGTCTTACTCCTGATGGCCAGCTCGAAGCTAGTTGGGTCATCATCTCATGATGCAATCCTCGCTTCCACTGTCATAGAGAAACAGAAGTAACTCTCAGGTGGGTGAGGAACCCTACTAGATCGGCGGAGAGGCTGAGGTTCATTGGTTACTATTGAATCCTTCGGTTCTACCAAATCATCTACTTTAGTTTGCATAGCTGGAACCTTTCCAGTTCTACATAACAGACCTTGCCTCGAGCTTGTCCGGATTTTGCTTTTAGACATAGGCCGGTCAACCCCAAATCTTAACTAACTTAAGATATGGGCTCTTCCCTTTCCATATCACATATGAAATGGTAGGCAACTGATTTGATTCGAACCTAATTCAATAGCTATGCATCTTCTCAAGTGCATAACTCCCAAAAGGAAAATAGGAAACTCAGTAGTACTCATCATAGAGCACACCTTATCATATAGGGTGTGATTGCTCCACCCCGATATACCATCGTGCTATGGTGTATACGGAGGAGTAATGCTGAGAGAGAATCGCATTCTCCTTTAGAATAGTCCAGGAATTCCGTGCTCAAGTATTCTCCTCCTCGATCACATCAAAGGACATAATACTTATACCCGTATTTTGGTTCTCTACTTCTCGCTTATATTCTGTGAATATCTCAAAAGGTTCGGACTCATGTTTCAACAGGAACATATGACTGAATCTTGAGAGATTATCAGAGAACGTAATGAAGTATAAAAAACCAGTCCTGGCATGTGTAGACAGGGGACCTTACATACATCAACATGTATCATCCCAAGATTTTATTAACTCTTTCTCTGTTTCCATTAAACGGAGCAATGGTCATCTTATCTTTGTGACATGACTGGCGAGTTTCAAAAGATGTAAATTCAAACTGATTTAAATATGCATCTTTATGTAACTCTAGCTAGTCGGGTCACATTGATCTGACCTAGTCTACAATATCTCAAGAAGAATTCGTTCATTTTTGAACTCTTCCTCTTGTGTGTGTTCTGTATACTAAGAACTGTAGTTTGATTTAGAACATCAATGCTTTTAGATAACGTGCCTGAACCGATCAACTTTTGATATAGGAAATGTTCAAAACATTATCCAACAATACAAAATTTTATCATTTCTTTACTAATAAAGAGACTGATATGATTTTGTATATCAGGTTCAGTATCTAATAACATTCATTCAGAATCAATGTATTTGTAATACAGGGTGACAGTGACCAACAGACTTGGCTGCAACACTTGCCCCGTTTTCTGCCTCATGAAACTTATCACCCGTTCTCAGTTTTTCTACCCTTTTGTAGCCCTATGTAACATATTACATATCTGGGATCCTGATCCGGTATCATATACTCAGGATGCGGAGGATACTGAGAAACAGTTCTGTATAATGAACACATCCGAAGATGATGCATCAGCATGCACTCTCTTCGTTTGGGCGGCACGGGAATTCTGGTATTCCCCAATTTCCTGCTCTGTCTTATAACAATTATAAGTTGGAGCGGGACCAATGTTCCCCAGCTCAGTATAACAAGCGGGTTCGGTCAATATTCCGTATTATTATCTTGATTAAGGCGTGATATGGTCACTACCTGGAGAGAGAGAGAAGAAAACACTCAGCGTGCGCTCTTGCAAGAATAGATTGGTTATTATTTTATCTAATCAGGATGGCTCCCACTGCTTTTTATCAAATCTTCCTTCAAACCCTAAAAGGAAAGACTAGCCGGGATTAATTACACACTACAAGTTTGCCAATCTTTCAGCCAGGCCAGTGTCGGTACTTTGAGGGAGGTCCCCCGTGCTTTCGCACGAACCTAATTAATGTAAACCTCGTTTTCCCAGAGGCGTAACCCCGTTGACACCTTTCTAGACACCTACTTGATCGGCTAATTGTAATGTTTAAAACTCTCCCAGGAGTAACTCTTACTCGCAGCGGGTATCGGGATCCAACTATCTCATAGAAGGTATGCAATCTCATTGCAAATTTCAACACTTGAAATTCCCGATAATATTTTTCCCCTAACGTGCTATGACCTTGACGAAAGACAACAAACCATAGCCCGCTAGTCAAGTTCAACCCGTACATTTCTTGATTGAATTAAACCCACGCGCACGACCCTTGACGAAAGCCAACAAAGCCGTACGACTACCCTAATCCAATCGCATCGTATGCAGGCAGATAAGCAGCATATAGCTACCGCACACTGCACCTTGACGAAAGCCAACAAATGCAGCACGAATACTATATACAACTTATCTGAAATGACGGAGGGCTACGACAGGTTTTTCTGAAAACCTATTGCGTAATGAACTTGATATCGTTGTAGAATCAAATGATTTTGAAATGGAGTGTTTTTTAGGCTTTTCTAGTTTTGCTAAAGGAGTCACTCCCGGTGAAGGGATCGTCGGTCCTTTCCTCGTCGAATGAGGTGCTGGATATATCATATATATCACTGTGCAAAGCAGAACTGTTAAAAGCAATCAAAAGACAAACCGAGTGTGTAGCATCTGCCAGTTATTGCTAAAGGAGTCACTCCCGGTGAAGGGATCTCGGTCCTTTCCTCATCGAATAAGGTGCAGGATATATCATATATACCGCTGTACAAAGCAAGAACTGTAGCTACCTGTTTTATTTTTGAAATTCGATTCTACAACATCTTAGGTTTCTTTTATTTCATTAATCTCATTAATGAAGTCCCATCATTTAAGTACCTAAACATCACAGATAAATACGACGTACACTTATGCCATCCGCATTCGCCTTGATGTCCCCTCGTGCACCGTTAGGTTAGGTAACTAACGGCAGAGCAGGGCAGGGCTAGCGCGGGTGTAAAACATAAGTAACGTCTATATAATATATCATTTATACTATATACAGTATCTATCACAGAACATCACATGATCACATTACAGATATCGCAGCAGAAGAATCATATGAAATATTGGATATACTAGGACGTCCGTGTTTTCAATACGAGCCAGTATAAAACACGGATTCCACGGTCGCGATGAATAGCCAAACCCACACCCCTAGACCCCTACGAGAGCGGCAAGCAACCCTACCAATTCTGGAGTTAGGAGACCCGGACTCGACTCCTCGAGTTGGTCTCCCACTGGACTCCAGAACCCGGTTACTTGTGCCCTCCTCCTTGGGTCTATCCTAGTGCGGAAAAGTAAATAATATACAAAAGGTGACATCTTCCGCAACCTGGAAGTGCCCCAATAAAAGAATATTACATACAAGTTTTTACATGAATGAAAATAAAAAACACTCATCTCACATAAAAACCCCCCGGCTATTCGAACACGACGATCCAATATAACATATCCAGCAACACATAACATCATATGTCATCAACGTAAGTAAATATGCGCATCCCAATTGTCGTTGACATATAGCAACGAAACCGGCGATATCACATATTACACTTACGGTCACAGAAAAGAAAGTGTAAAACTACAACAGTTGGAATCCGCAACCTCCATAGACATCGCATGCCTAACAAAATGAATTATGCATGCCTAACAATTATAAACCCCGCATTTTAGTCTCATAATCGAAAACACTTTTCAATATCAAGTCAGGCAATTCAACAGGATTCCCGACATCCTGATCGAATGCTCGTCGCAAACTTTAGTAGGCGGCTGCACCCCCGACGCCGTCGACGAAGTGCACCAAGGCGGAACACCGCTACCGCGAGCACCCGAACGGATGCTTTCGGCGACGGGGTTCTCCTACAGTCACTTGGTCGAGGCTATGGAGTGAAGCTGTCTATTAAGTTTACCCGGCGAGTATCCGCATACGCTACGTGATTGCGACGGACTTTTGATCACATCAAAATTCCGTGGCAACCGATCAAGTGAGACTAAACTGCTATGTTTATAACATTCATTCAGTTATCTCATAACTACTTGTGAATTCCAATTATTGTATCATATTCCGGATAAATAGAAAATGTTAAACTTTCCGATCGAACAATCGAACACCTAAGTTTTCCCGATACAGCTCAACACATGAAATAAGTCTAAAAACATTCAGTTCGTGCCTCAGTACCAACGGTCCAGCCGTAGAAGGGTCAAGCCAACGCCTCACATGTGGCACGCCGTACTGCCCCAAACCGGAAGGTTCAAAGGGCAGTTCAAGACGGTCACATAATCAAGTTAAGGTTTGTTGTCTTCTAGAGGGTCCATCGCGTTACTTGCACTACTTAGAACATCTTTAAACCATGGAAAGATCCAACACTTGGAAATTTCCCGACAGGGGAAAAGGTGGGTATTTATATCCGGTCAAACTTTTTAACATATTCTAAAATATCCGGAAAAACACATAGACAAAATTTGACAATCCGATCGAATGTACGAACTCCCAATACAACCCAAAATACTCAACTCTTTATTTCAGATTAAAAATTCCCAAGAAAAACAGCACTGCCAAATAGGAATTACTGTGCAAAATTTAATGGGAGAAGAGACAAAAGGGCCGCGGAACCGCCGCATTAGCATGCTAAAGCCGCGGTTCCGCCGCACTTTTATGGAAATAGGTCATCGTACTTCACAGTAATTCTTATAAATTCCTGCTGGTTTTTCTGCATATTTTTAATTCTGAAAAAACCCCGAATTTCAAAAATGTCCAGAGAGCAAATTCCAATTAGGGTTTCGGGTCGATCGGGTTTCAAACTTCGTCTACGCATCGCCTAAGGGTCTAGCTAGGCTCTGATACCACTGTAGGCAGGGCTAGGCACTCCCAAGAGGTCTCACGAGGCATCAACCATGCCAATTTCAAAAATTACGGTGCCGAGAAACCCTAATACGGATCGTTGGCTAGAAGTTTAGGCGAAAAAGAAACTAGTTAACAACTTAACTTAGAGTACGGAAATACAACCTTTGTAGATCCGGTCCTCCACCTCCACGGCTCCGTGATGAAGTCCTCTCCGCTGTCCAAATGAAATCCCGGGCTCTAGCGTCGGCTTCATCGGAGAAATGGGCGGGCAAGGTCGTCGGCTTCGTGCCGAAGATGATCTACGTCGAGGCATCACAAGATCAAGCTCCCACTTCACCAAGTCATGAAACTTGTGAAGAAAACACACTCTACTACTTGGCAAGAGGTAGAGGATGAAGAAATAGGAGGTGGGTTCACTTTAGAATTGGATTTCTCACTCATTTCATCAAGTTGCCATTGATGTAGCTAGCTTTCTTCATGGAAGAAGAAGATGAAGAAGAAGAAGATATGATAAGTGTTGAATAATTAGATAAATAAATCAATACTTATCATATATTAACCCTTGGTTAATTGTAGAGAATGGACCATGGTTAACTTGAATGGTTAGGGTTAAGTATAAGACAAGAATGGTGGACTAATTCAAAGCTTCAAGAATCTTCAACTAGCAAACAAAGAAAATCCACCATTCTCATTTTCTTCTTTTCTAAAAGAAATAAATAAATAAATAGATAAAAGAGTAAATGAAAAAACAAAACCCTAATCATTAGTTTAACCATGGTTTAATTCTTTACACTTAACCAAGTAAGCATGTATCATCAAACATGATACAATCATTTGCACAAAAAGTATATCACATATACAACTTGTACATCCAAGTGAGAAAATCCTTTAAAGTGAACCAATACTAGTTAATGCAAAGTAATATATCAAATATATAATTATACATTAAATCATTAAATCAACACTTGATTTAACGATCCGGTCATATCGCATATAACCGACTAGTATCCTATGTATCGGCTTATCGAATCAATACTTGATTCGATAACTAGGTTATATCGCATACAACCAATCGATACATTCATCGCGAGAATAGAATACGGTATCACATACACACATTATTCTCGGTCCCGCACATATCTCAAATGCGCTCCTATTTCGTTTCGCTTGAGCCAGGAAACCTCTGTGTAGGACTCTAAAGACTCGTCAATACGCCGGTAGCAGGTGATGATCATATCAAACACCCATAAGCCGCAAGCGGTCTGCTAAACGTAACGGCCACCCGGGTATTGAGCGATCAGAAGATCAACGAGCAAGCCCGCTCACACTCCTGTGAATCCAACCAGTAACATTTACTGTACAGTCCGGTCTCGTCGTCTGATATGTCGCATATCTCGCCTAGGGGTGGTAAACGTCAGACCCCAATAGCTCGATAAGTCGTGTCGATATGAGGTCTATAACAATTCGAGAAACTACTGGTAACACTTACCAGTAAATCTCAACAACCCTGGCCAGGGATTTCCTGTTATAGCCAATCGAACACAGCGCAACATCAACCCCCTATACCGGGAGAGACGAATCCCCTCTTATCGCTCATTGCCTCCATATGATTCGGGACTGTACCCAAAAACCACCATTTTGCATGCCCTCTTGGACGTGGTAAGGTGGAAATCAAAGCACAGTGGGAACCACACAAGACTCTATGATGATCTCGGGTCAACAGACTACTCTGTACCAGTGTCACCAGAGAACTGCCATCTGACGTAAGGTATAATACCATCTGGGAGTTCTCGGCGAGTCCGTCCAGTGTACCCAGTCTCTACTGAGCACCCGTATATCATCTCTGATGTCAAACACCAATGGATATGGGATCATCCATCGCCCATCTGTATGGGTCGAGAAGCTATACGCTAGTCTACTCTGATATATCGATGCCTCGTCTCGATACACCCACGACTAGGGACCTTGAAGGATGTACTTATGGACTACCATGTCCCCACTAGTATGATCCGCATCACAGTCCAGGTACTCAAGTACATATCCTAAGGGCTTTACCAACATGTAACAGAGAGACAAGTAGTGTACACGTTAAGGTAAAGAGTAACCAGATAGCATACTATCATGTCGAGCAAGAAAGTCCTCCCTATATATGTCCCAGCATCCACTACAATATACATCCTATGTATAGCAATGGCCTCTAGGGCATACATATAACTAACACCATGAAATCCATGGAAATCTGTTCCCATTTCCACTCTGGAATGGGTAATGGCTGCAACTCTCCGGCTGGTCTCTGATGTTCTTCTTTGACTTGCTGACAAGTCAAGCATCTCGAAACATATTCGGCAACATCCCTCTTCATTCCTTCCCACCAGTAAACATCGTTCAGATCATGATACATCTTGGTGGAACCAGGATGAATACTGTTAGTTATATGTATGCCCTAGAGGCCATTACTATACATAGGATGTATATTGTAGTGGATGCTTGGACATATATAGGGAGGACTTTCTTTCTCGACATGATAGTATGCTATCTGGTTGCTCTTTACCTTAACGTGTACACTGATTGTCTCTATGTTACATGTTGGTAAAGCCCTTAGGATGTGTACTTGACTACCTGGACTGTGATGCGGATCATACTAGTGGGGACATGGTAGTCTATAAGTACATCCTTCATGGTCCCTAGTCGTGGGTGTATCGAGACGGGGCATCGATATACCAGAGTAGACTAGCGTATACCTTCTCGACCCATATAGATGGGCGATGGATGATCCCATATCCATTGGGGTTTGACATCAGAGATGATATACGGGTGCTCAGTGGAGACTGGGTACACTGGACGGACTCGCCGAGAACTCCCAGATGGTATTATACCTTACGTCAGATGGCAGTTCTCTGGTGACACTGGTACAGAGTAGTCTGTTGACCCGAGATCGTCATAGAGTCTTGTGTGATTCCTACTGTGCTTTGATTTCCACCTTACCACGTCCAAGAGGGCGTGCAAAACTGTGGTTATGGGTACAGTCCCGAGTCACATGGAGGTAATGAGCGATAGGAGGGGATTCGTCTCTCCCGGTATAGGGAGTTGATGTTGCGCTGTGTTCGATTGGCTATAACCGTAAATCCCTGGCCAGGGTTGCTGAGATTTACTGGTAAGTGTTACCGGTAGTTTCTCAAACTGTTATAGACCTCATATCGACACGACTTATCGAGCTATTGGGGTCTGACGTTTACCACCCTTAGACGAGATATGCGACATATCAGACGACGAGACCGGACTGTACGGTAAGTGTTACTGGTTGGATTCACAGGAGTGTGAGCGGGCTTGCTCGTCGATCTTCTGATCGCTCAATACCCGGGTGGCCGTTACGTTTAGCAGACCGCTTGTGACTTGTGGGTGTTTGATATGATCATCACCTGCTGCCGGCGTATTGACGAGTCTTTAGAGTCCTACACAGAGGTTTCCTGGCTCAAGCGAAACGAAATAGGAGCGCATATGAGATATGTTCGGGACCGAGAATAATACCAGTATGTGATACTGTATTCGATTCTCGTGATTTGTGACATTGATCGGTTATATGCGATATAGCCGGGTTATCGGATCAAGTGTTGATTCGATAAGTTGTTACTATTGATATTAGTCGGTTATATGTGATATGACCGAATCATTAAGTCAAGTGTTGATTTAATGATTTAATGTATAATTATATATTTGATATATCACTTTACATTAACTAATATTGGTTCACTTAAGATGTTTTTCTCACTTGTTTGTGCACATTGTATATGTGATATATTTTTGTGCACAAGTTTGTATCATGTTTGATGATACATGCAAACTTGGGTGTATGTTTGTATTAAACCATGGTTAGTTAATGGTTAGGGTTTCATTTGATTTATTTTCTTATTTATTTATTTATTCATTCATTTTGGCAAAATGAAAATGGTGGCTAATTTTGTTTCTTTGTTGAAGCTTCATGAAGCTTTGAAAAAGTCTACCATTTTTGTTTCATGCCTAACCTAACTATTCACCTAACCCTAGTTTATTCTCTACACTTAAACATGGTTGCTATATGATAAGAATCGCTCATTTTCTATTTTCCAAGAATTCATATCATATTCTTTTCTTCTTCTTCTCCTTCTTCAAAGAAGAAGAATGCTTGCAACCTTCAATGGTGACTTGATGAAAAGAGTAAGAAATCCAATTCTAAAGTGAACCCACTTCCTATTTCTTCATCCTCTACCACTTGCCAAGTAGTATAGGGTGTTTTCTTCACAAGTTTCATGGCTTGGTGAAGTTGGAGCTTGATCTTGTGTTGCCTCGACGTAGATCATCTTCGGCATCGAAGTCGACGACCTAGCCCGCCCATTTCTCCGATGAAGCCAACGCTAGAGCTCGGGATCCGATGATCGCAGCGAGGGGACTTCATCACGGAGTTATGGAGGTGAAGGACCGAATCTACAGAGGTTGTAGTCAATTTCCGTTCACTTAGCACTAAAGTAGTTTAGTAGTTTGTAGTTTCGCCTAAACTCTATTTAACGATCCGTATTAGGGTTTCTCGGCACCGGAAAATTTTGAAATTGGCATGGTTGATGCCTTGTGAGACCTCCTTAGAGTGCCTAGGAACCCTACAGTGGTATCAGAGCCTAGCTAGAGCCTTAGGAGATGCGTAGACGGAGTTATAAACCCGATCGAACCCGAAACCCTAAATTTCAACCACTCTCTGGACATTTTCTGGATATTTGGATTTTTGTGAATTAAAAATATGCAGAAAAATCAGCAGGGAATTTCATGAAATAATGTGAAGCACGTGCGCGTGAATCCTCTAAAACGCCGCGGAAGCGCGGCACGAGCATGGCTCGTGCGGCGGTTCCGCGGCCATATAGTCAAATCAGCATTTCTAATTTGCACAGTAATTCATATCTTTTAGTGCTGTATTTTCTGGGAATTTTTAATCTGCACTCAAGAGTTGAGTTTTCTGGGTTGTATTGGGGACTCGGTGTTTCGATCGGGAAGTTTAACTTCGTCTGTTTTTTTCCGGATAATTTTAGAAAATCTTGAAAAGTTCGACCGGATATAAATACCCAATTTTTCCCCTGTTGGGAAATTTCCAAGTGTTGGATCTTTCCGTAGTTTAATGACGTTCTAAGTAGTGCAAGTAACGCGATGGTCCCTCTAGAAGACAACAAACCTTAACTCGATTATGCGACCGTCTTGAACTGCCCTTTGAACCTTAGGGTTTGGGGCAGTACGGCGTGCCGCATGTGAGGCGTTGGCTTTACCCTTCTACGGCTGGACCGTTGGTACTGAGGCATGAAGTGAATATTTTTTAAACTTATTTCATGTGTTGAGCTGTTTCGGGAAAACTTGGGTATTCGATTGTTCGATCGGAAAGTTTAACATTTTCTATTTATCCGGAAAGTGATACAATATTTGGAATCCACAAGTAGTTATGAGATAACTGAATGAATGTTATAAATATAGCAGTTTAGTCTCACTTGATCGGTTGCCACGGAATTTTGATGTGATCAAAAGTCCGTCGCAATCACGTTGCGTACGCGGATACTCGCCGGATAAACTTATTAGATAGCCACGTCCCATAGCCCCGACCAAGTGACTGTAGGAGAACCCCGTCGCCGAAAGCATCCATTCGGGTGCTCGCAGTAGCGGTGTTCCGCCTTGGTGCACTTCGTCGACGGTATCGGGGGTGCGGCCGTCTACTAAAGTTTGCGACGGGCATTCGATCAGGATGCCGGGAATCTTGTTGAATTGCCCGACTTGGTATTGAAAAGTGTTTTCGATTTTGAGACTAAAATGCGGGGTATATAATTGTTAGGCTTGCGATGTCTAAGTAATTCATTTGATTAGGCATGCGATGTCTAAAGAGGTTGCGGATTCCAACTGTTGTAGTTTTACACTTTCTTTTCTGTGACCGTAAGTGTAATATGTGATATCGACGGTTTTGTTGCTATATGTCAACGACAATTGGGATACGCATGTTTACTTACGTTGATGACATGTGATGTTATGTGTTGCTGGATATGTTATATTGGATCGTCGTGTTTGAATAGCCGGGTTTTTTTATGTGAGATGAGTGTTTTTCATTTTCATTCATGTAAAAAACTTGTATGTAATATTCTTTTATTGGGGCACTTCTAGGTTGCGGATGATGTCACCATTTGTATATTATTTACTTTTCCGCATTAGGATAGACCCAAGGAGGGGAGCACAAGTAACCGGCTTCTAGGGTCCAGTGGGAGACCATCTCGAGGAGTCGAGTCCAGGTCTCCTAACCCTAGAATTGGTAGGGTTGCCGCTCTCGTAGGGGTCTAGAGGTGTGGGATTGGCTATTCATCACGACCGTGGAATCCGTGTTTTATACTGGCTCGTATTTAAAACACGGATGTCCTAGTATATCCAATATTTCATATGATATCTTCTGCTGTGATATCTGTGATGTGATCATGTGATTTTCTGTGATAGATACAGTATATAGTATATATGATATATTATATAGACGTTACTTATGTTTTACACCCGCACTAGCCCTGTCCCGCTCTGCCGTTAGTTACCTAACCTAACGGTGCACGGGGGACATCGAGGCGAATGCGGATGGCATAAGTGTACGTCATATTTATCTGTGATGTTTAGGTACTTAAATGATGGGACTTCATTAATATGATAAAGGAAAGAAAAAGAAACCTAAGATGTTGTGGAATCGAATTTCAAAAATAAAACAGGTAGCTACAGTTCTTGCTTTGCACAGCGGTATATATGATATATCCTGCACCTTATTCGATAAGGAAAGGACCGAGATCCCTTCACCGGGAGTAACTCCTTTAGCAATAACTGGCAGATGCTACACACTCGGTTTGTCTTTTGATAGCTTCTATAGTTTCTGCTTTGCACAGTGATATATATGATATATCTCGCACCTCATTCGACGAGAAAAGGGCCGACGATCCCTTCACCGGGAGTGAGCCCTTTAGCAAAACTAGAAAAGCCTCAAAAACACTCCATTTCAAAATCATTTGATTCTACAACGATATCAAGTTCATTACGCAATAGGTTTTCAGAAAAACCTGTCGTAGCCCTCCGTCATTTCAGATAAGTACTAGTTTGTATTCGTGCTGCGGTAGTTTGGCCTCCGTCAAGGCGTAGTGTACGGTAGCTAACTAGTGCTTATCTGCTAGCATATGATGCGATTGGATTAGGGTATTCGTACGGTGTTGTTTGGCCTCCGTCAAGGGTCGTGCGGGTGGGTTTAATTCAATCAGGAAATGACGGGTTGAACATGACTAGCGGACTATGGGTTGTTTGGCTTCCGTCAAGGTCATAGGACGCTAGGGGCAAAATTATCGGGAATTTCAAGTGTTGAAATTTGCAATGAGATTGCATACCTTCTATGAGATAGTTCGATCCCGATACCCGCTGCGAGTAAGAGTTACTCCTGGGAGAGTTTTACACATTACAATTAGCCGATCAAGTAGGTGTCTAGAAAGGTGTTAACGGGGTTACGCCTCTGGGAAAACGAGGTTTACATTAATTAGGTTCGTGCGAGAGCACGGGGGACCTCCCTCAAAGTACCAACACTGGCCTGGCTGAAAGATTGGCGAACTTGTAGCGTGTAATTAATCCCGGCTAGTCTTTCCTTTTACGGTTTGAAGGAAGATTTGATAAAAATAATGGGAGCCATCTTGATTAGATAAAATATATAACCAATCTATTCTTGCAAGAGCGCACGCTGAGTGTTTTCTTCTCTCTCTCTCTCCAGGTAGTGACCATATCACGCCTTAATCAAGATAATAATACGGATGTATTGACCGAACCCGCTTGTTATACTGTACTGGGGAACGTTGGTCCCGCTCCAACTTATAAATGTTATAAGACAGAGCAGGAAATTGGGGATTACCAGAATTCCCGTGCCGCCCAAACGAAGAAAGTGCTTGCTGATGCATCATCTTGGGGTGTGTTCATTATATAGAACTGTTTCTCAGTGTCCTTTACGTCCTGGGTATATGATACCGGATCAGGATCCCGCATATGTAATATGTTACATGGGCTATAGATAGGTAAAGAACTGAGAACGGGTGATAAGTTTCATGAGGCAGAAAACGGGGCAAGAGTTGCAGCCAAGTCTGTTGGTCACTATCACCCTGTATTACCAATACATTGATTCTGAATAAATGCTATTAGATACCGAACCTGATATACAAAATCATATCAGTCTCTTTATTAGTAAAGAAATGATAAAATTTTGTATTGTTGGATAATGTTTTGAACATTTCCTATATCAAAAGTTGATCGGTTCAGGCACGTTATCTAAAAGCATTAATGTTCTAAATCAAACTGCAGTTCTTAGTATAAAGAACGCACACAAGAGGAACAGTTCAGAAATGAACAGATCCTTCTTGAGGTATTGTAGACTAGGTCAGATCAATGTGACCCGACTAGCTAAAGTTACATTTAGATGCATATTTAAATCAGTTTGAATTTACATCTTATGAAACTTTCCAGTCATGTCACAAAGATAAGATGACCATAGCTCCGTTTATTGCAAGCAGAGAAAGAGTTAGTTGAACTCTTGGGATGATGCATGTTGATGTATGAAGGTCCCCTATCTACACATACCAAGACCAGTTCTTTTTACTTCATTACATTCTCTGATGATCTTTCGAGATTCAGACCTATGTTCCTGTTGAAACACAAGTCCGAACCTTTTGAGATATTCACAGAATATAAGTTAGAAGTAGAGAACAAAAATACGGGTATAAGTATTATGTCCTATGATGAGATCAGGGAGGAGAATACTTGTGCATGGAATCCCTGGACTATTCTAAAGGAGAATGAGATTCTTTCTCAGCATTATTCCTCCGTATACACCATAGCACGATGGTATATCGGGGCGGAGCAATCACACCCTATATGATAAGGTGTGCTCTATGATGAGTACTACTGAGTTACCTATTTCCTTTTGGGAGTTATGTACTTGAGAAGCAGCATACCTATTGAATAGGGTTCCAATCAAATCAGTTGCCTACCGCTTCATATGTGATATGGAAAGGGAAGAACCCATATCTTAAGTTGGTTAAGATTTGGGGTTGTCCGGCCTATGTCTAAAAGCAAAATCCGGACAAGCTCGAGGCAAGGTCAGTTGTGTAGAACTGGAAAGGTTCCAGCTATACAAACTGCAGCTGATGATTTGAAAGAACCAAAGGATTCAATAGTTACCAACGAACCTCAGCCTCTCCGCTGATCTAGTAGGGTTCCTCACCCACCTGAGAGTTACTTCGGTTTCTCTATGACAGTGGGAGCGAGGATTGCATCATGAGATAATGACCCAACTATTTTCGAGCTGGCCATCAGGAGTGGGACTCTGTAAGAATGGCTGGATGCTTAGCGATCTGAGATGGAATCCATGTACACCAACAAAGTATGGACTTTAGTTGCTATATCTGAAGGGTTAAATCCCCATCAGGAGCAAGTATATCTTGAGAAGATTATTTGGTGTAGATGGAAAAGTTGAGACTTTCAAAACTAGACTTGTTAAAGGTTTTCATCATTGACCAGGCGTGGATAATGATGAAACCATTTTCCAATGGCTATGCTTAAGTCCATCCAGATCCTACTTGCCACGGCTACAAACCTTGACTACAACATCTGACGGTTGGGTGCCATGACTGCTTTTCTGAATGATATTTTAGAAGAGTGCGTCTTTAAGTACACAGTCAGAGGGCTTCGTAGATTGTGGGAGCAGCGGAAACGTGTGCAAGATGTTTTATGTGATAAAGCAGGCATCGCGGAGTTGGAACGTCTGTTTTGATGTGTTAGTCAAAGAGTTTGACATCATCAAAATGGTAGATGAACCTTGTATAAACAAAAGGGTAGTAGGGAGTATGGTGGTGATCCTCGTAGAGTACGTGGATGACATACTCTTGATAAGAAAGGAGTTTCTTATGCTACGCTCGGTCAATCTCCACTTATCACAATGATTCTCCATATAGGATCAAAATGATACCTCCTAAATCCTGGTTTTTGGATCTATGAGATAGATCTAATTGGATGTTAGGATACTCACTAGTTGTAGTGAGATGGTATCAATTGATCCTGGGGAGAATCACTGGAAAGGTTCCAGGGTGATAAGAACGACTGAATGTCAGTCACAGGCATTGTCTTTACCCTCTGTAAAAGGACGGTATGTTGGAAGAGTTCCAAGCTAGATACCGTGGCATACTAGACGATAAAGGCTGGATACATCACTACTTAAGATGCTACCAAAGAGGCAGTCTGGATGTATACTAGTTCATGAGATGAACTCAGTTCCTCCCATTGTGTGACAATGGAGTTGTAGCTTATGCCAAGGAACGTCCGTCCCATCAGTGATCCAGACATATTCTAAGGCACTATCACCTGATCGTGGAGATGGTTGATCTCCAGGGGATCGAGGTCAGGAGAGTAGACTCAGAGGACAACACGGCGGATCCACTCACAAAGGCTTTTTCCTAGAGAGAGACTTTTATGGGATGGTTGAGTATGAGATACTGCAACCACTGCTATCAGATGGCCCTAGTGCAAGTGGGAGATTGTTAGTTATATGTATGCCCTAGAGGCCATTACTATACATAGGATGTATATTGTAGTGGATGCTTGGACATATATAGGGAGGACTTTCTTGCTCGACATGATAGTATGCTATCTGGTTGCTCTTTACCTTAACATGTACACTGATTGTCTCTCTGTTACATGTTGGTAAAGCCCTTAGGATGTGTACTTGACTACCTGGACTGTGATGCGGATCATACTAGTCTATAAGTACATCCTTCAAGGTCTCTAGTCGTGGGTGTAACGAAACGGGTCATCGATATACCAGAGTAGACTAGCGTATACCTTCTCGACCCATATAGATGGGCGATGGATGATCCCATATCCATTGGTGTTTGACATCAGAGATGATATACGGGTGCTCAGTGGAGACTAGGTACACTGGACGGACTCGCCGAGAACTCCCAGATGGTATTATACCTTACGTCAGATGGCAGTTCTCTGGTGACACTGGTACAGAGTAGTCTGTTGACCCGAGATCGTCATAGAGTCTTGTGTGATTCCCACTGTGCTTTGATTTCCACCTTACCACGTCCAAGAGGGCATGCAAAACGGTGGTTTTTGGGTACAGTCCCGAGTCACATGGAGGAAATGAGCGATAGGAGGGGATTCGTCTCTCCCGGTATAGGGAGTTGATGTTGCGCTGTGTTCGATTGGCTATAACCAGAAATCCCTGGCCAGGGTTGCTGAGATTTACTGGTAAGTGTTACCAGTAGTTTCTCAAACTGTTATAGACCTCATATCAACACGACTTATCGAGCTATTGGGGTCTGACGTTTACCACCCCTAGGCGAGATATGCGACATATCAGACGACGAGACCGGACTGTACGGTAAGTGTTACTGGTTGGATTCACAGGAGTGTGAGCGGGCTTGCTCGTCGATCTTCTGATCGCTCAATACCCGGGTGGCCGTTACGTTTAGCAGACCGCTTGCGGCTTGTGGGTGTTTGATATGATCATCACCTGCTACCGGCGTATTGATGAGTCTTTAGAGTCCTACACAGAGGTTTCCTGGCTCAAGCGAAACGAAATAGGAGTGCATATGAGATATGTGCGGGACCGAGAGTAATACCAGTATGTGATACTATATTCGATTCTCGCGATTTGTGACATTGATCGGTTATATGCGATATAGCCGGGTTATCGGATCAAGTGTTGATTCGATAAGTTGTTACTATTGATATTAGTCAGTTATATGTGATATGACCGGATCATTAAGTCAAGTGTTGATTTAATGATTTAATGTATAATTATATATTTGATATATCACTTTACATTAACTAATATTGGTTCACTTAAGATGTTTTTCTCACTTGTTTGTGCACATTGTATATGTGATATATTTTTGTGCACAAGTTTGTATCATGTTTGATGATACATGCAAACTTGGGTGTATGTTTGTATTAAACCATGGTTAGTTAATGGTTAGGGTTTCATTTGATTTATTTGCTTATTTATTTATTTATTCATTCATTTTGGTAAAATGAAAATGGTGGCTAATTTTGTTTCTTTGTTGAAGCTTCATGAAGCTTTGAAAAAGTCTACCATTTTTGTTTCATGCCTAACCTAACCATTCACCTAACCCTAGTTTATTCTCTACACTTAACCATGGTTGCTATATGATAAGAATCACTCATTTTCTATTTTCTAAGAATTCATATCATATTCCTTTCTTCTTCTTCTCCTTCTTCAAAGAAGAAGAAAGCTTGCAACCTTCAATGGTGACTTGATGAAAAGAGTGAGAAATCCAATTCTAAAGTGAACCCACTTCCTATTACTTCATCCTCTACCAGTTGCCAAGTAGTATAGGGTGTTTTCTTCATAAGTTTCATGGCTTGGTGAAGTTGGAGCTTGATCTTGTGTTTCCTCGACGTAGATCATCTTCGGCATCGAAGTCGACGACCTAGCCCACCTATTTCTCCGATGAAGCCAACGCTAGAGCCCGGGATCCGATGATCACAGCGAGGGGACTTCATCATGGAGCTATGGAGGTGGAGGACCGGATCTACAAAGGTTGTAGTCACTTTCCTTTAGCAATAAAGTCGTTTACTTGCTTCCATTGCCTTATCATCTAGTTAACGATCCGTATTAGGGTTTTTAGGCACATGAAAAAAAATTTGAATTAGGCATGTTTGATCTGTTGTGAGACCTCATTAGTGTGCCTAGGAACCCTACAAATACTGTCTGCTGACCTATGGGCCTCCTCTAAAATCTCACGCCTCAATCCTTCAGAATCTGGCACACAGAGACGAGTCCTAAAACGTAACACTCCATGATCATCAATCACAAACTCCGTCTCCCTGCCCTGCCTAACCTAATCCATAATCTCCATCATACGAGTATCTGCGGGCTGTGCCTATCGAATGCGATCCAATAACCGAGGTCGGGTGCGAACATGTGCTAGCTGGCCTCCTGCCGATGTGAACTCAAACTGTATACGACTATCACATAAGATCTGCCAGTCTGCAGAAGACTGTCTATGCAAGATGTGAAAATGAGATAAGCTACCTCCAGGTCTCCGACTCAAAGAATCTGCTACAACATTCGCTTTTCCTGGATGATACAAGATATCACAATCGTAATCTTTCACCAGTTCCATCCATCTACGCTGCTTTAGGTTCAGATCTCTCTGCTGAAAAATATACCTTAAGCTCTTATGATCTGTGAAGATTTGACACGACTCTCCATACAAGTAATGTCTCCAAATCTTCAATACTACAGCAGCCAACTCTAGATCATGAGTGTGGTAGTTTTGTTCGTGCCTCTTCAACTGTCGAGAAGCATAAGCTACTACTCTGCCGTGCTGCATCAACACACAGCCTAAATCCACTCAAGAAGCATCACAATACACCACAAAACTACCTGACCCAGAAGGTAAAGATAAGACAGGTGCAGTCGTCAAGCGCGTCTTCAACTGCTGGAAACTCTGCTCACATGAATCTGTCCACTGAAATGGAACCTCCTTCCTAGTCAATCCGGTCAAAGGTGCAGCGATCCGTGAAAAATCATGTACGAAGCGTCGGTAATAACCTGCCAGACCTAAGAAACTCCGAACCTCTGTAACTGACATAGGTCTGGGCCAGTGCTGTACCGCTTCGATCTTCTTTGGGTCCACACATATACCCTCTCTCGTAATCACGTGACCCAAGAACTCCACACTATCGAGCCAAAAAGCACACTTAGAGAATTTTGCAAAAAGCTGATGCTCTTTCAAGGTCTGCAACGTAATACGCAAATGTTGCTCGTGCTCCGTCCGACTCCGAGAATAAACAAGAATGTCATCTATGAACACTATAATAAATTGATCAATAAAGGGTCTGAATATATGGTTCATCATATCCATAAAAGCTACTGGAATATTGGTGAGTCCGAACGACATCACCAGAAATTCATGGTGCCCATATCTCATGCGAAACGCAGTCTTCGGAATATCGTCTTTTCGAACCATCAACTGGTGATACCCTGACCGTAAATCGATCATTGAGAAGTAACCAGCTCCCTGCAACTGATCGAATAAGTCATTTATACGTGGTAGTGGATACCTGTTTCGCACAGTGATGCGATTCAGCTGTCGGTAGTCGATGCACAGTCTCATACTACCGTCCTTCTTCTTTACAAATAAGACAGGAGCTCCCCACAGTGATACACTGGGATGAACAAGCCCTTTATCTAACAACTCTTGCAACTGTCTTTTGAGTTCCTTCAACTCCGTCGGTGCCATTCGATAGGGTGGTATAGAAATAAGCCCCGCACCCGGAATCAAGTCAATGCAAAATTCAATGTCACGATCGGGTGGCAATCCTGGTAACTCAGCAAGAAACACCTCAGGAAATTCTCGTGTGATCGGAACCTGGTCCAATGGAATCTCAGCGACCCCTAAGTCCTGAACAAAAGCCAAGAACCTATGACAACCCTTCTTCAAGATTCGCCCCGCACAAAGAGCAGAAATCTTGTTGGCAGGAGTTATTTTACAATCCCCCTGCACAACAAACACCGGTTCACCTGAAAAACAAAATATAATCGCCTTTCCCCGACAATCTACATAGGCATGACAGGCGGCCAACCAATCCATACTAAGGAGTATATCAAAATCTAGCATATCCAGGAGAATCAGATCAACTAGCGAATCTCTATCACCAATACGCACAGAACATGACCTGAATACGTACCGAGCTATAAAAGAATCTCCCACCGGGGTAATCACTACTAATGGTAACTCTAACAATGATGACTCTTTCCCCAAAGAAAGTGCAAATCGTGAAGATACATAAGAATGTGTAGAACCGGGATCAAATAAAACTTGTGCCTCTAACGAGCATACTGTAAGAGTACCTGTCACGACTGCATTTGATGCCTGGGCATCCTGTGGAGTCAGCGCAAATACCCGTGCCTGGCCCCTGCCCGCATCCTGTCGTCCTCTACCTCTATCTCCTCGACCTCTCTGAGAACGTCCCGCAAAGCCTCGACCTCGTGGTGCAACGGCCTGGCGTGTAGCGCCACTGGGGGAGGAAGTAAAGCCATCAGCGTAGAAGGTGGAAGGGGTAAAGCAGCCTGTAGAGTAACAGTCCCACTATAACGTGTACACCCTCTAGCCGTATGCCTTGGACGCCCGCAATTATAACATGTAAGTGTTGGATATAGTGCCCTCAAAGTCAATTATTGGATCGCAGGTACGTGATTGCAATGATTGAGGGAGGATCTATACTGGTAGGGCAGTCTTACTCGAGATGATAGTATGCAATCTGGTTTGCCTTTATTAGTCGTGTACAGGTTTAGGTGACTGATCACTGTTACACGTTGATAAAGCCCTTAGGATCTTGCTTGACTACCAACAGTATGATGGCGATCATATACGTGAGAGTTGGGTAGTCCATAAGCACATCCTTAAAAGTGGTCCCTAGCCGTGAGAGTTTCGAGACAGGGCATCGATACTCCGGAGTAGACTAGTGTATACAGTCGAGACCCCGACGAGGGGCGGTGGCCGGTCTCACAAGCCACTGGTGTCAGTTGAATCACCTAAGATGTATACAGGTGCTTATTGGGTTATGAGTACACCGGACAGGACTTGCCAGGAACCTGCTAGTTGGTATTTATACCTAGCGTCAGATAGCAGTTCCCTTGTGACATGTGTACAGGTTAGTTCATCGACCTGAGGTCGTCATTTGTCTCGTGTGAGTTCCCACTGTGCTTTGATTTCTACCCTACCACGGCTTAAAGGAGTCATGCAAACAGGTCTTTTTGGGTACAGTCCCGAGCCACATTGAGGCAGGTGAGCGGATCGGCAGGGGATTCGTCTCTCCAGGTATTGGGGGTGAGATCGCGATATGTCTAGGAGAGCCATTACACAAAGCCCTCGGCCAAGGCAGGAGATTTACTGGTAGGTACTCCAGTAGTATCTGTAATGACCCCAAAATCTTTATACATTTGTATTATCCCTCTTCAATAATATACCGTATTTATTTGTACTTGGTATTTTCCTTTTTTCTATTAAATTTATTATTATTTTATTCCTCAATCTATTATGTATTTTTTTTCTAAGTACAATTTCTTTTTCTTATATTTAAGTTTTTAACTTCACATTCTTATTTTTCCTTTCATAAATATTTAACCCAAATCCATTATTCTTATTCTCCACAGCCCATCTAAAAAGCCCATTTTCTTTTTAAGCAACATCATATATTTAATTCTAATTAAATATATGCATGAATAACCTTATAGCTCATTGGTTAAGCCCTTGCATTGTTATTCCATAAGTCACATGTTCAAATCCCCATTCTTGCATTTATTTTTTATCATTTTTATTCTTCTCATAACCTACAAATGAGACCTTTCATTTCCAAAATGAATGGTGACCTTTCATTTCTCTTTTAATTCTCATGTTAAATGCATATATTATTATTCACCATTACACCATCTTTATTTGTCCTCCTCTATCTTTTCCTTCCTCACATTTTTTATCTCTCACTTCTTCCACTTCACCTAGAGTCCAAGAAGAAGAACATGAAGAAGTCTTCAAGAAGGTCTCGCTACTAACGCGAGGCTATCGGCGGATAGACAAGCCCGGTGACAATACCGGCTTGTGCATGTAAGTCCCTTCTCTCTCTCTCCCTTCCTCCATCTCTTTATTCTTCTCTTTTCATATCTCGTGAACCTGTTTTTATCCATATCGTAATCCTTAAGAGAAAAATAAACATAAACATATACATATATATAAGTCTAGATACATATGGTTATATATGGTTTAATAATATCTTATTACCTATTGTTCAAATTAAAGTGTTTTCAATTCTTTGTTCATGACTATAAATGTTTATTATGAGTAGTGAGAACATAGATTTCATGCCACAATATATTTACGATATCTCATGGAATCGGTTTGGTTATTAAAAGAAAATATGAAACTTGCGTGAAAATTCTAGTTAATCTTTTTGCCGATTTTACTATACATATCAATACCTTTAGTTTTAAAATAATTTTTATAAATTAATTTTTAACTCTGAAAATTTCAGGAAATTTACATATGATAGAATATATTATTTTGTATACGCTGTAAAAATTTTAGATCGATCCGCATAACGGTTTGTGAATTACATCGTATTTATTCACTGATCGTAAAACAGAAAACTGCAGCTATCGGTCAATTTCTAGGACACATAACTTGGTATACCGGTATCCAAATTGAGCAAACTCAGATGTTTTTGATATCTACATCGAATGATATAGATTTTATTAGTTTTATAGTTTTACTGATAACCTACCTAAGATAAAGAAAACTGCATTACAATATTAAGTGACGGATCTGGACATGATCAAATGATATAGATTTTATATAACAATTTAATGATCAAGATAAATATGTATACATGTTCGAATAACATGAAATGAGTCAAGTATATTATTCGAGTAACTACCATAAACAATGCTGTAAAGAAATATTATGTACGACTAATTAATCAAGTTGAACGAATGCGAAATATAAACAGAAATATGGCTCTAAATGTTTTGCATGCGTGAGTTCCAGTTTTACCTAAATATGACTACCGGTTTGAGAGATATATATGTTTTCGTATCGTCGCGCAAAACAGATCAGAATCTATTCGGCACCGTCACATATTTTTAAAACGCAGTTTGAGTTAATTTGTATCAGGTTTCAGGTTACGAAAATTATTAGAAAATTGTAGGTATTTCGATGTACTTATCGAAAACACCAATATTCACATGATTTGGATTTCTAAAGCTCTAGTTATGATCATTTTAATATCAGCGTTTAAAACAGAAATTCAGATTTCTGGACAGCAACTATATATTCTATTGCAAAGCCTATATCAGGTTGTTTCATTCATTCCTAAGTAATATAATATACAGAAAATTATAGTTCTATCAATGATGCATCTACACATCTAAATTTTGTCACAAACGGACATCGGGTGTTCGAGTTATGTCCAATTTAAAAACAGTGCGCGAATCGGAACAGATTCTGTCCAGATCCGTCACTTAATATTGTAATGCAGTTTTCTTTATCTTAGGTAGGTTTTCAGTAAAACTATAAAACTAATAAAATCTATATCATTCGATGTATATATCAAAAACATCTGAGTTTGCTCAATTTGGATACCGGTATACCAAGTTATGTGTCCTAGAAATTGACCGATAGCTGTAGTTTTCTGTTTTACGATCAGTGAATAAATACGATGTAATTCACAAACCGTTATGCGGATCGATCTAAAATTTTTACAGCGTATACAAAATAATATATTCTATCATATGTAAATTTCCTGAAATTTTCAGAGTTAAAAATTAATTTATAAAAATTATTTTAAAACTAAAGGTATTGATATGTATACTAAAATCGGCAAAAAGATTAACTAGAATTTTCACGCAAGTTTCATCTTTTCTTTTAATAACCAAACCGATTCCATGAGATATCGTAAATATATTGTGGCATGAAATCTATGTTCTCACTACTCATAATAAACATTTATAGTCATGAACAAAGAATTGAAAACACTTTAATTTGAACAATAGGTAATAAGATATTATTAAACCATATATAACCATATGTATCTAGACTTATATATATGTATATGTTTATGTTTATTTTTCTCTTAAGGATTACGATATGGATAAAAACGGGTTCACGAGATATGAAAAGAGAAGAATAAAGAGATGGAGGAAGGGAGAGAGAGAGAAGGGACTTACATGCACAAGCCGGTATTGTCACCGGGCTTGTCTATCCGCCGATAGCCTCGCGTTAGTAGCGAGACCTTCTTGAAGACTTCTTCATGTTCTTCTTCTTAGACTCTAGGTGAAGAGGAAGAAGTGAGAGATAAAAAATGTGAGGAAGGAAAAGATAGAGGAGGACAAATAAAGATGGTGTAATGGTGAATAATAATATATGCATTTAACATGAGAATTAAAAGAGAAATGAAAGGTCACCATTCATTTTGGAAATGAAAGGTCTCATTTGTAGGTTATGAGAAGAATAAAAATGATAAAAAATAATTGCAAGAATGGGGATTTGAAGATGTGACTTATGGAATAACAATGCAAGGGCTTAACCAATGAGCTATAAGGTTATTCATGCATATATTTAATTAGAATTAAATATATGATGTTGCTTAAAAAGAAAATGGGCTTTTTAGATGGGCTGTGGAGAATAAGAATAATGGATTTGGGTTAAATATTTATGAAAGGAAAAATAAGAATGTGAAGTTAAAAACTTAAATATAAGAAAAAGAAATTGTACCTAGAAAAAAAATACATAATAGATTGAGGAATAAAATAATAATAAATTTAATAGAAAAAAGG
The DNA here is from genome assembly GCA_030015575.1 of Agapanthus africanus. Lineage (NCBI taxonomy): Eukaryota > Viridiplantae > Streptophyta > Magnoliopsida > Asparagales > Amaryllidaceae > Agapanthus > Agapanthus africanus. The sequence goes on from JASDDO010000029.1 coordinate 306,203,793, forward strand.
AAAATACCAAGTACAAATAAATACGGTATATTATTGAAGAGGGATAATACAAATGTATAAAGATTTTGGGGTCATTACAGTATCTCAGGGTGTTCTGGGCTACACTCTGACACGACTTATACCGCTATTGGGGGTTTGACGTTACCAGCCCCCTAGGCCTGATATACGATACTCATAGACGAACGGACTGGGTGATTATGTCAAAAATTTGAGTTTACCGCAATCAAGAAAACGGCGTCGCTTCGCAGCTAGCCGGTGAGTGCGGGTCGATCCACAGAGACGGGTAAATTTCTTCTAAGTGTTTTAACGAGTTGATTCTATTTGTAGTTTTGGTAGGTTTATAAAAATCTAAAGACTGGATCTAATTAATCTAATTAAGAATCTTGCTAGGGTTAGGATTAGGGGAAGTTTTGGAAATTAATATTTTTCCTCACCGCTTTCAATACCTTCCTTTTTTAGATTTATTAGGTGTTAAGTTAATTATCAATAAAGTGGATATAAATCTTTTGGGAAGATATTTCTTCCTCTAGATTTGTACCCTACCTTTGTTGATAATTATCCTAACCCTCACGGAAAACGTGTGGAACCGGCCCTTTATACTACGGTTCATCGTTACCTCGAAGGGTAGGATGCCGCAGGGAGCGGTTGTGCTCGTATGCGTGAAGTTCTAATTCATTAGGTGAAGGTGGTATTGAAAGGGGCGAGAGATTTCATCTCTCAACCCTTTCCCTAAGGCTAACCCTAACAAGCGAGGAGACTACTCGCTCATTAGGGGATGAGAAGACATTATAATTAAAAGAAATAAAAGACTTACTAGGTTGACGGCTCCCTCCAAACAAGAAGAACAGATCTGAAATTTATTCCCAGAATTTCTGAATTTTATTGATTGAAAAGAGGCATACAATTTTCGGATCTAAAACTACAATTTATAGAAAAATAGGAAATCTAGGGTTACAGACTCTCGCACATGCAAAATTACATATTTGCCCACTTAAAATCCCAACACCTGAACAGTCGCGCCGACTCAGAAAAGATCCACCGACATGCGCACTATATGGCCGCGGAACCGCGGCGCCAGGTAGGGCTTGGCCGCGGTTCCGCGGCCAAACTAGGGAATTAGGCTCTTGGACTTCTGGAGTTTCTTCAATGGTTCTTGGGCTCTAGAGTTTTATATGTACTTTCTCTGTTGGCCTTTTGGGTTTTCTCCAGATTTTTAGTGAAGACTTGTATTGGGCTTTTTAACCGTTTCACTTGACTTTTTGGACCTTGCACTTGTTCTTCGACCAGGCTTGACTGAGATCCGTCTAATTGTTGGTCAAGAGTCCCTTTTTCTGTTGTTTTGTGTCTTTCTCACTGTATTTGCTCCCGAAACCTGTAACCTGTAATATGCAACAAACGTGCGTCAAGAGTACCTGTTTATTTATAAAAAGGATAAGAATAGGGGAATGATAAATGCAATATTATGGTCTGAACAAATACCCCCAAACTTACCTTTTGCTCGTCCTCGAGCAAACTTATTATTTTATTCACTAAAATCCTAGCCGCACTTTCGCAGGGAAACGCGATTGCACTGAGCACGTGCAACAAGCCGTTAAACCTCTAGGTGTCCCTAGTAGGAGGAGTGTTGTCTCCTGAGGGTTTTCAGCGGATACTACCCACAAAATCCTATCAACTCGGCCCATTGACTTTTGTTCTCCAATTAGGTCTTCTAATAAGGAATTCTATTATCTTCTACTTGTGAATTATCCACCCATATTCTTCACGCTTCCTTATCATTTAACTTAAGATCATATACTTCCTGTGGATTTACTTAGCTTTCGGCATCTCTTAAGTTTTCCTTCTAGGGTTTTATCTCCACTTAGGAATTTTCTATCAACTCCATTAAAGATACAAGTTTTATCTTTCATTCCTCTCTCTTATCTAAATTCCAATCACATACCCCTACGTGTGTGTATAAGTCACCCCTACACTTGGAAATTCAAATTAAGCAATCAACCCCTTGTCCGTTGTCCAAAGTACTAATTAGTGGTGAGTTTAAATGAAATTTGCTTACACATCCTTCATGCGACCGTTAATACTTCTTGAGGTACCAACGACCGATTACAAAATGTGTTTGCACTTTAAAGCATACTTCCTAGTCTTTGCAACACCCAGGACTTTAGCAGTGACTCCCAAACCAGTTGGTCTAAGGCACTAGGTGATGAAGCACCCTCGCTAAATATTTTTCTATTTTTGCAGCCTTAAGTAATCACAAAAACCAGTGTCCATTTTTTTTTATTTATTCACACTTTTTCATACTAAGGACTTTAGACAAGAGCCTTTCAAGGTCTCTTCTACTATTCCAAGTTTCAAGGTGCGTGATTGTGCAATTTGTAGGGTATACGTTTTCAGAATCTAGACTTAAGCTAGGAACTATTTTTCAAACTTATACTCTAATAAGAACATCAATACTCTTCCCTCATTTTGACTTAGCCCAAGAAGTGAACCCAAAATTTGCCTATTTCTAAATAAACTACAAGGCATATACTTTCTACTGTTAAACTTTAAGGAAGGTTATTTTTAGAGTTTTTAATTCACTAAGTCTAAGATCTAGTTGTTCCTAACCAGTTAACCTATTAGTCAAACTCAAGTCAACTAGCCAAAATTGAATACAAATATTTTTATAATTTTTGAAATTTTTCAATTTTTATGGGTTTTCAAATAAATATGCAAATACAAAAATATGTACAAATGAATGCGAAGGAAGAAGACGTACCGAGCATACCCCCAAACTTGAACTTGACAGTGTCCTCACTGTCATGCTAAACCAAGAGGGTCAAAATACCGATACTCCCCTGTTTATTTATTTATAAATTTTTTTTATTGTTAAGAAAAACAAACATATATACAAAAAGACCCTCCCCCAAACTTCATTTAAACTATGTTAGACATTACTGCCAAACTTTGCCTAGACCAAACTTCAACACCAACCAGTTGAAAAATTTATCAGTAAAGAATATTGGGTGGTTGAAAAATAAGTTGTGGTGGTCCGCAAAGAATTGGGAAAGATAGAAGTAGTGGTATGGGAGGTGTGGAGGTAAATATACAGGTGATGGTGATGCATCGATACGAGAATGTAAATGATCAGCAATCAGTGGAGTGTTGGCATTCTCGTACCTTATTAAAAGAAATGGGGGTATTTCAACTTCGAAGGGAGGAAGTTGGCTCACCACAATACCCCCAAGATGTTCCTGTGGGTCCTCTATTGACATGGCATCATCCATCAATTGTGTATGATATTTAATTATGAGGGAACTGATCTCCCCGATGTCCGCCATAGTCAAACTGAAAACTTGCCGCCTATCTTGTAAGACTTTTAAAATAGCATTCTCTTGCTCGAAGGCTAGAGAGGCTGATATGATAATGGGAAAAGTCTCATTCTCACTTATGTAAGCATATCTACGGTGAGACGGCAAGGGCATGAGTTCGAATTTCTGAGGCGAAAGAACCATTGCGGAATCTACCTCGAACTCAAAGGACTCTAACACAGGTTCGAAATCACTGCAAACAACCGATTCGGATAGTTCGACTGACTCATCCAAAAATTCAAACGACTCATATTCGGGCTGTGAGTCGTCGTCATCCGAAAAAGTGAAACATTGATAATCAGCATCGGTTGTGTCAACGGTAGTAGGCTCAAGGAGGGACGCACTAGTGGCGTCAAAACTGTTTTCATCAAATAGAAATCTTTCAAGCTCGCAGTCCTCCTGCGTGATTTCGTGAATAGAGCAAACTTCTCGTGTACTAGTTTTAGGCACGGGGGCAGACTTCCCATCTTATAAATATTGAACTCACTGGACCTCTTTCCGAAGGATAGAGTCATGGAGCCATTGCGACAATTTATTATGGCATTGGAAGTGGCCAAAAATGGTCGACCAAGAATCACCGAAATTTGGTTTCTTGGGTTAACAACAGGTTGTGTATCCATAACGATAAAATCAACGGGGAATATGAATTCCCCGACTTTGATCAACACATCCTCTAGTTGACCCCTTGGATAGGTGATTGATCGATCAGCCATTTGAAGAGTGCAACGAGTGGGTTTCAACTCTCCAACCCCTAATTGTTCGTACACGGAGTAAGGAATCAGGTTAACACTAGACCCAAGATCTAAAAGTGCACGATTAATTTGCTTATCCCCAATTGTGATTGAAATAGTAGGACAGCCGGGGTCCTTTCGTTTTTGGGGTAAGGTTTGATGGTGGTTAATAGCATTGCTCACTGCACTAGCCACTAGCACTTTCTTGGGTACTTGAGATGCCTTTCTCTTCGAGGTGCACAAGCCCTTTAAGATTTTCGCGTACGAAGGGACTTGTTGGATAGCATCCAAGAGAGGTATATTTATGCTAACCTGCTTAAAGATCTCCACAATCTTCTCCACTTGTGCATTTGGTTTATTAGGACTCAACCTGTTTGGAAATGGTGCATTTTGAAAATTTGTTGAGTCACAAGTCTGTGGAGTAGAATGTGGAATAGGAACGGATCCCAGTGTGGATGTGTTCGTGTTGCTAGAAATGGGTCCGTTCGAGTCAGAAGAAGTAGAGCCGTGTGAAGGGTGGAGAATAGGCTCTAAAGAGAAAGGTGAAGAAGGAAGTGAAGAAAATGAAGAAGGGGAAGAAGAACCACCGGCGGGGATGTCATCACTAGTTTCCACATTATTTTGCAACTCTCTTCCGGATCTCAACGTGGTCACCGCATTCACATTGTGATTGTTATATGCGTTTTGTGGGTGACCGGGATTGGGCAATGGTTGAGATGGAAGCTTTCCCTTTTCTCTCTCGCTCAACGCAGCAGTTAATTGTGCAATTTGTGCCTCAATAGATTTGATACTTTGATCGTGTGAGGCATTGTTATTCATTAAAGATTGAACATAACTTTCAAATCTTGCTGCGGATTCTGTAGTTTGCTTAAGAAATGCATCTAAACTTTTTTCGAGCGAGGTAACCTTATCATCATTTGGTTGAACCAAATTGTTCGTTTGATTTGTATAAGGTTGTTGTTGGAAAGGTTGTTGTATTTGAGTTTGTAAGGGTGCTTGTTGTTGTTGTGGAGGAGCTCTTTGAAAATTGTTATTCCCTTGGAACTGTTGATTTGGGTGACTCCTCCACCCCTGATTGTATGCCGAAGAGTACGGATCATTTCTTTGTCTTTGCTGGAATGCAGCATTGACTTGATCCTGCCCTTGAATAGGTGCATTATAAGGACACTCTTCGGTTAGGTGCGACGGGTTCGAACAACAAGCACAAACAGTTCTTGTGGGTAGAGTAGGGGCAGGAGAAGTCGATGAGATTTTGGTCTCAATGGCTTCTAGCTTTTTCATAAGTGAGGCCATCTCGGCCTTCATAGCAATTGACATATCTATTTGATGTATGCCTGCCCTAGATTGACCAACTGAAGAAGATGATGTGGTCTTGGTACTCTCCCACTGAATTGTTTGCTCACTTAGGTCCTCAAGAAACTGCCAAGCTTCGTCGCTAGACTTGGAGAGAAAATGACCTTGACATATTGTTTCTAGCAACTGCTTCGTTGCTGCATTCAATCCCTCGTATAATGTTTGGCAAAGTTGCCAATTTTCTATCCCATGATGAGGGCATTGAACAAGTAGGTCCTTAAATCTCTCGAAGCACTTCCAAAATGGTTCGGAAGGAAGCTGTGAAAATTGTATGATCTCGTTTCGGATTCTAGCAGTTTTATGATGAGGGTAGAACTTTTTCAGAAAAGCTCTCACAAACTCGTCCCAATTTCTAATGGAATGTGATGCGGTGCTGTATAACCACTTCTCGGCTAGGTCACATAAGGTAAAAGGAATAACCCTTAGCCTTATTGCGTCATCACTTAATTGGGTTGTCTTCATCATGCTGCAAACGTTTTGGAATTTATTAATAAAAATATATGCATCTTCGGATTCCAAACCATGAAACTTAGGCAGCATATTGATGAAATGTGGTTTTATTTCAAAATTATCCCCATTCGCCGGTGGGGGTGAAAGACATGTGGGTAAAGAAGTGCGGACGGGGTAGAAGAGATCCTGGAGCGCGACTCGTGCGGGCGCTACAACAGGCGGGAGATTCGGGTTATTCGCACCTGGTGGAGGTGGAATCATTCCCGTCGGCAAGGTATCGTTGGGGTTGAATCCCGACATACCTTCGAAAGAAATATTTAAAGGTGGAGGTAAGGAAATGGACGGAATGTCGACGAAGGGTTCGTCGAAGGGTTCGTTGGTCGGTACCAACGAAACACGGACTAATCGGGCGTTAGTATCCCTAGTCCAAAATGACATACACTAAAGGGTAGTGCAGTCAGAAAAAAGAGAAAAACAGAATGTGGGGGTAAGATAACGTCAGTGAGAAGAAGTGGTGGAAGTGAGTTTCAAGTTTCTTCGCGACAAGTTGCAAGTTTTGAAAAGATTTTTTTTATTTTTTATTTTTATTTTTAATTTTTTTTTGTGTGAGTTTTGCAAAGAAGTTTTTTTGAAAACGGACTCGTGACACAACTGACTCAACCACACATGCACAATCAGGCCTAGATCTAGGGTCGCCTAGGTCTGCTAGACAGCTCCTAACTAGGGCTAGAAATAGACCTCAAACCGCCTCTTCACGGACAAATACGGCCAGGTAAGTGGGAAGGAACCACCACTACAGTGGGCCTAATTAAAAACCACTAGCCTAGACACCGCAATGTCGGTTAGGATAAACGGCCGATGCCTACCCTAGTCCTTTTCCTATTGAGCTCGCTGTCCTTAGGTCTGAGTCTAATCTTTTTTAATTAAAGGTGGTCGATGCAAAATGCTTTAGGTGTTTTCTGGGGTCCTGGGAAGGGTGATGAAATCCCCACCCAATCTGAGTTTGGTCAAATAGCCCCTTCAGTCCGATTAAAATATGCAAAACAACAATTCACTTGCAATCAATTTTTTTTAGCGCGGCGCAAAGAAACCTGCAGAAATCTGTTATTTAGAAGGGGGAGAAAGACTCTTTACGCAAAGAACCCTGCAGAAAAGTTTACAGTGGAGATATAGAGGTTTCAGAGGGGAGATACAGAGATGACTAACCCTAGAAAAATTCACGCATGAGTCCACAATTGGCCGCGTTTCCGCGGTCTTGGGTGCTCCTTAGCCGCGGTTCCGCGGTCTGATGAAGGGATCGGGCTCTGTAAAAATTTTTGATGTTCTGGGCTGTTAAGTACTCTCTGTTTTTATGTTCTCTTTTCTGTTTCCACCTTCTGTAAAACTCCAGATCCAAAATTCCTTGTCGTTCCTGCAAGATTCAAACGGGAAACCCTTCAAACAGATAAAGATAATGAAAAGAATTTTTTTTTTTTGTATTTTGTATTTTCAGATTTTTATAATTTTAAAATTTTATATCAACCCGAAATCATACAAAAAGAGAAAATTACGCCATCCCCCGGCAACGGCGCCATTTGATTATGTCAAAAATTTGAGTTTACCGCAATCAAGAAAACGGCGTCGCTTCGCAGCTAGCCGGTGAGTGCGGGTCGATCCACAGAGACGGGTAAATTTCTTCAAAGTGTTTTAACGAGTTGATTCTATTTGTAGTTTTGGTAGGTTTATAAAAATCTAAAGACTGGATCTAATTAATCTAATTAAGAATCTTGCTAGGGTTAGGATTAGGGGAAGTTTTGGAAATTAATATTTTTCCTCACCGCTTTCAATACCTTCCTTTTTTAGATTTATTAGGTGTTAAGTTAATTATTAATAAAGTGGATATAAATCTTTTGGGAAGATGTTTCTTCCTCTAGATTTGTACCCTACCTTTGTTGATAATTATCCTAACCCTCACGGAAAACGTGCGGAACCGGCCCTTTATACTACGGTTCATCGTTACCTCGAAGGGTAGGATGCCGCAGGGAGCGGTTGTGCTCGTATGCGTGAAGTTCTAATTCATTAGGTGAAGGTGGTATTGAAAGGGGCGAGAGATTTCATCTCTCAACCCTTTCCCTAAGGCTAACCCTAACAAGCGAGGAGACTACTCGCTCGTTAGGGGATGAGAAGACATTATAATTAAAAGAAATAAAAGACTTACTAGGTTGACGGCTCCCTCCAAACAAGAAGAACAGATCTGAAATTTATTCCCAGAATTTCTGAATTTTATTGATTGAAAAGAGGCATACAATTTTCGGATCTAAAACTACAATTTATAGAAAAATAGGAAATCTAGGGTTACAGACTCTCGCACATGCAAAATTACAGATTTGCCCACTTAAAATCCCAACACCTGAACAGTCGCGCCGACTCAGAAAAGATCCACCGACATGCGCACTATATGGCCGCGGAACCGCGGCGCCAGGTAGGGTTTGGCCGCGGTTCCGCGGCCAAACTAGGGAATTAGGCTCTTGGACTTCTGGAGTTTCTTCAATGGTTCTTGGGCTCTGGAGTTTTATATGTACTTTCTCTGTTGGCCTTTTGGGTTTTCTCCAGATTTTTAGTGAAGACTTGTATTGGGCTTTTTAACCGTTTCACTTGACTTTTTGGACCTTGCACTTGTTCTTCGACCAGGCTTGACTGAGATCCGTCTAATTGTTGGTCAAGAGTCCCTTTTTCTGTTGTTTTGTGTCTTTCTCACTGTATTTGCTCCCGAAACCTGTAACCTGTAATATGCAACAAACGTGCGTCAAGAGTACCTGTTTATTTATAAATAGGATAAGAATAGGGGAATGATAAATGCAATATTATGGTCTGAACACCGGGCTGTATGTATATTTTCACTGTTAGGCTCAGTAGGGTTTCAGGATGAGTTCGCTCATCGGCTTCCCTTGAGGTCAGTACATCGGCAGCTGTTACGCACAGCTAGTGCCGCTGACGGCATATGGTTAAACCCACTGCAAGGGTACTGATGAGTCATTAGAGTCCCCCACAGATAGTTTTCCAAGTTCGGGCGAAATGTTGTAGAGGCCGTATGGTTTTATGGCAGGGTTCGGAAAATGCACGTGGGTTTATGCACGTGTCATATTTCGGGCAGATAATACTGGTGGGCTTTGGTTTAAGCCGGATCCATGTATTATACTTTGTAGATATAATATCTTTGTCTCAGTTGCATTTGTATTCGGTCGTAATACAAATGCGGGTATGTTTATACTGTTACGGGGTTATCCTGAAATTCGTTTCGGGATCGCTTTTCGAAGTTGCCAGTTTTCTATCACCTGTCTTAAACATTCGGTTTAATGCGGATTTATCTTTTCTTTTGGGTGAGTCATGAGGGTGAGTCATGAGAGGAAGCTTCTTGGATGATGACAAGGTTTGTGACTCATTGTTTGCTTTAATGGTTTTGATGAGGTGTATTAGTGAGTCACCCTTTTCCATTAATGCCTTTTGTTTTGCTTAGGATATTTGGTTAAGATCTTTTCCTTATGGTCACCCCACCTTGCTCCTACACTCACCCCCTCCTCTTATAAGTGGACGGTCATTCTTTTGGTAGGAATAGGGTTGGAAAAATATAGATGATAGATTTTGGTTCATGGAAATTTGATATGCTCATTTCTCATTTCATTCCATTCAAAAGGAAACTTCATTAACCGTTCATCCATGGTTTTGGATGAAACGGGACAAAGTGTTCTACTCATTCTCTACATCAATCTTGGACATGTCGGCTAGCAAACTTCATATCCGAGTTGTCTCGGTTCAGAGGCGGGAGCACGTTTAAAGATCCGTAGATGCAGTGCCACCTCGATGAGGAGCCAGGAGATCGGAGCAGCCGCAACGGAGCGTGGGATGATGGCTAAAGAACGAAGGACTCGGATCGTTCGGTATAGCCTTTCTACCCACTTTGTAGTTTGTTAGTTTAGCGTTAATGGCAGATCCGGGTTATAGTATGCGATAGCGCCAGTTATAAAAGTTTTTGTTCCGCGTTTGGCATCAGATTGACGGCCGGGGCGCTACCGTAGACTTACAGTAAGTGGGGTCCCCTGATCATCGGGTTATGAACTGAACATCTGGCCCTGAGTCCAACCTCGCCCGAAGCTGCGGCCTGGAGTATATCTTCCTCTACCTCCACCAAACTGTCTAGCCAGTGGCCCGGTCGGCCTACTCCTCTTTGGCTCTGGAACAACCACTGCCTCTCTCAACCGCTCCTCTACTCGTATTGCTGCATCCATGGCCTGTGCATACGTATCAAAATGCTGGGAGCCTATAGCCAGATACAACTGCGTGTCCAGACTCCTTAGGAACCTCTTCACCCTAAGCTCCTCCGTAGGTACTAAGTATGGAGTATAGCGCGACAGCTCGGTGAATCGTAAATCATAATCTGCCACGGACATACTTGCCGATTTCTGCAACGCTTCAAAACTGCTAGCTCTAGCGTCTCTCACACTCTGGGGAAGAAATCTGGCAAGAAAGACCGTGGAAAACTCGGTCCACGACATCGGAGGAAGACTCGTGGCTCGCCCACTCTCCATCGACTCACACCACTCCTGTGTAAGTCCCTCCAAACGAAAGCTAGTCAGCTCAACTGACCTCGCATCAGAACATCGCAACGATCTGCCAATCCCCACCATCCTATCAAGAAAGGACTGAGGATCTTCCGCTACAACGGTCCCCGTAAATACCGGAGGTCTCAATCTCAAAAACTCTGCAAGTGATACCTCCATCACTCTCGTATCTACAAGTGCTACCGTCTACGTAGGCTGTACATCGGACTCTGCTACGGTCGGTGCCGGATCCTGTCTCAGTACTCGAGTGGCCTCAGCTAACTGTCCCACCACTCGCTGCAATCCCAACATGCCCTCCTCAATCCTAGTCATGCGATCTGGAGGAGGAGGATCAACATGCTCATGCACCGCCGGAACGTCCGATGTACCAGTCGTCGTCACAGACGAACTCGCCCTAGCTGCATCTCTGGCTGCGGCTCGCCTAGCCCGCATAGCCATAGCAACTGGAATACGAAACGAGAGTTGATAAGGCATAGGAATAGGAACAATCAATAACAGAGAATCAACGGAAGAATAGATCAAGATATACATCATAAGGTTAGTTAGGCTGAGTATGGTAACATAAATATGCCGCGGAACATACGTACGATACTGCACTCATCCTAATTCACCTACCCCATCAAACCAAGGGTCATCCTAAATCACAGACTCACGTCAACCTATTTTAATTCCCTACTCAATTCCGTAAGGTTATTTCTAAGCTTTGATACCAACTTTGTCACGACCCAAGTTTGGATGTGACCGGCACTTAGATTGTATCATATCTAAAGATATGCACACAGTCCAAGTAAGCCGAAAACCAAGATCAAAATTCTTTGTGCGGAATTCCTTATATAGAAAATTTAGTTTTTAAGTAAAAATCACATGTTATGAAGTTAAAATATTAAACAAGTATAAGGTGTTAAGTTTGGTTGCATCCCTAGTTGGGATCAATAATATCAACAGCGGAAAATAAAATTTCAGTAAATAGGACATCAATACGAATCCCAGACATAAATAAAAGAGATACAATTTATAGAACTAAACGATCTCAACTATCAAATAATATACAAATCATTTCTCACTCTAAGTCATATACAGGTCTGATGGAGAACTTCTAGATACACAATACAATATCAAAAGAGAAGGTTACTACATATGTAACCCACCTATCAAAAGATGTGATAAAGCGGCAAACGTAGATCTGCACCGCAGCTAACCGTCCACTCTACCCCTGCAAGGAACTGTGGCACAACGGGGGTGAGTTGCCAACTCAGTGAATATAACTAACATATAACGGTTAATAATTTAAATATGACGATCATACTAACAGAAATGTGAAAAAGTATGACGTATGATTATATGTGGAAATCATGAATCTATGCTACGAATCTCATAGTCAAAACTGAAATCTCATCATTTATCCCCAATAAAACTCATTTCCCCGTGTCCATCATCGACACAAAACTTCCATTTCTCACAAGCATCATTCCTCGAATGATCCTGAAATCAACAAAGTTTACTATGTACCCGACTGTATTCTCCACCGACTCAGTCTGGATAAAACTGTAAATCCGTAACCGTATATCCACCGACTCGGTTTGGAATAATACTATAAATCCATAACCGTATATCCACCGACTCGGTTCGGAATAAAACCAAATCATAAAAACATCTTAGGGTGTACATGTCACATCAATCATGAAAATCACTAGATTTATGTAATAATATTCAAAACTCAAAACCATAAATCCTCAATAATACCATCACCTCTTACATCAACATAGAATACTCAGATATTAAACATGATATTAATGATGCAATTTACTACTATTATTGGGGTGTAAGATACGGTATGAATCATTTTAACAATAAATTTGCTAAGTGTAAAAGTGACCTGGTAATATCGACGAGGTGTGTGTAACATATAAGATGTGCAAGTGGCATGACTCGTCGATACTTGTGTAGTGTTCTAGCAACTAAACAAGTATATGTGAATGATGAATGCATATTGTCAATTTGGCATAACAAAATAAAGTATTAAGTTAAATAAAACTACGGGTGTATCACGCCATCTTTACACAATTCCCCGGTAGATGTTTAGTCTACTCACCGAAAACATCGAATCTATTTAGGAATTGCTAATCCTTTCCCTTTCCTTGCTGCCTCCGTAAATCCCGTATTCGAATCTAATATCACAATTTAATTTATATAAGGAAACGGCTACTCCGACATGACGGAAATGAAAAACACCCGTTCCCACGTACTAGTTATATTGTATACGACTATATCGAGCTATTAACCACTTATCCTTACTGGATTTTTAACTCAAATCTGTATCGCGACAGAAAACAGTTCATGAAACGCTTTAACCGTGTCGTATTTGGTGTTTTTAGATATCCTTTCCGATATACGCTTCAAGATTCTATCTGCAGTGAAACTAATTTATTTAAACAATACCAAAATGGCCAAAATGACCTACAGAAATCTACACAACCACCCAAAACACCCTAGCTACCCCCAAAACCGGCGACGTCGGATTTCCTCTTTTGGTCGCCGGCCCAAATCCAAGCCCTCTGGTTCGTGATCCTATAGTTTGCTCTAGGTGTTACATACATCATTTTAGCACTGTTTTGTTAAGTTTATTATCTTCCAAACAATAGCAGATTTCAAAAGAGCCTATAATTAACTCGAATACGATATTATGGAACCCTTTTCAATTCGAACTAAATTAGCTACAGAATTTAAATCCCTACCATGGTTAAGAATTTTACCCACTAAAAGTTGTTGGAATAACCCCTCCAGGATACTATGCCCTTTGTCCTAGCTTGATGGTGATAAAAACCAAGAACATAGCTTCCTTCATCTTCTTCTTCCTCTTGTTCTTTCTTTTTCTCTTTTAATGTTGTTTTTCTTTCAGAAATTTTCAGAATTTTAATTAACTATTGATCTGAATCAGGTTTATATATGGCAAATGAAAGGGATAAGGTGAAGGAGGAGGTGCCATCAAGCTAGATGTGTTGGTTTCATGCAAGGAGGAGGTGGTGGATGTGTGTATGCATGCAAGTATGAGGTGTGCTAGCCTTATCTTCATAATTTGTTTTAATTTGAAATTAAATTCTGAACTAAATGATTTTCCATCCCATTTTCATTTACACCCTTAACAATTTTCCATTTGCACAATAATCCTAAACTTTACCTAAAAACCCTTCACAACTTAGTTTATTATAAAACACACATTTTATTAAAATGAAACTAAATTTGTCACTAAAACCCTTATAACTTATTTATGTTGCATACTAATATTTTAATTTAAATTGTTTTATATAGAACTTACGAAAATTGACTTATTTGTTTTTAACAACTTCGTGATTTATCATATTATTATTAAATTAAATTAATTCTATTTATTTCTAAATTTTCAGTATGTTACACAAATGTTATTAGATAACGAACCTGATATAGAACATTACATCAGATTCTTTATTGAGTTAAAGAAAGATATAATTCTGTATAGGAGGATAATGTTGTGAACATTTTCCTGAATCAAGAGTTGATTGGATCAGGCACGTTATGAAATAACATATACGTTCTAAATCAAACCACAGTTCAAAATATATAGAACACACACAAGAAGAGCAGTTCAGAAATGAACGAATCCTTCTTGTGGCATTGTAGACTAAGTCATATCAATGCGACACAACTAGCTAAATTACATAAGGATGAATATTAGAATCTGTTCGAAATCTTACGATACTTGCCAGTCTTGTCTCAAAGGTAAAATGACCAATACCCTGTTTACTGGAAACAGAGAAAGAGTTACTGAACTCTTGGGACGGATACATGATGATGTATACGGTCATATGTCTACAAATGCTAGGGTTGGTTCTTCTTACTTCATTATATTCACTGATTATCTCTCAGGATTCGGACATATGTTCTGTTGAAACACAAGTCTGAAACTTTTGAGAAATTCAAGGAATATAAGCTTGAAGTTGAGAACCAGATGGGTAGAAATATTAAAGTCCTACGATGTGATCGAGGAGGCGAATACTTGGGCGTGGAGTTCCTGGATTTTCTAAACAGAGAATAGGATTCTCTCTCAGCTTACTCCTTCGAGTACACCACAGCACAACGGTTTATCGGGACGGAGGTATCGCGCCCTATGAGATATGGAGCGCTCTATCATGAGTACTGCTGAGTTACCTGTTTCCTTTTGGGTGTTATACACTTGAGTAGCTTCATACCTATTGAATGGGGTTCCATCCAAATCAGTGCCTACCACTCCATACGAGATATGGAATGGGAAGAGACCATGTCTTAAACGAGTTAAGATATGGGGTTGTCTGGCCTAAGTTGAAAAGCAAAATCCGAACAAACTCGAGGCAAGGTCAGTTCTGTATAAGTTTGTTGGATATCCCAAATATTTGCGAGGGAATATCTTCTACCAAACTGAGGAGCAAAAGGTGTTTTGTTTCTTAGCATGCCACCTTTTTAGAAAAGAAATTTCTTATGAAGAAATTTATGGTCATGAGGTAGAACTGGAAGGAGTTCCAGCTAGACAAACTAACACCTGATGATTTAGTGAAACCAAAGGATTCACTAGTCTCCAATGAACCTCAGCCTCTCCGAGAATCTGATAGGGTTCCTCATCTACCTGAGAGATACTACGGTTTCCTCGGTGACGGTAGGAGCGAGGATTGCATCATGGTAGATGATGACCCAACAAGGTTCAGGCAGGCCATCATGAGTGGGGACTCTGTGAAAAGGCTGGATCCTATGCGATCAAAGATGGAATCCATGTACACCAACAAAATATGACTTTGCATGTTGCACCTGAAGGGGTAAAACCCATTGGGAGCAAGTGGATCTTGAGAAGATTCTTGGTGTAGATGGAAAATCTGAGACTTTCAAAGCTATGCTTAAGTCTATCAGGATTAAAGCAGGCATCACGGAGTTGGAACATCTGTTTTGATGTGGCAGTCAAAGAGTTTGACTACATCAAAAAGATAGATGAACCTTGTATATACAAGAAGATTGTAGAGAGTAAGGTTGTCTTCTACGTATTGTACGTAGATGACATACTCTTGATAGGAAATCGTTTCCTATGCTACACTCAGTCAATCTCCTCTTATCACGAGGATTCTCCATAGAAGATCTGGATAATACCTACTACATCTTATGGATTATGATCTATAGTGATAGATCTAAGTGGATGTTGAGAGTGTCCCAAATCCAGGTACACTAACACCATACTAAAGGGGTTTAGTATGGAGGATTATAAGCGTGGTGGTTCGCCCACTTACTCAGGAATCACTCTCTCCAAAAAGAATTCTTCCGAGACTGATTTGGAGAGAACTCGCGTGCAAGTGATACCCTATGCTTCGGCAGTAGGCTCTATCATGTATGCGATGTTATGTACCAGACTAGATGTAGCTAACTCACTAGGTGTAGTGATCAGGAATCAATTGGATCTTAGGAGAATCACTAGACAGCTATAAAAACATTCTTAAGTACTTGAGAAGCACTAAATAGATGTTCTTGGGGTTTTGGTACGGTGAACTCCAGTGGGTACCCTTACCAATTCGAGCATCCAGAGTGAAAAGGTAAACTGAAAGCCAGTCACAGGCTTTGTCTTTACCCTCAGTGGAGGGACGGTATGTTGGAAGAGTTCCAAGCTAGATGCCGTGGCATACTAGACGATAAAGGCTGAATGCATTGCTACCAACGATGCTGCCAAAGTGGCTGTCTGGACATTTCTTTTTCATGAGATGAACATGGTTCTTACCATTGAGCGTCCAATAACTGTTATTGAGACAATAATAGAGTTGTGGCTTTGGCCTAGGAACGCAGGTCCCATCAATGTTCTAGACATATTCTGAGGATAGTATCACCTGATCAAGGAGATGGTTGATCTCCACGGGATCGATGCAAGGAGAGTTGACGCGAAGGATAACACGGCAGATCCACTCATAAAGGGCTTAGCCTAGAGAGACTTCTATAGGATGTTGAGTATGAGATACTACAACAAATGGCCTTAGTGCAAGTGGGAGATTGTTAGTTATATGTATGCCGTAGAGGACATTACTGTACATGTGATGTATATTGTGGTGGATGCTTGGATATATATAGGGAGGACTTTCTTTCTCGACATGATAGTATGCTATCTGGTTGCACTTTATCTTAACATGTACACTTATTGTCTCTCTATTACATGTTGATGAAGCCCTTAGGATGAGTACTTGACTACCTGGATTATGATGCAGATCATACTAGTAGGGACAAGGTAGTCGGTAAGTACATCCTTCAAATGTTCCTAGTTATAGGAGTATCGAGACATGGCATCAATATTCCAGAGTAGACTAGAGTATGCACTTCATGACCCATATGATGGGCGATGGATGATCCCACATCCATTGGTGTTTGACATCAGAGAAGGTATACAGGTGCTCAGTGGAGACTGGGTACACTGAACGGACTCTCCGAGATCTCCTAGATGGTATTATACCTATCGTCATATAGTCGTTCTCGGGTGACATTGGTACAGGTTAGTCTGCCGACCCGAGATCGTCATAGAGTCTTGTGTGATTCCTACCGTGCTTTGATTTCCACCTTACCACGTTCAAGAGATCGTGCAAAACGGTGGTTTTTGGGTACAGTCCCGAGTCACATGGAGGCAATGAGCGATAGGAGGGGATTTCGTCTCTCCCGGTATTGAGGGTTGATGTTGCGCTATGCTCGATTGGCCTTAACAGGAAATCCCTGGCCAGGGTTGCTGAGATCTACTGGTAAGTGTTATCAGTAGTTTCTCAAACCGTTATGGACCTCACATCGGCATGACTTATCTGGCTATTGGGGTCTAATGTTTTACCATACCCAGGCTGTGATATGCGACATAGCTGACGAAGTGACCAGACTGTACGGTTGTGTTACTTGATGGATTCGCATGAGTATAAGAAGAATTGCTTGTTGATCTTCTGATCGCTCAATACCAAGGTGGCTGTTACGTTTAGCAGACCGCTTGTGGCTTGTGGGTGACTGATATGATCACCACCTACTTCCGGCGTATTGGCGAGTCTTTAGAGTCATACACAGTAGTTTCCTGGCTCAAGCGAAATGAAGTAGGAGCATTTATGTGATATTTGCGGGACCAAGGTTAATACGAGTATGTGATACAGTATTCTATTCTCATGATATATGATATCAGTCAGTTATATTTGATATAGCCGGGCTGTCGAATCAAGTGTTGATTCGACAAGTTGATGCATTTGATATTAGTCGGTTGTATATGATATAGCTGGATTATTGAATCAAGTGTTGATTTAATAATTTAATGTATAATAATATATTTGATATATTATCTTACGTTAACTAATATTAGCTCAACTATGTTTTCTTCTTCTCACTTGTGTACACTTGGTATATATGTGATTTATATTAATGTAGATCTTTTGTGTCATGCTAGATGCCATATGCTATATAAGTGTATGAGACTCACACCAAGCTTATAATAATATGATGGTTTTGTTTATTTAAAGTAAATCAAATTAATTGGAAATTATCACATGGTTGAATGTCACGACCCAAAGTTCGGCCCGTGATCGGCACTTAACCACGCAACGTCTACAGGCGTAACGTGACTAAGTAAGCCGAACCCAGAAAACAAAACCATTAAAATTTGGAGTTTTAAAACATTTAGAAACTTTAAGTTGTTTAGTAGAAATCCTTTTTGGTTCAAGTTATTATTTAAATAATTTTAGCAACATTTCCTTTACCAAAACTTTGTCCCGAAATCGGGTAAAAGGCGAGATATAAGTAAAAGTAACATGTGAAATAAATAGAGCATCTCAATGGGGGAATCGCGCCCAACGGTGGAGAAATCACCACAATATAATATACGACGCCGAAGCGAAGAATGAGCAGTAAAGTGAAAACAAATATCATAAGAGGTAAAACTGCATAAATAAAGTCGGTTCACAACGAGCTCGACACCAGAGTACAAATAACATACATCGTCCTCACAACTGTCTCTAAGTCAATACATGAAAGTAGATGGAGAGTACTAGATACATCAAGATGCAACTGAAAAGTAAACAGATACCATACAAAACCCACCTAATAGCAAAAGGGCTAACACGCCTCAGCAATGGTATCTGTGTCAAAAGGTGTGGTAAACAGCCAGCCGCGACTACTCCAAAGGGCAACCTGCAAGCACTGTGGCACAACGGGGGTGAGTTGCCAACTCGTGAATAGTAGATAACATATAAAGGTAATCGCGAGTATGAACGTGCTGCGATACTCTAACCTATGCCAACAGATAACATCTATATGATAAACTGAATGCTCATATCAGGCAACAAGTGCAATCTAAAAGTCTCTCCATATGATGTGCAAGTTATGCAATGGTCATGTCTGATATGGAATCTAACAACCCTATATAACATGAGCAGGGTATGCGATAATCATGTATACCATGTATACTATATCAGGTACAATAGGTACAGGATGAGATGTCAATACTAAATGCTGAGCATGGGAATAAATAGTTGCTACACGGAATATCAACGTGAAAAAATGACCGGTGTCCATCAATAAACCCAAATCCCAGTAAAACTCAGGCGCCGTCATCCACATCGGCCCTCAAATCCTGTGAATCTCATACAATCGTGAGTGCCCAACATCGGCACCCAAATCTTATAAAATCAGCCGTGTCTAGCATCGACACGTAAATCCTCCAGTATGGGGCGTCCGTCCATCGGATCTGCCCATGGGCTCCGTCTGCGGAATCGGCCCTTGGCCTCCGGCAGTACGCGTCGTCCCATATCCATCTATCGACTCTGGTCGGTATCCTCCGGATAATCGCCAGGTCTAACCAATCACCGGTAGGTAGTAGTCCCTCCGCCGGGCTCACCGTCTAACAATACGAGTCTTCTCACCCCGGGGTACCGTACCGGGTCCACCATGTACCCGGAATCGGTGCCTACCTCTCCTCGAATCGGGTATACTCACACAAACTCTCTGGAACCGAGAAAACTCATGGTGGACGCACTAAAATATCATATCAAGGGAAACTGGGTTTTTAAGCAGTGCATATTTTCTTAAAATAATACTCCGGTTCCCAAATCCAGAAATCACATAAATCAAATACAATGCGTAATCCATGCAATGTGTCGTATGACGCTATGAGTAAAAGAAAGGGAAAACCGCTCTTTTGAAAAATCTAGTTTTGAAAATATCGCTTGCGGTCCCTTAGTTTTAAATCAAGTCAATATCATCCATGTATGTAGCATATGAATATGTGTATAGGTATGGATGTGCGAATGGATAAGTATACAAGGTGAATATAGCAATGTACATATGCACTATTGTAGATATATATGCATATGTGCCCAAGTAGTGATATATCAATGAAGGTACTCACAAAAGTGCGTATACAGTGTGCATGGTATGAATATCCATATGATAGTATGCAGCAATTCATGACAACGTCAAATAAGCAGAATCAAATATGCGGTTTATAGCAATATTATAAGGTGAGTGTCATGGCAATCACTAACGGTGTGAGTGTAGCATATAAATCGTGCTCGTGCAACTTGGACCGTTAGTGACAGTGCAGCGTTCTATACTACCAGTTCTATATATATAAGGAGGTATGCTACTCTAGTATGTCTACATGAACACATAAAACTAACATCCTATTACGCCCTGACGCTTAACGTCATACGGGCGATTTCCCCGTAGATGTTAAATCTACTCACTTGTTCGTGTGCTAAGTATAGCCGACCACCTGCTTCCCTTTCCTGGCGGCGTCTGACGTACCCGCCTGCGAACCTGGAATTTACACAAGAATCCCAATATATCAAAATCTCGTAAAACGCGATATCGAAACGAAACGAGAAACTCGCGTCGCAAATTAACGCACGTGCGCGCGATACGCTGGAACGTGTGTATGTATCTAATATTCAACCCGATACGCCGCGATACGCTGAATCACAGAATCCACCCGCGTATCGCGCAAACTAAAAATACCAGAAAACGACATACTGTCCCAGATTTTACCCAGGTTAGAATATTACAAAACTATATATACCATGGACCTAAAAAAAGTAACCGACACCTGTACCAAAAACCCTAGCTCCAAACTCCCTGGTCTGGCCACAATTTGCGGCCAGAATGAATTTTTCGGCGGCCGTGGGTTGGAGTGGTGGGGTCGGGCTCTGGTGGTAGGGTCAGGGTGTCATCAGTAGGCTATGGTCCACTTAATTTCATTTTGAACTTACAGGGGTAACAGCAGATCTCAAAAAGCTAAGTTTTGCTCAAAAACGCCAAGTTTTGTACAATTTGAAAACTGAGGGTATTTTAGTGTAATCTGGGGTTATCCTAGGTTAATTGGCCCTAACAACACTTACTTAGGCTAGTCAACCCAACACTAACATCCCTTAAACAAAACTTCACACAAATCACCAAAACGAGCACAAAATCTCATATTTTACACTAATTGAAGCTATTTCTACACATAAACTTAGCAAGCTAAGAAGCTAAGCTAAAGAAGTATACCTCACTTGACCCCTACACCAAGGAGAAGAGAAGAAGTGGAGGGAGGGAGTTGCTGCAGCTGCTGGAGCTGCCTGAAGCTCCTGCTAGTGCTGCTGCTCACTGCACAGGCTGATGCAGTTCAGGCTGTAGCTTGTGTTATATTCCTTTGTGCTGGTGTTGCTATTGTTTTGGTGTTGTGTGGATGTAGTAGAAGAAGAAGGATTTGTTATAGGTGTGGGAATGGTTGTTGTGTGGTGTTGTTTTTGGTTACAGCTGCTGCTGCTGGGGCTGAAAACTGCTGCTGCTGTTACAAGCAGCTGATGCTGTTGATATTGTGTTTTGTTGATTTGTTTGGGGCTGATGTAGTAGCAGCTACAACTGTAGGGTTTGAGTGAGAGGGTGAGTGAGTGAGAGATGTGAGTGAGAGGGAGAGTGTGGAGGATATGAAAAGGTTTTGAAATGAAAAAGGAGGTGACATAAGCTTAGCCACCCTTCTCTCTCTCTCTCTTTAAATGCTAACAAGACACCCATCATGCCCTTTCTCTCCTCAACCCAAGTCAACCCCAAAACCAATTTGAATTTCCAAAACTAAAAACCTTAATTAAAACTAATTAGCTTAACAAAAGGGGTTAGACCACCATGGTTGCCTAAACATGGTTTAACCCAAATTTTAACCCTAGGTTATATGCACATGTTTGTGCAAGCTTAGGAAAATTCTAGAAAAATATTTATTAATTTTGATAAAATATTTGAAAGTCAATTTGGTAAGCTTTTATTAAAAATTTCACTTATTAAAATATAATTAGTTACAAATATATTCCCAGTTGTTACATTGAAGCTTGTGGGACCATTGACCAAGTCCACTAATTTTGTTTTACTTGAAGATATTTATTAACCCAACCATTATTGTTTACCCATGGTTTATTCTCTACATGAGTTATTGTATGACACTAACTCACCCATGGTTGCTATTCTCACTCATTATTCCATTCACACTTCATCTTCTTCCTCATCTCCAAAAAGCATTCTAGCTTTATGAGAGGTGAAGAAATATAGTGAGAAAATTATTTCTAAAGTGAGCAAAATTCCTACTTCATCAACCTCTTCTCTACTAGCCATTTAGATTGGGTTGTTTCTTCACTAGTTTATCACTTAGTGAAGAGGTAGCTTGAGTTAGTGCCACCTCGACGTAGATCATCTTCGGCCTCGAAGACTTCAAGCAAGCTTGTTCATTTCACCTTGTGGAGCCTCACTAGAGTCCGGGAGATCACTACATGGAGCGAAGGGACTATTACACAGAGCTATTGAAGTGAAGGACCGGTCTACAAAGGTTGTATTCCTTGTCCACTTAGATGTAAAGATATTTACATGCTTTTTCATCTAATTCTCTAGTTTAGATTCTAGCGTTAGGGTTCTTAAGCGCGGAAATTTTTTTTTGAAAACGGCATGGTCGATGCCTCCCGAAACCCCGCAGCCGCCCTAGGGAACCCAGCAGAGGTATCTACACTAAGCACGAGGGTTAGCAAGTATACCACAACATCAAAAACACAATTTAGAGAGTGAAAGCAAAGGATTTTAGTGTTGAGTTTGCTAAGTGTTTATGATAGTATATAGTATATGAAACTAAAAGATTTGTCAAGTCACTTAATCATAAAATACCATATCTAAACCTAGCAACCTTAACACTAAATTGATTTTAACTTAAACATTGAAGTGGGGAAAGGGAGTGAATATGGTATATGAGGAGGTTATAAGGTAACCATGTTTCAAAATACCATACCCTATCAATATATAAACAATCTTTAAGTTAGAATCATATATATAAGCACATTAAACATTAACAAAAGGAGGAGGAGGCAAAGCCTTTCATCTCATTTCCTCACCATCACCACAACCAAAGAAATATTAGTTACACATAGTAATAGCAAAAGAAAGCAAGTAAGAAAAAGAATAAAAGAAACAAAGCAAAAACAAAAGCAATATTATTAATACTTAAAGTTGAGGTACAAGATATTGGTAACTTGTTCAACCTCCATAATGAAGCTCTCAAGAGAAAGCTTCAAGTGGGAAGAAGAAGAAGAGACCAAGTAAAGCTCACACAACTCTCAAGCCTAAACCAAAAATTAAAACAATAATAAACAATATATGCATACTCTATGTGAGACCCCTTCCCTTGCTCACTGATCTGGCTTTTATAGGCACCAAAAAAGGTTAAACAAGTAATAAAAATAAGGTAATGTGACTGCAAGGGAGGGACAGAAGAATGATGGGGACAAACGGGGCAAGGGGAGCCGACGTCGCCGGAAATATGGGGGGCCCGCCGGTCTAAATCCGAGCGCATGGGCTTGTTTTAGCATGGTGGGTTTGTGTGCTATCCACAATCACAATGATGCTGTTTGATTTATGTGTTTAAGGATGGTTTGCATTCAGAGATTTGGAGGGAACATGATGCCATATATCACATTAAAACTTTTTAGCATTTAACACTCATGCCCACTTGTGCCCACATGTGCCATGGGCAGCTCCCACCTAGGTCCAAGAACCAAAGAGCTATGTGCACACTTGTGTTGTGTTGCACCAAAAATGTGTACGCATGATTATTTGGAAAAGAGCTCTTTGAATATAGGTTGGTTTTCTGTTCTGATTGCAGTGTTGGCTCCCAAACACTATATCCGTGATATTTAGTGTATTTCAAGTATTTTATCATGAATACCTGTAATCTGTAATTACTGAGCAGACTGATTAATAGTATCGATTTATAACAAAATTGATAATGAATGAGAGGTAATAAAATGCAATTTTATGAGATGAACAATATTCAGCACCTTATTCGATAAGAAAAGAGCCGCCGGGAGTGACCTCTTTAGCGAAACTGGCAGATGCTACAACCCACTCGGTTTTGTATTTTGATTACTTTTTAGTTCATGCTTTGCATAGCGGTATTTCTTGTAGAATATCCAACACCTTATTCGATAAGGAAAGAGCCGAAATCCCTTCACCGGGAGTGACCTCTTTAGCAAAACTAGTAAAATCCTCAAAAACACTTATTTTCAAAATCACTCGATTCTACAACGATATCAAGTTCATTACGCAAAGGGTTTTCTTAAAAACCCGTCGTAGCCCTCCGTCATTTCAGATAACTAGTATTTAGTATTCGTGCTACGTTTGTTGGCTTTCATCAAGGCGTAGTGTGCGGTAGCTACTTACTGCTTATCTATTGCATATGATGCAATTGGATTAGGGTAGTCGTACGACTTTGTTGGCTTTCGTCAAGGGTCATGCGGGTGGGTTTAATTCAATTATGAAATGTACGGGTTGAACTTGACTAGCGGACTATAGTTTGTTGGCTTTCGTCAAGGTCATAGGACGCTAGGGGCAAAATATTATCGGGAATTTCAAGTGTTGAAATTTGCAATGAGATTGCATACCTTCTATGAAATAGTTGGATCCCGATACCCACTGCGAGTAAGAGTTACTCCTGAGAGAGTTTTACACATTACAATTAGCCGATCAAGTAGGTGTCTAGAAAGGTGTTAACGGGGTTACACCCCTGGGAAAACGAGATTTATTTAATTAGGTCTGTGCAAAAGAACGGGGAACCTCCCTCAAAGTACCGAAACTGGCCTGGCCGAAAGATTAGCGAACTTGTAGGGTGTAATTAATCCCGGCTAGTCTTACCTTTTAGGGTTTGAAGGAAGATTTGATAGAAACAGTGGGAGCCATCCTGATTAGATAAAATAATAACCAATCTAATCTTGCAAGAGCGCACACAGAGTGTTTTCTTCTCTCTCTCTCTCCTGGTAGCGACCATGTCATGCCTTAATCAAGATAATAATATGGATTCATTGACGGAACCTCCTTATTATACTGAGCAGGGGAACGTTGGTTCCGCTCTATCTTATAATTGTTATAAGTCCGAGTAGGAAATAGGTGAATACCAGGATTCCCATGCCACCCATTCAAGGAAAAAAGCATGTTGATGCATATTTTTCGGCCGTGTTCGTTAACAAGAACCGTTTATCAGTATCCTCTACGTCCTAGGTATGAGATACCGAATCAGGATCCCACATATGTAATCTGTTACATGGGCTACAGAAAGGTAGACAACTGGGATTGGGTAATATGTCTCTAAGTGTTAGAGAATGGTGCAATTGTTGAAGCCAAGTCAGTTGGCAAATATCACCTTGTGTTACCAAATGGTAAATATATTGATTCTGAACAAATATTATTACATGCCGAACCTGATATACAACATTAAATCAGTATCTTTATTCAGTTAAAGAAGGATATAATTTTGTATTGCAGGATAATGTTGTGTACATTTTCCTTAATTAAGAGTTGATTGGATCAGGCACATTATGAAATGACATATACGTTCTAAATCAAACCTCAGTTCAAAGCATATAGAACACAGACAAGAGGAGTAGTTCAGAAATGAACGAATCCTTTTTGAGGCATTGTAGACTAGTTCATATCAATGCGACACGACTAGCTAAGTTTCATTAAGGATGAATATTAGAATCTATTTGAATTTTCATCTTATGATACTTTCCAGTCTTGTCTCAAAGATAAGATGACCAATACTCCATTTACTGGAAACATAGAAAGAGTTACTGAACTCTTGGAACTGATACATGGTGATATATACGGTCCTATGTCTACAAATGCCAGGGCTGGTTCCTCGTACTTCATCATATTCACTGACCATCTCTCAAGATTAAGACATATGTTCCTGTTGAAACACAAGTCTGAAACTTTTGAGAAATTCAAGGAATATAAGCTTGATGTTAAGAACCAGACGGGTAGAAGTATTAAGTCCTTCGATGTGATTGAGAAAGAGAATACTTGCGCATGGAGTTCCTGGAGTTTCTATATAGAGAATGGGATTCTCTCTCAGCTTACTCCATCGCATACACCGCAGCACAACGGTGTATCGGGGCGGAGGTAACGCACCCTATGAGATATGGCACGCTCTATGATGAGTATTGCTGAGTTGCCTATTTTCCTTTTGGAGTTATGCACTTGAGAAGCTGCATACCTATTGAATGGGGTTCCATTCAAATCAGTGCCTACCACTCCATATGAGATATGGAATAGGAAGAGACCATGTCTTAAACGAGTTAAGATATAGGGTTGTCCGGCCTATGTTGAAAAGAAAAATCCGGAAAAGCTCGAGGCAAGGTCAGTTCTGTAAGGTTGTTGGATATCACAAACGTTTGCGAGGGAATATCTTCTACCACACTGAGGAGAAAAAGGTGTTTTATTTCTCAGCATGCCACCTTTTTAGAAAATGAATTTCTTATAAAGAAATTAGTGGTCATGAGGTAGAACTGGAAGGAGTTCCAGCTGGACATACTAACAGCTGATGATTTGGTGAAACCAAAGGATTCAATACTCTCCAATGAACCTCAACCTTTCCGCGAATCTGGTAGTGTTCCTCATCCACCTGAGAAATACTGCGGTTTCCTCGGTGACTGTAGGAGCGAGAATTGCATCATGGAAGATGATGACCCAACCAGGTTCAAGAAGGCCATCACGAGTGGGGACTCTATGAAATGGCTGGATGCTATGCAATAAGAGATGGACTCCATGTACACCAACAAAGTATGACTTTGGATGTTGCACCTGAAGTGGTAAATCCCATCGGTAGCAAAAGGATCTTGAGAAAATTCTTGGTATAGATGGAAAAGTTAAGACTTTCAAAGCTAGACTTGTAGTAAAAGGTTTTCGTCAATAACTAGTTGTAGTTTATGATGAAACCTTTTCTCCAGTGCCTATGCTTAAGTCCATCAGGATTAAAGCACGCATCGCGGAGTTGCAACATCTGTTTTGATGTGGCAGTCAAAGAGTTTGACTTCAACGAAAAGGTAGATGAACCTTGCATATACAAGAATGTTGTAGAGAGTAAGGTTGTCTTCCACGTATTGTACGTAATGATATACTCTTGATAGGAAATGATTTCCTATGCTATACTCGGTCAAGCTCTTTTTATCACGAGGATTCTCTATGGAAGATCTGGATGATACCTACTACATCTTGTGGACTATGATCTATGGTGATAGATCTATATGGATGTTGGGAGTGTCCCAAATCCAGGTATATTAACACTGTATTAAAGGGGTTTAGTATGGAGGATTCTTAGCGTGGTAGTTTGCCCACTTACTCAAGAATCACTCTCTCCAAAAGGATGTCTTCCAAGACTGATTTGGAGAGAGCTCGCATGCAAGAGATATCCTATGCTTTGGCACTAGGCTCTATCATATATGCGATGTTATGTACCAGACCAGATGTAGCTAACTCACTAAGTGTAGTGATCAGGAATCAATCGGATCTTGGGAGAATCACTGGAAAGCTGTGTAGGACATTCTTAAGTACTTGAGAAGCACTAAAGAAATGTTCTTGGTGTTTGGTAACGGTGAAATCAGTGGGAGTCCTTTACCAATTCGAGATTCCAGAGTGATAAGGTCGACTGAAAGTTAGTCGCAGGCTCTGTATTTACCCTCTGTGGAGGGACGGTATGTTGGAAGAGTTCCAAGCAATATACCGTGGCAAACTAGACGATAAAGGATGAATACATTGCTACCAACGATACTACCAAAGTGGATGTTTAGATAATTCTTGTTCATGAGATGAACATGGTTCCTACCATTGAGCGTCCAATAACTGTTATTGTGACAACAATGGAGTTATGGCTTTGGCCTAGGAACGCCGGTCCCATCAGCAATCCAGACATACGCTGAGGATAGTATCACCTGATTAGGGAGATGGTTGATCTCCAAGGGATCGAGGTAAGCAGAGTAGACGCGAAGGATAACACGGCGGATCCACTCACAAAGGCATTTCCCTAGAGAGACTTTGTATGGGGAGTTGGGTATGAGATACTATAACAAATGGCCTTAGAGCAAGTGGGAGACTATTTGTTATATGTATGCCCTAGAAGCCATTATTATACATGTGATGTATATTATAGTGGATGCTTGGACATATATAGGAAGGACTTTCTTGCTCAACATGACAGTATGCTATCTGGTTGCTCTTTATCTTAACATGTACACTTATTGCCTCTCTATTACATGTTGATAAAGCCCTTAGGATGAGTACTTGACTACCAGGATTATGATGCAGATCATACTAATGGGGAAGAGGTAGTCGGTAAGTACATCCTTCATGTTGGATATTGTGCCCTCAAAGTCAATTATTGGATCACAGGCACATGATTGCAATGATTGAGGGAGGACCTATACCGGTAGGACGGTCTTACTCAAGATAATAGTATGCTATCTGGTTTATCTTTATCATCATGTACATGCTTTAGGTGACATTACAGGCCACTTTTACACATTGATAGAGCCCTTAGGATTCTTGCTTGACTACCAGCAGTATGATGGTGATCATATACGTGAGAGTTGGGTAGTCTATAAGCACATCCTTAAAGTGGTCCCTAGTCGTGGGAGTTTTCGAGACAGGGCATCGATACTCCGGAGTAGACTAGTGTATACAGTCGAGACCCCGACGAGGGGAGATGGCTGGTCTCACAACCATTGGTGTCAGTTGGTTCATCTAAGATGTATACAGGTGCTCATTGGGCTATGAGTACACCGGACAGGACTCGCCGGGAACATACTAGTTGGTATTATACCTGACATCAGATAGCAGTTCCCTGGTGACATGTGTACAGGTTAGTTCATCGATCTGAGATCGTCATTTGTCTCGTGTGAGTTTCCACTGTGCTTTGATTACTACCCTACCACGGCTCAAAGGAGTCGTGCAAATAAGTTTTAGTTGGGTACAGTCCCGAGCCACATGGAGGCAGTGAGCGGATCGGCAGGGGTTTCGTCTCTTCCGGTATTGGGGGTGAGATCGCGCTGTGTCTAGGAGAGCCATTACACGAAAGTCCTTGGCTAAGGCAGGAGATTTACTGGTAGGTATTCCAGTAGTATCTCAGGGTGTTCTGGGTTACACTCCGACACGACTTGTACCGCTTTTGGGGGTCTGACTTTTACCAACCCCCTAGGCCCGACATGCGATGCTCATAGACGAATGGACCGGACTGTACGGATATTGTCACTGACAGGCTCAGTAGGGTGTCGGGATGAATTCGCTCATCGACCTCCCTTTTGGTCAATACCTGGTAGCCCGTTACGTACAGCTAGTACCACTGATCTGCTAGTGGTTAAATCCACAGCCAAAGTATTGACGAGTCTTTAGAGTCTCCCACAGACAGTTTCTCAAGTTTCGGGCGAAACGTTGTAGAGGCCGTATGATATATGGCAGGGTTCGATCATATACATGCAGTAGTGCACGGATCATGATCGGGCGGATCATACTAGTGGGCTTTGGTTTAAGCCGGATCCTAGTATTAGATTTTTGGATTACTTTAGTCTCATCGTATTCGCATTCGGTCGGAATGCGGATGCAGGTATGTATATACAGGTGAGGGGTATCCTTGTGATCCGTCACGAGTTTACTTTAGATGTTGCCGTATCTTTTTGTTGTTGTAAACATTTGGGTTAATGTTTACAAATGGAAATAATGAGCTAGAAATCATGATTAGGAGCATTAATTGCGACACATGCACAAGTGGTGAATCATGGTCTCTTTCTTTGTGCATGTGTCACATTATTTGATTGATTTATGAGTTGATATGAGAGGAAGAAAGAGAAGGGCAGCCATATGAGGGTTTACTCTTATATTTTTTTCATTCTCACTCTCATTTGGATCATAGAACACAAGAATGAAAAGCCTCTTCTTCTTCCTCCTCCTCTAGCTCACCATTTCCACCAATGGCATCATCTTCAACCTCCATCCATACACTCTCATGCATTGAGAATCAATGGACGCAAGAGACAAACTGATCACACACATTCTCTACATCACCTTGGACACGTCGGCTAGCAAACTTCGTGTCCGAGTTGCTTCGAACGAAGCAGGGGCCCGTAAAAAGACTCGAAGATATGGTGCCCTTTCCGACGAGGAGACCGGAGATCGGAGATGCCGCGAGGAGCTAGGGATGGTGGCTAAAGATTGAAGGATACGGATCGATCGGTATAGCTTTTCTAACCTTTCTCTAGTTGCTAGTTATAGGTTAATGGTTCGATCCGGGATTAAAGTTTGCGATAGCGCCGGTTTCAAGTTTTAAAAAAGTTTTCATTTCCTCATTTTGGCCTCGGACAGACAGCCGGGGCGCTACCGTAGACTTACATGGTATCAGGGCCACGCCATTAACCTTTACTAACTTGTTCTAACGTGTTTAAAATATCGATCGAACAAAATTTCTGAAACCGCAATTTCAAAAATGAAGTTTCTGTCGAATTTTTTTTGTGGTCGAAAAATTATTTTGAGTGTTGCAGAAAAACAGGCAGGCTTTTTAAAGAAATCTGAGAAAATTTGGTAGCATGATGCTATAGTAGCGCCGCGGAACCGCGGCCATACCCATGTTTTGGCCACGGTTCCGCCGCCATTTTGTGGCTTCTCTGCACTAAATTTTCTACAGTGGTCTTTGACTTGGAATTGGGGTTTCTGGTATTTTTAGTTTTAGCCCAGATTATTTTGAGTGCTCGATTTGTGCTTGGGGCCCACTTCGGGAAATTTTGTCGATCGAAAATTTTAAATATGTTAGTTCACAGTGCTTAATTTATATCTGCGACCGTGAATGTCATTTGATCAGTAAATCTTGTCTAATTGCTATAGCTCTTTTAGACGGATTTGCGAACGTGACATTCACGTTGATGTTCTGTGTTGTGCTGTGATGTTGTGAATTTGTCGTGGTCGATAGCCTGGATGCAATGGTAGTACAGTTTTGGTATTATTTGTACATTTGATATTGCGGGGCGAGCGTCCGACATGTGGACTGCCGTCACTACCTGTTTGTATATTATTCTTTTGGGGTACGACCGGGCTGAGGTCGATGTACCCGTTGTATATATTTTACTTTCTGTACTAGGATTACCCTGTGGTGGGGTGTACGGATAGCCGGGTTCTAGAGGGAAATGGGCCCGCATCTTATGGCTTTGAGACAGAGGGGGCTTTACTCTAGAATTGGCGGGCTATTCGCCGCACTCGTAGGGGGTATAGGTTGACCTAAGGAGGGGTGCTCAAGTTACCGGATTTCGTGAAGTGCTAGGTGGTCCATTCACTTTGTTGAAGAGGGCTGCTTCGCTTCAGGTTTTGGCGGGTAACTTGCCGCACCCATAGAGGTCCAGGATTTCATTGCACAGGCTATCCACACGACCAGGGGAACGTCGGGTTTCAGTAGTGGCTCTATGAAACCCGGGGATCCCAGATTATATGTATTGTTCTGTGATGCTTATTACATTTCTGTGATGTTGCATTTATCATGCCATGAGCGGTTATTATATATTGATATATATACTAGTAGATCTTGTATATGTTTTACACCCGCGCTAGTCCAGTCCCCGCTCTGTCGTTAGTTAAGTAACCTAACGGGTGATGACGGGACCCAGTGGCGAATGCGGATGGCATATACGTACATCATATTTTCGTTCTTTTATGGTGTGATTAATTGATGGGACTGCATTGATTCGGATCAATGCAAGCTAAACAAACCTATTCTGATGTTGTTGGAACATTTTTCAAAAAGCTGTTATTGCATGGACGTTTTCTTTTGTTTTGCACAGTGGTATTTGGTTATGAATATCCAGCACCTCAGTCGATGAGGCAAGGGCCAAGATCCCTTCACCGGGAGTGACCCCTTGGACAGAAGTTTACGTCAGGGTAATAACTTCACTATAGCCGATTGCCTTTTTGCTTTACATCGCGGTATTCAGTTGGAATATCCTGCACCTCATTCTACGGGGAAAGAGCCGAGATCCCTTCACCGGGAGTGACCTCTTTAGCAAAGGTTTTCGCCACTATATTTTTATAAAAAGCTATCCGGTTCCTTCAACGATATCAAGTTCATTACGTTAAAGGTTTTTCACCAAAAACCATTCGTAGCCTTCCGTCATTTCAGACGAGTAGCACTTAGTATTCATGCTATGTTTGTTGGCCTTCGTCATGGCATAATGTATGGTAGCTATTTGTTACTTTTCTGCTGCATAGATAGATATGTTGGTTTGGGACAGTCGTACTACTATTTTGGCCTTCGTCAAGGGTATATACGGGTGGGTTCAAATTAACCTGGTTAATGACGGGTAGAACTTGACATGTGACTTATGATATGTTGGCCTTCATCAAGGTCATAAGAGCATGGGGTAAAAATCACATCGGGAGTTTCTAAAGAAACTGAAACTTGCCAGATATGCGTATACCTTCTGGAGTGTGATAACGTGAGTGGATTCCATCACGTTATCATGCGATGATAGTTGGATCACGATACCCACTGATGAGTTGATTTACTCCTCGGGTGATTACGACTAATTCTTCTTTCCGGTTTGGAGGAGAATTTGACGATACAATGGGAGGTTTCCTGATTAGATAAATTGATAACCATTCTGGTCTAGGTTAGAGTGCACGCAGAGTTTCTTTTCTCTCTCTCTTTGGCAGCGACCATGACCCGACCCTTGACTATAACTCAGTGACTAAATTAACCGAACTTTCTTAAAACACTGGCTTTTGGATTGTCAGAGTTGCATACCTTATTGCCTCTCCTACTTTTACCCTTTTCTCCAGAACACCCCGTATTATTACGAATGTCCACTTCCATTGGATAAAACCATCATATGGTTATATACAAACTCGAAAGAACTTGTTCCAGATTCGAGGATGGTTTCTGGTTTTGGAGAAAATGAATAGGACTATTCAGTTGTCTTTTCCTTTTACCTTCTCTCAGGTTGCGAGTGCTCCTTGGATTAGGAACGTACACCTATTATACTAATTGGATAGTCTTCTTCCAAACCATAGGCAGGTGCCGAACGGTGGGGAATGAAGAAAACCAATTAGCCTAACGATGGTGTACAGAAGGTAATAAGTTAAGACAAATAAAGGGATTAGTAAGAGGGCAAAGTAAATTACAACTGCTATTCACGACCAAACCAAGTATTTCATCACCACTCTACTTCACCTTTGTATTTCTCCAGGATACTCCGTATCACTACGAAGATCCACATTTATTTGGATACTCCATCGTATGCTTATATATGAACTCGAAGGAACTTATTCCAGTTCGGGTATGGATTCTGCTTCAGGAGAAATAGGAATAAGGTTTATTCTGTTGTCTTTTATCTTTACCCTCTCTCGGGTTGCGAGTACTCCTAGGATTAGGAGAGTACACCTATTATGCTTATTGGATAGTGTTCTTCCAAACCATAGGCCGGTGCCGAACGGTAGGGAAGGAAGAAAACCATTTAGCCTAAAGGGGTGTACAGAAGGTAATGACTAAAGACATATAAAGGGATTTGGAGAGATGCAAAGAAATATACGGTTACAGTTGTGAATCTGATAATGGAAGAGGCATTACTAAGAATACCCGGATACCCCTTCGAAACATTTACATGTTTTAGTTTCACTGTGTACTGTTAAAAGAAAACTGATTTCCCAATTAGTCCTTACTCCAGGGTATGTATTTACCAGCTATGATTCTCACATCTATATGGTTTTATAGATGATGAGTGGGAGTAAGTTATTGGGAATTGGGTGATCATCCTCATCATATCGGGATTCGATGTAATTGGTGATATTTGAGGAAATCACCTGGGTTATTTGCCGGACGGCAAATATTTGGTTTTGAATATCCGTTGTTATGCACCAATTTCAAATTGATATATCTGTACGTTTATTTTTATAAAGTGAGATATAAATTTTTAAAATTATGTCTATGACATTTACCTATATCAGTGGATGATTAGGTAAGGAGTATTAAACAGCGGTGTAATTCTTCTTAACCATAAGTACAGTTTTCAACCTACGACACACATGGAATGAGTTGTTAGACTCAGGGGACTTATACAGAGTATTGTATGTTGTCCAGTGTCTATGAGGACATAGGGGTTGGTACCCATACTATATTCTGTTTACTTATGACTTCTCTAGTTCTTAGACATGTGTTTCGTAGAAATGCAAGGTCCAAGTTTTGAGAAGTTATAGGTATAAGAATAAAGTAGAGAACCAGGCGTTGCAAGTATCAGGATTCTTCAAGGTGATCGAAAATGTAGATACTTGTGTATGGTATTCAGTTAATAGTAATGATTAAGAGAACTTGCTTCTCTTTCAGGTTACTCATAATTGGAAGCACTCCTAAGTTGAGTAATACTAATCGGCCTCTTTCCATTTAGACATACACTGGAGGCAGCTGCATGATTTGAATCTGGTTTCAATTAAATCAGTGCCTCTGTTTCTATATTGGATATAGAATAGTTCATATCTTAACAATGTTAAGATACGGGGAGTTGTCCGGCTTATGCTTAAAACCAGACTCTGGATAACTCAAGGCATGTTTCTGTAATGGCTGTTTGTGGGTTGACCCGGGCTATAAAGAGGGTTGACTTTCTACCATCTGGAAGATCAATAGTGATATTGTTCTTGACTCGCCACAGTTTTAATAAAAATGGATTTTTTTCAGAAAACAGTAGTGGGAGTATGGTAGAACTGGAAGTGATTTCAGAACCGCAAACGATTACTGAAAATTTAATAGGACCTAAAGATTCAATCTTTTTTTACATTCCATTAGCCACTCCGCAGATATGGTGGGTAATCTCAGGCACCCGAGAGGTACTCCAGTAGCCTTAAGGACGGTGACAAGGAGATTCTTGTTTACCCAGACTTTCCATTGCTGTTGTTCCAGACTGTGAGAACCAGAAGGAGGATGTGTATAGCGTCGTTCTAAACTAGCTTTAGAAGTGTACGTTTATATGACTCTGCCAGAGGGTTGTCGTAGTCAGTGGGAGCAGCGGAAGCATAGTGGATAGGTAGCTTATGTCTATTTATAGACTAGAGCATGTATAGCGGAGATAGATCATCTATTTCTGTTATGACAGTCATAGCTTTGACTTCATCAGAATAGGGGATGGATCTGTTAAGAAAGTAGTAGAGTGTGATGTCCTGGTATTTGGATGACATACACAGAGTAGGAAGTGAAATTCTTATAATATGATCGGCTATACTTTGGTTTTCACACAGTAGTTTCTCCACAAAGGACATGGATTTTATATGAGACATTCTGGTTACTAGATCTATGGTTTTAGATCTAGATTTGGGTAGTTTCCCAATCTGAGTACTTAGACAACATTCTAAAGGTGTTTTAGAATGGACGACTCCTGGCATGGTAGTGTATCTGCAGGTGATGGAGTCACCCTCTCTAAAGGTGTCTTACAGACAAAAGGGGAGAGGGATGTGGATGATTGGCAGATCACTTGCTTAGGGAATTGAGTCAATCATGAGACGTCATGTACCACACCAGATGTTGTTTTTGCATGAGATGCAATAAGATGATATTAATCCTATCCTGGAGAAACGTTCGGAAGCAGTTTTAGAACATAAGTGGATGTTCTAGGGATATGATAACAACAGCCTCTTTTAGGAGACGGTTATCATTCCAGGCTTCCAAGGTGACCTGGATGACAGAGTGACTGTTAGAGTTGTAGTTTTCCCTCTGATGAGGGACAGCATTTTGGACAGGTGGTCCAAGCGGATACTGAGCGAGGCATGGCGTAGGATACTGATTAAGCTCAGTTGATGATACAGTCTAAGAAGTTTGGATTTGGAGTTCATTTATGAACTAGTTCCCATCAGATATCCAGACATATTCTAAAACAGGTATTGCTCAATTCGGGAGATGGCTTTCTCGGCGAACTTGAGATTAAGAGAGACATAGAAAGAAACATCAGGGCGGATCCACTCACTGAGGCTATTCTTAGAATGCAATAATTTCGCAAATGGGCTTTGTGAAACTGATTAGTAGAGGAGTTGGGTGTTCGGTATCACACAGGCTGTGAGTATGCGACATCGCAATAATTAGCCTTGAGTGCAAGTGGGAGATTGTTGGATATAGTGCCCTCAAAGTCAATTATTGGATCACAGGCACGTGATTGTAATGATTGAAGGAGGACCTATACCGGTAGGACAGTCTTACTCAAGATGATAGTGTGCTATCTTGTTTATCTTTATCATCGTGTACATATTTTAGGTGACATTACAGGTCACTATTACACATTGGTAGAGCCCTTAGGATTCTTGCTTGACTACCAGCAGTATGATGGCGATCATATACGTGATAGTTGGGTAGTCTATAAGCACATCCTTAAAGTGGTCCCTAGTCATGGGAGTTTTCGAGACAGGGCATCGATACTCCGGAGTAGACTAGTGTATACAGTCGAGACCCCGACGAGGGGAGATGGCCGGTCTCACAACCATTGGTGTCAGTTGGTTCACCTAAGATGTATACAGGTGCTCATTGGACTATGAGAACACCGGACAGGACTCGCCGGGAACATGCTAGTTGGTATTATACCTGACGTCAGATAGCAGTTCCCTGGTGACATGTGTACAGGTTAGTTCATCGACCTGAGATCGTCATTTGTCTTGTGTGAGTTCCCACTGTGCTTTGATTACTACCCTACCACGGCTCAAAGGAGTCGTACAAACAGGTTTTAGTTGGGTACAGTCCCGAGCCACATGGAGGCAGTGAGCGGATCGGCAGGGGTTTTGTCTCTCCCGGTATTGGTGGTGAGATCGCGCTGTGTCTAGGAGAGCCATTACACGAAAGTCCTTGGCCAAGGCAGGAGATTTACTGGTAGGTATTCCAGTAGTATCTCAGGGTGTTCTGGGCTACACTCCGACACAACTTGTACCGCTTTTGGGGGTCTGACTTTTACCAACCCCCTTGGCCCGACATGCGATGCTCATAGACGAATGGACCGGACTGTACGGATATTGTCATTGGCAGGCTCAGTAGGGTGTCAGGATGAGTTCGCTCATCGACCTCCCTTTTGGTCAATACCTGGTATCCCGTTACGTACAGCTAGTACCACTGACGTGCTAGTGGTTAAATCCACAGCCAAAGTATTGACGAGTCTTTAGAGTCCCCCACAGACAGTTTCTCAAGTTTCGGGCGAAACGTTGTAGAGGCCGTATGATATATGGCAGGGTTCGATCATATACGTACAGTAGTGCAGGGATCATGATCGGGCGGATCATACTAGTGGGCTTTGGTTTAAGCCGGATCCTAGTATTAGATTTGTTGGAATACTTTAGTCTCATCGCATTCGCATTCAGTCAGAATGCGGATGCAGGTATGCATATACAGGTGAGGGGTATCCTTGTGATCTGTCCCGAGTTTACTTTAGATGTTGCCGTATCTTTTTATTTTTGTAAACATTTGGGTTAATGTTTACAAATGGAAATAATGAGCTAGAAATCATGATTAGGAGCATTAATTGTGACACATGCACAAGTGGTGACTCATGGTCTCTTTTTTTGTGCATGTGTTACATTATTTGATTGATTTGTGAGTTGAAATGAGAGGAAGAAAGAGAAGGGCAGCCATATGAGGGTTTACTCTTGTATTTTTTTCACTCTCACTCTCTTATTTGGATCATAGAACACAAGAAAGAAAAGCCTCTTCTTTTTCTTCCTCCTCTAGCTCGCCATTTCCACCAATGGCATCATCTTCAACCTCCATCCATACACTCTCATGCGTTGATAATCAATGGATGCAAGAGACAAAGTGATCACACACATTCTCAACATCACCTTGGACACGTCGGCTAGCAAACTTCGTGTCCGAGTTGCTTCGGACAAAGCGGGAGCCCGTAAAAAGACTCGAAGATGTGGTGCCCTTTCCGACGAGGAGACCAGAGATCGGAGATGGCACGAGGAGCTAGGGATGGTGGCTAAAGACCGAAGGACACGGATCGATCGGTATAGCTTTTCTAACCTTTCTCTAGTTGCTAGTTATAGGTTAATGGTTCGATACGGGATTAAAGTCTGCGATAGCGCTGGTTTCAAGTTTTGAAAAAGTTTTCGTTTCCGCATTCTGGTCTCGGACGGACGGCCGGGGCGCTACCATAGACTTACACTTCAAATGTTCCTAGTCGTAGGAGTATCGAGACGGGACATCGATATTCCAGAGTAGACTAGCATATACGCTTCTCTCGACCCATATGATGGGCGATGGATGATCCCATATCCATTGGTGTTTGACATCAGAGATGGTATATGGGAGCTTTGTGGAGACTGGGTATACTGAAAGGACTCGCCGAGAACTTCTAGATAGTATTATACCTATCGTCAGATAGAAGTTCTCCGGTGACACTGATACAGATTAGTCTGTCGACCCGAGATCGTCATAGAGTCTTGTGTGATTCCCATCGTGCTTTGATTTCCACCTTACCACGTTCAAGAGATCGTTCAAAATGGTGGTTTTTTGGGTACAATCCCGAGTCACATGGAGGCAATGAGTGATAGGAAGGGATTTCGTCTCTCCCGGTATTGGGGGTTGATATTGCGCTATGCTTGATTGGCCATAACAGGAAATCCCTGGCCAGGGTTGCTGAGATTTACTGGTAAATGTTATCAGTAGTTTCTAAAACCATTATGGGCCACACATCGGCATGACTTATCAGGCTATTAGGGTCTGACGTTATACCACCCCCAGGCTGTGATATGCGACATATCTGACGAAGAGACCGGACTGTACGGTAGTCTTACCTGATGGATTCGCAGGAGTATGAGCAGGCTTGCTTGTTGATCTTCTAATCGCTTAATACCCAGGTGGCTGTTACGTTTATCAGACCGCTTGCTGCTTGTGGGTGACTGATATAATCACCACCTACTGCCGGCGTATTGACGAGTCTTTAGAGTCCTACACAGAGGTTTCCCGACTCAAGAGAAACGAAGTAGGAGCACATATGTGATATGTGCGGGACCGAGATTAATACGCGTATGTTATAGCGTATTCTATTCTCGCGATATGTGATATCGGTTGGTTATATGTGATATAACCGGGCTGTCGAATCAAGTGTTGATTCGATAAGTTGATGCATTTGATATTAGTCGATTTTATGTTATATAGACGGATTATTAAATCAAGTGTTGATTTAATAATTTAATGTATTATTATATATTTGATATATTAACTTACATTAACTAATATTAGTTCACTTAAGAATTCTTTTTCTTACTTCTGCATTTAGTATATATGTGATATATATTAATGTACATTTTTGTGTGTCATGCTAGATGATACATGTGACATGGTGTACGAGACTCACACCATGCTTAACATAATCAAGTGTTTTATTTATTTAAATTAATTCAAAATTGGATGGAAATTAGTCATGGTTGATGATTAGTGGAAGCTTGTAGAATCATTGACTAAGTCCACCAATTTTGTTTTACTTAAGATATTTATTAACCCAACCATTATGATTAGCCATGGTTTAGTCTCTACATGAGTTAGTACATGATATTAACTCACCCATAGTTCCCATTCTACACTTGACCTTTTCCATGGTTGCTTTTCTCCATCTCCTTCCTCAAGCTCTATAGCTTTTTGGGAGGTGAAAATAATTTCTAAAGTGAGCAAAATTCCTACTTTATCAACCTCTTCTAGACTAGCCATTTAGATTGGGTTGTTTCTTCACTAGTTCATCACTTAGTGAGTAGATAGCTTGGGTTAGTGTCTTCTCGACGTAGATCATCTTCGGCCTCTAAGACTTCAAGCAAGCTTGTTCCTTTCATCTTGTGGAGCCTTTCTAGAGTCCGGGAGTTCACTACTTGGAGCGAAGGGACTACTACACGGAGCTTATGAAGTGAAGGACCGGTCTACAAAGGTTGTATTCCTTGTTCACTTAGATGTAAACATGTTTAAATTCTTGATTCGTCTAATTCTCTAGTTAAGAATATAGGTTAGGGTTCTTTAGCGCGCTAATTTTTTGAAAAAGGCATGGTCGATACCTCCCAAAACCCAGTGGCGACCCTAGGGAACCCAACAGTGGTATCAGAGCCATACTAAAGAATTAGACGATGTTTGTAAAATTACGTAACCGAAACAACTCCGAAATACTCGAAACAAAAATCTAGTTTCTGTCGAAATTTTCAGTGTGTCTAAAATATTTTTAAGTAATTGCAGAATGTTATATGAGATGTAACATGAACACCACAGAAAATTTAGCCCCCTCACCGGATTTCGGCCAGCCACATGAAGATAAAAACCGGCATGGTCGGTTTTTCTGCATTGTTCTGGGTTGGATATTTTATGGTGTTTCAGGCTCTGGGTTTGGGTGTTTCAGGTGTTGCTTGTTTTTACTGATATTGCATATGATGTTATAATTCTGTAAAGGCAATTCGGAGTGTTTCATAATCATAATTCTATCATTATTTCGGGTTATTTAGACGAAGCTAAAAAGTTTGAACGGATATCAATAACCCATTTTTTCCCTCGCTGGAAATTTTCCAGGAGTTAGATTTTTCCAAGTTTAAAATCTTCAGAAACTCATGCAGGTGTTTTCTATGAACCCTCTAAAAGAACGAAACCCTAACTTGATTCTGTGACCGTCGGAACCGCCACTAAACCTTAGGGTTTGTGGTAGTTCCGCGGCGCTATAGGTGAGGCAAGGGTTGACCCTTCTACAGTTGGTCCATAGGTGCTATGGAATATTCTGGGTACTTTTTAAACTCCGCTCTAGTGTTGAGCTCTTTGGGAAATTTTGGGTGTTTGTTGATTTGATCGAAAAGTTTAATATCGTCTAGCTATCTGTGCTTGTGATACAATACTTGGAATCCACAATATTTAGTTGTATGAAAACTAATTTGAATTTTATAAATATAGCAATTCAGTCTCATTTGATCGGTTCCCACGGAATTTTGATATGGATCAAAAGTCTGTCGCAAATTGTAGCGTACGCAGATACTCGCCGGGTAACCTTACTAGATAGCCATGCCCCATAACCCCGACCAAGTGACTGTAGGAGAACCCCGTCGCCAAAAGCATCCGTTCGGGTGCTCGCGGCCGCGGTGTTCCGCCTAAGTGCAATTCGTCGATGGCATCGGGGGTGCGACCGTCTACTAAACTTTCCGACAAGCATTCGATCTGGTTGTCGGGAATCTTGTTGAATTACCCAACAGGTTATTGGAAAGTGTTTTCAATATCGAGACTAAAATGCGGGGTTTATAATTGTTAGGCATGTGATGTCTAAGAAATTCATTTGGTTAGGCTTGAAATCCAAAGTATATGATACATTGGGTTTATGATGTCTATAGTGGTTGCGGATTCCAATTGTTGTAGTTTTTCACTTTCTTTTCTGCGACCGCAAGTGTAATATGTGGTGTATCGCCGGTTTCGTTGCTATATGTCAATAGCAATTGGGATATGCATATTTACTTATGTTGATGACATGCGATGTTGTTAGTTATATGTATGCACTAGAGGCCATTACTGTACATACGATGTATATTGTAGTGGATGCTTGGACATATATAGGGAGGACTTTCTTGCTCGACATGATAGTATGCTATCTGGTTGCTCTTTATCTTAACATGTACTCTGATTGTCTCTATGTTACATATTGATAAAGCCCTTAGGATGAGTACTTGACTACCAGGACTATGATGTAGATCATACTATTGGGGACAGTGTAGTCGCTAAGTACATCCTTCAAATGTTCCTAGTCGTAAGTGAGTAGACTGTTAGTGTATATGCCCTAGAGGCCATTACTGTATCATACTAGTTTGTATATTACTTAATGGAAGATTGGGATATTCACAGTTGTATATACAATCTTGCTCGAAATGGTAGTATGCTACTTGGTTTGTCTCTGCTTTAATATGTGCATGTGTTTCTTTTAGCATATTGCTGGTATACATATTAGTAGAGCCCTTAGGATCTTTGCTTGATTACCAGCGTTGTGATGGCGCTCGCACTCGTGGGAGCTGGGTAATCTATAAGCACATCCTTATACAGGTCCCTGGTCGTTGGACTATCGAGACAGGGCATCGATACTCCGGAGTAGACTAGCGTATGCGCTTCTCATCCCAGT
Source organism: Agapanthus africanus (assembly GCA_030015575.1). Classification (NCBI taxonomy): domain Eukaryota; kingdom Viridiplantae; phylum Streptophyta; class Magnoliopsida; order Asparagales; family Amaryllidaceae; genus Agapanthus; species Agapanthus africanus. The sequence continues at coordinate 306,245,720 of JASDDO010000029.1, forward strand.
GTGGGAGACGGTCTGTCCCACAGCCGTTAGTACGTCGTACTTGGGATAGTATGCGGGTGCTCGTTAGGTTACGAGTACACTGGACAGGACTCGTCGGGAACTGTTGGTTGGTAATATACCTATCGTCAGTTATCAGTTCCCAGGTGACATGAGTACAGCTTAGTCCGCTGACTTGACACTGTCACTTCGCCTCGAGTGTGTTCCCACTGCACTTTGATTACTACCCTACCACGGCTCAAAGGAGCTGTGCAAACAGGTAGTTTTTGGGTGCAGTCCCGAAGCACTTGGAGGCAGTGACGGTTAGACAGGATTCGTCTCTCCCGGTATTGGGGGTTGACATCGCGCTGTGTCTAGGAGAGCCATTACACGAGTAGTCCCTGGCCAGGGCAAGCGAGATATACTGGTAGGTTTCCAGTGTTATCTCAGGGTGTTCTGGGCTACACTCCGACACGACTTGTACCGCTATTAGGGGACTGACGTTCACCGCCCCCCTAGGCCCGCCATGCGATGTATCAGACGAACAGACCGGACTGTACGGAGATTGTCACATACAGGCTCAGTAGGAGTGCAGATGGGGTTCACCTCGTCAGTCTTCTTATCGACATCTACCTGGGGACCGTTACGTACAGCTAGTGCCGCTTGCGGTCTGTGGTTAAACCCACTGCCAGCGTAGTGTCGAGTCTTTAGAGTCCCACACAGAGAGCTATTCGCCTTTAGGCAAAATGAGTAGAGGTCGCATGGTTTTGCGACAGGGTTCGTTCACATTCGCGCACTTGTGCACGTTTGCTGTCCGGACAGTTTATACTAGCGGGCTTTGGTTTAAGCCGGATCCTAGTATATGTTTTGAGATTGGTTTTTCTCATTGTGTTCGTGTTCCTCGGATCACGAATGCGGGTGCGTATGCACAGTTGCTTGAGATTGAGGGAGAGGACCTTGATTAGGGTTAATGGCTATTATCATTTTATTAACCCTAATATTTATGTGTGTGTTATTGTTAATTAGTAATTAGTTTGATAATTATCCATGGTTGTGGTTATTGACCTTTTGACTTCTTTGACTTGTTGACCAAGGTTGACACTTTGACCATCATAATTTCTTTTGGAAGATGCTTTTTGATCTTTGCAATTTGAAATGATAATGGTCATGTCATGATTTACCATGATAATTATCTAGCTAATTATTCAATTAAATTAATTCACACATATTAGTAAGAAGAGCTCTATTATTTTCTCATTCTCTCATATCATTTCTCTCTCTTGTTCATCATCTCCCTCAAGCTCTCTCCCTCTCATGTGTTGAGAAACAAAAAGCTTGAGAAAAACCTTCACTTGATCCTCTCTACTCTCTTCTAGGGTTCAAGTCTTAGCATTTCTTGCACTCTAGTTACTCCTAGCTTGGAGTTGAAGCTAAAGGTGGTGGCTTTCAAGTGGATCTTTCTTTGACGGAAGAAGACAAGCAAGGTGAGGCCTTTCTACCATTCCGACGAGCAAGGAGAGAAGGAGTTCGAGCTCAAGGTATAACCTTTCTACAACTTAGTTAGTTGTTAGTTTACTTTAGCTAGTTTTCGTTTAGCAAAGATCCTCACAAGCAAAGTCCATGTTGCCTAAGTCATTAAAAATCCGTTTTTTATTATGTTTTCCGCCTCCCGTAAGCACCGGGATGGGCAACACGGACTTACAGTGGTATCAGAGCCTAACTAAACCTAAACTAGCTAAGTAGTTAAGTGTAACGATGTTTCGAAACCGGAAAATCGAAAAACCAAACTTGCAAAACCCTAGTTTCTGTTAAAATTTTTTCTGCTCAAAATGAAAATATTTATACTTGTAAAATCGTCTCAGGGTTTTCTGAATACAACCAAGAAAAACGATACCCTAATTCCATCAAACCGCCGCCCTTCCGCCGCACTAGGTAGGCATGTGCGGTGGAAGCGCCGCGGTTTGTCGTTATCGGAGCATCGTTTTTCGTGCAGTGTGTGTTGTTGTTGGTTTTGGGATTTTTAGGATATATTATATGTGCCCAGATTTTCCAGAACTAAAATTTACTTTTGGGGGCCTATAAATCCGTATTTTTCGGAACTTCACTACACTTTAACTACATCGGTTATATCTGTAATGCTTGCATGTATTGAACGTCGGCTAATCGCTATAAGACGATTAGTCGGGGTTATACATGATCTGTGATTGTTATTGGTTTGTGGATATGAATGGATTGGATTGTCGCGGGTGAATGGCCGGGGTGGATGTGAGATGAGCGTTGTTTTTCTTTCATTCATTTGTAACATGTAAATTGATGTAATAATATTCTTTGTATGGCCGCACAACCGGGTCGGGGTTGTAGCCGTCATTGTATAATTCTTTTTACTGTTTTTGCTCCTAGGATAGACCCATGGAGGGGGTGCACAAACTACCGGGTATCTCGAAGCGCCGAGTGGCCTACTCACGGTGGTGAGGGAGGTTGCTTCGCTTCGGGTGCTTGGCGGGTAGTTTGCCGCACCCGTAGGGGTCTTGGGTGGGGTATTGGCTATTCACCGCGACCGTGTAATCCGCTTTGCGTTGCAGGCTCGAACGCATTGCGGATTCCTAGTATATCCAATGTATTCATCTGTGATCTGTAATGTCTATCATTGCTATATTTTTATATATAATAACTGTTTAGGCGTTGCTTATGTTTTACAGCCGCGCTAGCCCAGCCCCCGCTCTGTCGTTAGTTAAGTAACCTAACGGGTGATGACGGGGCCCCGTGGCGAATGCGAATGGCATAAGCGTACGTCATATTTTGGTTGTTTTCTGCAATGGTAGGATTAAATGATGGGACGCATTAAAAGAACTAATGCAAGAAATAAACCAAGTAAAAGTCGATTGGAACACTTTGAAAACCACTCGGTTCTTTTCAAAAACTAAACTTTTAAACGCGGAGCTTGAACCACTCCTTTTAAAAGCTATCTCGTTCCATCGATTATATCAAGTTCACTACATTCACGGTTTCGCCAAAACCATCCGTAGCCCTCCGTCGTTTCATATGAAAATTCAACGGTATTCAAGCTGTGTTTGTTGGCCTTAGTCAAGGCACAGTGTTTGGTAGCTGGTGGGTATTCATATGTTGCATAGATAGAATGCGTTGGTTTGAGACAGTCGTATTGCCTTGTTGGCCATAGTCAAGGGTGGATACGGGTGGGTTCAAATTAACCTGGATAACGACGGGTAGAACTTGACATGTGACTTATGATTTGTTGGCCTTAGTCAAGGTCATAAGAGCATGGGGCAAAAATCCACATCGGGAGTTTCATAAGTACTGAAACTTGCTAGATTTGCATACCATTTGGAGTGTGATGATTCTGGTAGGATTCCTTCGGTTTTATCACGCGATGATATTTGGATCCCGATCCTACTGTGAGTATATGCTACTCCTCGGGAAAACTCTCACTTAACGATCAATGCTATAAACCTAGTAGGTGCCTAGAAAGGTGTTAGCGGGGCTACGCCCACAGGGAAAAGAGGTTACTTAATTAAGGAACTTCGCGAAAGCGTTGGAAAACCTCCCTCGAAGTACCGACACTGGCCTGGCTGAACGGTTAAGCAAGTATTGTACGGTGAGAATGATCCCGGCTAATCCTTTTCTTTACGGTTTGAGAAGGGATTCGAGAGACAGTGGGAGCCATCCAGTTTAGACAAACTAAAAACCACTCTAAACTTGCAAGAGCATCATGCTAAAGTGTTTCTTTTCTCTCTCCTAATTGCAGCGACCATTCAAGATGACCGGACTTAAGTTACTATTAGATAAAAACATATTGACAGGGCCAAACTACAAAGATTGGCTCAGGAATGTCAAGATGGCTATCACTTATGACAAGCTGGGGTATATACTTACCACCAAAGCTCCCCCTGTCCCAGGTCCCACCTCCAGCGTCGCGGATGTTGAAATCCGTAAGACATGGGAGATAGATTGCGCGAGGGCCAGATGCCTCGTACTAGCCTCGATGGACAACGACCATCAGAGGAGGCACGAGAATATGGACCTAGAGTCCATATTTCTCCATACAAAAGAACTGTATGGAGAGCAGTCTCGTATCGCTAGATACGAAGTGTCGAAGAAGCTCTTTTCGGCAAGGTTGGCCGTCGGATCATCGGTAGCGGACCACGTGCTTAAGATGATCGGCTACATAGAGGAGCTCGCGGACCTTGGGACCACGTTAGAGAATGAACTCTATACCGATTTGATTCTCCAGTCCCTTCCTTCCACTTACGCCCAGTTCATTCTTAACTTCAACATGCAAGGAAAGGAGGTTGAACTTGCCGAACTTCTGAACATGTTGAGGACTGCTGAGGGCACCCTACAGAAGGGTAGGGAGACATCCACTTTGTTTGTAGGAGGATCTTCCTCTTCTAGGTCCAGGGCGAAAGCCAAGGGCAAGAAGAAGAAAGCCCCCGCCAAACCAAGAGGCGGTGTCGGTAAAGTGGATACGAAGGGAAAGGGTAAAGCAACAAAGGTAGCGGGGAAGCTGGTGGGGAAGGAAGAATGCTTCTATTGTCACAAAAGTGGTCACTGGAAACAAGATTGCAAGGCTTGGAAAGCCAGAACACAGGATTTGAAGCGAGTTGCAGCTTCAGCTTCAGGTGTGTATGTTATTGAAAATTGTCTATCAATAAACTCTACTTCCTGGGTATTGGATACCGGATCAGGATCTCATATCTGTAATTCTTTGCAGGCGTTGAGAAAGCGTAGAGTTTTGAAGGCAGGTGACATGACCCTCAGAGTTGCGAACGGTGCTAGCATGGATGCAGAGGCCGTGGGGGAATATCACCTGGGATTATCTGATGGACACTTTTTGGTTTTGCGTAGTTGTTATTATGTACCAAATGCAACCTGTAATATCATTTCTGTATCTTTATTATCTAAAGAAGGTTATGAATTTGCATTTGTAAGCAATGTAGTGAACATTCACCTTAATCAAGTTTTGATTGGGTCAGGTACATTAAACAACGGTATTTACGTTTTAAACCAACCACAGGTTTTCAATATCCAGAATACACACAAAAGAAAGTCTCCAGATATTAATCAGGCTTTCTTATGGCATTGTAGACTGGGTCACATCAATGAGACACGGTTGACTAAGTTACATAAAGAAGGATACTTGGATCCGTTCGAGTATCAGTCTTATGCCACTTGTGAATCTTGTCTCATGGGAAAGATGACAAAGGCTCCGTTCACTGGACACGGAGAAAGAGCGAGCGAGCTCTTGGGACTCGTACACAGCGACGTGTGCGGTCCAATGTCTACACATGCACGAAGCGGTTACTCTTACTTCATTACTTTTACGGATGACTTTTCAAGGTACGGTTATGTCTTCTTAATGAAACATAAGTCCGAGGCCTTTGAAAAGTTCCAGGAATATAAGAGTGAAGTGGAGAAACAAACCGGCAAAAGTATCAAGATCCTAAGATCGTATCGAGGAGGAGAATACTTAAGTGCCGAATTCCTGAATTACTTAAAAGAGAATGGAATTCTCTCTCAGCTTACTCCTCCATACACTCCGCAACACAACGGTGTATCGGAGAGACGGAACCGAACCCTATTGGATATGGTACGGTCCATGATGAGTAAGGCTGAGTTACCGCGATCTTTCTGGGGCTATGCACTGGAAACAGCTGCACATCTCTTGAACCAAGTTCCTACTAAAACAGTGCCTACCACACCATATCAGATGTGGAGTGGGAAGAAACCCTGTCTTAAATCCTTTAAGACATGGGGATGTCCAGCTTTTGTAAAAAAGCAGCATGCGGACAAGCTCGAGGCACGCTCAGTACAGTGCAAGTTTGTGGGATACCCAAAGAACTCCAAGGGGTATCTCTTCTATTACGCAGAGGAGCAAAAAGTCCTTGTTTCTCGTCATGCCCGCTTCTTGGAAACTGAGTTTTTAGAAAATCAGATAAGCGGGAGCGCAGTAGAACTGGAAGAAATTCCAGAACCACAAACCATTACTGAAAGCTTAGAGGAACCAGCAGGTTCGAAAGAACAGGACATTCCTATGCCACTCCGCAGGAGTAGTAGGCAGTCTCATCCGCCCGAGAGATACTACGGTTTTCTCATTGACGGGGATAGAGAAGACTGCATCCTGGATTGTGATGAATCTACTAGCTTCCAGCAAGCCATTCAGAGCGTCGACTCGGTAAAATGGCTGGATGCAATGCGGACCGAGATGGAGTCCATATACACCAACAAAGTATGGACGTTGGACATTGCTCCAGACGGGGTAAAACCCGTAGGATGCAAGTGGATCTTCAAAAGGAAGATTGGTGTAGATGGACAGGTTGAGACCTATAAAGCTAGACTGGTAGCAAAGGGTTTTCGTCAGCGACCTGGTTTGGACTATGACGAAACCTTTTCTCCAGTAGCTATGCTGAAATCCATTCGGATCCTTCTTGCCATTGCTGCTTTCCACGATTATGAGATTTGGCAGATGGACGTAAAGACAGCTTTTCTAAATGGTCATTTAGAAGAGTGTGTCTATATGGATCAGCCAGAGGGTTTCATTCAGGGTGGGAGCAGCGGAAAGGTGTGCAAGTTGCTCAAGTCCATTTATGGACTCAAGCAGGCATCGCGGAGTTGGAACATCTGTTTTGATGAGACGGTCAAAGAATTTGGCTTTATCAAAAATCCAGATGAACCATGCATCTATTGTAGATTTGTAGCGAGAACTGTAGTATTCCTCGTTTTATACGTGGATGACATTCTCTTAATAGGAAATGACATTCCTATGCTACAATCTGTCAAGGGGTTCTTGTCACACAGGTTCTCCATGAAAGACCTGGGTGATGCCTCCTACATTCTGGGTATCCGGATCTACCGTGACAGATCCAAGAGGATATTAGGACTCTCGCAGTCCAGGTACATCGACACCATACTGAAGAGATTCAGTATGGAAGATTCCAAGCGCGGTAATCTACCGGCTTGTCACGGGATCACCCTCTCAAAAGAGATGTCTCCCAAGACTGATTTGGAGAGGGATCGCATGTCTATTATACCCTACGCTTCTGCGGTAGGCTCTATAATGTATGCGATGTTGTGTACCAGACCGGATGTGTCTTATGCACTGAGTGTGGTAAGCAGGTATCAGTCAAACCCTGGGGAGAAACATTGGATAGCAGTAAAGAACATTCTCAAGTACCTGAGAAGGACTAAGGAGATGTTCTTGGTGTATGGCGGAAAAGACCTACAGATTGAGGCCTTTGCTGACTCCAGCTTCCAGAGTGACAAGGATGATTCCAAGTCCATGTCGGGTTTTGTCTTTACCCTCAATGGAGGGGCGGTGTGTTGGAAGAGCTCCAAACAGGAAACCGTTGCTGACTCGACTATGGAAGCGGAATACATCGCTGCATCTGATGCCGCAAAAGAAGCTGTCTGGATAAGGAAGTTCTTGAAAGAACTTCAGGTGGTTCCGTCCATTGTTGACCCAATACCTCTATATTGCGACAACAACGGGGCTATAGCTTTAGCGAAGGAACCCAGGTCCCATCAGAAATCCAGACACATCTTAAGGCGGTATCACCTGATCAGGGAGATCGTGGATCGCCAGGAGATCGAGGTCCGGAGAGTTGCATCAGAGGATAACACTGCAGATCCACTCACAAAGGCCCTACCCCAGACTCAGTTCGAGCGGCTGATCGAGATGATAGGTCTTCGATACGCCAGTACATGGCCTTAGTGCAAGTGGGAGATTGTTAGTGTATATGCCCTAGAGGCCATTACTGTATCATACTAGTTTGTATATTACTTAATGGAAGCTTAGGATATTCACAGTTGTATATACAATCTTGCTCGAAATGGTAGTATGCTACTTGGTTTGTCTCTGCTTTAATATGTGCATGTGTTTCTTTTAGCATATTGCTGGTATACATATTAGTAGAGCCCTTAGGATCTTTGCTTGATTACCAGCGTTGTGATAGCGCTCGCACTCGTGGGAGCTAGGTAATCTATAAGCACATCCTTATACAGGTCCCTGGTCGTTGGACTATCGAGACAGGGCATCGATACTCCGGAGTAGACTAGCGTATGCGCTTCTCATCCCAGTGTGGGAGACGGTCTGTCCCACAGCCGTTAGTACGTCGTACTTGGGATAGTATGCGGGTGCTCGTTAGGTTACGAGTACACTGGACAGGACTCGTCGGGAACTGTTGGTTGGTAATATACCTATCGTCAGTTATCAGTTCCCAGGTGACATGAGTACAGCTTAGTCCGCTGACTTGACACTGTCACTTCGCCTCGAGTGTGTTCCCACTGCACTTTGATTACTACCCTACCACGGCTCAAAGGAGCTGTGCAAACAGGTAGTTTTTGGGTGCAGTCCCGAAGCACTTGGAGGCAGTGACGGTTAGACAGGATTCGTCTCTCCCGGTATTGGGGGTTGACATCGCGCTGTGTCTAGGAGAGCCATTACACGAGTAGTCCCTGGCCAGGGCAAGCGAGATATACTGGTAGGTTTCCAGTGTTATCTCAGGGTGTTCTGGGCTACACTCCGACACGACTTGTACCGCTATTAAGGGACTGACGTTCACCGCCCCCCTAGGCCCGCCATGCGATGTATCAGACGAACAGACCGGACTGTACGGAGATTGTCACATACAGGCTCAGTAGGAGTGCAGATGGGGTTCACCTCGTCAGTCTTCTTATCGACATCTACCTGGGGACCGTTACGTACAGCTAGTGCCGCTTGCGGTCTGTGGTTAAACCCACTGCCAGCGTAGTGTCGAGTCTTTAGAGTCCCACACAGAGAGCTATTCGCCTTTAGGCAAAATGAGTAGAGGTCGCATGGTTTTGCGACAGGGTTCGTTCACATTCGCGCACTTGTGCACGTTTGCTGTCCGGACAGTTTATACTAGCGGGCTTTGGTTTAAGCCGGATCCTAGTATATGTTTTGAGATTGGTTTTTCTCATTGTGTTCGTGTTCCTCGGATCACGAATGCGGGTGCGTATGCACAGTTGCTTGAGATTGAGGGAGAGGACCTTGATTAGGGTTAATGGCTATTATCATTTTATTAACCCTAATATTTATGTGTGTGTTATTGTTAATTAGTAATTAGTTTGATAATTATCCATGGTTGTGGTTATTGACCTTTTGACTTCTTTGACTTGTTGACCAAGGTTGACACTTTGACCATCATAATTTCTTTTGGAAGATGCTTTTTGATCTTTGCAATTTGAAATGATAATGGTCATGTCATGATTTACCATGATAATTATCTAGCTAATTATTCAATTAAATTAATTCACACATATTAGTAAGAAGAGCTCTATTATTTTCTCATTCTCTCATATCATTTCTCTCTCTTGTTCATCCTCTCCCTCAAGCTCTCTCCCTCTCATGTGTTGAGAAACAAAAAGCTTGAGAAAAACCTTCACTTGATCCTCTCTACTCTCTTCTAGGGTTCAAGTCTTAGCATTTCTTGCACTCTAGTTACTCCTAGCTTGGAGTTGAAGCTAAAGGTGGTGGCTTTCAAGTGGATCTTTCTTTGACGGAAGAAGAAAAGCAAGGTGAGGCCTTTCTACCATTCCGACGAGCAAGGAGAGAAGGAGTTCGAGCTCAAGGTATAACCTTTCTACAACTTAGTTAGTTGTTAGTTTACTTTAGCTAGTTTTCGTTTAGCAAAGATCCTCACAAGCAAAGTCCATGTTGCCTAAGTCATTAAAAATCCGTTTTTTATTATGTTTTCCGCCTCCCGTAAGCACCGGGATGGGCAACACGGACTTACATAGACTAGCATATACGCTTCTTGACCCATATGATGGACGATGGATGATCCCATATCCATTGGTGTCTGACATCAAAGAAGGTATGTGGGTGCTCAGTGGAGACTGGGTACACTGGACGGACTCACCGAGAACTCCCAGATGGTATCATACCTCACGTCAGATGGCAGTTCTCTGGTGACACTAGTACAGGTTAGTCTATAGACCCAAGATCGTCATAGAGTCTTGTGTGATTCCTACTGTGCTTTGATTTCCACCTTACCACGTCCAAGAGGGCGTGCAAAATGGTGGCTTTTGGGTACAGTCCCGAGTCACATGGAGGCAATGAGCGATAGGAGGGGATTCGTCTCTCCCGGTATAGAGAGTTGATGTTGCGCTGTGCTCGATTGGCTGTAACAGGAAGTCCTTGACCAAAGCAGCTTCAGAGATATGCTGGTAAGTGTTATCAGTAGTTTCTTGACCCATTACGAGCCTCATATCGACATGACTTATCGAGTTACTGGGGTCTGACGTTTACCACCCCTAGACGAGATATGTGACATATCAGATGAACAGACCGGACTGTACGGTAGTGTTACTGATTGGATTCGCAGGAGTGTGAGCAGGCTTGCTTATTGATCTTCTGATCGCTCAATACCTAGGTGGCTGTTACGTTTAGCAGACCGCTTATGGCTTGTGGGTGTTTGATATGATCATTACCTACTGCCGGCGTATTGACGAGTCTTTAGAGTCCTATACAGGGGTTTTCTGGCTCAAGCGAAATGGAGTAGGAGCAAATATGTGATATGTGCGGGACCGAGATTGATACGATATGTGATATCGTATTCTATTCTCGCGATTTGTGACATTGATCGGTTCTATGCGATATAGCCGAGTTATCGGATCAAGTGTTGATTCGATAAGTTGTTACTTTTGATATTAGTCGGTTATAGCCGGAATATTAAATCAAGAGTTTATATTATAATTTAATGTATAATTATATATTTGATATATTATATTACATTAACTAGTATTAGCTCACTTAAGATTTATTTTCTCACTTGATTGTGCATAAGTGTATATGTGATATATATTTGTGTACATATGATTGTGTCATGCTTGATGATACATCAAAGATGGGTGTATGAGACTTATACCAAGATTAGGGTAAAGATTATGGTTTTTTTTATATCTTAAGAATAATAAAAGAGAAAGACTTAGTCAAAGTTCTCAAGCTTTCATGAAGCTTGTGGAAACATTGACAAAGTCAACTCTTTTGTCGTTCTTTAGAATATTTAGTTCACCCAACCTTGACCTCATACCTTGGTCAATTCTCTACATGAGTTAAGCATGATAGGTTAACTCACCCATAGTTACATTATTGAGGAGAGATTAATTCATATGATGAATTATTCATTCCTTCTTCTTCTTCTTCGTTAAGCTCCATGAAAAAGCTTGCTAGCTCTAATGGTGGAATGAGAAAAAGTGTGAGAAAATCAATTCTAAAGTGAGCCCACTTCCTACTTCATCATCCTCTACTACTTGCTATGTAGTATGGGGTGTTCTCTTCACAAAGTTCATGACCTAGTGAAGGAATAGCTTGAGTTACTGTCTCCGCGACGTAGATCATCTTCGGCCTCAAAGTCTTCGAAGCAAGCACGTTCGTTTCTTCAACGGAGCCTCTCTAGAGTCTGGAGCATGAGATCGCAGCAGAGGGGACTTCTACACGGAGCTATTTGAAGTGAAGGACCGGTCTACAAAGGTTGTATTCCCGCTCTCTTTATATATTGCAAAGTGTTTGAAAATTGTTATCCGTATATTTCTAGTAGACGATCTATGTTAGGGTTATCTAAATCGGCAAAATTTTAATTTGGCATGGACGATGCCTCCAGAAACCTTGCTGTCGTTTTAGGTAACCCTTCAGTAGTATCAGATCCAGGCTAGAAATAAATACGGATTTTGTTAAGATTTCGAAACCAAAACAACTCCGAAACTTGAAACGGAAAACCTGCTTGCTGTCGATTTTTTAAGGTTGTCAAAAAATTTTTTAAATAAGTACAGAGTGATGTATATGATATATCATGAACACTACAAAAATTTCAAGGGGTTTCTTGAAAATTGGGCCGGCCACACCCCCCCATACCTGCCCAAAACCGGCCAACCCCCCTGAATTTTTGCACATGTTCCAGTGGCTTGGTTTTGATGTTTCAGGTGTTGTTTATTTTTGCTAATTTTGCATGTGATGTAATTTTACACTATAAGCAAATCGGAGTGGTTCGTATTCGTTGTTTTAACATTGTTTCGGGTGTTTCACATATTGTCTAGACAATGTTAAAAAGTTCGATCGAATGTCAAAAACCCAGTTTTCCAAGTTTAACGTATTCGGAAAAACATGCAAGTGATTCTTTGGACCCTCTAGAAGAACGTAAACCTTAACTCGATTATGTGGCCGTCAAAACCACCACTTGAACCTTAGGGTTTGTGGTAGTTTGGCGTTTCACATGCGAGGCGTTGGTTTGACCCTTCTACAACTGGTTCATAGGTACTGTGGCATCTTCTGGGTATTACTAAAACTGTGCTCAAGTGTTGAGCTGTCGGGAAATTGTGGGACTTTGATGAATCGATCGAAGGGTTTAACTTTGTCCGGATATTATGTGATGGGATATAATATTTGGAATCCACATCTAGTTATGAGATAACTAGTTTGAATGTTGTAAATCTAGCAGTTTAGTCTCAATTGATCGGTTGCCAGGGGATTTTGATGTGATCAAAAGTCCGTCGTAATCACGTAGGGTACGCGGATACTCGCCGGGTAAACTTAATAGATAGCCACGCCCCATAGCCCTGACCAAGTGACTGTAGGAGAACCCCGTCGCCAAAAGCATTCGTTTGGGTGCTCGCGGCAGCAGTGTTCCGCCTTAGTGCACTTAGTCAACAGCATCGGGGGTGCGGCCGCCTACTAAAGTTTCCGACGAGCATTCGATCAGGTTGTCAGGAATCTTGTTGAATTGCCCTACTAGATATTGAAAAGTGTTTTCGAGATCGAGACTAAAATGTGAGGTTTATAATTGTTAGGCATGCGATGTCTAAGGAATTCATTTGGTTAGGCATGTGATGTCTAAAGTGGTTGTGGATTCCAACTGTTGTAGTTTTTCACTTTCTTTTCTGCGACCGTAAGTGTAATATGTGTTATATCGCCGGTTTCGGTGCTATATGTCAACGACAATTGGGATACGCATATTTACTTATGTTGATGACATGTGATATTATGTGTTGCTGTGATATGTTATATTGGATCGTTGTGTTTGAATAGCCGGGGGTTTTATGTGAGATGAGCGTTTTTCATTTTCAATCATGTAAAATTCATTGTATATAATATTCTTTTATTGGGGTACTTCCGGGTTGAGGATGATGTCACCATTGTATATTATTTACTTTTCCGCATTAGGATAGACCCAAGGCGGGGAGCACAAGTAACCGGGTTCTGGAGTCCAGTTGGAGACCATCCGAGGAGTCGAGACCGGGTCTCCTAACTCTAGAATTGGTAGGGTTGCTTGACGCTCTCGTAGGGGTCTAGTGGTGTGGGATTGGCTATTCATCACGACCGTGGAATCCGTGTTTTATACAGGCTTAAAATAAAACACGGAAATCCTAGTATATCTAATATTTCATATGTTGTTCTTCTGCTGCGATATCTGTGATGTGATCATTTGATATGTTGAGATAGATACCGGATATAGTATATGAGATATATTATATAGACGTTGCTTATGTTTTACACCCGCGCTAGCACTGCCCCGCTTTGCCGTTAGTTACCTAACCTAACGGTGCACGAGGGGACATCGAGGTGAATGCGGATGGCATAAGCGTACGTTGTATTTATCTATGATGTTTAGGTGATTTAAAATGATGGGACTTCATTAATGAGATTAATGAAATAAAAGAAACCTAAAGATGTTGTGGAATCGAATTTTCAAAAACAGGTAGCTCTAGTTGTTGCTTTGCATAGTGGTGTTCCTTGTAGAACATCCAGCACCTTATTCGATAAGGAAAGATCCGAGATCCCTTCACCGGGAGTGACCTCTTTAGTAATAACTGGCAGATGCCATAACCCTCAGTTTGTCTTTTGATTGCTTTTATGATTTTTGCTTTGCATAGTGGTATTTGTGAAATATCCTGCACTTTATTCGATAAGGAAAGAGCTGACATTCCCTTCACCGGGAGTGACATCATTTAGCGAAACTAGCAAAGGCCTCAAAAACACTCCATTTTAAATCATTTGGTTCTACAACGATATCAAGTTCGTTATGCAAAAGGTTTTCTTAAAAACCTGTCTTAGCCCTCCGTCATTTCAGATGAGTCCTATTTAGTATTCGTGCTACGTTTGTTGACTTCCATCAAGGCGTGGTTTGCGGTAGCTAACTAGTATTTATCTGCTTATGCATATGATGCAGATTGGATTAGGGTAGTCGTACGACCTTGTTGACCTCCATCAAGGGTCGTGCGGGTTGGTTTGATTTAATCAAGAAATGACGGGTTGAACTTGCCTTGCACCCTATGGTTTGTTGACCTCCGTCAAGGTCATGTGATGCTTGGGGTAAAATATTATTGGGAATTTCAAGTGTTGAAATTTGCAATGAGATTGCATACCTTCTATGAGATAGTTGGATCCCGATACCCACTGCGAGTAAGAGTTACGACTGGGAGAGTTTTACACATTACAATTAGCCAATCAAGTAGGTGTCTAGAAAGGTGTCAACGGGGTTATGCCTCTGGGAAAATGAGGTTTATTTTAATTAGGTCCGTGCGAAAGCACGGGGAACTTCCCTCAAATTACCGGCACTGGCCTAGATGAAAAATTGGCGAACTTGTAGAGTGTAATTAATCCCGGCTAGTCTTTCCTTTTAGCGTTTGAAGGAAGATTTGACTAAAACAGTGGGAGCCATCCTGATTAGATAAATTAATAATCAATCTAATCCTGCAAGAGCATACGCTGAGTGTTTTCTTCTCTCTCTCTCCTGGTAGCGACCATGTCACGCCTTAATCAAGATAATAATATGGATGTATTGACCGAACCCGCTTGTTATACTGCGCTAAGGAACGTTGGTCCCGCTCCAACTTATAATTGTTATAAGACAGAGCAGGAAATTGGGGATTACCAGAATTCCCGTGCCACCCAAACGAAGAAATTACATTATGATACATCTTCTTCGGGCGTGTTCATTACCGAGAACTGTTTTCAGTATCCTTTACGTCCTGGGTATGTGATACCAGATCAGGATCCCACACTTGTAATCTATTACATGGGCTACAGATAGGTAAAGAACTGAGAACGGGTGATATGATTTCAAGAGTTGGATACGGTGCAATTCTTGCAAGCCAAGTCTGTTGGCAGTTATCACCCTGTATTACCAAATACATTGATTCTGAATGAATGTTATTAGATACCGAACCTGATATACAACATCATATCAGTCTCTTTATTAGTAAAGAAGGATATAATTTTGTATTGTTGGATAATATTTTGAACATTTCCTATATCAAGAGTTGATCGGTTCAGGCACGTTATCTAAAAGCATATACGTTCTAAAAAAAAAATACAGTTCTTAACGTACGGAACACACACAAGGGGAAGAGTTCAGAAATGAATGAATCCTTCTTGAGGCATTGTAGACTAGGTCATATCAATGCGACCCGACTAGCTAAGTTACATTTAGATGCATATTTAAATTTCTTTGAATTTACATCTTGTGAAACTTGCCAGTCATGTCACAAAGATAAGATGACCATAGCTCTGTTTATTGGAAACAGAGAAAGAGTTAGTGAACTCTTAGGATTGATACATGCTGATATATGAAGGTCCCATGTGTATACATGTCAGGACTGGTTCTTTGTACTTCATTACATTCACTGATGATCTCTTAAGATTCGGACATATGTTTCTGTTGAAACACAAGTCTGAAACTTTTGAGATATTCAAAGAATATAAGATAGAAGTAGAGAACCAAAACAGGTATAAGTATTATGTCCTTTGATGTGATCAAGGAGGAGAATACTTGAGCATGGAATTTCTGGATTATTCTAAAGGAGAATGAGATTCTCTCTCAGCATTACTCCTCCGTATACACCACGGCACGTCGGTGCATCGGGACGGAGCAATCGCAACCTATATGATATGGTGTGCTCTATGATGAATACTACTGAGTTGCCTATTTCCTTTTAGGGTTATGCACTTGAGAAGCCGCATACCTATTGAATAGGGTTCCAATCAAATCAGGTGCCTGCCACTCTATATGCAATATGGTATGGGAAGAGCCCATCTCTTAAGGATGTTAAGATTTGGGGTTGTCCGGCCTATGACTAAAAGCAAAATCCAGACAAACTCGAGGCAAGGTCAATTCTGTGGAAGTTTGTTGGATATCCCAAGCATTTGCAAGGGAATATCTTCTACCGCACCAGGGAACAAAAGGTCTTTTGTTTCTCAGCATGCCACCTTTGAGAAAGGGTATTTCTTGTGAAGAAATTATTGGTCATGAGGTAGAACTGGAAGAAGTTCCAGCTATACAAACTACAGCTGATGATTTGGTTAACCCGGGGGATTCAATAGTTTCCAACGAACCTCAGCCTCTCCGCCGATCTAGTAGGGTTCCTCACCCACCTGAGAGATACTTCGGTTTTCTCTATGACAGTGGGAGCGAGGATTGCATCATGAGATGATGACCCAACTAGTTTCGAGCAGGCCATCAGGAGTGGGGACTCTGTAAGAATGGCTGGATGCTAAGCGATCTGAGATGGAATCTTTATACACCAACAAAGTATGGACTTTGGTTGCTTTATTTGAAGGGTTAAATCCCCATCAGGAGCAAGTATATCTTGAGAAGATTACTTGGTGTACATGGAAAAGTTGAGACTTTCAAAACTATGCTTAAGTCCATCCGGATCCTACTTGCCATTGCTATATACCATGACTACGATATCTGGCGGTTGGGTGTCATGACTGCTTTTCTAAATAATGATTTAGAAGAGAGCGTCTATAAGTACACAGCCAGAGGGTTTCGTAGACACTGGGAGCAGCGAAAAGGTGTGCAAGTTGTTTTATGGGTTAAAGCAGGCATCGCGGAGATGGAACATCTGTTTTGATGTGTTAGTCAAAGAGTTTGACTTCATCAAAATGGTAGATGAACCTTGTATATACAAAAAGGTAATAGGGAGTATGGTGGCGATCCTCGTATTGTACGTGGATGACATACTCTTGATAGGGAAGGAGTTTCCTATGCTACGCTCGGTCAATCTCCTCTTATCACATGGATTCTCCATATAGGATCAAAATGATACCTTCTAAATCCTGGATTTTAGATCTATGAGATAGATCTAATTGGATATTAGGATTCTCACTAGGTGTAGTAAGATGGTATCAATCGATTCTGGGGAGAATCATTGGATAGGATCCAGGGTGGTAAGGACGACTGAATGTCAGTCACAGGCATTGTCTTTACCCTCAGTAGAGGGACGGTATGTTGGAAGAGTTCCAAGCTAGATACCGTGACATACTAGACAATAAAGGCTAGATACATGGCTACCTACGATACTACCAAAGAGGCAGTCTGGATATATATAAGTTCATGAGATGAACTTCGTTCCTACCATTGTGTGACAATGGAGTTGTGGCTTTGGCCCCGTCCCATCAGAGATCCAGACATATTCTTAGGCAGTATCACCTGATCATAGAGATGGTTGATCTCCAGGGAGATCGAGGTTAGGAGAGTAGACACAGAGGACAACAGCGCAGATCCACTCACAAAGGCCTATTTCCCAATAGAGACTTTTATGGGATGGTTGAGTATGAGATACTTCAACCACTGCTGATTGTTGGGTATGAGATACTACAACAGATGGTCCTAGTGCAAGTGGGAGATTGTTAGTTATATGTTTGCCCTAGAGGCCATTACTGTACATACGATGTATATTGTAGTGGATACTTGGACATATATAGGGAGGACTTTCTTGCTCGACATGATAGTATGCTATCTGGTTGCTCTTTATCTTAACTTGTACTCTGATTGTCTCTATGTTATATGTTTATAAAGCCCTTAGCATGAGTACTTGACTTCCAGGACTATGATGTAGATCATACTAGTAGGGACAGTGTAGTCGCCAAGTACATCCTTCAAATGTTCCTAGTCGTAGGTGTATTGAGACAGGGCATCGATATACCAGAGTAGACTAGCGTATACGCTTCTCGACCCATATGATGGGCGATGGATGATCCCATATCCATTGGTGTCTGACATCAGAGAAGTTATACGGGTGCTCAGTGGAGACTGGGTACACTGGACGGACTCGCCGAGAACTCCCAGATGGTATTATACCTTACGTCAGATGGCAATTCTCTAGTGACACTGGTACAGGTTAGTCTGTAGACCCGAGATCGTCATAGAGTCTTGTGTAATTCCCACTGTGCTTTGATTTCCACCTTACCACGTCGAAGAGGGCGTGCAAAATGGTGGCTTTTGGGTACATTCCCGAGTCACATGGAGGCAATGAGCGATAGGAGGGGATTCGTCTCTCCCGGTATAGGGAGTTGATGTTGCGCTGTGCTCGATTGGCTGTAACAGGAAGTCCTTGGCCAAGGCAGCTTCAGAGATATACTTGTAAGTGTTATCAGTAGTTTCTCGACCCGTTATGAGCCTCATATCGACACGACTTATCGAGTTACTGGGGTCTGACGTTTACCACCCCTAGACGTGATATGCGACATATCAGACGAAGAGACCGGACTGTATGGTAGTGTTACTGATTGGATTCGCAGGAGTGTGAGCAGGCTTATTTGTTGATCTTCTGATCGCTCAATACCCGGGTGGCCGTTACGTTTAGCAGACCACTTGAGACTTGTGGGTGTTTGATATGATCATCACCTATTGCCGGCGTATTGACGAGTCTTTAGAGTTCTACACAGGGGTTTCCTGGCTCAAGCGAAATGGAGTAGGAGCACATATGTGATATGTGCTGGACCGAGATTGATACGATATGTGATACCGTATTCTATTCTCGCGATTTGTGACATTGTTCGGTTGTATGCGATATAGCCGGGTTATCGGATTAAGTGTTGATTCGATAAGTTGTTACTTTTGATATTAGTCGGTTATAGCCGGATTATTAAATCAAGAGTTGATTTAATAATTTAATGTATAATTATATATTTGATATATTACATTACATTAACTAGTATTAGCTCACTTAAGATTTATTTTCTCAGTTGATTGTGCATAAGTGTATATGTGATATATATATGTGTACATATAATTGTGTCATGCTTGATTATACATCAAAGATGGGTGTATGAGACTTATACCAAGATTAGGGTTTTGTTTATATCTTAAGAATAACAAAAGAGAAAGACTTAGTCAGAGTTCTCAAGCTTTCATGAAGCTTGTGGAAACATTGACAAAGTCAACTCTTTTGTCATTCTTTAGGATATTTAGTTGACCCAACCTTAACCTCATACCTTGGTCAATTCTCTACATGAGTTAAGCATGATAGCTTAACTCACCCATGGTTACATTATTGAGGAGATATTAATTCATATGATGAATTATTCATTCCTTCTTCTTCTTCTTCGTTAAGCTCCATGAAAAAGCTTGCTAGCTCTAATGGTGGAATGAGAAAAAGTGTGAGAAAATCAATTCTAAGGTGAGCCCACTTCCTACTTCTTCATCCTCTACTACTTGCCATGTAGTATGGGGTGTTCTCTTCACAAAGTTCATAACCTAGTGAAAGAATAGCTTGAGTTAGTGTCTCCCCGACGTAGATCATCTTCGGCCTCGAAGTTTTCGAAGCAAGCACGTTCGTTTCTTCAACGGAGCCTCTCTAGAGTCCGGACCTTGAGATCGCAGCGGAGGGGACTTCTACACGGAGCTATTTGAAGTGAAGGACAGGTCTACAAAGGTTGTATTCCCGCACTCTTTATATATTGCAAAGTGTTTGCATATTGTTATCCGTATATTTCTAGTACGCGATCTATGTTAGGGTTATCTAAATCGGCAAAATTTTAATTTGGCATGGACGATACCACCCGAAACCTTGCTGCCGTCGTAGGTAACCCGTCAGATGTTATGTGTTGCTGTGATATGTTATACTGGATCATCGTGTTTTGAATAGCCGGGTTTTCTTTATGTGAGATGAGAGTTTTTCATTTTCATTCATGTAAAAGCTTATATGTAATATTCTTTTATTGGGGCACTTCCGGATTGAGGATGATGTTACCATTGATGTATATTATTTACATTTCCGCATTAGGATAGACCCAAGGCTGGGAGCACAAGTAACCAGGTTTTAGAGTCCAGTGGGAGACCATCTCAAGGAGTTGAGACCGGGTCTCCTAACTCTAGAATTGGTAGGGTTTCTTGCCGCTCTCGTAAGGGTCTAGGGTTGTAGGTTTGGCTATTCGTCGCGACCGTGGAATCCGTGTTTTTACTGGCTTAATTTAATGCACGGAATTCCTATTATATCCAATATTTCATATGTGTATCTTCTACTGCTGATATTCTGTGATGTGATCACTTGATATTCTGAGACGAATTCTTATATTATATATATGATATATAATAAATATTGTTGCTTTCGTTTCTTTTGTGATGCTCAGGAAGCATAATTGATGGGACTTCATTAATGAGATTAATGAAATAAAAGAAACCTAAAGATGTTGTAGAATCTTGTTTTAAAAACTGGTACATCTAGTTCTTGCTTAGCATAACGGTATTCCTTGTAGAATATCTGTTGGGAATTCACCCACGCGCGCAAATGCGTATGTTTTGGAAATGGAAACGTTTTAAGGAAATGGATGCGCACGCGAGATCGTTCTCGTTTTAAAATTTATAAACCACAGGTGCACAGCGTATTGTAGCAAGCCGGTAAGTACGGGTCGATCCGCAGGGAATTGTGTATTTGGTCTTGTTGTTTAAGGTTCAAAAAATAAAGAATTGGTTGGTTTGTCACTAAAATAAAAAGAATACAAAAACAAGAAAACAAAGAAAACAATTCAAGAAAGAAGTGGTTGTGGCTTTGGCTCGGAAGGTCGAATCGCGACGATTCCTTCGACGCTCCCTTGATCATGAGTTGTCCGTCCTTACGTCGATCCCAGCATGAAGCATGACTTATCAAGGCGGTTGCGGAGCACAAATCATCAAATTCCGAGATTCGCCGCAAAACACGAAATGAGTCCGTTTTGTTCACTTATCGTTTGTATGTTCAAGCTTGAGGTATCTATACTAAGCACGAGGGTTAGCAAGTATACCACAACATCAAAAACACAAATTAGAGAGTGAAAGCAAATGATTTTATTATTGAGTTTGCTAAGTGTTTGTGATAGTATATAGTATATGAAACCAAGAGATTTGTCAAGTCACTTAATCACAAAATACCATATCTAAACCTAGCAACCTTAACACTAAATTGATTTTAATTAAACATTGAAATGGGGAAAGGGAGTGAATATGGTATATGAGGAGGTTACAAAGTAACCATGTTTCAAAATACCATACCACATCAATACATAAACAATTTCTAAGTTAGAATCATATATATAAGCACATTAAATACTAACAAGAGGAGGAGGAGGCAATGCCTTTCATCTCATTTCCTCACCATCACCACAACCAAAGAAAGATTAGTTACACATAGTAATAGCAAAAGAAAGCAAGTAAGAAAAAGAATAAAAGAAACAAAGCAAAAACAAAAGCAATATTATTAACACTTGAAGTTGAGTTAAAAGATATTGGTAACTTGTTCAACCTCCATAATGAAGTTCTTAAGGGAAAGCTTCAAGAGGGAAGAAGAAGAAGAGACCAAGTAAAGCTCACACAACTCTCAAGCCTAAACTAAAAATGAAAACAAAAATAAACAATATATGCATACCCTATGTAAGACCCCTTCCCTTGCTCACTGATCTGGCTTTTATAGGCACCAAAAAAGATTAAACAAGTAATAAAAATAAGGTGATTGAATTAAACCCACCCGCACGACCCTTGACGCAAGCTAACAAAGTCGCACGACTACCCTAATCCAATCGCATCACATGCTGCATATAAGCACTAAATCAGCTTCCGCACACTACGCCTTGACACAGGCCAACAAACGTAGCACGAATACTAAAATAGCTCTTATCTGAAATGACGGAAGGCTACGCAAGTTTTTAAGAAAACCATGAGCGTAATGAACTTGATATCGTTGCAGAATCTAGTAATTTTGAAAATGAGTGTTTTTTAGGGTTTTGCTAGTTTCGCTAAAGAGGTCACTCCCGGTGAAGGGATCTCAGCTCTTTCCTCATCGAATGAGATGCAGGATATTCAGGAATACCACTATGCAAAGAAAGAACTAGAGAACCAATCAAAAACAAAACCGAGTGGGTTGTAGCATTTTCTAGTTTCGCTAATGAGGTCACTCCCGGTGAAGAGATCTCGGCTCTTTCCTCATCGAATGAGGTGCTGGATATTCATCAAGGAATACCACTATGCAAAGCAAAAACTAGAGCTACCCTTCTTGAAAGTTTGATTCTACAACATCTTCAGATTTCTTTCTTTTCATTAATCTCATTAATAAAGTCCCATCATTTAATGTTTCCTAAACATTACAGAAAGTGAAACGAAAATAGAATGTACGCTTATGCCATCCGCATTCGCCACTGGGCCCCGTCATGCACCGTTAGGTTACTTAACTACCGGCAGAGCGAGGGCTGGACTAGCACGGGTGCAAAACATAAGCAACGTTTATTATATATCATATATATAATACAACATTCGTCTCACGCAGTTATATGATCACATCACAGAACCAAGCAGCAGAAGCAACATATGAAATATTGAATATATTAGGATTTCCGTGTTTTAAATTTAGCCAGTAATGTAAAACACGGATTCCACAGTCGTGCTGAATAGCCAAACCCACGTCTTATAGACACCTACGAGAGCGACAAGTAACCCTACCAATTCTAGAGTTAGGAGACCCGGTCTCAACTCCTTGAGATGGTCTCCCATTGGACCGTAGAACCCGGTTACTTATGCTCCCCGCCTTCGGTCTATCCTAATGCGGAAAAATAAATAATATACAATAGTGGTGACATCATCCTCAACCTGGATGTGCTCCAATAAAAGAATATTACATACAGATTTTACATGAATGAAAATGAAAAACTCTCATCTCACATAAAACCCCCGGCTATTTAATCACGACGATCTAATAAAACATATCAGCGACACATAATATCACATATCATCAACATAAGTAAATATGCGTATCCCAAATTCCGTTAATATATAGCAACGAGATTCGGGATACCCCATGTATTACACTTACGGTCGCAGAAAAGAAATATAAAACTGCAATAATTAGAATCTGTATATCCTTAGACATCATAAACCCGAAATATCTCATATTCCGAATTTCATGCCTAACTCTATAAACCCCGCATTTTAGTCTCATATAAAAAACTCTTTTCAATAATTTAGTCGGGTAATTCAACAAGATTCCCGACTACCCGATCGAATACACGTCGGAAACTATAGTAGATGGCCGCACCCCCGATGCTGTCGACCAAGTGCACTTAGGCAGAACACCGTGGACGTGAGCACCCGAGTGGGTGCTATTGGCAACGGGGTTCTCCTACAGTCACTTGGTTAGGGCAATAGGGCGAGGCTATCTTGTAAAGTTATTCGGCGAGTATTCGCATAGATACGCGATTCCGACAGAGTTTCGATACGAATCAAAACTTCGTGGCAATCGATCTACCGAGACTAAAACGCTAGATTTATAAACACTAACTATTTTTCACAAAACTAATTAAATGTGGATTCCAATTATTGCGTCAATATCAAACTTAAACCCGAAACAATGTTAAAAACACGAGTACGAAACACTCTGTATTATCCCCTAAACAAAATTAATATCACATGTAATTTTGGACTAATCAAACAATACCTGAAACCCCAAAATCAAGTCCATAGAACACCAAAAAAATTTGAGCCAAAAATATGCAAAGTGGACCAGCGATGCCGGTTTTTCGAGGGTTTTCACCGGGTCAAAAATATTGTTTTGGCCCCGAATTTTTCCAGTGTTCTAGTTGTATCACACACAATATTCTGCATTTGTTTAAATAATTTTTACAGATCATTTGAAAATTGACAGAAACTTGATTTTGGGTTCGGGTGTTTCGGAGTTTTTCGGTTTCCTGATTATAATTACATCGTCTAATATTCTAGTTTTGGCTCTGATACCATGAAAGTCTACCCTAGCACCGTCATGAGGTTTTAATGACATCAAGCATGCCAAATTCAAATTTTTATAGGTGCTAAGCTAGAATAAACAAGATCTTTAACTTGATTATTAGGGTTTTAGTTTGATATCAAATAAAACTATAAGAAGTGAAGATGGCTATACTCTCATAGATCGAGTCCTTCACTTCACATGCTCCGTGTAGTAGTCCCGCGACTCCACTAGGCTCCACTTGAGGGTTTGGACGAGCTTCCTCCATTGACCTTCATGCCGAAGATGATCCACGCGAAGTCCTTCCAACTCAAGCTATCTCTACACTAAACTCTTTTAGTGTAGAAAACACGCTACACTTGATCGCTAATCAAGTGTAGGATTGTGAAGAGGGGGGTTTAGAAGCTCACTAGTTTGTGTTCGAGCATCAAGATTCACATCACATGTGAGGTTTGAAGCTTGAACCATGGTGGCATGAAGAAGAGAAAGAAGATGAGAGCAAGAGAGCAACAATGAGAGTAACTAAAGAACGAGCTCTAGTGTTGAATCAAATGAAGTGAATGAATGGCAACCCTTGACCCCCACTCATTCAAGCATAGAAAATAACAATATAAAATTGCAACCATGCTTGAATAGTGAGTCAAGATGAATAAACAAACAATAAAGCCTATGCCTTCATCCATGCTCCTAATTTCCACCTCATTTTCTATTTTCCATAAAATAGAAAAACATGCCATGCTTCATAACACACACACACATATTATATATTAATATATATATATATATTATGAAGAATAATTAGTGAGCTAATGATATTAGTTAAGATATAAGTATATCACATATAATATATATCACATTATTAAATAAACACTTGATTTAATAATCCGGTTATATCATATATCACCGACTAATATCATTTATCTATGTATCACATTACCAAATCAGCACTTGATTCGATAATCTTGTTATATCACATATAACTTAACTCTATAACAGATAACTGCCAGATTACAATACGGTATCACATACACATATTTAATCAAGCCCACACACATATCACATATGTGTCCTACTTTGTTTCGCTTGAACCAGGGAACTTCTGTGCGGGACTCTAAAGACTCGTCAATACGCCAGCAGTAGGTGATGACCACATCAGTCACCTACAAGCCGTCGGCGGTACTAGATGGACGTAACGGTTACCCGGGTATTGAGCGATATGAAGATCAACAAGCAAGCCTGTCCATACTCTCCATGAAGCCTATCAGTAACACTACCGTACAGTCCGGTCTCTTCGTCTGATATGTTGCATATCATGTCTAGGGGTGGTAAATGTTAGACCCCAGTAACGTTATAAGTCATGCCGATGTCTGGCCTATAAAGATTTGAGAAACTACTGATAACTCTTATCAGTAAATCTCAGCAGCAGACCTGGCCAAGGACTTCCAGTTATAGCTAATCGAGCATAGCGCAACATCAACCCCCAATACCGGGAGAGACGAAACCCTCCTATCACTCATTGCCTCTATGTGACTCAGGACTGTACCCAAAATCCACCTGTTTGTGCAACTCCTCTTGAGCGTGGTAGGGAGGAAATCAAAGCACGGTAGGAGCCACACAAGACTCTATGACGATCTCGGGTCTACAGACTAATCTGTACCAGTGTCACCAGAGGACTGCTATCTAACGATAGGTATACTACCAACTAGGAGTCCTCGGCGAGTCCTGTTCAGTATACCCATTCTCCAATGAGCACATGTGTACAATCTTTGATGTCACACACCAATGGTTGTGGGATCAACCATCGCCCTCTTAGGGACAAGAAACATACACACTAGTCTACTCTGGAATATTGATGCCCTAGTCTCGATATTCCTTCGACTAGGAACTGATTAAAGGATGTACTTTTGGACCACCCTGGCCCCACTAGTATGATCTCATCATAATCCTGGTAGTCAAGTACATATCCTAAGGGCTTTATCAACATGTAAGAGAAATACAGTATAAGTACCAGTCTACATGTTAAGATAAAGGTAACCTGCTAGCATATTATCACGTCGAGCAGGAAAGTATGTCCAAGCATCCACTATATCAACAATAATAGCCTCTAGGGCATACATATTCCTAACACTTTTAATCGGACAGTTTGTTAATACTAGCCGGTTTTAAAGATAGCCAGGTTATCACTTTTTTGATTAAATGTGAGCTAGTATTATATCTCTCTTTTAGGATCACTTTTTTCATTATTCGTATTTTGACAAAATACGGTATTTATACGAAACGGTTATTTGTATAAATACATGTATTTATGTCTTGATATTAATACGGGTATTGGTAGCTTCGTAAAAATATGGGTATTCGTATTTTGATATGAACACGGTATTCGTATTTTGATTCCCCTATGTATTTTGATACGAATACGTGTGTATGTATTTGTAGCATATACTTTTATTAGTGTCTTTGTACATATTTACACACACACACACACACACATGTATATGTGTACAATGAGGTGGCATTATCAACTCTTCTCTTCTCTTCAAGTTTCTCTTGGAAAATGGTAGACTTATGATTCACTATAGCGAGTCACAATCCACTCATATTCTAAAGAGAAAAATAAAGAAAAAATGAGTGTGAGGATAAGGATTGATGATTGATTCTTTTAGCCATACTTGAATAACTTACACCTAAGCTTCTTCTTCCTCTCTTGGTATTTTTTCTATGTTGAGAACAAAGAAAGAAAAATGAGAGAACAACTAGAGATTAGCCACTACAACATCTAGTGATCAATTCTTAGCCAGTCTTGTTCGCTAGTTGCTTCACTTGTGAAGCTAGAGCCTAAGCTAGGTTTTCTTCAAGGTGGATCATCTTCGGCATGGAAGACCGACTCCCAAGCTTGTTCCCGACGACCTAAGAGCTTAGGAAGTGGAAAGAAGATGAAGGACATGACTACAAATGTTGTTATCACAAACCTAGTAGTTAACTCCTTGTTTAGTTTCTAGTTTAGTGTTTGGATTCGATTCTAGGTTGTAGTGTTCGTGCTTAAGTTCAGAAAATTTTCATTTTGTACTCGGCACTCGCTTCTAGTTTGCAACACGAGCATGAGCGTTTACCTACATGACGGTCCTTCTTCTAGTGTTCGTTTTTATGACAATAGAAACATCCCTTCTTTGTGACTGTTGTCCCCCAGTCTTTTCCTTTCCCTTTTTTAGCACCTTAGTGACACTTCCTTTCGCCTTGGTGGGAGCCTTCTTCTTCTTCCCCTTGGCCTTAGCCTTGGATTTAGAGGAAGATGGTTCACCAACGAGTAGAGCGGGTGTCTCTTTGGATTTCTTTAAGGTTCTCTCTGCTGTCCTCAACATGTTGAGGAGTTTTGGAAGAGTAACTTCCGTTCGTTGCATATTGAAGTTCAATATGAACTGGGCATAGGTGGTGGGTAGGGAATGTAGAATCAAGTCAGTATATAACTCGTTCTCTAACGTGCTACCAAGGCTCCTCAATGAGACTGATCATCTTCGAGACGTGGTCCCCAACAGCTGAACCGATAGCCAACCTTGCTTAATATAGTTTCTTCGAGGTCTTATATCTTGCAATACGAGATTGCTCTCCATATAAGTCTTTAGTATGGAGGAGGATGGAAACTAGGCCCATCTTCTCATGTCATTTCTGATGTTCATTATCCATGGAGGACAGCACGAGACATTTTGCTTTTGAGTGATCTAGATCCCAAGTCTTACGAACTCCAATGTTCATGACTATGGAATCAGGACTTAGGACAGCGGGGGCTTTAGCCGTGAGGACATACGCCATCTTTTCATAAGTAAGGGCCATTTGGACATTCCGTAGCCAATCTTTATAATTCAACCCTGTAAGTATATTTTTATCTAGTAGCAACTTTAGTCCAGTCATGATGGTCGCTGCAATTAGGAGAGAGAGAAGAAACAGTCAGCATATGCTCTTGCAAATTTAGATTGGTTATTAGTTTATCTAAACAAGATGGCTCCCACTGTTTCCTCAAATTCTCCTCCAAACCTTAAAAGAAGAATTAGTCGGGATTAATCACACCTTACAAGTTCGCTTATCTTTCATCCAGGCTAGTATTGGTACTTCGGAGGGAGGTCCCCCGTGCTTTCGCATGGACCCAATTAAATAATCCCGTTTTTCCAGAGGCATTACCTTGTTAACACATTTCTAGACACCTACTTGATTAGCTAATTATAAAGTGAAAAACTTTCATGAAGAGTAGCTGATACTCACAGTAGAATAAGGACACAACTATCATCGTGAGTTAATTTTGAAGGAAGCCAACCAAAACTACCATACTCCAGATGGAACGCAACACCAACAAGTTTTCTGTATATTTGAAACTCCCGATGTCGTTTTTGCCCCAAGCGCTTATGACCTTGACGAAGGCCAAAATATCGTAAATCACAAGTCATGTTTAACCCGTCATTGTCCTAGTTAACCTAGATCCATTCTTACAATCCCTTGATGAAGGCCAAAATAGATGTACGTCTGTCCTAGATTAATGCATCTATCTATGCTACAGATAAATATCCACTAGCTACCAAATAGTATGCCTTGGCAAATGTCAAAATACATAGCTTGAATATAAGTGGATGCCAATCTGAAATGACGGAAGGCCACGGATATTTTTTGGTGAAAACCATGAACATAATGAACTTGATATCGTCGAAGGAACCGAATAGTTTTTAAAAGGAGTGGTTTAAGCTCCACATTTAAAAGTTGTTTTTAAAGAAAACCGAGTGGTTTTATAATTGTTCCAACGACGTCAAAAATTATGTTTGTTTCTTTGCATTAATTAAGATTAATGCGGTCCTATCAATTAACCTTATTATTGCAGAAGAAACGAAAATAGAACGTACACTTATGCTATCTGCATTCGCCACAGTGTCCCGGTCTTCACTATAAGGTTACTTAACTTACAGCAGCGTGGGGACAAGACTAGCACGGATGTAAAACAAAAGAAATGTTTATTTATATAAATAATATATATCACATTCATCTCACGCAATAGTATCCAATCACATAAAAGCGGAAGCAACACATATTAAATAGAGGATATAGTAGGATTTTCGTATTTTCGTTTAATCCATTTGCAAAAATGCGGATTCCACGGTCGTGATGAATAGCCAAGAACCCATATCCCTAGACCCCTACGAGCGCGGATAGCAACCCTATCAATTCTAGAATTAGGTGACCCGGCTCCCCAAGATGGCCACCTGTTGGATTGTAGAACCCTGCTGCTTGTGCACTCCACCTTGTGTCTATTCTAAATACATGTAATATAAAATAAAAATACAACGGTGATTACAACCTCAACCCAGAATTGCCCTTTAAAAGAATAATATTACATCACAAAGAATTGTTACATGAATGAAAAAGAAAACTCACATGTAAACACCCATGGCTATTCAATCACGACGATCACATCTATTCCATAATCACAACTCAAACAAGATATGTGAAACCACTTCTAATCGACGTATAGCAATTAGCCAACGTTTGCAAACACATATACAAATGAAAATTGAATCAACGATGCTATAATTTTGATTTAGAAACATTCTGTGTTGCCCATATACAAAGATAACATTAGATGAAATCTAGAAAAAAAGAAGTATACCAAAAACCCTAAATCCAAGTAACCAAACTACTGTACGAAGCATGAGACCAAAAGTCATAGCAAGTCCGCAAATTGCGGTTCAAAATAATTTTTCTGCCGAAAAACTAATGAATTATGGTCCCGTTCTTCTATAGTGCTAATATTATACTATGTATAGCTCACTGCAATACTCCAAATTTTTTTCCGATACCAAAATTTTTTATACAGAAACTTGGATTTGAAGTTTTAAAATACAGAACTATTTCGGTTTCGAAATACAAGTATCGTCTGTTAGATATAGTGCCCTCAAGGAAATTATTGTGGTTGCAGGTAGGCGATTGAAGAAGGACCTATACAGGTAGAACGGTCTTACTCGAAATGATAGTATACTATCTGGTTTTTCTTTATCCTTAATATGTATACGTTTTACTTATTATTACGTATCGCTAATACATAATATTGAAGCTCGTAGGATTCTTTCTGGACTACCTGCATTATGACAACGATCATATACGTGAGAGCTGAGTAGTCCATAATCACATCCTTAAATGTCCCTAGTCGTGGAAGTATCGAGACTGGGCATCGATATTCTGGAGTAGACTAGTGTATACATTTTGAGACCCCAACGAGGGCCGGTGGCCAGTCTCCCAAGCCATTGGTGTTGTATCACCTAAGATACTATACAGGTGCTCAATGGAGGTGAGTACACCGGACGGACATGCCGAGAACTTCTAGATGGTAATATATCTATCGTTAGATGGAAGTTCTCTGGTGGCATGAGTATAGGTTAATATTTTGATCTGAGATCGTCATTTGTCTCATGTGAGTTCCTACTGTACTTAGATTATTACCCTAACAAAGCTCAAGAGGAGTCATGTAAATAGGTTTTAGTTGGGTACAGTCCCGAGCCATATGGAGGTAGTGATCGATTGTCGGGGATTCATCTCTCCGGGTATTATGAATCGATGTTGCGCTGTGTTCGGTTGGCCATCACCCAAAATTCGTGGCCATAGTGGATGAGATTTACTCATAGAAGTTCAGTAGTTTCTTGGTTGAAGACGAGCTTAACTCTGGCATGATTTATCGGGTTATTAGGGGTCTGACGTGATCTACCCTCTAGAACCGGTATGCGATACTCTTAGAAGAAGAAACCAGACTATACGGAGATTGTCACATTCAGGCTCAGTAGAGTACACGGACTTCATTGTCGACCTCCCTTTCAGCATATACCTGAGTAGCCGTTACGTACAACTAGTACCGCCGACGTGCTTGTGGTTATAAATTTATCCAGTAATCACTGTCAGCCTATTGTCGAGTATTTAGAGTCCCACATAGAGGTTGTTTCCGGTTCAGGCTATGATGTATATGACATATGTCGATACACATAGGGTTCCGATTAAATACGTGTACAGCCTATACGGACTTTAATCGGACGGTTGATAATACTAGCCGGTTTAGGATTAAGCCGGATTATTAAATCAAGTTTTGATTTATTAATTTATGTATATATATATATATATTTGATATATATTCCAGTATTATTGTTCACTATTCATTTTCTCTCTCTTGTCTATTCATATTTTTGTATGAATACGCGTATATGTATTTTAATACGTATACCGAGAAGTATTTCGTATTTATGATAAATACTTTTAGAAGGAGGAAATCTTATTTGTGAATATTCATGATAATGAGGTAGCTAGGTGAGGTAGTTTTGAGCAAGGTTGTGGATTGTAGTGAGGGATGGGTTTCATTTGTTTAGTACAAATAGTTGAGATATTTTCTTTGTTTGGTTAAAAAAGATATATGAAGCTATTATCTCTTTATTCAAATAATTAGTTCATTTTGTGATGGATAGATTATTGCTCCTCCTTCTCCTTCTTCTTCATATCTCTCTTAAGCTTTAGGTTTTGGGAGAAAATTATAGTGGAGGATTCTTACATCCCCACTCTCCATTCCTAGCGAGCTTGGAGCGTCGGTTGTTTCATTTGGTGAAACTGGAGCTTAGATCGGTTCCCTCGGGTGGATCATCTTCGGCAAGAGCGGTCGCTATTCAATTTTATTCTCGACGGTCTATAAGAAGCTTGGAGGGGACTTCCACAATTTGGTGGACACGCATCAAAGGTTGTATTCCCAAAACTTTGCATGCTAGATTGCCAGTTTTGGTGTTTGGAAGGATCGCTTGGGATTTGTTTCTAGTGTACTCTTAAAAATATTTTGTTTTTTGGTTCCGCATTAGCCGCGGCTGCTGTGGCGAGGGCACTAGGAACTTTCAATGGTATCAAAGTCAACCCAAACACAAGAACTAGTTTAGACAATGCGATAGTTTCAAAACCGAAAGTTTTCATTAACTAATTCCAAGTATCCAAGTTTCTGTTGGGATTTTCAAAGACTTTTAAAAAAAATTTAAACAAGTGCAGAAGTCTCTTCTTGATGTATAAATTACCTAGAACAAAAGCGAGACCAAACCATCGAGGAAAAACCGCCAGAATTGGGATTTTTCCTGACATGGGCGGTTTTGTATTTTTTGATTGGCTCTATTTTTCTTCAGTTTCTTGGATACGTAGAATTAGGAATTTTAGACTTTTTTGATTTTGCCCAGATTTTGTTTTGCTATATTTTTCATTTGGGCAATCATGGAAAAACTTTCGATCGAAATTTTGGCATTATTTAATGGTCCGCTTGTTCGTGTGTGTTGTTAAATGTTGTCTAATTGCTATATACTCAAGTAGATGGGATTGCACACTTCTTGTTCTACTTGTTTCTGTGATGTGTGTGTGTGTGTGTGTGATGGTTTAGCCGGATTTTCGTCTTGGATAGCCCCTCATGTGTTTGCTTGTACAATTTTGGTTTATTATGTTGTATTCATTTATTTGGGACGAGCTCCAACTTGTGGCCGCCGTTTCCGTATTATGTATATCCTTTTATTGGGGCACGACCAGGATGCGGTTGATGTCACCATTGTATATATTACTTTTCTGTACTAGGATTAACCTAAGAGAAGTGCTCGAGTAGCTGGGTTCTAGAGTGCAGTAGGTGGCCAACTCATAGAGTTTAGACTGGTCCACCTCGCTCTAGAATTGGCGGGTTGCACGCCGCACTTGTAGGGTTATAAGATCGACCAGCGGAGGAGTTCCCAAGTTATCGGATTCTAGAAAGCGACGGGTGAACGACTCATATTATTGAGGGCATGTTACCCAATTTCTAAAATTGGCTGATTGCTTGCCGCACTCGTAGGGGTTGTAACGCCTTGAAAAGTCGTTTTGGTGTTTTCCCGTAAATCGGTGAAAATTTGGTATTTTTCCGTAAATCGTCTTTTTTGTTATTTTGCATTTTAGGCCTAATTATACCTAATTTGGATAGGTAATTGGTAGTTTTTAGTAGCTAATGAGTTACTTATAAATTTCTGGTCATTTAAAATTTTTCCCTAATTTTTCAATTTTTAATATTATTTTAAGCCGGTAAAAAAAATACATTAAATTAGCGATAAATACTAATTTAAATGGGCTAATTTTTATCTTTAAAATCATGTTAATTAAAATCTAGTTGTAATATAAATTTTTGTTATTTTATTTCAAGTTTTAATGGGGTTTTATTATGGAAAACAAAAATATATTTATTTTGAACTAAAACTTGCAAATATGGTATTGTGGGGGGTCTTTTTGCATAGAATTTTTTTGTAAATCTCTCACACTCATTCCTCTCCTCTTGTGGCCGGCCCCACCACAGCAAGAAACCCCCATCCATTTTGACTTCAACTCTTGTGATGAAATGATATGTGAAGGATTAAAATATAGTAATTGGAGAGTGGGTTTTTGTTGTTTGATTGGTCTTTTGACTTTGAAAATTATCCCCAACACCCACACCACTCCTTCCCATCCCCTTGCAGCCGAGAATTTCTGCAGTTTATAGAAGCCCCCACCCTCTTCTTGTCTCATCTCTTTTCATCATCAAATTTCATCAAAAATTGCTCCAAAAATCCAAATCAAACCTCAAAATTTCAAGCCATTCTTCATCCCATTCTCCTTAGCCTCTCTTGCTTGGATCATAGTGCTATGAAGCCATCATTGGAGGCAAATTCTTCTTGCTAGATCTCTAGATATTGAGGTATAATTTCTACCCATTTAAGTTCTTATGGTTAGAATTCTTTAATTGAGTTGTTTTAGTGTTAATATTAGTGCTAATTTCATTCTAGGTTTTTAAAGTTAATGGTTTAAGTTTAACTTGGGTTTTAGAAACCATTATTTAGTTAATTAAATCTATTTTGCTATCTAGTTGTTTACTAACCCAATCAATGAGGTTACTTTGCTTAAGTAGCTTCATATTATGCTAATCTAAGTTAATCTAGTGTGAAATTTTGATTGTAATTGCTAATTACAAAAATCAAGAAAGGGGTTTGTGTATGGAAATAGGTTTTGAAGCATGGTTAATGTGTTGTATTTATAGTGTTTGTGCCTAACTAGTTGTGTGGTTGGATGTTTTAATTGATTGTGGTCTTTTTTGTCGCAAATCGGCGATGTTGCACCGATTTTGGAATGTAAATGCTTACTAGTTTTTTTATAAAATTATGTGATGAATCATTTGTGATATCTTGATGATTGTATTGATATCTCCTATGACTTTTAGGGTGTGTGAATGCAGATTTTTGGTGCTATCGGGTTTTAGCTTTTCCGGGCGCCCATAACGACGGTTATAGTCAGTTTTTGTGATTTTCGTGTGTGTTCCGCGCACCTTGTGCACGTTGTGCCTAACTCGTGATCGTTGATGTTTTCGTTTGAGATTTGCGTTGTTTCATGATATGTAACCTTATGTTTAGTATTGGTGCAAATTCCAGCTTCGGTCGCGGAGACTTCGGACGCGGCACGAAGAGGGAAAGCGGTGATTGGACGTAGCTAGCTGGGGATTCCGGTGAGTAGATGTAACATCTACGGGGGACTATCGTTTGGATGGCGCAAGTCGCCCGATAGTTTAAGTAGTTAAATATTTCTAGTAATATTAGTAACAGCATCCATGCTTTATTTGACATACATATACGAACCCATTTTATAGAATACCTGTACCATTCCCAGGGTTTTTATATGCAGCACGAGCACTATTCATGCGTACACACACGCCCTGGTAATTGCCATGCCACCACACTAGATAACCTATAATTTGAAACCTTTTACTATAATTGATGCTTGAACCAGTGCTATTGCCCTTAAATCCTTAAAATGAAATCGTAGGATTGCTATTCATGTGCATGTACCTCATCATATTATTCTTTCATGCCTAGTCTATTAATCATAAATCGCAACTTGATTATTGATACCATATGCATTAATTATCATTAACATATGCACTTATGACGATTTCTTGAGATTTTATGATATTTCTGGATTTCGGGGGAAAGCCGCGAAATTTCTAAGCTTATTACCTTTTTAAAATATGTAAATTGCTGTTTTCTAGTGATGTAAGTGTCGTCCACCATGAGTTTGCTGTGGTTTTCGAGACCCGTTTCGAGGAGCTGGATGAACCGTTTCGGATACATGGTGGGCCCGGTAAGGTACCCCAGGGCGAGAAGGTCGTGTTGTTGACGTTGAGCCTGGCAGGGGATAGACTACCTACCGGTGACTGTTTTGGAACGGTGGATATCCAGAGGATACCGACCTTGGCCGCGAGATGATGAGATATTGATATTTGAGATGGGTCAGCCGGACGGCTGAGGCAAGAGATACTATGATATGGATACATGAGATTGAGACAGTTTTGAAGTGTCGATGCTAGACACAGATTCTTGTTGATTCTATTGGTATTGTGCTGATATTTCAAAAGAGATTCCTGAAGGAAAAATATGATTTCTTATACTTACACATTCAGATCACGAGTTGATTCATATTGCATACATACCTGCTAGTACATTCATCTTGCATACATACCTGCTAGTATATCCTGCCATACCTATATTATAGATGCTAGGATGCTTGCGATAGCCTCTATAGATGTTATTTATTAATCACCCCCATTGTGCCACAGCCTTTTGCAGGTCCGCTCCGTCAGTACAGTAGCGGCGGGCGCACTTGCTTCTTTTGCCTCTTTTGCCTGGACTCGAGGCTTTTGCTCGTAGGTGGATTGTATTATTATTTTTGTACCACCTTGTATATTCTTTGTATCTAGAGTACTCCATCTACTGTATCTACCAGTATTGTTGTATATTGACCTAGAGACGAGACTGTGAGATTTGTGGGCTTTTTATGCTATATTTTGGGGTCGAGCTCACTTGAGTCGACATGCTGTTTTACTTGTGCTTCTTATGTTTATTTATGCACATTGCTGATTTATATAGCGTGGGATTTGTTACCGCCTTGTGGCGAAGAGCTAGCTCCCGCTTGGGGATGCCTTATTTGTTGTATTCATATATATTCTTGTTGTACCCATTTTGGGGGCCAGTATTTACAAAGGAGACTCTGCCGAAATTTTTGGAAAAATTGATATTGTTTTTAAAAAGGTTTGATATGACTTATTTGATAAACTCGCTTTCAATTGATTGGTTTTCCTTCACTCTTCTGCTTTTTGGTTTTGATTTCTGGGCTTTGGCTTACTTATTTTACGGACGTCTTGAGACGTTTCATAACTTAAGTGCCAGTCACGTTCCGTACTCTGCGGGTCGTGACAAAGTTGGTATCAGAGGGATATGTTTTACCTTTTTGAGTGTAGGATGACCCTTGGTAGATGGAGTAAGTGACTTAAGCAGGGTAACGTAGCGTGCGTATGTCCGCGGCATACTTGCGATACGGTACTCCGCCTAGGTGACTTTAGGATACACTTGCTTGAAATTCCTTCTTCAATTCCGTGTATCTTATGATTCTATTGCACTGTTCTTATCATCCTGTTCTTGTAACAGCCACTATGCCGCCGAAGGCTACGAGAGCGCAGAGGGCTGCCGCCCGAGATGAGATCCGAGCAGGCTCGTCCGAGATGAGGACCGAGCAGGGTGGTATACCTACGCCTCAGGGATAGACTGATCCGCCTTCCCTAGGCCGCATGGACAGGCTAGAGTCTGGTATGGAGGAGCTACGACAGATGATGGGAGGTATGCAAGAGTTACGACAGATGGTGGGATCCCTAGTAACGGCCGGTCG
Organism: Agapanthus africanus; assembly: GCA_030015575.1. NCBI lineage: Eukaryota > Viridiplantae > Streptophyta > Magnoliopsida > Asparagales > Amaryllidaceae > Agapanthus > Agapanthus africanus. The sequence goes on from JASDDO010000029.1 coordinate 306,282,443, forward strand.
CGCACCGAGATCGGAGGACGTACCTACCACATCACAGACTACCATGGTGCCTGCTGCCCAGACAGTTGCGACTACCACCACTGTGGCTATCCCAGTATCGCTACATGATTTCATGAGGCTGAGACCTCCATTCTTCACGGGCACCGATGCAGTAGAGGATCCGCAGACATTTCTTGACAGTTTAGCCAGGATCTTCCGTTCGCTCAGATGTTCTGACGATCGATGGGTGGAGCTTGCGAGTTTCCGTCTAGAGAGCCTTACGCAGACATGGTGGGAGTCAGTCTTGACAGGTCGAGCTGCAGGTCTACCGCCTATGACTTGGGTGGAGTTTACAGCAGTCTTTCTAGCTCGTTTCCTCCCAGAGAGCGTTCGTGACGCTAGAGCTCATAGATTTGAGGCCTTGATCAAGACTTCAGGGATGATAGTGTCTGAGTACGATGTCCAGTTTATGCAGTTGTCCAGATATGCTCCGTATCTGGTGGATACTGAAGAAAAGATAGTGAAGAGGTTCGTGCAGGGACTTGACACCCAGCTATTTCTTGCTATTGGCACCCAGCACTTCGACACCTATTCAGCTGCTATGGATACAACATTACGGATGGAGGCACGCATATCACAGACTTCGGCCATTTCTGGGCCGAAGAGGATTCGCACCGATGTGCCGTCGCAGAGGCAGCGCGCCAGATTCTTTTCGAGAGATAGGCCTGGCAGAGGATTTGGACGGGGTCAGTTATATGGTTCATATCCACAGGGACAGCAGCCGTCGCCAGGATGTTATGGGTGCGGGAGTCTGCACCATCGTATCAGGGACTGTCCAGCGAGACGACAAGGAGCGGCGACAGTGCCACATGTTACCCTACCACCATCACCACCTCCTCCTCAGAGAGCCCTACCTCCTATCACTGGCGATGCTCCACGACAGTTCGATGAACCCAGAGGCCGTGGACGTGGCCGTCCGATCCAGAGAGGACGAGGAGGCCGAGGCCGAGGCCGAGGACAGCCAGTTATTGGTAGGGGTCAGGCCCGAGTTTTTGCTTTAACGCCGCAGGATGCGCAGGAATCCAACGCCGTTGTGACGGGTACCTTGCCAGTATGTTCTTTCGACGCGCGAGTATTATTCGACCCAGGTTCCACACATTCGTACGTATCTACACACTTTGCACCGATGTTGGGCCATGAGTCATCGTCGTTAGATCAGCCGCTTGTTGTTATTACCCTGGTAGGCGAGTCATTTGTCGCTCGTTTTGTGTTTCGTTTGTGTTTCGTTCGTATCGGGGAGAGGGATTCGTCGGTTGATTTGATTCTCCTCGATATGTTGGACTTTGATGTGCTTCTGGGCATGGACTGGCTGGCCACTTGTTATGCATCGGTGGACTGCCGTGAGAAGGCAGTCAGATTTAGCTTTCTGGGAGAGCCAGTCCTTGTTATTCAGGGAGACAGCAGCGTCACCCTTCCCAGCTTGATTTCGTCTCTTCGCGCTGGTCAGCTCTTGCGGAAGGGATGTCAGGGATTCTTAGCGTATATTTGTGATACTCGAGCTACAAAGGTTCTGTTGGACCGGGTCCCGATTATTTGTGAGTTCCCTAATGTTTTCCCTGACGAGCTGCCTGGGCTACCGCCTGAGCGCGATGTTGAGTTCTGCATCGATTTGATTCCCGTCTCGGGGCCTATTTCTATACTGCCTTATCGGATGGCCCCGGCGGAGCTTAGAAAGCTGAAGGATCAGTTGCAGGATTTGTTAGATAAGGGGCTTATTCGACCTAGCGTTTCCCCATGGGGTGCTCCTGTCCTGTTCGTCAAGAAGAAAGATGGCAGTTTGCGTTTGTGTATCGACTACCGCCAGCTGAACAAAGTTACCATGCGGAACAGATATCCTTTGCCATGCATTGATGATTTGTTCGACCAGCTTCAGGGTGCGGGATATTTCTCGAGGATCGATTTGCGATCAGGATACCATCAGCTACGAGTTCGACAGGAGGATATACCGAGGACAGCTTTCCGCACGCGCTACGGCCACTATGAGTTTTTGGTGATGTCGTTCGGACTCACCAACACCCCAGCAGCATTTATGGATTTGATGAACCGTATATTCAGGCCGTATCTCGACTTGTTCATCATCGTGTTCATCGACGATATTTTGGTGTATTCCCGGAGCCGAGAGGAGCATGAGCAGCACTTGCGGATTACGTTGCAGATTTTGAGGGAGTACCAGCTGTTCGCAAAGTTCTCCAAGTATGCATTCTGGCTTGACAGCGTTGGTTTCTTGGGCCACGTGATTACGAGAGATGGCTATGTGTGGACCCGAAGAAGATCGAGGCTGTTCAGCAGTGGCCCAGACCGACATCAGTTACGGAGATCCGCAGTTTCTTAGGCCTGGCTGGCTACTACAGGTGATTCATTCAGGATTTCTTCCGTATTGCTGCACCTTTGACCGGATTGATCCGGAAGGGAGTTCCTTTCGATTGGACGGAGGAGTGCGGGCACAGTTTCCAGCAGCTACGGACTTATTTGACTACGGCGCCGATATTATCTTTGCCTTCAGGATCAGGCGGATTCGTGGTTTATTGTGACGCTTCACGAGTGGGGCTAAGGTGCGTATTGATGCAGCAGGACAGGATGATCGTATATGCTTCGCGGCAGTTGAAGAAACATGAACAGAACTACCCCACTCACGATTTGGAGATGGCTGCAGTGGTCTTTGCACTTAAGATTTGGCGACATTACCTATACGGCGAGTCGTGTCAGATATTCACTGATCACAAGAGCTTAAAGCATATATTTCAGCAGCGAGACCTGAATCTCAGACAGCGCCGTTGGATGGAACTAGTAAAGGACTACGATTGCGAGATTTTGTATCACCCGGGCAAGGCTAATATAGTGGCGGATGCTTTGAGCAGGAGGCCCGGGGGTAATCTATCTTGTTTGTGCATAGTATAGAGGCAGTCATCGGCAGATTGGCAGATTTTATGCGACAGCCGAGTTGAGTTCGAGTTCACTCCAACAGGGGGACAGCTTGCGCATGTTCGTGCACGTCCGCAGTTACTTGACCGTATTCGAGAGGCACAGCCCAGCGACGACCGTCTTTCAGAGATCATGGAGCAAATTAGGCAGGACAGAGATTCCGAGTTCATGATCGATGATCAGGGAGTACTGCGATTTGGGACTCGACTTTACGTACCAGATTCTGAGGGACTACGGTGTGAGATTCTTGAGGAGGCGCATAGGTCGACATACAGCGTTCATTTGGGTTCCACCAAGATGTACCACGATTTGCGAGATGTTTACTGGTGGGACGGGATGAAGAGGGACGTCACAGACTTCGTATCGAGATGCCTGACTTGTCAGCAAGTCAAGGCCGAACACCAGAGGCCAGCAGGAGAGTTGCAGCCTTTGCCCATTCCGGAGTGGAAATGGGAGCAGATTTCGATGGACTTTGTGGTGGGTCTACCCAGGACCAGTCGAGGGTATGACTCTATTTGGGTGATCGTGGATCGATTGACGAAAGTGGCTCACTTCCTGCCAGTGAAGACCACTTTCGGTTTTGCTCAGTATGCCCAGATATACATCGACGTGATTGTACGACTGCATGGAGTCCCGACGTGTATCGTGTCCGACAGAGGCACCCAGTTTACCAGCCGACTATGGCAGAGACTTCAGGAGGCATTGGGCACCCGTTTGAGTTTCAGCACAGCATTTCATCCGCAGACCGACGGCCAGTCAGAGCGGACCATTCAGACTCTTGAGGACATGCTCCGAGCGTGCGTTTTAGACTTCGGAGGTAGCCGGGATCATCATTTACCCTTAGTGGAGTTCTCCTACAACAACAGCTTCCAGGATATTATTCAGATGGCACCTTTCGAGGCATTTTATGGGAGGAGATGCAGATCGCCCGTCTGTTGGACAGAGCTCAGCGAGAGCAGTATTTTACGGCCGCAGCTTGTTGAGGAGACGACCGCGAAGATACAGTTGATTCAAGATCGGATGAGAGCGGATCAGAGCAGGCAGAAATCGTATGCAGACAGGCGCCGTCGCAGGCTAGAGTTCGCAGTTGGCGATCATGTTTTTCTGAGTGTCTCTCCGATGAAGGGCGTGATGCGATTTGGGCGAAAAGGAAAGCTTAGTCCCAGATTTGTGGGTCCCTTCGAGATTCTCGAGCGTGTCGGCGCAGTTGCGTATCGTTTGGCTCTTCCACCTAGCTTTCCCGATGTTCACCCCGTCTTCCATGTTTCGATGCTCCGCAAGTACCTTCACGACCCTTCGCATGCGATTCAGCACCCGACAGTCCAGCTAGAGCGCGGCCTTTCTTTTACAGAGCAGCCGGTGGTCATCCTGGATCGGCAGGTGAAGAAATTGAGATCGAAAGTTATACCGACGGTCAAGGTCCTTTGGCGTGGCCCGAGCAGCGAGGAGGTCACCTGGGAGACCGAGGACGAGATGAGGAAGAAATATCCCCATCTCTTTGAAGGTACGCGTAGCTATATTTTTAAATTCGGGGACCGAATTTCTTTAAGGGGGGAAAATTGTAACGCCTTGAAAAGTCGTTTTGGTGTTTTCCCGAAAATCGATGAAAATTTGGTATTTTTCCGTAAATCATCTTTTTTTTTTATTTTGCAGTTTAGGCCTAATTATACCTAATTTGGATAGGTAATTGGTAGTTTTTAGTAGCTAATGAGTTACTCATAAATTTCTGGTCGTTTAAAATTTTTCCCTAATTATTCAATTTTTAATATTATTTTAGGCCGGTAAAAAAAATACATTAAATTAGCGATAAATACAAATTTAAATGGGCTAATTTTTATCTTTAAAATCATGTTAATTAAAATCTAGTTGTAATATAAATTTTTGTTATTTTATTTCAAGTTTTAATGGGGTTTTATTATGGAAAACAAAAATATATTTATTTTGAACTAAAACTTGCAAATATGGTATTGTGGGGGGGTCTTTTTGCATAGAATTTTTTTGTAAATCTATCACACTCATTCCTCTCCTCTTGTGGCCGGCCCCACCACAGCAAGAAACCCCCATCCATTTTGACTTCAACTCTTGTGATGAAATGATATGTGAAGGATTAAAATATAGTAATTGGAGAGTGGGTTTTTGTTGTTTGATTGGTCTTTTGACTTTGAAAATTATCCCCAACACCCACACCACTCATTCCCATCCCCTTGCAGCCAAGAATTTCTGCAGTTTACAGCAGCCCCTTCTCTCTTCTTGTCTCATCTCTTTTCATCATCAAATTTCATCAAAAATTGGTCCAAAAATCCAAATCAAACCTCAAAATTTCAAGCCATTCTTCATCCCATTCTCCTTAGCCTCTCTTGCTTGGATCATGGTGCTATGAAGCCATCATTGGAGGAAAATTTTTCTTGCTAGATCTCTAGATATTGAGGTATAATTTCTACCCATTTAAGTTCTTATGGTTAGAATTCTTTAATTGAGTTGTTTTAGTGTTAATATTAGTGCTAATTTCATTCTAGGTTTTTAAAGTTAATGGTTTGAGTTTAACTTGGATTTTAGAAACCATTATTTAGTTAATTAAATCTATTTTGCTATCTAGTTGTTTACTAACCCAATCAATCAGGTTACTTTGCTTAAGTGGCTTCATATTATGCTAATCTAAGTTAATCTAGTGTGAAATTTTGATTGTAATTGCTAATTACAAAAATCAAGAAAGGGGTTTGTGTATGGAAATAGGTTTTGAAGCATGGTTAATGTGTTGTATTTATAGTGTTTGTGGCTAACTAGTTGTGCGGTTGGATGTTTTAATTGATTGTAGTCTTTTTTGTCGCAAATCGGCGATGTTGCACCGATTTTGGAATGTAAATGCTTACTAGTTTTTTTATAAAATTATGTGATGAATCATTTGTGATATCTTGATGATTGTATTGATATCTCATATGAATTTTAGGGCGTGTGAATGCGGATTTTTGGTTTTATCGGGTTTTAGCTTTGCCGGGTGCCCATAACGACGGTTATCGTCAGTTTTTGTGATTTTCGTGTGTGTTCCGCGCACGTTGTGCACGTTGTGCCTAACTCGTGAACGTTGATGTTTTCGTTTGGGATTTGCGCCATTTCATGATATGTAACCTTATGTTTTGTATTAGTGGAAATTCCAGGTTCGGTCGCGGAGACTTCGGACGCGGTACGAAAAGGGAAAGCGGTGATTGGACGTAGCTAGCTGGGGATTCCGGTGAGTAGATGTAACATCTACGGGGGACTATCGTTTGGATGGCGCAAGTCGCCTGATAGTTTAAGTAGTTAAAGTTTTCTAGTAATATTAGTAACTGCATCCATGCTTTATTTGACATACATATGCGAACCCATTCTATAGGACACCTGCACCATTGCCAGGGTTTTTATATGCAGCACGAGCACTATTCATGCGTACACACACGCCCTGGTAATTGCCATGCCACCACACTAGATAACCTATAAATTGAAACCTTTTACTATAATTGATGCTTAAACCTGTGCTATTGCCCTTAAATCCTTAAAATAAAATCGTAGGATTGCTATTCATGTGCATGTACCTCATCATATTATTCGTTCATGCCTAGTCTATTAATCATACATCGCAACTTGATTATTGATACCATATGCATTCATTATCATTGACATATGCACTTATAAGGATTTCTTGAGATTTTATGATATTTCTGGATTTCAGGGGAAAGCCGCAAAATTAATAAACTTATTACCTTTTTAAAATATGTAAATTGCGGTTTTCTAGTGATGTAAGTGTCATCCACCATGAGTTTGATGTGGTTTTCGAGACCCGTTTCGAGGAGTTGGATGAACCGTCTCGGGTACATGGTGGGCCCGGTAAGGTACCCTGGGGCGAGAAGGTCGTGTTGTTGACGTTGAGCCTGGCAGGGGATAGACTACCTACCGGTGACTGTTTTGGCACGGCGGATATCCAGAGATTACCGACCGTAGCCGTGGGATGATGAGATATTGATATTTGAGATGGGTCAGCCGGACGGCTGAGGCCAGAGATACTATGATATGGATACATGAGATTGAGACAGTTTTGAGGTGTCGATGCTGGACACAGATTTTTGTTGATTCTATTGGTATTGTGCTGATATTTCAAAATAGATTCCTAAAGGAAAAATATGATTTCTTATACTTACACATTCAGATCACGAGTTGATTCATATTGCATACATACCTGTTAGTACATTCATGTTGCATACATACCTTCTAGTATATCCTGCCATACCTGTATTATAGATTCTACGATGCTTGTGTGCATACTTGCGATAGCCTCTATAGATGTTATTTATTACTCACCCCCGTTGTGTCACAGCCTTTTGCAGGTCCGCTCCGTCAGTACAGTAGCGGCGGGCACACTTGCTTCTTTTGCCTCTTTTGCCTGGACTTGAGGCTTTTGCTCGTAGGTGGGTTGTATTATTATTTTTGTACCACCTTGTATATTCTTTGTATCTTGAGTACTCCATCTACTGTATCTACCATGATTATTGTATATTGACCTAGAGACGAGACTGTGAGATTTGTGGGCTTTTTATGCTGTATTTTGGGGTCGAGCTCACTTGAGTCGACATGCTGTTTTACTTATGCTTCTTATGTTTATTTATGCACATTGCTGATTTACATTGCGTGGGATTTGTTACCGCCTTATGGCGAAGAGCTAGCTCCCGCTTGGGGATGCCTTATTTGTTGTATTCATATATATTCTTGTTGTACCCATTTTGGGGGCCAGTATTTACAAAGGAGACTCTGCCGAAATTTTCGGAAAAATTGATATTGTTTTTAAAAAGGCTTGATATGACTTATTTGATAAACTCGCTTTCAATTGATTTGTTTTCCTTCACTCTTCTGCTTTTTGGTTTTGATTTCTGGGCTTTGGCTTACTTATTTTACGGACGTCTTGAGACGTTTCGTAACTGTCACGCCCCGCTTCCCAGTGTACGGCGAAGTGGACGCGACGAGGTCCGCTACGTATGTACTCAGAAGTACATACGCTAAGCGTAGCTAAGCAATAAAAAATATTACACAAGAGACAAGAGTATAAAAAGAACAACAACTTTTATTTATTAACATTCTTTGTACAATGCATGAAATGAAAATACAGCTGGAATGAAAAAGCAATGCCTAAACAGTGGCATAATAATAAAAGGAAATACTGGAAAGAACAAGTACAAAGTCTAGAGCTCTGGGTCTTCCTGGAATTTCTCCAAATCTTCACTTATAGGCTCGGTCTCAACTTGGTCCAACGCACCTGACGACATTCTAAGAAGAGAGAAATAGAATGTCGTCAGCGAACAGGTCGCTCGGTAAGTCCCAAAGATAAGAGAGGAATAGACAGAGAGTAAGAGAGGGAGAGTGTAGCTTTTAATGTTGTATTATAATATTGTAATATTGTATTAACGCTGCTGTTTGTAGCCTGGTACAGAAGATGCCAGTGTATACGAGGGGAGTCCCACTTACACCGGGGACTTTGGTAACTGTAGTACAAGGCTCCGTCGATAATACCACGGAACAACGGCATGGATGTAATTACGTCTTAAGTGACCACCTCGTGCCACCTTTAACATATTCCGTACCAGTCTACCCCTTAAACCCCGCGATGTCTTGTTTGTATTGTTATCTTGTAAAATTGTGTTGATTGTATGAGTGATTAACTGACTGACCACAACCATGATATCTGGGAACGGTTATAACCGTAGAGTCATGTAAATGGAATAATGGAATCATGTAGAAGGAATATCCATGGTTCGGTTCGGTCAAGTTATATAGATTGTTAACTGGATTCAGGGATTCATGTATTCATCTTGAGTTGGAATATGAAAGAATATAGATTGACTTGAATCATTTTCAAGTCAGAAATAGTCAGACTCTAACCCGAGTCAGACTAAAAGAAAGTGGGTTGAAGTTCAATAATTGTTAGGGGCCTTGTTGTAATTTATAAAACTTGAGGGGGTTTTATGTAAAAAGTACTATTGTATAGTTTTCAAGATACACCCCAAGTATTTAATTATCGTCTTTATGTATATACAACAATTTAATGATCAAGATAAATATGTATACACGTTCGAATAGCATGAAATGAGTCAAGTATATTATACGAGTAACTACCAAAAACAATGTTGTAAAGAAACATTATGTACGACTAATTAATCAAGTCAAACGAATGCGAGAACATAAAAAAAAATATGGCTCTAAGTGTTTTGAATGTGTGAGTTCTAGTTTCACCTAAATACGACTACCGGTTTGAGAGATATATATGTTTTCGTATCGTCGCGCAAAACATATCAGAATCTATTCGGCACCGTCACATATTTTTAAAACGCAGTTTGAGTTAATTTACATCGGTTTTCAGGTTATGAAAAGTATTATAAAATTATAGGTATTTCGATGAACTTATCGAAAACACCAAGATTCACATGATTTTGATTTCTGAAGCTCTAGTTATGATCATTTTAATATCAGCGTTTAAAACAGAAATTCAGATTTCTGGACAGCAACTATATATTCTATTGCAAAGCCTATATCAGGTTGTTTCATGCATTCCTAAGTAATATAATATACAGAAAATTATAGTTCTATCAATGGTGCATCTACACATCTAAATTTTTTCACAAACGGACATCGGGTGTTCGAGTTATGTCCAATTTAAAAACAGTGTGCGAATCGGAACAGATTCTGTCCAGATCCGTCACTTAATATTGTAACACAGTTTTCTATATTTTACGTCGGTTTTCAGTAAAAATATAAAACTAATAAAATCTATATCATTCGATGTAGATATCAAAAACATCTGAGTTTGCTCAATTTGGATACCGGTATACCAAGTTATGTGTCCTAGAAATTGACCGATAGCTGCAGTTTTCTGTTTTACGATCAGTGAATAAATACGATGTAATTCATAAACCGTTATGCGGATCGATCTAAAATTTTTACAGCGTGTACAAAATAATATATTCTATCATATGTAAATTTCATGAAATTTTCAGAGTTAAAAATTAATTTATAAAAATTATTTTAAAACTAAAGGTATTGATATGTCATATGTAAGAAATGAGAAAACCATGGTATTTATTCGTAACTTCATTTTTTTTTTACAAACTTTAAATAAAGTGATTTAAAATAAATAACAAACATACAATCCTAATTGGTCACTATGAAATCTTAACATGTGAATTGAGAGTAATGAAAAAGACTTTACAAACTATATATGTGTGTATGTTTATGTGTTCATTATTTATATATGTATCCATTTAATTAATTATTTAGGAAATATGATATGTCAAGGAAAGTTTTTTTTTTTTCATGGCAATATAAAACAAGAGAAATATAAAGAGAAAAAGAAAGAGATGGAGGAAAGAAAGAGAGAAGGGACTTACATGCACAAGCCGGTATTGTCACCGGGCTTGTCTATCCGCCGATAGCCTCGCGTTACTAGCGAGACCTTCTTGAAGACTTCTTCATGTTCTTCTTCTTGTCATCTTGGTGAAGAGGAAGAAGTGAGAGATAGAAAAATATGAGGAAGGAAAAGATGGAGGAGGACAAATAAAGATGTTGTAATGGTGAATAATAATATATGCATTTAACATGAGAATTAAAAGAGAAATGAAAGGTCACCATTCATTTTGGAAATGAAAGGTCTCATTTGTAGGTTATGGGAAGAATAAAAAATGATAAAAAAAATAATTGCAAGAATGGGGATTTGAACATGTGACTTATGGAATAACAATGCAAAGACTTAGCCAATGAGCTATAAGGTTGTTCATGCATATATTTAATTAGAATTAAATATATGATGTTGCTTAAAAAGAAAATGGGCTTTTTAGATGGGCTGTAGAGAATTAGAATAATGGATTTGGGTTAAATATTTATGAAAGGAAAAATAAGAATGAGAAGTTAAAAACTTAAATATAAGAAAAAGAAATTGTACCTAGAAAAAATACATAATAGATTGAGAAATAAAATAATAATAAATTTAATAGAAAGAGGAAAATACCAAGTACAAATAAATACGGTATATTTTTGAAGAGAATATTATTGAAGAGAGATAAAACAAATGTATAAAAATTTTGGGGTTGTTACAGAGTGCATACTGAGTATTTCTTTTCTTTCTTTAGTTATAGCGACTCTTGACTTACCTTAAACTAAAACTCGTAAACAAGTTAACCGAATCTTCTTACACAATTTGGCTTTGGATTGTCATGATTCACGACAAAGTCGCATATTTCCCTGTTATTCCTACTTTCCCCTTGCATTTCTTCATAACACTCCGTATCACTATGATGATCCATATTGCTTGGAAAGGCCATCGTGTAGTTACATACGAACTCGAAAAATTATTTCAGTCAAGGATGGCCACTTGTTCTGGAGAAATTGAATAGGACTATTCGGTTGTCTCTTCTTTTTATTAGGAGAGTACACCTATTACGCTTATCGGATAGTCTTCTTCCAAACCTTAGGCTGGTGCCGAAAGGTACGGAAGGAAGAAAAATAATTAGCCTATGTACGGTGTACATAAGTTAAGATGTAGAGACATATAAAGGGATTGAAATGAGGGCAAAGGAAATTGAGACTACTATCATCAATCTGGATAGTGGAAGAGGCATTACTAAGTATACCCGAAACATTTTCATGTTTCAGTGTTTCTGTGTACTTGTAAATGAGAAATTTTTCCCCAATTAATTCTGACTCCAAGGTATGTATGTAACAGATTTGGATCTCACATCTGTATGATGTTATAGATGATGAGTATGAGTGGAATATTGGGAAATGAGCGATTTTATTCTCAATATCGGAATTCGCAGCAATTGTGATATTGGATTAAATCGTCTGGTTTTGCCTAATGACAAATATTTGGTTTTGAATAACCGTTCTTATGCACCAATTTTTAAAATTGAATATCTGTATCTTTATTTAATAAAGTGAGATATAAAGTTTGAAAATGGTGTACCAAACATTTACCTTTATCAGTTGAGGATAAAGTAAGGTGCATTGAATAACGGTGTAAGACATTGTTGACCAAAATATAGTTATCAACTTACAACACACAGAATTTGAGTTAGTATACTCTTGGGACCTATACATGACAATGTATATTGTCTGGTGTTCTCAAGGACAAAAGGGTTAGTACTCTTACTTCATTCAGGTTTACCTATGAGTTCTCTGGTTTTAGACACGCATTCGTTGAAATGCAAGGTCCAAAGATTTTGAGAAGTTTATAGGTATAAGGCTAAAGTAGAGAAGCATACGTTGGAAGTATCGGGATTCTTCGAAGTGATCGAAGATATAGATACTTATGCTAGGTATTCCATGATAGTAATATTGATAACTTGATTTTCTCACAGGTTACTCATCTGTGGGTGCGCTCCTTGATGAGTAATGTTGGATTGGTCTTTTTCCATTTAGGTGATTTGCACTGGAAACAGTTGCATAACATTTAAATCTGGTTCCATCTAAATTAGTGTATTTGATTCTATATGGACATAGATTGCTAGCATATCTTGAGCTTGTTAAGATATGGAGTTATCTAGTTTCTGTTTAAAAGCAGAATCTGGACAAAATCAAGGTATGCTTCGGTAATGGTAGTTTATGGATTATCCCAAGCATTCGCTAGGGTTTTCCTTCTACCATTTTCAAGGCCAATAGTTACATTGTTCTTAGCTCACCACCTTTTTATAAAAGGAATATTTTTGCAAAAGAAACAAGTTGGAGTATAGTAGAACTAGAAGTGATTTCAGAACCACAAACGGTTACTGAAAATTTAGTAGAACATGGAGATTCAATTGGACTCGACAAATCTTAGCCACTTCGCAGATTTTAGTAGGTAACTTCTGTCACCCGAGAGATATTTTGGTTTTATCATAGATGGCGATAGAGAGTTCTGCATCATGGTTATGATGACCCTACTTGTTATTTGCAGGTCCTAGGAAGTGGTAACTTCTAGGTGACCAGATATTTTATATCCAAGATGGACTCTATACACTCTAGCAAATTATAGATTTTGGATTTTGCTGGGTGCTCCTGTCACGACCCAATTTAGGAACGCGACCGGCACTTAAATCACGCGATGTCAAAACGCGTAACGCAATTCAAGCCAAAAAACCCAGAAATCTAAACCAAGAAAATAGGTAAAGTGATAAAACAATAGTTAAAAACATTTAGAAATCTCAAGTTACAAAATCTCAACTTAAATTTATTTTCTTAAAAATTTCGGCAGCGTCACTTTTGTAAAAACTAGCCCCAAACGGGTACAAGCATAGAATGTAAATAAAGCATCCCCAAACGGGAGCAACTGACGCTTAAAGGCAGAACACAACCACAACAGGTATATACGACGCCGTAGCGAAGGAATAAGCAATAAGAAGTGAATACAGCATAAAAAAGGTAAAATAATATCGCAACATAAATAAATGCCGGCTCACACGAGCACGACACCCAAAAGCACAAATAATACAACATTGATCATCATAATCTCGTCTCTAAGTCAAATACATTTAAGTGGTAGATGGAGAGTAATAGACATAATAATATATATAATAGATGCATACGGATAACCACAAAACCCACCTACACCAAAAGGTCTCACAGCCAACAGTAGCGGTATCCGCAGAAGTAGATGCAATAAGGAGCCCTGCTGCGACTACATTGAGAGTTAAGACTGCAAAACACTGTGGCACAATGGGAGTGAGTTGCCAACTCGTGAATAGTAAATAATATCGTACAGATAACCGCAAGTATGCACGAAAAGCGCTAATCTGAAATATGTAATCTGATGGCATAATCTGATGGAATAAGTATAACAACACGGATATGCAACAAATCATGCTCAAGGTACACCACCAGGGCACAACAACTATATGAAAAAGTGCATGTCACAATAAATCTTGAGTGTAGGATAGAACATAATCCTCATCAATGAATCATCATCATAAAATCCGGTGTCCAACAATGACACCCCAAATCCCAATATCTCAGACGCCGTCACTCTGATTGGCCCTCATATCCGTCAATCTCATGGAACCTCAGTGTCCAGCATAGACACTCGAAACATCATGAAATCTGTGTCCAGCATAGACACGTAAATCCACATATCTCGGGCTTCGTCAGTCTGGATAGTTCCACGAGGTCCGTCAGTCCGTATCGGCCTGTATCTATCTCACGACTCCAGTCGGTATCCTCCGGATAACCACCGGGTCCAAACTATCACCGGTAGGTAATGCTCCCTCTTGCCAGGCTCATCATCATTCCCATGATCTTCTTACTCTGGGGTACCTTACTGGGTCCACCATATACCCGCAGACGGTTCGTCCAACTCCTCGAATCGGGCCTTGAAAACAAACTCAGAACCAAGAAAACTCATGTTGGACGCCTCGAAATCACATCATGAGAAACCATGTTTTTAAAAAAAAATTATAATTTCCTTTGAAATATATCCGCGGTTCTCAAATCCAGAAATCGCATGAAATCAATATCTCAATTCATATATCCATGAAATATGATGTATGCTAATATAGAACAGTAATGTGAGCATATCAAGGGAAAACCGCTCTTTTTAAATATATCAAGTTTCAAAGGTATCTTGCGGTTTCCCAAATCCACGAAATCGAAATGCAACATCATATGAGAGTGTATATGTAACTATAGCATGTATGTATTTACGCATGTATGTATGTATACAATTCATAATGCGCAATAGAACAAGAATAAATGTCTAACTGTGAATAAAAATGGAAGTGGTACAATATAATTATCCGTGGCAATACGGTAGAAGAATAACTGCCTCACTGTCAATAATGAATGTGGTACAATATAATTATACATGGCAATTTTTATAGTGTGCGTGTCATGGCAATTACCAATGGTGTGTATGTGGCTTACAATTTAGTGCTCGTGCAACATGAACCGTTAGTAACGGTGCAGTGTCCAATTAATACTAAGTCAATGTACAACAGGTAATAGGATGCTCAAAATGGTGCTCATACACAATCAACATATATACATATAAGCATATGCTTATATCACTGAATCTAGCCCTCGACGCTTAATACCATACGGGCAATTCCCCCTGAATGTCTACCCTAGCACCGCCATAGGGTCCTAGCGGCATCAACCATGCCGAATTTTATAATTTTAGGGCGCTAGGCAAGACTTATGCAATATCGTGACTAGAATATTTATGCTTTGATCAATGATGATATGTAAACTAAAAGAAATGAAAGATGGCTATACCCTCGTAGATCGTGTCCTTCACTTCATATGCTCCGTATAGTAATCTCGCAACTCCACCACGCTCCACTTGAGGGTTTGGACGTGCTTCCTCCGAAGACCTTCGTGCCGAAGATGATCCACGCGAAGTCCCTCCAACTCAAGCTACCTCTACACTAAACTCTTTTATTGTAGGAAGCACGCTACACTTGATCGCTAGTCAAGTGTAGGATGGTGAAGTAGGGGATTTAGTTTTCTCACTAGTATGTGTTCAAGCTTCATGATTCACATCACATGTGAGGGTTGAAGCTTGAACAATAGTGACGAGGAAGAAGAAAAAGAGAGCATGAGAGCCAGAAAGCAACACTTGCAAAAAATGGCTAAGTGTTTTTCAAAAATGAATGAATGAATGGCAACCCTTGACCCTCACTCATTCAAGCATGGAAAAATTGCAATATAAAATTGCAACCATGTTTGAATATTGAGTTAAGATGAATAAAATAACATAAAAGTCATACTTGAAACCATGCTCTCATTTCCAACTCATTTTCTATTTTTCTCAAAAATAGAAAATACACCATGCTTCATTTTATATATATATATATATATATATATATTATGAAGAATAATTAATGAGCTAATAATATTAGTTAAAATATAATTATATCACATATAATATATATCACACTATTAAATCAACACTTGATTTAATAATCCGGTTATATCATATATGACCGATTAATATCATTTATCTGTGTATCACATTATCAAATGAACACTTAATTCGATAATCTGGTTATATCGCATATAACCTAACTCGATAACAGATAACTGCCAGATTATTATACGGTATCACATACACGTATTTAATCAGGCCCACGCACATATCAAATATGTGTCCTACTTCATTTCTCTTGAACTAGGGAACTTCAGTGTGAGATTCTAAAGACTCGTTAATACGCCAGCAGTAGGTGATGATCATATCAGTCACCCACAAGTCGTCAGCGGTACTAGATGGATGTAACGGCTACCGGGTGTTGAGAGATATGAAGATCAACAAGCATGCTTTTTCATACTCTCCATGAAGCCTATCAGTAACACTATCGTATAGTCCAGTCTCTTCGTCTGATATGTTGCATATCATGTCAAGGGGTGGTAAAAGTCAGACCCCAGTAACGTGATAAGTGATGCCGATGTGTAGCCTATAACGGTTCGAGAAACTACAGATAACTCTTATCAGTAAATCTCAGCAGCAACCCTGACCAGGGACTTCCAGTTATAGCTAATCGAGCATAGCGCAACATCAACCCCCAATACCGGGAGTGACGAAACCCCTCCTATCGCTCATTGCCACCATGTGACTCGGGACTGTACCAAAAATTGACCTGTTTGCACAACTCTTCTTGAGCGTGGTAGGGAGGAAATCAAAGCACTGTGGGAGCCACACAAGACTCTATGACGATCTCGGGTCTACAGACTAACCTGTACCAGTATCACCAGAGGACTGCTATCTGAAGATAGGTATAATACCAACTAGGAGTCCTCGGTGAGTCCGTTCGGTGTACCTATTCTCTAATGAGCACCTGTGTACAATCTTTGATGTCATACACCAATGTTTGTGGGATCAACCATCGCCTTCCAAGGGACAAGAAACGTAAACACTAGTATACTCTGGAATATCAATGCCCTAGTCTCGATATTCTCTCAACTAGGAACAGTTAAAGGATAGACTTTTGGACCACCCTGGACCCACTAGTATGATCTCATCATAATCCTGGTAGTCAAGTACATATCCTAAGGGCTTTGTCAACATGTAAGAGATAGACAGTATAAAAATACCAGTCTACATGTTAAGATAAAGGTAACCAGATAGTATACTATCATGTCGAGCAAGAAAGTCCTCTATATATATGTCCAAGTATCCACTATATCAACAATAATGGACTCTAGAGCATACATATTCCAAACACCCCCGTAGATGTTAAATCTACTCACAGGACGATCTCGAGCTAAGTGAATCCGACCACATGTTTTCCCTTCCTAGCAGCGTCCGAAGTCCCTGCAATCGATCCAAATATCACACAAACCAAAACTCAAGAAATTAGTAAACTAACGATAACACGCGGACGCAACTGCAACAAACAAATCGACGCCCACAAGCTTCCAAGTGTTTGCTTAGTGGGCTAAACGCGTGCAGCGACATCTTAACCCAAAACCACAGCAGTTAAACGCATGCAACACCTAAACCAAAGTCGGATAAATCCGTATCATACATTGCCGATGTTGGGATTCCTTAGCACCCTACTGGGTTTTCACAGCAACTACCATGCCACTTTTAAATTTTCTAAGGTGCTAATCAATCCTAAGCTAGGATCAAGCTAGAGTGAAAAGACAATAAAACATGCAATCAAACATTACACAAGAAGTGAACAAGAATACAACCTTTGTAGACCCGGTCCTTCACTTCTAAAACTCCCTGTTGACGTCCCTTCGCTGCGATCATGGATCTCCCGAACTCTAGTATGGGTTCTCTCGGAGAAATGAACAAGCTTGCTCGTAGTCTTCGAGGCCGAAGATGATCTACGTCGAGGAGACTCAAACTCAAGCTAACCCTTCACTAGGTCTTGAACTTTGTGAAAAGAACACCCTATAATACCTAAGCAAGTGTATAGGATGATGAAATAGGAAGTGGGCTCACTTTAGATTTTAGTTTCTCAATTGATTTCACCATTTTTCTTGGAGCTAGAAAGCAAGAGGAAGGAGATGAAGAAAACAACTCAAGAAAAATCAAGTGAGGAATGAGAATTAGTTATGCAACCAGGGTTGAGCTAGTATCATATACTAAACCCTTGTAGAAACTTAACCATGGCTAACCCTAATGGTTTGGTTTAAAAATATCTTAAGTAAAACAAAATGTGTGGACTTGGTCAATGGTAATCCAAGCTTCATGAAGCTTCATACCATGACAAATGAAGCCACCATTTTGAATTTACTTAAAATAAATAAAACGTCACTATTATAAGTAAGCATGGTGTAAGTCTTACACACATCCAAGTTTGCATGTATCATCAAGCATGACACAAACATGTACACAAGTATATATCACATATACACTATGTGCACAACAAGTGAGAAGACAATCTTAACTGAGCTAATACTAGTCAATGTAAATTAATATATCAAACATATAATTATACATTAGATTATTAAATCAACACTTGATTTAATAATCCGGCAATATCACATATAACCGACTAATATCATGTGTATCAATTTAACGAATCAACTCTTGATTCGATAACCCGGCTATATCGCATATAACCGACCGATGATACAAATCACGAGAATAGAATACGGTATCTCATACGCGTATTAATCTTGGCCCCGCACATATCTCATATGTGCTCCTACTCCGTTTCGCCTGAGCCAGAAGACCTCTGTGTAGGACTCTAAAGACTCATCAATACGCCGCCAGTAGGTGATGATCATATCAAATACCCACAAGCCGCAAGAGGCGTGCTAAACATAACGGCCACCCGGGTATTGAGCGATCAGAAGATCAACAAGAAAGCCTGCTCATACATCTGCGAATCCAATCAGTAACACTTACCGTACAGTCCAGTCTCTTCGTCTGATATGTCGCATATCTCGTCTAGGGTGGTAAACGTCAGACCCAAGTAACTCGATAAGTCGTGCCGATGTGAGGCTTATAACAGGTCGAGAAACTACTGGTAATACTTACCAGTAAATCTCTGAAATAGCCCTGGCCAAGGACTTCATGTTATAGCCAATCGAGCACAGCGCAACATCAAAAACCACCATTTTGCAAATTCTCTTGAATGTGGTAAGGTGGAAATCAAAGCACAGTGGGAATCACACAAGACACTATGATGATCTCGGGTCGACAGACTAACCTGTACCAGTGTCACCAGAACTTCCATCTGACGTGAGGTATAATACCATCTGGGAGTTCTCGGCGAGTCCGTCCAGTGTACCCAGTCTCCACTGAGCACCCGTATATCATCTCTGATGTCAAACACCAATGGATACCGGATCATCCATCGCTCATCTATATGGGTCGAGAAGCTATACGCTAGTCTACTCTGGTATATCGATGCCTCGTCACGATACACCCACGACTAGCGACATTAAAGGATGTACTCACAAACTACCTGTATCCCACTAGTATGATCTGCATCATAAACTAGGTAGTCAAGTACTCATCCTAAGGGCTTTACTAACATGTAACAGAGAGACAATCAGTGTACATGATAAGATAAAGAGTAACCAGATAGTATACTATCATGTCGAGCAAGAAAGTCCTCCTTATATATTTCCAAGCATCCACTACAATATACATCTCATGTAAAGTAAGGGCCTCTAGGGCATATATATAACTAACAATCTTCCACTTGCACTAGGGCCATCATATAGCAGTAGTTGTAGTATCTCATACTCAACCATCCCATAAAAGTCTCTCTCTGGGAAAATTCCTTTGTGAGTGGATCCGCCGTGTTTTCCTCTGAGTTTGCTCTCCTAACCTCGATCCCCTGGAGATCAACCATCTCAATGATCAGGTGATACTGCCTTAGAATATGTCTGGGTCACTGATGGGACGGGGCTTCCTAGGCCTAAGCCATAACTCCATTGCCATACAATGGTAGGAACGAAGTTCATCTCATGAACCAATATACACCAAGACTGCCTCTTTGGTAGCATCTTTGGTAGCGGTGTATCTAGCCTTTATCGTCTAGTTTGCCATGGTATCTAGGTTTGAACTCTTCCAACATACCGTCCCTCCACCGAGGATAAAGAAAATGCCTATGACTGACATTCAGTCGACCTTACCACCCTGGAAGCTATCCAGTGATTCTCCCCAGGATCGATTAATACCATCTCACTACACCTAGTGATAATCCTAACATCCACTTAGATCTATCTCATAGATCCAAAACCCAGGATTTCGAAGGTATCACCTTGATCCTTTATGGAGAATCCTTGTGATAAGAGGAGATTGACCGAGCGTAGCATAGGAAACACCTTTGCTATCAAGAGTATGCCATCCACATACAATACGAGGAAGACCACCTTACTCTCTACTACGTTTTGTTTATACAAGGTTCATCTACCATTTTGATGAAGTCAAACACTTTGACTACCACATCAAAACAGATGTTCCAACTCTGCGATGCCTGCTTTAAACTGTAAAGCAACTTGCACACATTTCCGCTGCTCCCACTGTCTACGAAGTCCTCTGGCTGTGTACTTATAGACGCTCTCTTCTAAATCACTATTTAGAATAGCAGTCATGACACCCAACCGTCAGATATCGTAGTTATGGTATGTAGCAATGGTAAGTAGGATCTGGATGGACTTAAGCATAGCTACAGGAGAAAAGGTTTTATCATAATCAACACCTGGTCAAGGACGAAAACCTTTTACAACTAGTCTAGCTTTGAAAGTCTCAACTTTTCCATCTACACCAAGTAATCTTCTCAAGATATACTTGCTCCTTATAGGGGTTTAACCCTTAAGAGCAACCAAAGTCCATACTTTGTTGGTGCACATAGATTCCATCTCTGATCGCATAGCATCCAGCCATTCTTACAGAGTCCCCACTCTTGATGGCCTGCTCGAAACTAGTTGGGTCATCATATCATGATGCAATCCTCGCTCCCACTGTTATCGAGAAACCGAACTATCTTTCAGGCGGATGAGGAACCCTACTAGATCGGCGGAGAGGCCGAGGTTCATTGGGAGCTATTGAATCCTCCGGTTCTACCAAATCATCAGCTGTAGTTTGTATAGCTGGAACTCCTTCAAGTTCTACCTAATGACCACTAATTTCTTCACAAGAAATTCCCTTTCCAAAAGGTGGCATGCTGAGAAACAAAACACCTTTTGCTCCTCAGTGTGGTAGAAGATATTCCCTTACGAATGCTTGGGTTATCCAATAAACTTTCACAGAACTGACCTAGCCTCGAGCTTGTCTGGATTTTGGTTTTAGACATAGGCCGGACAACCCCAAATCTTAACTTTCTTAAGAGATGGCCACTTCCCATACCATATCGCATATGGAGTGGTAGGCTCCTGATTTGGTTGGAACCCTATTCAATAGGTATGCAGCTTCTCAAGTGCATAACTCCCAAAAAGGAAATAGGCAACTCAGTAGTACTCATCATAGAGCGCACCATATCTAATAGGGTGTGATTGCTCCATCCTGATATACCGATGTGCTGTGGTGTATACGAAGGAATAATGCTGAGAGAGAATCTCATTCTCCTTTAGAATAGTCCAGGAATTCCGTACTCAAGTATTCTCCTCCCTGATCACATCAAAGGACATAATACTTATACTCGTTTTGGTTCTCTACTTCTAACTTATATTCACTAAATTTCTAAAAATATTCAGACTTGTGTTTCAACATGAACATATGTCCGAATCTTGAGAGACCATCAGTGAATGTAATGAAGTATAAAGAACCGGTCCTGGCATATATAGACAGGGGACCTACATACATCAAGATGTATCTATCCCAAGAGTTCATTAACTCTTTCTTTGTTTCCAATAAACAGAGCTTTGGTCATTTTATCTTTGTGACATGACTGGAAAGTTTCACATAATGAAAATTCAAACTTATTTAAATAAGCATCTTAATGTAACTTAGCTAGTCGGGTCGCATTGATATGACCTAGTCTACAATACCTCAAGAAGGATTCGTTCATTTTTGAAATCTTCCTCTTGTGTGTGTTCTGTACGTTGAGAACTATAGTTTGATTTAGAACGTATATGCTTTTAGATAATGTGCCTGAACCGATCTGTTGGGATATCTACAACGGCAGGAAGGTTTCGGGTGGCATCTCACATGCCAATTTCAAAATTTTCCATTATAAATAACCCTAAACCTAGATCATTAACTAGAGAATCAAACCAAAACTAGCATGTTAACAATTTAACATCTAAGAGTTAGGGATTACAACCTTTGCAGTCCGTTCCTTCGCTTCATAAGCTCTGAATTGAGGTCCCTTCGCTGCAATCATCAAGTACCCTGACTCTAGAGAGACTTCATGAAGAGAATGATGCAACCTTACTTCTAATCTTCAAAAACCAAGATGATCTACCTTCAAGAAGCACTAACCCAAGCTCTCACTTCTCTAGTGAGGTATTAGTGAAGTGAATACCCTAATCTAAGTGGCTAGAATAGATGAGGATGATGAAGTAGGAATTTTGCTCTCTTTTGTTTTCAATTTCTCACTTAAAATTATCACAAACCCAAAAGCTAGTGAAGCTTTTCAAGAAGAAGAAGAAGAAGATGAAAATCCTTTTGTGATGAAATGAATTATTGTTGAGGTTAGGAATGAAACATAGGGTTAAGCATGACATGCTTAACCCTTGTAGAGACTTTACCATGGGTTAAGGTTTTGGTTGGGTTAACAAATATCTCTCCAAAATATCAAAGAAAATGGACAAAGTCAAACCTTCATGAATCTTCCTCAAAGCTCATCCAAAACCTAATCCAAAAGCTTAACCCTAATACAAACCCTAACATGGTTAAATCTCAAAACCTTTGCTGCATTTGTAACCCTAACATGTTACAATATTATATATCATATATATAATATTTAATGTAACAAAAGAAACTAATACAATTAACATATATCACTTATATATCAATGTATCATCCAAGTAAGAAAAAGAATCAATAAAGCGAGCTTATATTAGTTTATGTAACGTAATATATCACATATATAATTATAAATTAAATTATCGAATCAACACTTGATACAATAATCCGGCTATTATCAAATAACCGACTAATATAATCTGTATCAGTTCATCGAATCAACATTGGATCCGATGACCCGGCTATATCACATATACCTGGCCGATATCACATATCACGAGAATCAAATATGGTATCATATGTTAGTTATATGTATGCCCTAGAGGCCATTACTGTACATAGGATGTATATTGTAGTGGATGCTGGGACATATATAGGGAGGACTTTCTTGCTCGACATGATAGTATGCTATCTGGTTACCCTTTACCTTAACGTGTATGCTGATTGTCTCTCTGTTACATGTTGGTAAAGCCCTTAGGATCTGTACTTGACTACCTGGACTATGATGCGGATCATACTAGTGGGGACATGGTAGTCTATAAGTACATCCTTCAAAGTCCCTAGTCGTGGGTGTATCGAGACGGGGCATCGATATACCAGAGTAGACTAGCGTATACCTTCTCGACCCATACAGATGGGCGATGGATGATCCCATATCCATTGGTGTTTGACATCAGGGATGATATACGGGTGCTCAGTAGAGACTGGGTACACTGGATGGACTCGCCGAGAACTCCCAGATGGTATTATACCTCACGTCAGATGGCAGTTCTCTGGTGACACTGGTACAGAGTAGTCTGTTGACCCGAGATCGTCATAGAGTCTTGTGTGGTTCCCACTGTGCTTTGATTTCCATCTTACCACGTCCAAGAGGGCGTGCAAAACGGTGGTTTTTGGGTACAGTCCCGAGTCACATGGAGGCAATGAGCGATAGGAGGGGATTCGTCTCTCCCGGTATAGGGGGTTGATGTTGCGCTGTGTTCGATTGGCTATAACAGGAAATCCCTGGCCAGGGTTGCTGAGATTTACTGGTAAGTGTTACCAGTAGTTTCTCGAAAAGTTATAGACCTCATATCGACACGACTTATCGAGCTATTGGGGTCTGACGTTTACCACCCCTAGGCGAGATATGCGACATATCAGACGATCAGACCGGACTGTACGGTAGTGTTACTGGTTGGATTCACTGGAGTGTGAGCGGGCTTGCTCGTCGATCTTCAGATCGCTCAATACCTAGGTGGCCGTTACGTTTAGCAGACCGCTTGCGGCTTGTGGGTTTTTGATATGATCATCATCTGCTGCCGGCGTATTGACGAGTCTTTAGAGTCCTACACAGAGGTTTCCTGGCTCAAGCGAAACGAAATAGGAGCGCATATGAGATATGTGCGGGACCGAGAATGATGCGTGTATGTGATACCGTATTTCATTCTCGCGATGTGACATTGATCGGTTATATGCGATATAGCCGGGTTATCGGATCAAGTGTTGATTCGATAAGTTGTTACTGATGATACCAGTCGGTTATGTGCGACATGACCGGATCATTAAATCAAGTGTTGATTTAATGATTTAATGCATAATTATATATTTGATATATTACTTTGCATTAAATAGTATCGGTTCACTTTAAATGGATTTTCTCGCTCGGGTGTGCACATTGTATATTCGATATAGTTTTGTGCACTTGCTTGTATCATGTTTGATGATACATGCCTTATGGTTAAGTGTTAAGAATTAAACTATAGTTAAGTGGGTGATTAGGGTTTTTGATTTCATTTTATTCATTTATCTTTTTGGAAAAAGAAAAGGCAAAATGAGGAAAATGGTTGCTTTCTTTTGTTCATTCATGAACCTTCATGAAGACTTTGACTTTTTGACCATTTTGTCTCATGCTTAACCCTAACCACTCACTTAAACCTTAGTTAACTCTCTACATCTAACCATGGTTCAATATATGATAAGGATTGATTTTTCTTTTCAATGATAATATTCTTATCATATATTTTTAGCTTCTTCTTCTTCTTCTTTCAAGTGAAGAAAAGCTTGACCATCAATGGCAACTTGATGAAATGAGTGAGAAATCCAAAACTAAAGTCTACCCACTTCCTATTTCTTCATCCTATACCTCTTGCCAAGTAGTAGAGTGTGTTTCCTTCACAAGTTTTCAAGACTTGGTGAAGGTGGAGCTCGATCTAGTGATGCTTCGACGTAGATCATCTTCGGCATGGACATCGACGACCTAGCTTGCCCATTCTCCGACGAAGCCGACGCTAGAGCCCGGATTTGATTTGGACAGCGGAGAGGACTTCGTTGCGGAGCTATGGAGGTGGAGCACCGGATCTACAAAGGTTGTATTTCCGATTCTTCTAGTTAAGTGTTAACTAGTTATCTTTTTCGCCTAGTTTTCTAGCAAACGATCCGTAGTCGGGTCTCTCGGCACCCGTAAAATTTTATAATGGCATGTTCGATGCCTTGTGAGACCTCCTTGGGGTGCCTAGGAACCCTACAGTGGCATCAGAGCCTAGCTAGAGCCTTAGGCGAAGTCTAGACGCGATTTGAAGTCCGAACGAACCGAAACCGCAAAATTTCCATGCTCTCTGTCCTTTTTTCAAAAACGTGGATTTTTCCAGATTAAAAATATTCAGAAAAATAAGCAGGAAGATATAAGGTATACTGCAAAATTTGAGCAAGTGATTCCTTAAAGTGGGCGCGGATCCGCGGCCTTACAGGAGGCTCATGCGGCGGATCCGCGGCCCTGTTGTCGTTTTGTGCTTCGAAATTTGCACAGTAATTCTTAATTTTTAGTGCTGGTTTTCCTGGGTATTTTTAATATTTTTTCAAGAGTTGAATTTTTGTGGAGTTGTTTTGGGGATTCGGTGTTTCGATCGGGGTATCAAATTTCGTCTTTGTGTTTTTCCGGATAAATTTTAGAATATGTTAAAAAGTTCGACCGGATATAAATACCCAATTTTTCCCCTGTCGGGAAATTTCCAAGTGTTGGATTTTTCCGTAGTTTAACGACGTTCTAAGTAGTGCAAGTAACGCGATGGTCCCTCTAGAAGACAACAAACCTTAACTCGATTATGTGACCGTCTTGAACTGCCCTTTGAACCTTCGGGTTTGGGGCAGTACGGCGTGCCACATGTGAGGCGTTGGCTTGACCCTTCTACGGCTGGACCGTTGGTACTGAGGCACGAACGGAATGTTGTTAGACTTATTTCATGAGTTGATTTGTATCGGGAAAACTTGGGTGTTAGAATGTTCGATCGGAAAGTTTAACATTTTCTATTTATCTGGAATGGGATACAATAATTGGAATTCACAAGAAGTTATGAGTTAACTGAATGAATCTTATAAACATAACAGTTTAGTCTCACTTGATCGGTTGCTACGGAATTTTGATGTGATCAAAAGTCCGTCGCAATCACGTAGCGTACGCGGATACTCGCCGGGTAAACTTAATAGACAGCCTCACTCCATAGCCCCGACCAAGTGACTGTAGGAGAACCCCGTCGCCGAAAGCATCCGTTCGGGTGCTCGCGGCAGCGGTGTTCCGCCTTGGTGCACTTCGTCGACGGTATCAGGGGTGCGGCCGTCTACTGAAGTTTGCGACGAGCATTCGATCAGGATGTCGGGAATCCTGTTGAATTGCCCGACTTGATATTGAAAAGAGTTTTTGATTTTGAGACTAAAATGCGGGGTTTATAATTGTTAGGCATGTGATGTCTAAGTAATTCATTTGGTCAGGCATGCGATGTCTGAGGTGATTGCGGATTCCAACTGTTGTAGTTTTACACTTTCTTTTCTGTGACCTTAAGTGTAATATGTGATATCGCCGGTTTCGTTGCTATATGTCAACGATAATTGGGATGGACATATTTACTTACGTTGATGACATGTGATGTTATGTGTTGCTGGATATGTTATATTGGATCGTCGTGTTTGAATAGCCGGGGTTTTTTTATGTGAGATGAGTGTTTTTCATTTTCATTCATGTAAAAACTTGTATGTAATATTCTTTTATTGGGGCACTTCCAGGTTGCGGAAGATGTCACCGTTTGTATATTATTTACTTTTCCGCACTAGGATAGACCCAAGGAGGGGAGCACAAGTAACCGGGTTCTGGAGTCCAATGGGAGACCAACTCGAGGAGTCGAGTCCGGGTCTCCTAACTCTAGAATTGGTAGGGTTGTTTGCCGCTCTCATAGGGGTCTAGGGGTGTGGGTTTGGCTATTCATCACGACCGTGGAATCCGTGTTTTATACTGGCTCGTATTGAAAACACGGACGTCCTAGTATATCCAATATTTCATATGTTTCTTCTGCTGCGATATCTGTGATGTGATCATGTGATGTTCTGTGATAGATACAGTATATAGTATATATGATATATTATATAGACGTTACTTATGTTTTACACCCGCGCTAGCCCTGCCCTGCTCTGCCGTTAGTTACCTAACCTAACGGTGCACAAGGGGACATCGAGGCGAATGCGGATGGCATAAGTGTACGTCGTATTTATCTGTGATGTTTAGGTACTTAAATGATGGGACTTCATTAATATGATTAATGAAATAAAAGAAACCTAAGATGTTGTAGAATCGAATTTCAAAATAAAACAGGTAGCTACAGTTTTTGCTTTGCACAGCGGTATATGAGATATATCCTGCACCTTATTCGATAAGGAAAGGACCGAGATCCCTTCACCGGGAGTGACTCCTTTAGCAATAACTGGCAGATGCTACACACTCGGTTTGTCTTTTGATTGCTTTTAAGTGTTTTTGCTTTGCACAGTGATATATGTGATATATCCCGCACCTCATTCGACGAGGAAAGGACCGACGATCCCTTCACCGGGAGTGACTCCTTTAGCAAAACTAGAAAAGCCTCAAAAGCACTCCATTTCAAAATCATTTGATTCTACAACGATATCAAGTTCATTACGCAATAGGTTTTCAGAAAAACCTGTCGTAGCCCTCCGTCATTTCAGATAAGTTGTATATAGTATTCGTGCTGCATTTGTTGGCTTTCGTCAAGGTGCAGTGTGCGGCTGCTTATCTGCTGCTTATCTGCCAGCATACGATGCGATTGGATTAGGGTAGTCGTGCGGCTTTGTTGGCTTTCGTCAAGGGTCGTGCGGGTGGGTTTAATTCGATCAAGAAATGTACGGGTTGAACTTGACTAGCGGGCTATGGTTTGTTGGCTTTCGTCAAGGTCATAGCACGTTAGGGGCAAAATATTATCGGGAATTTCAAGTGTTGAAATTTGCAATGAGATTGCATACCTTCTATGAGATAGTTGGATCCCGATACCCGCTGCGAGTAAGAGTTACTCCTGGGAGAGTTTTATACATTACAATTAGCCGATCAAGTAGGTGTCTAGAAAGGTGTTAACGAGGTTACGCCTCTGGGAAAACGAGGTTTTCATTAATTAGGTTCGTGCGAAAGCACGGGGGACCTCCCTCAAAGTACCGACACTGGCCTGGCTGAAAGATTGGCGAACTTGTAGTGTGTAATTAATCCCGGCTAGTCTTTCCTTTTAGGCTTTGAAGGAAGATTTGATAAAAAGCAGTGGGAGCCATCCTGATTAGATAAAATAATAACCAATCTATTCTTGCAAGAGCGCACGCTGAGTGTTTTCTTCTCTCTCTCTCCAGGCAGCGACCATATCACGCCTTAATCAAGATAATAATACGGAATATTGACCGAACCCTCTTGTTATACTGAGCTGGGGAACGTTGGTCCCGCTCCAACTTATAATTGTTATAAGACAGAGCAGGAAATTGGGGAATACCAGATTTCCCGTGCCGCCCAAACGAAGAGTGTGCATGTTGATGCATCATCTTCGGGTGTGTTCATTATACAGAACTGTTTCTCAATGTCCTTTACGTCCTGGGTATATGATACCAGATCAGGATCCCAGATATGTAATCTGTTACATAGGGCTGCAGAAAGGTAGAGAACTGAGAATGGGTGATAAGTTTCATGAGGCAGAAAACGGGGCAAGAGTTGCAGCCAAGTCTGTTGGTCACTGTCACCCTGTATTACCAATACATTGATTCTGAACGAATGTTATTAGATACCGAACCTGATATACAAAATCATATCAGTCTCTTTATTAGTAAAGAAATGATAAAATTTTGTGTTGTTGGATAATGTTTTGAACATTTCCTATATCAAAAGTTGATCGGTTCAGGCACGTTATCTAAAAGCATTAATGTTCTAAATCAAGCTACAGTTCTTAGTATACGGAACACACACAAGAGTAAGAGTTCAGAAATGAACGAATTTTTCTTGAGGTATTGTAGACTAGGTCATATCAATGCGACCCGACAAGCTAAGTTCCATATAGATGCATATTTAAATCTGTTTGAATTTACATCTTGTGAAACTTGCCAGTCATGTCACAGAGATAAGATGACCACAGCTCTGTTTATTGGAAACAGAGAAAGAGTTAGTGAACTCTTGGGATGATACATGATGATGTATTGTAGGTCCCCTGTCTACACATGCCAGGACCAGTTCTTTGTACTTCATTACATTCTCTGATGATCTTTCGAGATTCAGACCTATGTTCCTATTGAAACACAAGTCCGAACCTTTTGAGATATTCACAGAATATAAGTGAGAAGTAGAGAACCAAAATACGGGTATAAGTATTATGTCCTTTGATGAGATCAAGGAGGAGAATACTTGAGCACGGAATTCCTGGACTATTCTAAAGGAGAATGAGATTCTCTCTCAGCATTACTCCTCTGTATACACCATAGCACGATGGTATATCAGGGAGGAGCAATCACACCCTATATGATAAGGTGTGCTCTATGATGAGTACTACTGAGTCACCTGTTTCCTATTGGGGGTTATGCACTTATGAAGTTGCATACCTATTGAATGGGGTTCCAATCAAATCAGTTGCCTACCACTCCATATGTGATATGGAAAGGAAAGAGCCCATATCTTAAGTTAGTTAAGATTTGGGGTTGTCCGGCCTATGTCTAAAAGCAAAATCCGGACAAGCTCAAGGAAAGGACTGTTATGTAGAACTGGAAAGGTTCCAGCTATACAAACTACAGCAGATGATTTGATAGAGCCAAAGGATTCAGTAGATTCCAACGAACCTCAGCCTCTCCGCCGATCTAGTAGGGTTCCTCACCCACCTGAGAGATACTTCGGTTACTCTATGACAGTGGGAGCAAGGATTGCATCATGAGATGATGACCCAACTAGTTTCGAGCTGGCCATCAAGAGTGAGACTCTGTAAGAATGGCTGGATGTTTATCGATCTGAGATGGAATCCTTATACACCAACAAAGTATGGACTTTGGTTGCTATATCTGAAGGGTTAAATCCCCATCAGGAGCAGGTATATCTTGAGAAGATTACTTGGTGTACATGGAAAAGTTGAGACTTTCAAAGCTAGACTTGTTAAAAGTTTGCATCATTGACCAGGTATGGATAATGATGAAACCTTTTCAAGTAGCTATGCTTAAGTCCATCCAGATCCTACTTGCCACGGCTACATACCATGACTACGATATCTGGTGGTTGGGTGTCATGACAGCTTTTCTAAATGATGATTTAGAAGAGTGCGTCTATAAGTACACAGCCAGAGGGCTTCGTAGACAGTGGGAGCAGCGGAAACGTGTGCAAGATGCTTTATAGGATAAAGCAGGCATCGCGGAGTTGGAACATCTGTTTTGATGAAGTAGTCAAAGAGTTTGACATCATCAAAATGGTAGATGAACCTTGTATAAACAAAAAGGTAGTAGGGAGTATGGTGGTGATCCTCGTAGAGTACGTGGATGACATACTCTTGATAAGAAAGGAGTTTCCTATGCTACGCTCGATCAATCTCCGCTTATCATAATGATTCTCCATATAGGATCAAAATGATACCTGCTAAATCCTAGGTTTTGGATCTATGAGATAGATCTAAATGGAGGTTAGGATTCTCACTAGTTGTAGTGAGAAGGTATCAATCGACCCTGGGGAGAATCACTGGAATGGTTCCAGGGTGATAAAGACGACTGAGTGTCAGTCACAGGCATTGTCTTTACCCTCAGTAAAGGGACGATATGATGGAAGAGTTCCAAGCTACATACCGTGACATACTAGATGATAAAGGCTGGATACATCGCTACTTAAGACGCTACCAAAGAGGCTGTTTGGGTGTATATTGGTTCATGAGATGAACTACGTTCCAACCATTGTGAGACAATGGAGTTGTGGCTTATGCCAAGGAACGTCGGTCCCATCAGTGATCCAGACATATTCTAAGGCAGTGTCACCTGATCATGGAGATGGTTGATCTCCAGGGAGATCGAGGATAGGAGAGTAGACTCAGAGGACAACACAGCGGATCCACTCACAAAGGCCTGTTCCCAGAGAGAGACTTTTATGGGATGGTTGAGTATGAGATACTGCAACCACTGCTATCAGATGGCCCTAGTGCAAGTGGGAGATTGTTAGTTATATGTATGCCCTAGAGGCCATTACTGTACATAGGATGTATATTGTAGTGGATGCTGGGACATATATAGGGAGGACTTTCTTGCTCGACATGATAGTATGCTATCTGGTTACCCTTTACCTTAACGTGTATGCTGATTGTCTCTCTGTTACATGTTGGTAAAGCCCTTAGGATCTGTACTTGACTACCTGGACTATGATGCGGATCATACTAGTGGGGACATGGTAGTCTATAAGTACATCCTTCAAAGTCCCTAGTCGTGGGTGTATCGAGACGGGGCATCGATATACCAGAGTAGACTAGCGTATACCTTCTCGACCCATACAGATGGGCGATGGATGATCCCATATCCATTGGTGTTTGACATCAGGGATGATATACGGGTGCTCAGTAGAGACTGGGTACACTGGACGGACTCGCCGAGAACTCCCAGATGGTATTATACCTCACGTCAGATGGCAGTTCTCTGGTGACACTGGTACAGAGTAGTCTGTTGACCCGAGATCGTCATAGAGTCTTGTGTGGTTCCCACTGTGCTTTGATTTCCATCTTACCACGTCCAAGAGGGCGTGCAAAACGGTGGTTTTTGGGTACAGTCCCGAGTCACATGGAGGCAATGAGCGATAGGAGGGGATTCGTCTCTCCCGGTATAGGGGGTTGATGTTGCGCTGTGTTCGATTGGCTATAACAGGAAATCCCTGGCCAGGGTTGCTGAGATTTACTGGTAAGTGTTACCAGTAGTTTCTCGAACACTTATAGACCTCATATCGACACGACTTATCGAGCTATTGGGGTCTGACGTTTACCACCCCTAGGCGAGATATGCGACATATCAGACGATCAGACCGGACTGTACGGTAGTGTTACTGGTTGGATTCACTGGAGTGTGAGCGGGCTTGCTCGTCGATCTTCAGATCGCTCAATACCTAGGTGGCCGTTACGTTTAGCAGACCGCTTGCGGCTTGTGGGTTTTTGATATGATCATCATCTGCTGCCGGCGTATTGACGAGTCTTTAGAGTCCTACACAGAGGTTTCCTGGCTCAAGCGAAACGAAATAGGAGCGCATATGAGATATGTGCGGGACCGAGAATGATGCGTGTATGTGATACCGTATTTCATTCTCGCGATGTGACATTGATCGGTTATATGCGATATAGCCGGGTTATCGGATCAAGTGTTGATTCGATAAGTTGTTACTGATGATACCAGTCGGTTATGTGCGACATGACCGGATCATTAAATCAAGTGTTGATTTAATGATTTAATGCATAATTATATATTTGATATATTACTTTGCATTAACTAGTATCGGTGCACTTTAAATGGATTTTCTCGCTCGGGTGTGCACATTGTATATTCGATATAGTTTTGTGCACTTGCTTGTATCATGTTTGATGATACATTCCTTATGGTTAAGTGTTAAGAATTAAACTATAGTTAAGTGGGTGATTAGGGTTTTTGATTTCATTTTATTCATTTATCTTTTTGGAAAAAGAAAAGGCAAAATGAGGAAAATGGTTGCTTTCTTTTGTTCATTCATGAACCTTCATGAAGACTTTGACTTTTTGACCATTTTGTCTCATGCTTAACCCTAACCACTCACTTAAACCTTAGTTAACTCTCTACATCTAACCATGGTTCAATATATGATAAGGATTGATTTTTCTTTTCAATTATAATATTCTTGTCATATATTTTTAGCTTCTTCTTCTTCTTCCTTCAAGTGAAGAAAAGCTTGACCATCAATGGCAACTTGATGAAATGAGTGAGAAATCCAAAACTAAAGTCTACTCACTTCCTATTTCTTCATCCTCTACCTTTTGCCAAGTAGTAGAGTGTGTTTCCTTCACAAGTTTTCAAGACTTGGTGAAGGTGGAGCTCGATCTAGTGATGCTTCGACGTAGATCATCTTCGGCATGGACATCGACGACCTAGCTTGCCCATTCTCCGACGAAGCCGACGCTAGAGCTCGGATTTGATTTGGACAGCGGAGAGGACTTCGTTGCGGAGCTATGGAGGTGGAGCACCAAATCTACAAAGGTTGTATTTCCGATTCTTCTAGTTAAGTGTTAACTAGTTATCTTTTTCGCCTAGTTTTCTAGCAAACGATCCGTAGTCGGGTCTCTCGGCACCCGTAAAATTTTATAATGGCATGTTCGATGCCTTGTGAGACCTCCTTGGGGTGCTTAGGAACCCTACATCATATACACGTATTAATCTCGGTCCCACACAGATCACATATGTGCTCCTACTCCGTTTTGCCTGAGCCAGGAAACCTCTGTGTAGGACTCTAAGGAATCGTCAATACGCCGGCAGTAGGTGATGATCATATCAAACACCCACAAGCTGCAAACGCACAGCTAAACGTAACAGCCACCCAAGTATTGAGTGATTAGAAGATCAACAAGTAAGCCTATACATTCTTCTGTGAATCCAATCAGTAACACTCACGTACAGTCCGGTCTCTTCGTCTGATATGTCGCATATCCATTCTACGGGTGGTAAAAGTCAGACCCCGGTAACCGATAAGTCGTGTCAATATGAGGTCCATAATGGTTCGAGAAACTACAGATAATTCTTACCAGTAAATCTCAGCAACCCTGGCCAGGGATTTCTAGTGATAGCCAATCGAACACAGCGCAACATCAAATCCCAATACCGAGAGAGACGAAACCCCTCCTATCGCTCATTGCCTCCATGTGATTCGGGACTGTATCCAAAAGCCACCGTTTTGCACGTTCTCTTGAACGTGGTAAGGTGGAAATCAAAGCACAGTGGGAATCACACAAGACTCTATGACAATCTCGGGTCTACAGTCTAACCTGTACCAGTGTCACCAGAGAACTGCCATCTGACGTGAGGTATAATACCATCTGGGAGTTCTCGGCGAGTCCGTCCAGTGTACGCAGTCTCCACTGAGCACTTGTATACTTTCTCTGATGTCAAACACCAATGGATATGGGATCATCCATCGCCCATCTTCATGGGTCGAGAAACTATACGCTAGTCTACTCTGGTATATCGATGCCCTGTCTCGATACACTTAAGACTAGGAACATTTGAAGGATGTACTTAGCGACTACACTGTCCCCACTAGTATGATCTGCATCATAGTCCTGGTAGTCAAGTACTCATCCCAAGGGCTTTATCAACATGTAACATAGAGGCAATCAGAGTACATGTTAAGATAAAGAGCAACCAGATAGCATACTATCATGTCGAGCAAGAAAGCCTCCATATATATGTCCAAGCATCTACTACAATATACATCGTATGTACAGTAATGGCCTCTAGGGCATACATATCACTAACAATCTCCTACTTGCACTAGGGCCATCTATTGTGGTATCGCATACCCAACAATCAGCTGTGGTTGAAGTATCTCATACTCAACTATCCCATAAAGTATCTACTGGGAAATAGGCCTTTGTGAGTGGATCCACGCTGTTGTCCTCTGTATCTACTCTCCTATCCTCGATCTCCCTGATGATCAACCATCTCCATGATCAGGTGATACTGCCTAAGAATATGTCTGGATATCTGATGGGACGGGGGTTCCTAGGCATAAGCCACAACTCCATTGTCACATAATGGTAGGAACGAAGTTCATCTCATGAACTTATATATATCCAGGCTGCCTCTTTGGTAGCATCCTTGGTAACGATGTATCTTGCCTTTAATCATCTAGTTTGCCATGGTGTCTAGCTTGGAACTCTTCCAACATACCGTCCCTCCACCGTCCCTCCACTGAGGGTAAAGACAATGTCTGTGATTGACATTCAGTCGACCTTATTACCCTGGAAGCTTTCCAGTGATTCTCCCCAGGATCGATTGATACCATCTCACTACACCTAGTGAGAATCCTAACATCCAATTAGATCTATCTCATATATCCAAAACCCAGTATTTAAGAGGTATCGCCTTGATCCTATACGGAGAATCTCTGTAATAAGAGGAGATTGACCAAGCGTAGCATAGGAAACTCCTTCCCTATCAAGAGTATCTCATCCACGTACAATACGAGGATCACCACCATACTCCCTACTACCTTTTTGTATATACACGGTTCATCTACTATTTTGATGAAGTCAAACTCTTTGACTACCTCATCAAAACAGACGTTCCAACTCCGCGATGCTCGATTTATCCTATAAAACAACTTGCACACGGATTCCGCTGCTCCCACTGTCTACGAAGCCCTCTGGTTGTGTACTTATAGACACTCTCTTTTAAAGCACTATTTAGAAAAGCAGTCATGACACCCAACCGCCAGATATCGTAGTCATGGTATTTAGCAGTGGCAAGTATGATCCGGATGGACTTAAGCATAGCTTTGAAAGTCTCAACATTTCCATGTACACCAAGTAATCTTCTCAAGATATACTTGCTCCTGATGGGGATTTAACCCTTCAGATAAAGCAACCAAAGTCCACACTTTACTGGTGTATATGGATTCCATCTCAGATCGCTAAGCATCCAGTCATTCTCACAGATTCCCTACTCTTGATGGCCTGCTCGAAACTAGTTGGGTCATCATCTCATGATGCAATCCTCGCTCCCACTGACATAGAGAAACCGAATCATCTCTCAGGTGGATGAGGAACCCTACCAGATCGGCGGAGAGGCTGAGGTTCATTGGGAACTATTGAATCCTCCGGTTCTACCAAATCATCAACTGCAGTTTGTATAACTGGAACTCCTTCCAGTTCTACCTCATGACCACTAATTCCTTCACAAGAAATTCCCTTTTTCTAAAAAAAGTGGCATGCCGAGAAATAAAAAACCTTTTGTTCCTCGGTTCGGTAGAAGATATTCCCTTGCGAATGCTTGGGATATCTAACAATCTTCCACAGAACTGACCTCTCCTCGAGCTTGTCCGGATCATGCTTTTAGACATAGGCTGGACAACCCCAAATCTTAACATCCTTAAGAGATGGGCTCTTCCCATATCATATATGGAGTGGTAGGCACCTGATTTGATTGGAACCCTATTCAATAGGTATGCAGCTTCTCAAGTGCATAACTCCCAATAGGCAACTCAGTAGTACTCATCATAGAGCACACCATATCACATAGGGTGCGCTTGATCCGTCCCGATGTACCGACGTACTGTGGTGTATACGGAGGAGTAATGCTGAGAGAGAATTCTCATTCTCCTTTAGAATAGTCCAAGAATTTCGTGCTCATGTATTCTCTTCTCTAATCACATCAAAGGACATAATACTTATACCCGTTTTGGTTCTCTACTTCTGACTTATATTCATTGAATTTCTCAAAAGGTTCAGACTTGTGTTTCAACAGGAATATATGTCCGAATCTTGAGAGATAATTAGTGAATGTAATGAAGTTCAAAGAACCGGTCCTGGCATGTGTAGACAGATGACTTTACATACATCATCATGTATCAATCCCAAGATTTCACTAACTCTTTCTCTGTTTCCAATAAACGGAGCTATGGTCATGTTTTATCTTTGAGACATGACTGTCAAGTTTCACAAGATGTAAATCCAAACTGATTTAAATATGCATCATTATGTAACTTCAGCTAGTCGGGACGCATTGATATGACCTAGTCTACAATGCCTCAAGAAGGATTCGTTCATTTCTGAACTCTTCCTCTTGTGTGTGTTCTGTATATTAAGAACTGTGGTTTGATTTAGAACGCATATGCTTTTAGATAACGTGCCTGAAATAATCAACTCTTGATATAGGAAATGTTCAAAACATTATCCAACAATACAAAATTATATCCTTCTTTATTAAATAAAGAGACTGATATGATGTTGTATATCAGGTTCGGTATCTAATAACATTCGTTCCGAATCAATGTATTTGGTAATACAGGGTGATAACTGCCAACATACTTGGCTGCAACAATTGCACCATTTCTAATTCTTAAAACTTATCACACGTTCTCCGTTCTCTACTTGTCTGTAGCCCATGTAACATATTACATATGCGGGATCCTGATCCGGTATCACATACCCAGGATGTAAATGATACTGAGAAACAGTTCTCTGTAATAAACACACCCGAAGAAGATGCATCATCATACACTTTCTTTGTTTGTGCGGCACGGGAATTCTTGTAATCCCCTATTTCTTGCTCGGTCTTATAACATTTAAAAGTTGGAGCGGGACCAACGTTCCTTAGCGCAGTATAACAAGCGGGTTCGGTCAATACATCCGTATTATTATCTTGATTAAGGCGTGACATGGTCGCTACCTGGAGAAAGAGAGAAGAAAACAATCAGCATATGCTCTTGTAAGATTAGATTGGTTATCAATATATCTAATGAGGATGGCTGCTACTGTTTTAGTCAAATCTTCCTTCAAACCCTAAAAGGAAAGACTAGCCGGGATTAATTAAACCTTATAAGTTCGCTAATCTTTCAGCCAGGCCAGTGCAGGTATTTTGAGGGAGGTTCCCCGTGCTTTTGCACGGACCTAATTAAAATAAACCTCGTTTTCCCAGGGGCGTAACCCCGTTCACACCTTTCTAGACACCTACTTGATCGACTATTTGTAATGTGTAAAACTCTCACAGGAGTAACTCTTACTCGCAGTGGGTATCGGGATCCAGTTATCTCATAGGAGGTATGCAATCTCATTTCAAACTTCAACACTTGAAATTCCCAATAATATTTTGCCCCTATCAGCTATATGACCTTAACATAGTCAACAAATCATAAGTGCTAGTCAAGTTCAACCCATCATTTCCCGATTGAATTAAATCCACCCGCACGACCCTTAACATAGTCAACAAAGTCGCACGACTACCGTAATCCAATCGCATCCTATGCTTATACAGATAAGCACTAATCAGCTACCGCACACTACGCCTTAACATAGTCAACAAACGTAGCACGAATACTAACTAGTACTTATCTGAAATGACGGAGGGCTACGACGGGTTTTAATGAAAACCCTTTGCGTAATGAATTTGATATCGTCGTAGAATCGAGTGATTTAAATGGAGTGTTTTTTAGGCCTTTACTAGTTTCGCTAAAGAGGTCACTCCCGGTGAAGGGATCTCGGCTCTTTCCTCATCGAATGAGGTGCAGGATATTTCACAAATACCGCTATGCAAAGAAAAAGCTATAGAAGCAATCAAAAGACAAACCGAGGGTTGTAGCATCTGCTAGTTATTGCTAAAGAGGTCACTCCCGGTGAAGGGATCTCGGCTCTTTCCTTATCGAATAAGGTGTTGGATGTTCTACAAGGAACACCGCTATGCAAAGCAAGAACTAAAGCTACCTGTTTTTGAAAATTCGATTCCACAACATCTTTAGGTTTCTTTTATTTCATTAATCTCATTAATGAAGTCCCATCATTTTAGTTTACCTAAACATCACATATAAATACAACATACACTTATGCCATCCGCATTCGCCTCGATGTCCCCTCATGCACCGTTAGGTTAGGTAACTAATGGAAGAGCGGGGCAGTGCTAGCGCGGGTGTAAAATATAAGCAACGTCTATATAATATATCACATATACTATATACAGTATCTATCTCAATATATCAAATGATCACATCACAGATATCGCAGCAGAAGAAACATATGAAATATTGGATATACTAAGAGGTCCGTGTTTTATTGCGAGCCTGTATAAAACACGGATTCCACGGTTGTGATGAATAGCCAATCCCACACCCCTAGACCCCTACGAGAGAAGCAAGCAACCCTACCAATTCTAAAGTTAAGACACCAGGTCTCGACTCCTCGAGATGGTCTCCCACTGGACCCTAGAACCCGGTTACTTGTGCTGCCCGCCTTGGGTCAATCCTAATGCGGAAAAGTAAATAATATACAATGGTGACATCATCCTCAACCCGGAAGTTCCCCAATAAAAGAATATTACATACAATGAATTTTACATGAATGAAAATAAAAACTCTCATATCACATAAAACTCCCGGCTATTCAAAACACGACGATCCAATATAACATATCACTGCAACACATAACATCGCATGTCATCAACGTAAATAAATATGCGTATCCTAATTGTCATTAATTTATAGCAACGAAACTGGCAATACACCACATATTACACTTACGGTCGCAGAAAAAAAGTGTAAAACTACAACAGTTGGAATCCGCAACCTCCTTAGACATCACACGCCTAACCAAATGAATTCCTTAGACATCGCATGCCTAACAATTATAAACCCCGCATTTTAGTCTCAATATCGAAAACACTTTTCAATATCAAGTCGGGAAATTCAATAAGATTCCCGACATCCTGATCGAATGCTCGTCGGAAACTTTAGTAGACGGCCGCACCCCCCGATGCCGTCGACGAAGTGCACTAAGGCGGAACACCGCTTCCACGAGCATCCGAACGGATGCTTTTGGCGACGGGGTTCTCCTACAGTCACTTGGTCGAGGCTATGGGGCGTGGCTATCTATTAAGTTTACCCGGTGAGTATCCGCGTACGCTACGTAATTGCGACGGACTTTTGATCGCATCAAAATCCCGTGGCAACCGATCAATTGAGACTAAAGTGCTAGATTTATAACATTCAAATTAGTTATCTCATAACCACATGTGGAATCCAAATATTGTATCACATTACAGAAAAAGTTAGACGACGTTAAACATTCCGATCGAATCAACAAACACCCAAAATTTCCATAGATACTCAACACTTGAACTTAGTTTAAAAGAATCCATCACATGCCACAGTACTAATGGACCAGCCGTAGAAGGGTCAAACCAACGCCTCACACGTGGCAACGCCGAAATACCACAAACCCTAAGGTTTAGAGGTGGTTCTGACGATCACATAATCGAGTTAAGCTTTTCGTTCTTCTATAGGGTCCACCGCGTTACTTGCATGATATTTGAATGTTCTTTAACTAAGGAAAAATCTAACACTTGGAAATTTTCCGGCAGGGGAAAAGGTGAGTTATTGATATCTGTTCGAACTTTTTAACACTGTCTAAACAAACCGAAACAAAGCTAGAATTGCGAATACGAAACACTCCGAACTAGTTAATGCAGTAAATTAACATCACATACAATTTTAGCAAAAACAAACAACACCTGAAGTACCAAACCTCAGAACCTGGACCACACCACAAAACCCAAACCCTAAATCCCCAAAATAGCCGACGACGCCAGAAAACCTAGCCTCGTCGCCGGCCCAGATCCGAGAAAGGGGGTGGGTTTTGTGCTATGTTCATATTGAATCACATACAGCATTCTGCAACTGTTTAGAAAATTTTTAGAGCTCATTTTAAAATCGACAGAAACTAGGGTTTTGCATCCAGTGTTTCGGAGTTGTTTCGGTTTCGTAATCCTACACTTATCAGTCTAACTCTCTAGCAAGGCTCTGATACCACTGTTGGGTTACCTACAACGGCAGCAAGGTTTCGGGTGGTATCTCACATGCCAATTTCAAATTTTGCCATTATAGATAACCCTAAACCTAGATCATTAACTAGAGAATCAAACTAAAACTAGCATGTTAATAACTTAGCATCTAAGAGTTAGGGATTACAACCATTGTAGTCCATTCCTTCACTTCATAAGCACTGAATTGAGGTCCTTTCGCTGCAATCATAAAGTACCCGGACTCTAGAGAGGCTCCATGAAGAGAATAATGCAACCTTGCTTCTAATCTTCAAAAACCAAGATGATCTACCTTCAAGAAACACTAACCCAAGCTCTCACTTCTCTAATGAGGTATTAGTGAAGTGAACACCCTAATCTAAGTGGCTAGAATAAATGAGGATGATGAAGTAGGAATTTTGCTCTCTTTTGTTTTCAATTTCTCACTTAAAATCATCACAAACCCAAAAGCTAGTGAAGCTTTTCAAGAGGAAGAAGAAGAAAAAAATCCTTTTGTGATGAAATGAATTATTGTTGAGGTTAGGAATGCAACCTAGGATTAAGAATGACATGCTTAACCCTTGTAGAGACTTTACCATGGGTTAAGGTTTTGGTTGGGTTAACAAATATCTATCCAAAATATCAAAGAAAATGGACAAAGTCAAACCTTCATGAAGCTTCCTCAAAGCCCATCCAAAACCTAATCCAAAAGCTTAAACCTAATCCAAATCCTAACATGGTTAAATCTCAAAACCTTTGTTGCATTTGTAACCCTAACATGTTACAATATTATATATCACATATATAATATTTAATGTAACAAAAGAAACTAATACAATTAACATATATCACATATATATCAATGTATCATCCAAGTGAGAAAAAGAATCAATAAAGTGAGCTTATATTAGTTAATGTAACGTAATATATCACATATATAATTATACATTAAATTATCGAATCAACACTTGATACGATAATCCGGCTATTATCAAATAACTGACTAATATAATCTGTATCAGTTCATCGAATCAACACTTGATCCGATGACCCAGCTATATCACATATACCTGGCCGATATCACATATCACGAGAATCAAATACGGTATCACATACACGTATTAGTCTCGGTCCCGCACATATCACATAAGTGCTCCTACTCTGTTTTGCCTGAGCCAGGAAACCTCTGTATAGGACTCTAAAGAATCGTTAATACGCCGGCAGTAGGGGATGATCATATCAAACACCCACAAGCTGTAAGCGCTCAGCTAAATGTAACATCCACCCAAGTATTGAGCGATCCAAAGATCAACAAGCAAGCCTGTACATTTTCCTGTGAATCCAATCAGTACCACTCCCGTACAGTCCGGTCTCTTCGTCTGATATGTCACATATCCTGTCTAGGGGTGGTAAACGTCAGACCCCAGTAATCGATAAGTCGTGTCAATATGAAGTCCATAACGGTTCGAGAAACTATTGATAACTCTTACCAGTAAATCTCAGCAACCCTGGCCAGGGATTTCCAGTTATAGCCAATCGAACACAGCGCAACATCAAATCCCAATACTGGGAGAGACGAAACCCCTCCTATCGCTCATTGCCTCCATGTGATTCGGGACTGTATCCAAAAGCCACCATTTTGCACGTTCTCTTGAACGTGGTAAGGTGGAAATCAAAGCACAGTGGGAATCACACAAGACTCTATGACGATCTCAGGTCTACAGACTAAGCTGTACCAGTGTCACCAGAGAACTGCCATCTGACGTAAGGTGTAATACCATCTGAGAGTTCTCGGCGGGTCCTTCCAGTGTACCCGGTTTCCACCATGCACCCGTATACTTTCTCTGATGTCAAACACCAATGGATATGGGATCATCCATCTCCCATC
Organism: Agapanthus africanus; assembly: GCA_030015575.1. Taxonomy (NCBI): domain Eukaryota; kingdom Viridiplantae; phylum Streptophyta; class Magnoliopsida; order Asparagales; family Amaryllidaceae; genus Agapanthus; species Agapanthus africanus. Next base: position 306,324,961 of record JASDDO010000029.1, read on the forward strand.
TTCATGGGTCGAGAAGCTATACGCTAGTCTACTCTGGTATATCGATGCCCTGTCTCGATACACCTATGATTAGGAACATTTGAAGGATGTACTTAGTGACTACACTATCCCCACTAGTATGATCTATATCATAGTCCTGGTAGTCAAGTAGTCATCTCAAGGGCTTTATCAACATGTAACATAGAGACACTCAGAGTACATGTTAAGATAAAGAGAAACCTGATAGCATACTATCATGTCAAGCAAGAAAGTCCTCCATATATATGTCCAAGCTTCTACTACAATATACATCGTATGTACAGTAATGGCCTCTAGGGCATACATATCACTAACACGATCAACTCTTGATATAGGAAATGTTCAAAATATTATCCAACAGTACAAAATTATATCCTTCTTTACCAAATAAAGAGACTGATATAATGTTGTATATCATTTTTAGTATCTAATAACATTCGTTCAGAATCAATGTATTTGGTAATACAGGGTGATAACTGCCAACACTTTGGCTGCAACAATTTTACCATTTCCAATTCTTGAAACTTTATCATCCATTCTCAGTTCTCTACCTATCTGTAGCCCATGTAACAGATTACATATATGGGATCCTGATCCGATATCTCATACCGAGGACGTAGAGGATACTGAGAAACAGTTCTTTGTAATGAACACACCCGAAAAAGATGCATCAACATGCACTTTTTTCGTTTAGGCGGCACGGAAATTATGGTAATCCCCTATTTCCTGCGGTCTTATAAAAATTATAAGTTGGAGCGGGACCAACGTTTCCTAGCACAGTATAACAAGTGGGTTCAGTCAATACATCCATATTATTATCTTGATTAAGGCGTGACATGGTCGCTACCTGGAGAGAGAAAGAGAAGAAAACACTCAGCGTATACTCTTGCAAGATTAGATTGGTTATTATTTTATCTAATCAGGATGGCTCCCACTATTTTTATCAAATCTTCCTCCAAACCCTAAAAGGAAAGACTAGCCGGGATTAATTATACCCTACAATTTCACCAATCTTTCAGCCAGGCCAGTGCCGGTACTTTGAGGGAGATTCCCCGTGCTTTCGCACGGATCTAATTAAAATAAACCTTGTTTTCCCAGGGGCGTAACCCCGTTGACACCTTTCTAGACATCTACTTGATCGGCTAATTGTAAAGTGCAAAACTCTCCCAAGAGTAACAATTACTCGCAGTGGGTATCGGGATCCAACTATATCATAGAAGGTATGCAATCTCATTGCAAATTTCAACACTTGAAATTCCGGATAATATTTTGCCCCTAGCATCCTATGACCTTGACGAAAGCCAACAAACCATAGGCTGCTAGTCAAGTTCAACCCGTACATTTCTTGATTGAATTAAACCCACCCACATGACCCTTGACGAAGGCCAACAAAGTCGCACTACTACCCTAACTCAATCGCATCATATGATTTTGCAGATAAGCATAAATAGCTACCGCACACTACGCCTTGACGAAAGCCAACAAACGTAGCACGAATACTATGAAGTACTTATCTGAAATGACGGAGGGCTATGACAGGTTTTTAAGAAAACCTTTTGCGTAATGAACTTGATATCGTTGTAGAATCGAGTGATTTTGAAAAGGAGTGTTTTTTAGGCTTTTACTAGTTTTGCTAAAGAGATCACTCCCGGTGAAGGGATCTCGGCTCTTTCCTCATCGAATGAGGTGCAGGATATTTCACAAATACCACTATGCAAAGCAAAAACTATAAAAGCAATCAAAAGACAAACCGAGTTTGTAGCATCTGCTATTTTCGCTAAAGGGGTCACTCCCGGTGAAGGGATCTCGGCTATTTTCTTATCGAATAAGGTGCTGGATATTCTATAAGGAATACCGCTATACAAAGCAAGAACTAGAGCTACCAGTTTGTAAAATAAGTTTCTACAACATCTTTAGGTTTCTTTTCTTTCATTAATCTCATTAATGAATGTCCCATCATTTATGTTACCTAAGCATCACAAATAAATACAACGTACGCTTATGCCATCCGCATTCGTCTCAATATCCGTCATGCACCGTTAGGTTAGGTAACTAACAGCAGAGCGGGGTAGGGCTAGCGCGGGTGTAAAACATAAGCAACGTCTATATAATATATCATATATACTATATACAGTATCTATCTCAACATATCAAATGATCACATCACAGATACCGCAGCAAAAAACAACATATGAAATATTGGATATACTAGGATTTTCGGGTTTTATATTAAGCCTGTATAAAACACGGATTCCACGGTCGTGATGAATAGCCAAACCCACATCCCTAGACCCCTACGAGAGCGACAAACGACCCTACCAATTCTAGAGTTAGGAGACCCGGTCTCGACGCCTCGATATGGTCTCCCACTGGACCCTAGAACCCGGTTACATGTCCTCCCCTCCTTGGGTCTATCCTAATGCGAAAAAGTAAATAATATACATCAACGGTGACATCTTCCTCAAACCGGAAGTGCCCCAATAAAAGAATATTACATACAAGTTTTTTTTTACATGAATGAAAATGAAAAACTCTCATCTCACATAAAAAAAACGCGGCTATTCAGACACGACGATCCAATATAACATATCCCAGAAACACATAACATCATATGTCATCAATCGTAAGTAAATATGTGTATCCCAATTGTCGTTGACATATAGCAATGAAACCGGCAATACACCACATATTACACTTACGGTCGCAGAAAAAAAAGTGAAAAACTACAACAATTGGAATCCGCACTGCCCTTAGACATCATAAACCCGGAATATCACATATTCTTGATTTCATGCCTAACAATGCAAATTTTACATTTAGGTCTCAACCATGAAAACACTTTTCAAAGAAAGTCGGGTAATTCAACAAGATTCTTGATTCCTTCCGATGCCGAAATGTTAAACTTGCATGCAACTGGATAGATTCCAATTATTGTATCCTATCACATGATATCCAGACGATGTTAAACTTTTCGATTGATTTATGAAAGTCCTACAATTTCCCGACAGCTCAACACTTAAGCACAATTTTAATAATACCCGGAACATGCCGCAGTACCTATGGACTAACCGTAGATGAGAAAACCCAAGCCTCACTCATGTCGCCATGGAACTGCGGAAAACCCTAGGGTATGATCACAGTTTCGCGATCCAAAAAAGTCGAGTTAAGGTTTCATTCTTCTAGAGGGTCCACAGAATTACTTACATGTTTTTCCGAATACGTTAAACGTAGAGAAATGGGTTTTTGACATTCGATCGAGCTTTATAACTTCGCCTAGATAACTTGTGAATACCCAAATACAATTTTAAACTACGAATACCAAACACTCCGAATTATTTATAGTGTAAGATTACATATCATGCAAAATTAGAAAAAACAAGAAACACCTGAAACATCAAAACCAAGTCACTGGAGCACTGACAAAATTTGAGGGGGGCTCCGATTTTGGCCGAGATGGGGTATATGTGGCCGGCCAAAAATTCACCAAACTACCTCAAATTTTACCAGTGTTCATGTTATATCACATACAACACTCTGTACTTGTTTAAAAAAATATTGGACAATTATTTAAAATCGACAGAAACCCAGGTTCGATGTTGCAAGTTTCGGAGTAATTTCGGTTTCGTAATCTAACAAATACCGTCTAATACTCTAGCCCGGATCTGATAGCACTGTTGGGATTCCTTAGCACCCTACTGGGTTTTGACAGCAACTACCATGCTACTTTTAAATTTTCTAAGGTGCTAATCAATCCTAAGCTAGGATCAAGCTAGAGTGAAAAGATAATAAAACATGCAATCAAATATTACAGAAGAAGTAAACAAGAATACAACCTTTGTAGACCCGGTCCTTCACTTCTAAAGCTCTATGTTGACGTCCCTTCTCTGCAATCATGGATCTCCGGAACTCTAGTACTGGTTCCCTCGGAGAAATGAACAAGCTTGCTCGTAGTCTTTAAGGCCGAAGATGATCTATGTCGAGGAGACTCAAACTCAAGCTAACCCTTCACTAGGTCATGAACTTTGTGAAGAGAATACCCTATAATACCCAAGAAAGTGTATAGGATGATGAAATTGGAAGTGGTCTCACTTTAGATTTTAGTTTATCACTTGATTTCACTATTTTCCTTGGAGCTAGAAAGCAAGAGGAAGGAGATGAAGAAAACAACTCGAGAAAATTCAAGTGAGGAATGAGAATTAGTTATGCAACCATGGGTGAGTTAGTATCATATACTAAACCCTTGTAGAGACTTAACCGTGGCTAACTCTAATGGTTTGGTTTAAAAATATCTTAAGTAAAACAAAATGTGTGGACTTGGTCAATGGTAATCCAAGCTTCATGAAGCTTCATGCCATGACAAATGATGCCACCATTTTGAATTTACTTAAAATAAATAAAACCTCACAATTATAAGTAAGTATGGTGCAAGTCTTACACACACCAAAGTTTGCATGTATCATCAAGCATGACACAAACATGTACACAAGTATATATCACATATACACTATGTGCACATCAAGTGAGAAAACAATCTTAAGTGAGCTAATACTAATGTAAATTAATATATCCAATATATAATTATACATTAGATTATTAAATCAACACTTGATTTAATAATCTGGCTATATCACATATAACCGACTAATATCATGTGTATCAATTTATCGAATTAACTCTTGATTCGATAACTCGGCTATATCGCATATAACCGACCGATGATACAAATCGCGAGAATAGAATAAGGTATCTCATACACGTATTAATCTCGGTCCCGCACATATCTCATATGTGCTCCTACTCCGTTTCGCCTGAGCGAGGAAACCTCTATGTAGGACTCTAAAGACTCGTCAATACGCTGGCAGTAGGTGATGATCATATCAAACACCCACAAGCCGCAAGAGGCGTGCTAAACGTAACGGCCACCCGGGTATTGAGCGATCAGAAGATCAACAAGCAAGCCTGCTCATACTCCTGCGAATCCAATCAGTAACACTTACCGTACAGTCCTGTCTTTTCGTCTGATATGTCGCATATCTCGTCTAGGGGTGGTAAACGTCAGACCCCAGTAACTCGATAATTTGTGCCAATGTGAGGCTCATAACAGGTCGAGAAACTATTGGTAACACTTACTAGTAAATCTCTGAAACAGCCATGTCCAGTAACTTCATGTTATAACCAATCGAGCACGATGCAACATCAACTCCAAATACCGGGAGAGACGAATCCCCTTCTATCGCTCATTGCCTCCATGTGACTCGGGACTGTACCCAAAAACCACCATTTTGCACGTTCTCTTGAATGTGGTAAGGTGGAAATCAAAGCACAGTGGGAATCACACAAGACATTATGACGATCTCGGGTCGACAGACTAACTTATACCAGTGTCACTAGAGAATTGCCATCTGACGTGAGGTATAATACCATTTGAGAGTTCTCGGCGAGTCCGTCCAGTGTACCCAGTCTCCACTGAGCACCCGTAAATCATCTCTGAAATCAAACACCAATGGATACGGGATCATCCATCGCCCATCTATATGGGTCGAGAAGCTATACGCTAGTCTACTCTGGTATATCGATGCCCCGTCTCGATACACCAACGACTTGGGACATTAAAGGATGTACTCACAGACTACATTTGTCCCACTTGTATGATCTGCATCATAATCTAGGTAGTCAAGTACGCATCCTAAGGGCTTTACCAACATGTAACAGAGAGACAATCAGTGTACATGTTAAGATAAAGAGTAACCAGATAGCATACTATCATGTCGAGCAAGAAAGTCCTCCCTATATATGTCCAAGCATCCACTACAATATACATCTCATGTACGGTAATGGCCTCTGGGGCATACTTATAACTAACAGCCGAAATGCTTGAATTCTAGCTAAACGGTCCCAGATTTTGCTACACAAAGAATTAGTGAAAGTTTCAAGTTCCAGAAGCCTATAAATAACCCCAGAGACCCAACGACCCAGACACAACACCCAGCTCCCCAATCTGGCCGCAAATTTCGGCCAGAAGCAATAAATCTGCAGCCACTTTAAGAGAAAATGGTCTTAGGTTCTCGTGGTGGGTTCTAGGCCTTAATTAAATCTCTCAGTGATGGCAACTTTCTAAACAAATACCTGATTCGATAGCAGATTCAACAGAGAACCCTAAACGTAACTAAACACGATATTAACACGAATTATAGAATGTTAAGGTATTAAACTGAAACTATTTAACAAAAAAACTTCGCTAGAGCCTAAATAACAGTCAAGGATCATTACCTCTCCAAAACTTGAGAAAAACCCTAGCTTTCCAAACTCCAAGCCATCACAAGACGGTTTAAGCTTAATGAAGTTTTAGTGAGGTTTAAAGAAGGTTTAGGCTTAGAGTTTGAGGATAAAAAGATCAAGAGAAGGGTTTTAGTGCAAGAGAAGGAGAACAAAAAAAGGAGAGAGTGAGGTGAAGAAATGAGCCATGCCCTCTCTCTCTCCTCATCAGTTGCTTCTATACTTGCCCCATGCCTCATCATTCCTTCAATTGTCAACTCTTCTCTTTTTATTTTTAAAAGATAAAAATCTTTACTTAAAATAGGTGAAAATAGTTAGCATGGCATGAAAATGGTTAAGTGTGCCATGGCTAGTTAAGCATGGTTAACACCTCCTTAACCCAAGATTAACATGCACATGTGTGTGCAAGCACAAAAATAATTAAATAAAATATTAATTTAAAATAATAAATTATGTGAAAATATTTATTGGTTAAATTTTATTAAAAACCCACATTATATCGCTTAATTAACACTAATCGCAATCTAAGGTGTTACAATCATCCCCCTTAAAGAAATTCGGTCTCCGAATTTAAAAATCTTATTATGCGTACCTTCGAAGAGATGAGCGAATTTCTTCCGCATCTCGCTCTCGGCTTCCCATTTGACCTTTTCGCTATTCGGGTCATGCCAAAGAACTTTCACTGATGGCAAGACCTTTGACTGAAATTTCTTAACCTACCGATCCAATATAACTACAGGGTGCTCGGTAAATGAAAGATCACGCTCCAGTTGGATGGTCTGGTGCTGAATCATATGAGAAGGGACATAAAGGTACTTGCAAAGCATCGATACATGAAATACGGGGTGAACATTCGGAAAACTGGGCATTAGTGCCAAACGATAGGCAACGGTACCAACTCGCTCAAGGATTTCAAAAGGACCCACGAATTTAGGACTAAGCTTCCCTTTCTTCCCAAATCTCATCATGCCTTTCATCGGAGAAATCCGTAGGAATACATGATCACCCACTGCGAACTCAAGTCTGGGACGACGATGGTCGGCATAAGACTTCTGCCTGCACTGGGATGCTCTCATTCTATCCTGAATCAACTGGATCTTCTCTATAGTTTCTTGAACTAGCCATGGTCCCAAAATCCTGCTCTCGCTGAGTTCGGTCCAACAGACTGGCGATTGACACTTTCTCCCATACGAAGCCTTGAAAGGTGCCATCTGAATCGTCTCCTGAAAGCTGTTATTGTAGGAGAACTCTATCAAAGGCAAGTGATGATCCCAACTACCACCAAAATCAAGCATGCACGCATGAAGCATATCCTCAAGAGTCTATATAGTCCGTTCTGACTGACCATCGGTCTATGGATGGAAAGCGGTGTTAAAACTCAACCGGGTACCTAAAGCTTCCTGAAGTTTCTGCCAAGACGGCTGATAAACTGGGTGCCTCTGTCGGACACAATCCATGAAGGAACACCGTGCAAACGCAAAATCTCATCAATTTACAACTGAGCATACTGAGCATATCCGAAAGTGGTTTTCACTGGAAGGAAGTGAGCTGCTTTTGTCAATCAGTCAACAATCACCCAAATGGAGTCATACCATCGACTGGACCTGGGTAGACCCACAACGAAATCCATGAAGATCTGCTCTCATTTCCACTCCGGTATGGGTAAAGGCTGCAACTCTCTTTCCGATCTTTGATGCTTAGCCTTGACCTGCTGGAAAGTCAGGCACCTCGAAACGAAGTCCGAAACATCTTTCTTCATCCTTTCCCACCAGTAGATATCTCTCAAATCGCGATACATCTTGGTGGAACCAGGATGAACACTGTATGCTGACTGATATGTTTGCACAAGGATCTCGCATCTCAGCCCCTCGGAATCCGGTACCCATAAACAAGTCCTAAAATGTAGCATACCCTGGTCATCAATCGCAAACTCCGAATCTCTACCCTGTCGAACATGCTCCAAAATCTCAGACAAACGAGCATCGTCAGGCTGCGCCTCATGGATATGATCAAGTAGAAGTGGACGGGTGCGGACATGAGCAAGCTTCCCTCCAGCAGAAATGAACTCGAACTGTACTCTACTATCACACAAGATCTGCAAATCTGAAGAAAACTGTCTCTGAACTGCGCTCAAATGGAACAAGCTACCTCCGGGCCTACGACTCAAAGCATTAGGTACCGCATTCGCCTTATCCGGGTGATAAAGGATTTCACAATCATAATCCTTCACAAGCTCCATCTAATGACGCTGCATCAAATTCAGATCTCACTGCTGAAAGATGTACTTCAAGCTCTTGTGGTCCGTGAAGATCTGACATGACTCTCCGTACAAGTAGTGTCTCAAAATCTTAAGCGCAAAGACCACCGTGGCCAACTCAAGATCATGAGTGGGATAGTTCTGCTCGTGCTTCTTCAACTGCCGGGAAGTATAAGCGATAACTTTGTCATGCTGCATCAACACACAACCTAGCCCCACTCGAGAAGCATCACAATAAACGACATAGCCGCCTGATCCAGAAGGTAAAGATAGAACTGGTGCAGTCGTCAAACGAGTCTTCAACTGCTGGAAACTCTGCTCACATGCCTCCGTCCAAAGAAAAAGGAACTCCCTTCCGGGTCAGTCCGGTCAGCGGTACAGCGATACTCGAGAAATTATGCATGAAACGGTGGTAATAACCGGCTAAGTCCAAGAAGCTGCGGACCTCTGTCACTGATATAGGTCTGGCCCAAAGTTGTATGGTCTTGATCTTCTTCGGGTCCACTTATATACCATCTCCTATAACCACATGACCCAAGAAGTCAACACTATCAAGCTAGAATGCGCACTTCGAGAATTTAGCAAATAGCTGGTGTTCTCTCAATGTCTGCAAGATAATCCTCAAGTGCTGCTCATACTCCTCTCGACTTCTGGAATAAACCAGAATGTCGTCAATAAACATAATAATGAACTGGTCGAGGAACGACCTGAAAATCTGGTTCATAAAATCCATGAACGCTGTTGGGGCATTGGTGAGTCTGAACGACATCACCAAGAACTCATAATGCCCGTAGCGCGTACGAAAAGCAGTCTTCGGAATGTTATCATTCCGAACCCGCAACTGATGATAACCCGACCTCAAATCAATCTTGTAAAAATGTCCCGCGCCCTGGTGTTGATCAAACAAATCGTCAATGCGAAGTAAAGGATACCTATTCCGCACCGTAACTCGGTTCAATTGACGATAATCAATGCACAATCTCATACTGCCGTCCTTTTTCTTGACGAACAGAACAGGAGCTCACCAAGGCGAAACACTCGGATGAACAATTCCCTGTCAAGCAACTCTTGCAACTGATCCTTAAGCTCTTTAAGCTCTGCCGGGGCCATCCGATAAAGCGGTATAGAAATAGGCCCCGTGCCTTGAATCAAATCGATGCAAAAATCGATATCGCGCTCTGGAGGCAATCCAGGTAACTCATCGGAAAATACATCGAGAAAATCTCTCACAATAGGAACCTGGTCTAATGGATCTGCTGTGGCTCCAGTATCATGAATAAAGGCTATGAATCCTTGACATCCTTTCCTCAAGTGTCGAATAGCGCAAAGGGCTGAAATCATACTGTGAGGGGCGGCACTACGGTCCCCCTGCATAAAAAGAACTGACCCGCCCAAAAAACAAAACTGAACTGCCTTTTCACGGCAGTCTACAGATGCATAGCAAGTAGCTAACCAGTCCAGGCCATGGAGAACGTCAAAGTCTAACATATCAAGAAGGATCAAACCGATGGACGAATCACTCTCTAATATGAATGGCACAAGACCGAAACACATGTCGCGCAACAAAAGACTCACCAACGGGAGTAATCATGACAAGCGGCCGATCTAACAAGGACGACTCTCGGCCCAACCTCGGTATAAAATGTGTGGAAAAATAAGAGTGCGTAGATCCTAGGTCAAACAATATGCAAGCATCGAAAGAACACACTGAAATAGTACCTGACACTACTGCATTTGACGCCTGCGCATCCTGAGGAGCCAACGCAAAAACTCGGGCATGCCCTCTACCGGCATCCGGCTGTTCTCTACCTCTGCCACCACGTCCACTCTGAACAAAACCACCGTGACCATGACCTCTCTGGGCATAGACCTGGCGTGAAGTAACAATAGGCATAATATGCAACGCTCTCTGAGGTGGAGAAGGTAGTAAGGTGACATGTGGAATGACTGCCTCGCCCTGGCGTATCTCAGTACAATCTCTGACGCGATGATACTGACTCCCACACCATCCAGACGACGGCTGCTGACCCTATAGGTAAGAGCTAAATATTTGGCCTCGTCTCAAGCCTCTGCTATCACTTCCACCTGGAGGGGTCTGCCTCGGTGTCTTCCTATCCGCCTCTGGGCTGATACATCAGTACGAATTCTCTTCGGTCTCGGAATGACCGAAATCTCTGAAATACGCTCCTCAACCAGTAGGCTGCGTCCACTGCAGCTGCATACATATCAAAATGTTGGGTGCCAATAGAGAGGAACAACTGGGTAACCAAGTCTCGTACAAATATCTTGACGCGCTTCTCTTCAGTATCCACCAAATATGGAGCATAAACGGATAGCTGGGTGAACTGAATATCATACTCTGCCATTGTCATACAAGGAGTATGGCGCAAAGACTAAAATCTGCGAGGTTGAGCATCTCTGACGCTCTGCGGGAGAAAACGAGCAAGAAAAATCGTCGCGAACTCAACCCAGGTCATAGGAAGAAGACCTGCGGCTCGACCTCTTTCTAAAGACTCGCACCAAGTTTGGGCAAGACCCTCCAGACAAAAACTATAGAACTCTACCGATCTCGCATCGGAGCATCTCAACGAACGAAAGATCCTGGCCATCCAGTCGAGGAACGACTGTGGATCTTCAGCTGTGTCGGTGCCGGTGAAAACTGTAGGCTTCAGCCTCATGAACTCTGATAAAGATACAGCGACAATCTTCTTAGTGATAGGTACGACTGTCTGAGCAGTAGGTACCATCACGGTCACCGTAATAGGTGGAACAACCTCCGATCTCTGCGCTCGACTGGTCTCAACCAATGATCCCACTATCTTACGCAAATCTTGAATACTGGCCTTTAGCCTAGCAATACATCCTGGAGAAGGTGGACCAATATGCTCCGGAGAAATAGGCATGCCGCCCTGGTCAGTCCTCATCTCAGACAAGCCTTCCCTGACCTCGGCTCTAGCGGCAGCTCTTTGTGCCCTCGTAGTCTTTAGTGGTATAATGGCCGGAATAAGGAAACATGATTCGGTAAGAACATAGAAAATGAATCATAAGGATATATATAATCAAGGAAAGAATTACAAGCAAATATGTCCTAAAGCCACTTAGGCGGAGTGCCGCGTTGTAAGGATGCTGCGGAATATACACACGCTACGTCACTCTGTTTAAGCTACCTACTCCATCATACCAAGGTCATCCTATACTCCGAAAGGTAAAACCTAGATCTCTGATACCAACTTTTTCACGACCCAATTTAGGAACGCGGCCGGCACTTAAATCACGCGACGTCAAAAGTGTAAGTTGATGTCGCGCACCCCGCGGGTCCACGGGGAGGCGGAATGTGCATAAAACGATTTTTCAAAGATTGCAACACCGTCTTGAACTCGAGGATCGATACTAAACCCTAACTAGCTAACTTGTAAGAGGTAAACTACTCGGAAAGAAGTGTTATACGTCACGATACTAAGTCTTTCGAGTCTTCTTCATTGTCCTCTACCTCGTCGTCAGCTCCAAGGATCGAAAAAGGATCGGGCAACCTCAACGGCCTCCTCGACTCAAAGATGATCCATCCGAGAATCTATAGTCCGTGCTCCTACCTCGAATCTGAGATAACTATGGCTTCTAGTTTGCTAAACTAGAAGTCCTAGGTGGTGTAGAGTGAGAAGATGGAGTGATTTGTCTCTTAGAAACCTAAGTTTCTCAACTCATGAGAGGTTTAGGGTTATAAGGAAGAAGAAGGTCACTTGAAGAAAATGAGAGAGAAGAAGCAACTAAAGAAAAGGATTGGCTCAAGAGAGAATAATAATGAAGCATATAATATTCTATGAGATAAATATCTCACAAAATATCAAGCATGCTTCAAAATATCTCTTTTGTCAAGACCATGAGACATCCTTGATCTTTTGTCAACCTCCACCTCATTTCTCCACCTCATTATTCTTTAATCCAAATGGAAAAAGAAACCCTAATGAGGTGTCTCTTCTAGAAACTTTCCCGCAAAATTACGAGAACGCCCCTCATCCGTATATACTTACCCGCATTCGCATTCTGAAGAATACGAATAGAAAGAGACGAAAATAATCCATTAATATAATGCTAGGATCTGGATTAAACCAAAGCCCACTAGTATTATCTGCCCGATCATCATACGAGCAAAAGTGCACGTACGTGATCGAAGCCCTACCGTAAAACCATACGGCCTCTAAAACTTTTGCCCGGTGTAGGGAACTCTATATGTGGGACTCTAAGGACTCGACACTACGTTGGTAGTAGGTTTAAGCAAAAGCCACAAGCGGTACTAGCTGCATGTAACGGCTACCCAGGTATATGTCGATAAGAAGGCCGATGAGCTAACTCATCCGAACTCCTACTGAGCCTATCTGTGACAATCTCCGTATAGTCCGGTCTGCTCGTATAAGAGTATCGCATATCAGGCCTAGGAGGGCGGTAATCGTCAGACCCCTAATAGTGCAATAAGTCGTGTCAAAGTATATCCCAAAACACACTGGGAAGCTACTGGAATACCTACCAGTAAATCTCGCTAGCCTTGGCCAAGGACTTTGTGTAATGGCCTTCCGAACACAGCGCGATATCAACCCCTAAATACCGGGAAAGACGAATCCTATCTAACCGCCACTGCCTTCAAGTGCCTCGGGACTGCACCCAACTATTACCTGTTTGCATGACTCCTTTGAGCCGTACTAGGGTAGTAATCAAAGTACAGTGTGAACACACTCGAGGCGATGTAGCAGTGTCAAATCGACGGACTAAGCTGTACTCATGTCACCTGGGAACTGCTACCCGACGATAGGTATAATACCCACCAACAGTTCCCGATGAGTCCTGTCCAGTATACTCATAACCTAATGAGCACATGCATACTATCTCCAGTACGATGTACTAATGGCTGTGGGACAGACCATCTCCCCTGCTGGGATGAGAAGCGTATTCACTAGTCTACTGTGGAGTATTGATGCCCAGTCTCGATAATCCTATGACTAAGGACCTGTATAGGATGTGCTTATAGACTACCCAGCCCCCACTAGTGTGACTGACATTACAATACTGATAATCAAGCAAAGATCCTAAGGGCTCTACCAATATGTATAAGCGATATGCTAAAAGAAACAAATGCACATATTGAGGTAGAAACAAACCAGGTAGCATACTACCATTTCGAGCAAGACTATTACTATATCCGTGTATATCCTAAGCTTCCATTAAGTAATATACAAACCGGTATGATACAATAATGGCCTCTAGGGCATATAACACTAACAATCTCCCACTTGCACTAAGGCCATATACTGGCATATCGCAGACCGAAGATCTCAAATAGGTTCTCGAACTCTGTCTGGGGGATAGCCTCTGTGAGTGGATCTGTAGTGTTGTTCTCCATATCTACTCTCCTCACCTCGATCTCCTGGAGATCAATGATCTCGCTGATCAGGTGGTACCGCCTCAAGATATGTCTGGGTCTCTAATGGGACCTGGGTTCCTTCCCTAAAGCTATAGCACCATTGTTATCACAGTAATAAAGTATTAGACCAACAATAGAAGGAACCACCTGAAGTTTAGTTAAGAACTTCCTCATCCAGACTGCCTCTTTTGCGGCGTCTCATGCAGCGAACTACTCCGTTTCCATCGTCGAGTCTGCAACGGTGTTCTGCTTGGAGATCTTCCAATAGACCGCCTCTTTATTGAGGGTAAAGACATAAACCGACAAAGAGTTAGAGTCATCCTTATCACTCTGGAAGCTGGGGTCAGCAAAGGCCTTGATCTGGAGGTCATTTTCCGCCATACACCAAGAACATCTCCTAAGTCCTTCTCAGGTACTGGAGAATGTTCTTTACTACTATCCAGTGCTTCTTCCCTGAGTTTGACTGATACCGGCTTACTACGCTAGTGCGTAAGCGACATCTGGTCTGGTACACAACATCGCATACATTATAGAGCCAACAGCAGAAGCGTAGGGTATAGATGTGATGCGAGCCCTTTCCAAATCAGTCTTAGGAGACATCCTTTTGGAAAGGGTGATTCCGTGACAAGATGGTAGACTACCGCGCTTTGAATCGTCCATACTAAATATTTTCAGTATGGTGTTGATGTATCTTGACTGTGAAAGTCCCACCATCCTCTTTGATCTATCACGATAGATCTGGATCCCCAATATGTAATAGGCATCACCCAGGTCTTTGATGGAGAACCTTAGTGACAAGAGTCCTTTGACTGATTGTATTATAGGAGTGTCATTTCCTATCAAGAGAAAGTCGTCCACGTACTAGGCGAGGAATCCCACAGTTCTCCCTACAATCTTACTATAAATGCATGGTTCATCTGGATTTTTGATAAAGTCGAATTCTTTGACCGTCTCATCAAAACAGATGTTCCAACTCCGCGATGCCTGCTTTAGTTCATAAATGGACTTAAGCAACTTGCACACTTTCCTGCTTCTCCCACTCTGATTGAAACCTTCTGGCTGATCCATAGAGACGCACTCTTCCAAATTACCATTTAGAAAAGCCGTCTTTACGTCCATCTACCGGATCTCATAATCTTGGAAGGCAGCAATGGC
Source organism: Agapanthus africanus (assembly GCA_030015575.1). Classification (NCBI taxonomy): domain Eukaryota; kingdom Viridiplantae; phylum Streptophyta; class Magnoliopsida; order Asparagales; family Amaryllidaceae; genus Agapanthus; species Agapanthus africanus. The sequence goes on from JASDDO010000029.1 coordinate 306,340,080, forward strand.
AAGAAGGATCTGAATGGATTTAAGCATAAACACTAGAGAAAAGGTTTCATCATAGTCCAAACCAGGTCTTTGACGAAAACCTTTTGCAACAAGTCTAGCCTTATAGGTTTCAACCTGTCCTTCTACACCAATCTTCATTCTGAAGATCCATTTGGAGCCTACGGGTTTTACCCCTTCTGGAGCAATGTTCAAAGTGCATACTTTGTTGGTGTACATGGAATCCATCTCGGTCCGCATTGCATCCAGCCATTTTACCGAGTCGCCGCTCTGAATAGCTTGCTGGAAGCTAGTTGGCTCATCATTGTCAATGATGCAATCCTCTCGATCCCCGTCTATGAGAAAACCGTAGTATCTCTCGGGCGGATGAGACTGCCTACTAGTCCTACGGATTGGCGCAGGGATGTCCTGTTCTTTTGAAATCTCTGGTTCTACCGTACTTTCAGTGATATTTTGTGGTTCTGGAATTTCTTCCAGTTCTATTGCGCTCCTACTAGTCCTTTTACAAAAAAAATGATTTTCTAAAAAGTGGGCATGACGAGGAACAAAAAACCATTTCTTCCTCTGCGTAATAGAAAAGATACCCCCTGGAGTTCTTTGGGTATCCCATAAACCTACACAGTACTAAGCGTGCCTCGAACTTGTCCGCATACTGCTTTTTGACAAAAGCTGGACATCCTTATATCTTCAGATACCGAAGGTAGGATTTCTTCCCACTCCACATCTGATATGGTGTAGTAGGCACAGTCTTGGTAGGAACCTTATTCAAAAGATATGCAGCTGATTCTAATGCTTAACTTCAGAAGCATCGCGGTAACTCAGCCTTACTTATCATGGAACGAACGATATCTAATAGGGTGCTGTTCTGCCTTTCCTATACATTGTTGTGTTGTGGTGTGTATGGAAGAGTAAACTGAGAGAGAATTCCATTATCTTTTAAGTAACCCAGGAACTCAGCAATTAAGTATTCACCACATCGATCAGATCTCAGTGTCTTGATATTTTTTCCTGTTTGTTTTTCCACTTCATTCTTATATACTCGGAATTTCTCAAAAGCCTCGGATTTATGCTTCATCAAGAAGACATGTCCTAACCCAGAGAAATCATCCATAAAAGTAATGAAATAGGAATAACCACTTCATGCATCTGTAGATATTGGACCACACACGTCACTATGTATGAGTCCTAAGAGCTCGCTCGCTCTTATTCCATGTCTAGTGAACAGAATCTTTGTCATCTTTCCTATGAGACAAGATTGACAAGTTGCATAAGACCGATATTCGAACGGATCCAAATATCCCTCTCTATGTAACTTTGACAACCATGTTTCATTGATGTGACCCAGTCTACAATGCCATAAGAAAGCCTTATTCTGGAGACTTTCTTTTAAGTGTGTTCTGGACGTTGAAAACCTGAGCTTGATTTAATACGTATATACCGTCCTCTAGTGTATCTGACCCAATCAAACTTTGATTTAGGTGGATGTGGACCACATCGCTTACAAACTAGACTAGGTACACACAAACAGTTACGCAGAATCAATATCTGCCCACCTGTCAATCCTAGATGATATACCCTACGGATATAGCGTCCACTCTCCTTCCGTTAGCAACCCTGAGAGTCATATCACTTGCCCTGATAACTCTACGGTTTCTCAAAAACTGTAATGAATTACAGATATGAGATCCTGATCCGGTATCTTGTACCCAGGAAGTAGACTTAATTGGCAGACTGTTTTCAATCACAAACACACCCGAAGTCGAAGTCACAACATGCTTCAGATCCTGTATTCTGGCTTTCCAAGCCCTGCATCCCTTCTGCCAATGCTCTCTCCTATGACAATAGGAACATCCCTCCTTCCCTACGGTTAGCCTCGAAACTTTTGCCCTGCCCTCTCCTTCTACCTTACTGACACCGCCTATCATCTTTGTGGAGGTCTTCTTCTTATCACCCTTGGCTTTCGCCTTGGATCCAGAATAGGATGATTCTCCAATAAGCAGAGCGGGTGTCTCCCTGTTTTCCTTCAGGGTGCCCTCAACTGGAAGTATAAATTTCTTCCTCTGGGCGTAAGTAGAAGGTAAGGACTGTAGAATTAAGTCAGTATATGACTCGTTCTCTGGGTCCATGAGCTGTTTAATACAGCCGATCATTGTAGAGACGTGGTCCCCTACAGATGACCCGACAGCCAATCTCGCTTGAAGAAATTCTTTTGAGGTCTCATATCTTGCGATACGAGATTGCTCTCCATATAAAACTTTATTATGGAGGAAGATAGAAACTAAGACCATCTTCTCGTGCTGCCTGTGGTATACACCATCAACTGAGGCCAACACGGGACACTTCTCATTCACACAGTTCTTTTTCCCTTGTCATACAGATATCAACATCTGTGACGGTGGAAATTGGACCTGGGACGGCGGGGGATTGAGTAGTAATGAGGTGGTCCATCTTGTCATAGGTAATAGACATCTGGACAAACCATTGCCAGTCAATATAGTGTAACTCAGTCATTTTATTATCTATCTGTAACCTAATCTGGTCACCTGGTCGCTGCAATTAGGAGAGAGAGAAGAAAACACTCAGCATGATGCTCTTGCAAATTTAGATTGGTTTTTAATTTATCTAAACAGGATGGCTCCCACTGTTTCTCGAATCCTTCCTCAAACCATAAAAGAAGAATGAGTCAGGATTAACTTACTGTACAATACTTGCTTAACCGTTCGGCCAGGCTAGTGTCGGTACTTCGAGGGAGGTTTTACGACGCTTTCGTGAAGTTCCTTAATTAAATAACCTCTTTTCCCTGGAGGCGTAGCCCCGCTAACACTGTTCTAGACACCTACTTGGTTTATAGCATTGATCGTTAAGTGAAAAATCTCCTGAGGAGTAGCGTATACTCACAGTAGGATTGGGATCCAAATATCATTACGTGATAATCCTGAAGGAATCCTACCAACATTATCACACTCTAAATGGTATGCAGCACTAGCAAGTTTCAGATACTTCAGAAACTCCCGATATGGATTTTTGCCCCATGCTCTTATGACCTTGATAAAGGCCAACATATCATAAGTCGCATATCAAGTTCTACCCATCATTGTCCAGGTTAATTTGAACCCACCCGTACATACCCTTGACGAAGGCTAAAATAGTAGTACGACTGTCCCAAACCAACGCATCTATCTATGCTACAGATGAATACCCAGCCGCTACCAAACACTATGCCTTGGCGAAGGTCAAAATATATAGCTTGAATACTACTGAATATTCAATTGAAATGATGAAGGGCTACGAATGGTTTTGGTGAAACCATGAACGTAGTGAACTTTATATAATCGAAGGAACCTGATAGCTTTTAAAAGGAGTGGTTTAAGATCCTCATTTAAAAGTCTCCTATTTTAAAAAACCGAGTGGTTTTAAAAGTTTGTTCCAACGATTTAGCTTTGGTTTGTTTGCTTTGCATTAATATAATGCAGTCCGATTATTTACACCTATCGTCACAGAAAAAGTTGAAAATACCACATCCACTTATGCCATCCGCATTTGCCACTGGGCCCCGTTTAACACCGTTAGGTTACTTAGCTAACGCCAGAGCGGGGGCTGGACTAGCGCGGATGCAAAACATAAGCAACGTCTATTATATACCATATATATAATAACCATTCATCTGACGCAATAATAGGCATACCAAATCACAGATGAACATATTGGATATACTAGGAATTTCGCGTTTCGTTTATGCCTGTAACGAAAGACGGATTCCACGGTCATGATGAATAGCCAAACCCTACCCAAGACCCCTACGGGTGCTGCAAACTACCCGCCAAATACCCGAAGTGAAGTAACCTCCCTCATCAAAGTGAGTAGGCCACTCGGCACTTCAAAGTATCCGGTAGTTTGTGCACCCCACCTTGGGTCTATCCTAGGAGCAGAAAACAGTAAAAGGCAATAATACAACGGTAACTACAACCTCAACCGGGATGTTCCCCGCAAAATAATATTACATAACTTTACAATTTACATCGAATGAAAGATAAAAACCTTCATCTCACATCCCCCGGTTATTCATCCACGACGATCCAATAAGTTCATATACACAAACCAATATCACAGATCACAGATATGTACAACCTCCACTAATAGACGTATAGCGATTAGCATACGTTCAGTACATATATCACAACACAGATAAAACTCGATTAGCAAATAACTTAGAATTTTGATTGAAAACTATTTTCCGTGTCTACCCCAAATGCAAACCACCACTCAGATCATCATGGGTAGAAACCAAATATACAAGAAAATTGTACGCCCAAAATAAGACAGACAGAGGAAGAACGGGCCAACTCTGCCTCAACCCGGCCGCGGAATGGCGGCAAATCGACCGATTCGCCGCGGTTCCACGGTGGTTGTGACGAGTTAGTGTCTTATTTTTCTTCTGAGTTCTTAGAATTCCCTGCAGTGAATTTTTATGCCTCTGAAATTGTATGTGATATATGCCCTAGAGGCCATTATTGTATCATACTGGATTGTTTATTACTTAATAAAAGCTTAGGATATTCAAAGTTGTATTGACAGTCTTGCTCAAAATGGTAGTATGCTACTTAGTTTGTTTCTACCTAAATATGTGCATGTGTTTCTTTTAGCATATCGCTTATACATAATTGTAGAACCATTAGGATCTTTGCTTGATTACCAGCGTTGTGATGGCAGTCACACTAGTGGGGGCTGGGTAGTCCATAAGCCAATCCTTATACATGTCCCTAGTCGTAGGATTATCGAGACATGGCATCAATACTCCTGAGTAGACTATTGTATATGCTTCTCATCCCAGCAGGGGAGATGGTCTGTCCCGCATCCATTAGTATGTCATACTGGAGATAGTAAGCAGGTGCTCATTAGGTTATGAGTACACTAGACAGGACTCGTCGGGGAATGCTGGTGGGTATTATACCTATCGTTGGGTAGCAGTTCCCAGGTGACATGAGTACAGCTTAGTCCGTCGACTTGACACTGCTACTTTGCCTCGAGTGTGTTCCTACTGTACTTTGATTACTACCCTACCATGTGTCAAAGGAGTCATGCAAATAGGTAGTTATTGGGTGCGGTCCCGAATCACTTGGAGGCAGTGGCGGTTAGAGAGGATTCGTCTCTCCCGGTATTAAAGGTTGATATCGCACTGTGTTTGGGAAGCTATTACATAAAGTCCCTGGCCAGGGCAAGAGAGATTTACTGGTAGGTATTCGAGTAGTTTCTCAAGGTGTTTTAGGCTACACTTTGTCATGACTTATTGCGCTATTAGGGGTCTGACGATTACCGCCCCCTTAGGCCCAATATGCGATACTCTTAGACGAACAAATCGGACTGTACAGTGATTGTCACATTCAGGCTCAGTAGGAGTTCGGATGGGTTTGCTCATCGACCTTCTTATCAACAGATACCTAGGTAGCCGTTACGTGCAGCTAGTACCGCTTGCGGCTTGTGGTTAAACCCACTGCCAGCGTACTGTCGAGTCTTTAGAGTCCCACATAAAGAGTTTCCCTGTATTGGGCAAAAGATGTAGAGGTCGTATGGTTTTACGACAGGGCTTCTATCACGTACATGCACTTGTGCGCATATGATGTTCGGGCAGACAATGCTAGTGGGATTTGGTTTAAACCGGATCCTAGTATTGTATTAATGGATTTGTTTCGTCTCTTTGTATTCGTATTCTTCGGAATGCGGATGAGGGTATGTATATACAGATGAGGGGCTTTCTCGTAATTAGCTCCGGAAAGCTTCTAGAAGTAGACACTTATTAGGGTTTAATTCTTTTATTGATTAAACAAATTGGGTGATGAAATGAGGTGGAGTTTTACATTGAATCTAGCATGGCTACTTGGTGACTCATGCCCATGACTCACTCTCTTGAAAAAATAGATATTTTGTGAAGCTTATTAGATATTTGTGTGTGATATTATATCTCAACAATTATGAGATATGCTTCATTCTTTATCAAGTGGACAACCAAGCCATTTCCAAGTTCACACTTCACTCTCGTTTTCTTCAAGTCTTCTTCTTCTTCCTCTAAATCCTAAAAGCTCTCATGTGTTGAGAATCCTAGGGTTCCAAGAGACAAACCACTCCATCTTCTTTCTCTACATCACTTAGTCCATCTAGTTTAGCAAGCTAGTTGCCCTAGTTACCTCGGATTTGAGATGGAGCTCGAACTATAGACACTCGGGTGGATCGTCTTTGACTCGAGAAAGCATCGATCCGTTTTGATGCTCGAAGCCTACGATGACGAGGAGGACAGTGAGAAGACCCAAAGGACACGATAATACAAGGTATAACATTCATCCGAGTATTTAAACCTCAAGTAGTTTGCTAGCTAGGGTTTATGATCGATCCTTGGTTTTAGTCGGTGTTGTGAAGCCCGTAAAAATCATTTTTTGCAATTTCCGCCTCGCCGTTAACACATGGGGTGCACGACATCGACTTACAGTGGTATCAGAGTCTCTTATAAACCTTAGATAGCTTGTAGCGACGTTACAAATCTGCCATTTTTGTCGCGAAAAAACTGGCGATAAAAACAGTTTCCAAAAATGATGTTTTGAGTTGTCTGCACACCGCACGGGCTCACGGTTTGAACCGAGAAGCTATGGGGTGAAGCGTACGCACCCTGGGGACCCCCCGGGAGGGACCGAATGTCTGGGCACACTCCCCAAGACCACCACAAGGTGGTCTTGGCGGTGGGGACCCGAATCTGCCCCACCTTAGGCAGTTTCGGGTCTGCCTCACCACCTGGCCACTTCGTGGTGGCCTCAGGGGTGGGGTACCCCCTCTAGGCCTCCCAACTCGAAGTTAATTTCATGCTCTAACTCTCTGTGAAGGTTCGGGCGCGTTTCATTTTGATTCAGACTTCCGAATTGGCTTAAAACGGTCGTTTTTGGAACTTAAGCTCACTGGATTTTCAAGTTTTGGAAAATTGGTTATGTTTGCTAATTGCGCACGGAATTCTAATGTCGCGGTTACTTTACCAGATTTATGATGTGTATATGTGTTTGGAAATGTCGAGTAATTGCTTTACGTCGATTATTCGGGGTTGCACATATCTGTGATGATGTTATGTTGGTTTGTGTATATGAACTTGTTGGATTGTCGTCGATGAATAGCCGGGGATGTGAGATGAGGGTTTTCATTCTTTCATTCGATGTAAATTTGTAAAGTGATGTAATATTATTTTTGCGGGGCACATCCGGGTTGAGGTTGTAGCCACCGTTGTATTATTTCATTTACTGTTTTTGCTCCTAGGATAGACACAAGATGGGGTGCACAAACTATCGGGTACTTTGAAGTGCCGAGTGGCCTACTTACTTTGATGAGGGAGGTTGATTCACTTCGGGTATTTGGCGGACCCGTAGGGGTCTAGGGTAGGGTTTCGCTATTTATCACGACCATGAAATCCGTCTTTCGTTACAGGCTCAAACGAAACGCGGAATTCCTAGTATATCCAATGTGTTCATCTATGATCTGGAATGCATATTATTGTGTGAGACGAATGTATATATTTATATATGATATCTACTAGGTATTGCTTATGTTTTGCATCCCCGCTAGTCCAGCCCCCGCTCTGTCGTTAGCTAAGTAACCTAACGGGTGATGACGCGGCCCCTTGGCGAATGCGGATGGCATAAGCGTACTTCATATTTTCGTTTCTTTCTGTGATGATAGGTGTAAATGATGGGACTGCATTACATTAACGCAAAGCAAACAAACCAAAGCTGAATCGTTGGAACAAATTTTAAAACCACTCGGTTTTTTCAAAACAGCAGACTTTTAAAAATGCGGAGCTTAAACCACTCCTTTTAAAAACTATCAGGTTCCTTCGATTATATCAAGTTCACTACGTTCACGGTTTTCCCAAAACCATTCGTAGCCCTCCGTGATTTCATATGAAGATTCAGTAGCATTCAAGCTATGTTTGTTGGCCTTCGTCAAGGCATAGTGATTGGTAGCTGCTGGGTATTCATATGCAGCATAGATAGATGCGTTGGTTCGGGACTGTCGTATTACTTTGTTAGCCTTCGTCAAAGGTATATGCGGGTGGGTTCAAATTAACTTGGATAATGATGGGTGAAATTAACATGTGACTTATGATTCGTTGGCCTTCGTCAAGGTCATAAGAGCATGGGGTAAAAATCCACATCGGGAGTTTCTAAGGAAACTGAAACTTGCTAGTGTTGCATACCATTTGGAGTGTGATAATTTTGGTAGGATTCCTTCGACTTTATCACACAATGATATTTGGATCTCGATCCTTCTGTTAGTATATGCTACTCATTGGGAGATTTTTCACTTAAAAATCAATGCTATAAACCAAGTAGGTGTCTTGAACAGTGTTACCGGGGCTACGCCTCCAAGAAAAATAGGTTATTTAATTAAGGAACATCGCGAAAGAGTCGTAAAACCTCCCTTGAAGTACCGACACTAGCCTGGCTGAACGGTTAAGCAAGTATTGTATGGTGAGATTAATACTGATTAATTCTTCTTTTATGGTTTGAGGAAGGATTCGAGAAATAGTGGGAGCCATCCTGTTTATATAAACTAAAAATTAATCTAAACTTACAAGAGAATCATGCTGAGTATTTTCTTCTCTCTCTCCTAATTGCAGTGACCAGATTAGGTTACAGATAGATAATAAAATGACTGAGTTATACTATATTGACTGGTAAAGATTTGTCCAGATGTTCATTACCTATAACAAGTTGGACCACCTCATTACTACTCTAAGCCCCCGCCGTCCCAGGTCTAGTTTCAACCGTTGCGGATGTTGATATCCGTAAGACAAGGGAAAAAGATTGTGCAAATGCCAAGTGCCCCGTGTTGGCCTAAGTAGATGATGTATACCATGGCAGCACGAGAAGATGGACTTAGTTTCCATCTTCCTCCATAACAAAGTAGTATATGGAGAGCAATCTCGTATCGCAAGATATGAGACCTCGAAGGAATTGCTTCAAGCGAGGTTGGCTGTCGTGACATCTGTAGGGGACCACTTCCCTATAATGATTAGCTATATTAAAAAGCTCACGGACCTGGACACTACGTTGGAGAACGAGTCATATGCTTAATTGATTCTACAGTCACTACCTCCTACTTACGCCCAGGGGAAGAAAGTTATACTTCCAGTTGAGGGCACCCTGAAGGAAACCAGGGAGACACCCGCTCTGCTTATTGGGGAATCTTCCTCTTCTGGATCTAAGGCGGATGCCAAGGGTGAGAAGAAGAAGACCTCCACCAAGCTGATAAGTGGTGTCAGTAAGGTAGAGGGGCATAGAATGGAAAAAGTTTCGGGGTTAACAGTAGGGAAGGAGGGATGTTCCTATTGTCACAGGAAATGGCATTGGCAGAAGGGATGTAGGGCTTGGAAAGCCAGAATCCAAGATCCGAAGCATGTTGTGGCTTCAACTTCGGGAGTGTTTGTGACTGAAAACAGTCTGTCAATTAACTCTACTTCCTGGGTACAAGATACCGGATCAGGATCTCATATATGTAATTCATTTCAGGCTTTGAGAAACCGTAGAGTTATCAGGGCAGGTGATATGACTCTCAGGGTTGCTAACGGAATGAGCGTGGACGTTGTATCCGTATGGTATATCACCTAGAATTGACAAGTGGGCAGATATTGATTCTACGTAAATGTTTGTGTGTACCAAGTCTAGTATGTAAGCGATGTGGTTCACATCCACCTAAATCAAAGTTTGATTGGGTTAGATACACTAGAGGACAGTATATATGGAATCAAGCTCAGATTTTCAAACGTTCAAAACACACTTAAATGAAAGTCTCCAGAATTAAATAAGGCTTTCTTATGGCATTTTAGATAGGGTCACATCAATGAAACACGATTATCGAAGTTACATAGAGAGGGATATTTGGATCCGTTCAAATATCAGTCTTATGCAACTTGTCAATCTTGTCTCATAGGAAACATGACAAAGACTCCGTTCACTGGACATGGAATAAGAGCGAGCGAGCTCTTAGGACTCATATCTACAGATGCATGAAATGGTTATTCCTATGTCATTACTTATATGGATGATTTCTCTATGTTAGGACATGTCTTCTTGATGAAGCATAAATCCAAGGCCTTATGAGGTATTCCGAGATTTTAAGTATGAAGTGGAAAAAAATACAGGAAAAAGTATCAAGACACTGAGATCTGATCGACGTGGTGAATACTTAAATTGCCGAGTTCTTGGATCACTTAAAAGAGAATGGAATTTTCTCTTAGCTTACTCCTCCATACACACTACAACACAATGGTGTATTAGAAAGACGGAACCGAACACTATTGGATATGGTTCGTTCCATGATGAGTAACGCTGAGTTGCCGCGATCCTTCTGAAGTTATGCACGAGAATCAGCTGCATTTCTTTTGAATAAGGTTCCTACCAAGACTGTGCCTACCATACCATATCAGATGTGGAGTGGAAAGAAACCCTATCTTCAGTATCTGAAGATATAGGGATGTCCAGCTTTTGTTGAAAAGAAGTATGCGGACAAGCCCGAGGCTCACTCAGTACTGTATAGGTTTATGGGATACCCAAAGAACTCCAAGGGGTATCTTTCCTATTACGCAGAGGAACTAAAGGTTTTTGTTTCTCGTCATGTCCACTTTTTAGAAAATCAATTTTTTGTAAAAGGAAATAGTGGGCGCACAATAGAACTGGAAGAAATTCCAGAACCACAAACTATTACTGAAAGTATGGTAGAACCAGAGGTTTCAAAAGAACCGGACATCCCTATGCCAATCCGCAGGACTAGTAGACAGACTCATCCGCCCGAGAGATACAACGGTTTTCTCATAGACAGGGATGAGAGGATTGCATCATTGACAATGATGAGCCAACTAGCTTCCAGTAAGCCATTCAGAGCGTCGACTCGGTAAAATGGCTTGATGCAATGCAGACCAAAATGGAGTCCATGTACACCAACGAAGTATGAACTTTGAACATTGCTCCAGAAGGGGTAATACCCATAGGCTGCAAATGGATCTTCAGAAAGAAGATTGGTGTAGATGGATCAGTTGAAACCTATAAGGCTAGAATTGTTGCAAACGGTTTTCATCAAAGACCTGGTTTGGACCATGATGAAACCTTTTCTACAGTGTCTATGCACAAATCCATTCGGATCCTTCTTGCCATTGCTGCCTTCCAAGATTTTGAGATCCGGCAGCTGGACGTAGAGAGGGCTTTTCTAAATGGTAATTTGGAAGAGTGCGTCTATATGGATCAGCCAGAGGGTTTCAATCAGAGTGGGAACAGCAAGAAAGTGTGCGCTGTTTAAGTCTATTTATGAACTAAAACAGGTATCGCGGAGTTTGAACATCTATTTTTATTGAACTAGTCAACGTATTCGACTTTATCAAAAATCCAGATGAACAAGGCATTTATAGTAAGATTGTAGCAAGAACTGTGGAATTCCTCGTTGAGTACGTGGATGACATTATCTTGATAGGAAATAACATTCCTATGCTACAATCAGTTAAAGGATTCTAGTCACAGAGGTTCTCCATGAAAGACCTGGGTGATACCAACTACATTCTGAGGATCCAGATCTATCGTGATAGATCAAAGAAGATGGTGGGACTTTCACAATCAGGGTAAAACAACACCATACTGAAAATATTTAGTATGGATGACTCTAAGTACGGTAGTCTACCGGCTTGTCACGGAATCACCCTCTCCAAAGAGATGTCTCTTAAGACTGATTTGGAAAGGGCTCTGTCACGACTCGAAATTGGCATGCGACGGGTCTTAAACTACGCAACGTCTACAGGCGTAACGCAATTTAAGTAAACCAAAAACCCAGCAATCTAAACCATCAAAAGAAGTAAGAAAGTGATAATAGCATTTTTAAAACCTTGGAAATCTCAACCTTAATTCTTTAAAGTCTAACTTTTCTTCCTTTAAAATTTTGGTAGCGCCTCCTTTGTAAAAACCAACCCCAAAAATGGGTACAACATAAATATAAGTAAAGCATCCCCAACGGGAGCAAATCCACGCCCAACGGGAGCAAATCCACGCCCAACGGCGGAAAACAACCACCACAACAGATATACAACGCTGTAGCGAAGAAATAAAAGACGATATAAGTAAACTGCATAAAAGACATCTAAGTCACCAAAATATACAATATCGTCCTCACATCAAGTCTCTAAGTCATACACATGAAAGTAATAGATGGAGAGTACATGGGTACAACGAATATAAAATAAACAACCTTGGATAACCGCAAAACCCACCTAATCAAAACTGCACACTGTGAGCCGAAACGGTATCCGCTGCAGAAGATGATATGATAGATGAATAGCCTGCCTTGACTACTCTGGGGAATAACCTGCAAACACTGTGGCACAACGGGGTGAGTTGCCAACTCGTGAATAGTAAATAACATATGCAGGAAATCGCAAGTATGCACGTACAGCGCGAATCTAACATATGCAAGCTAATAGCAATAAATGGTCATATGTATGCAATAGTCATGAAAGGTACACTAGCAGGTATAACTAATATATGAAGAAATAATATGACAATTTGTATGCAACAATCATGTAAGGTACTCCACCAGGTACTACTGATACATGAAGAAATGATATGACAATGTATATATACAACAGTCATGAAAGGTACTCTATCAGGTACAACTAATACATGAAGCAATGTATATAAAATAAGGTATGTAAATGCAACAGTCATGGAAGGTACTCTATCAGGTACAACTAATATATGAAGCAGTGTATAAACAATAAATGTGGAGTATGGAATGAAACATGTCATTTTCACGGAATCCGGACATCGTGGTAGGACCAAAGTCTATCAAGACAATCCAAATCCCAATTCCTCAAATCAGCCTCCAAATTGGCTCTCATATCATGTAAGTCTTACAAACCCCGAATGTACAATATCAAGTAAATCTCATTTATCCTGAATGTACAAAATCAAGTAAATCTCATATATCCTGTATCCAATATCAAGTGAATCTCATATATCCTGAATCCAATATCAAGTGAATCTTATATATCCTGAATAAGTATATTTGCATGAATAATTATGATGATGTATATGAATTGAAATGTATACATATATATTAGCGTCCCATTCCACTATAATATATATATATATATATATGCATATATAACAACGTCCCATTCCACTGTTATTTATACTTAGAAGTAAAAATATCAAGAAACCAAGTGTCAAGTATCGACACATAAATACTGAACTATCAGGTGCTGTCACCATGACTAGTCCCATGATAGGTACGTATCATACGCTATATCGAAAGGTCGAGCGCCTAGCTCTGACCCTCGCCTCTCGACGTATCCATACGTAAATGACTCCCTTCGGTATCCCTACGATAACATCCGAGTCATTGGTACTGTCACCGGTAGGCACTTGCCCACCTTCCAGGCTTAATTGGTATGGACCGTCGATCATCTTGCCGAGGGAAACCATACCGGGCCCCACCATGTACCCTCACACAGCCCACGACGCTCCTCGCATGGGGTATATATATCAGAACCGATAAAACTCATGGTGGCTGCTGAGATATCATATCAAAAGAAACCGGGTTTTTCAAATAATGCATAATTTCATAAAACTACCACGGTCCTCAAATCCAGAAAACATCATGAAAAATCCATATCTCAATGCGAAAATCCATGAATATAATATATACAACATAAAACTACAATATAAGCATATAAAGGAAAAGCCGCTATTTAACTGCAACAAGTTAAAATATATATATGCGGTTCCTAATTTCTCTAAGTCTATATAACATCAAATAAAGGTAGACATATAGCTACAACCAGATATATGTGTAAACATGAAAGTATAGCAAGGTATATGTATCTACCTATCAATAATGATGTAATATACCCTCCAGGTATAAGTGAAGTATGTATGCAAGGTATACATGTAGCTATGTTATTATGTGTGTATGTACCTATCACTAATGATGCAATACCCTATAGGTATACAGGTAATTAGCATGTAAGCATGTCAAGGCATATGTGTAAGCATGTAGGTATACAGGTATGCTATATGTCATATGCATAAAGAAATATGAATCAATGTCTCAATGTCCCTAACCAAACAATATCATATAGGTATGTGTGTTATGCGTGTCATGGCAATTATTGACGGTGTGTGTGGCATACAATCAGTGCTCGTACAATATGAGCCGTCAATAATAGTGCAGTGTCTTAAAGGTACAAGTCCAAGCACAAAAAATAACTAAGTTATAAGGTGTATGCGCAACTCTATATATGAAATAGAATATGCGACAATTCATAACATCTCTAGCCCAGACGCATTACACCATACGGGCGATTCTCCTGTAGATGTTAAATCTACTCAACAACGCTCCTGGCTAAGTAAAGCCTACCACCTGTTTCCCCTTCTTCGCAGCGCTCGAAGTCCCCGCCTGCGAACCTATAACATAAAACAATATAACATGTATATATTCGCAATAGACCCAAAACACGTACAAACTACGCTGACCAACGCGACAACACAACTTACTCTCAAGTGTTCGTATTGTGGCTAACGCGCATAGCGACACTACAAAACCAACTTAAGAGCAAAAGCTACACAAAAACACGAACGACATCGGCATGACCATAACTAGGAACGCAAAGCGACACAACTACCAAGCCTAGACCCTGATTGTACCGATCGCGCATTCACAACACAAGATATAGCATGGAATCAATATAATTAACGTCGAAACGTCAAAAGAAACCCTCGCCTAAAATATCCGTAAATCTAGTAAGCAGTATTTATCATTTTAGCACAAAACCACAAGTTTTACCAGAAACTAGAATTTACAAATATCTTCAAATAGTAAGGTTAAACCACTTACACATTTACTAAAATTTTAGATTTCACTAATTAGGATTAGCAAAAGTTTAGTTTGTTAATTAGCTTAATTATCCAATTAGAAAAATATCATTTAACAAATTAGCAACTTGGTTTAATTTTCTTCAAGCTTAACATATTAATTAACCATTTCACTAATCAAAACCCTAATTGATTAACCAAAACCATTTGCTAGAAATTATGCATATGCAAATTAAAGCTTTATTTAAACATCTAATTAACTAGATTAAGGTATTGAAACAAGAAATTAAGCTTAGAATTAGGATTTATACCTCAAACTTGATTTCAAAAACTAGAAAAAATCTCTAAAATTAGCCTCCAAAATGATGTCTTGATTGAAAATCCATGCATGTTTGAAGAAGAAGAATGATGGGTTTGATTTATATTTGATTTTGTATGAATTTATTTTGATTTTTCATGAATTTTTGAAGTAAAATGAGATGAAAATGGAGCAAAGAAGAACAAGGGCAGCAAGCATTTCAAGTGGCCGGCCATATGATGAAGGCAAGGGTTTTGTGGAATTTTGGAGAAAATTCTAGAAGGAATTTACAATAATTGCATAATAAAACAAAATACCATTTTGTCATCATTTTCTTTTTCTTTAAAACACAAAATAAATCCTAAAAATCTAGATATTTTGGAGAGAAGGTTCTAAACATAATTCTAGTGATTAATTTAGAATAAAACCACATCAGTAGTAATTAACCCACAAAAAAGTAATTACCACTAATAAAGTGCTCAAATAAAGCATTAAAATAATATTTTATTAGGGAAAAAATTCTATGTGAACCAAAACTTCTCATTGACCCCCAAAATTCACGCACTAGTTTTATTCTAGCTAAACTAGGTGCCGTGAAGTTTATACAGAAGTTTGATCACAATCGGGTTAAAACAGAAAATACCGACTATTTTATCCTAAAAACGGAAAATTCGTAAAACGATTTCTAAAACGTTACAATCTTCCCCCCTTAAAGAAATTCGGTTCCCGAATTTAAAATTCTCACTAAGCGTACCTTCAAAGAGATGAGTACAAAACTCCCAAATCTCGCTGGCAGCCTCCCAAATGATCACCTCACCATTCGACTACGCCAAAGAACCCTCACAGTTAGCAAGACCCTTGACCGAAGTTCCTCCACTTGCGGATCCAGTATAACCATCAGCTGCTAGTGAACGAAAGATCGCGTCCAAGCTAAATAGTCTGATGCTGAATCATGTGAAAAAGGTCATGAAGATAATTGCGAAGTATCGACACAAGCAATACGGGGTGAATACTCAAAAATCTGGGCGGAAGTGCCAAATTATAGGCAACGGTTATAACTCACTTCAAGGATCTCAAAAGGACCTACAATTCTGGAACTAAGCTTCCCAAAACTCAACACGCCATTCATCGGAAAAATCCATAGGAATTCATAATCTCCCACTGCGAACTCAAGTCTGCGACCACCACGGTCGACATAAGACTTCTGTCTGCACTGGACTACTCTCATCCTGACATGAACCAACTGGATATTCTCCGACATCTCTGGACTAGTTGGGGTCCAAAAATCCTAAACTCGCAGAGTTAGTAAAACAGACTGGCGATCGACACATCCTACCACACAAGGCCAGAAAGGTTGCCAATTGGAAAGTCTCCTAATAACAGCTATCGAAGGAGAACCCTATCAATAGCAAGCGACGATCCAACAGCCAACAACCAATTAGCACGTACGCACAAGTATAAACTCCTAAGTCTGTATAGTCCGCCATGTCCAACCATCGGCCTACAGATAGAAAAGCGGAGCTAATACTCAACCAGTACCCAAGGCTTCCTGAAACTTCAGCTAAAGATGGCTAGCGAACGGGTGCCTCTATTGGATATAACGCAAGAAGGAACTCCGTGCAAACGTACAACTCACCGAAGAACACAGAGCAAACTGAGTATAACTGGACAACAACACCCAATTGGAGTCACACCCTGCCTAAACCTGGGTAGATACCACCACGAAATTCATGGAGATCTGCTCCCATTCCCACTCTGGAACGGTTAAAGGTTGCAACTCTCCAGCCGGTCCCTCAATGCTCAACCTTAGCACGCAACAAGTCAGACACCTCGAAACGAAACATGAAACTTCTCTCTAATCATCCTTGCCCACCGTAACTAACTCTCAAGTTACGTTACATCTTTGTGGCACTTGGATGAACACAGAAAGCTAACTGATATGCCTGCTCTGGGACCTCGCATCTCTACCTATCAGTATCAGGTACACACCGACGAGTCCAGAACATAGTAAACCCTGGTCACAAATCAGAACTCCGAATCTTTACCCAGCCGAACATGCTCAGAATCTCAAACAAACGAGTATCGGCGGGCTGTGCCTCACGACAACGATTAAGGAAAAGTGGACGGGCGCGGGCATGAGCAAGCTTTCCCCTCAGTAGAGGAGAACTTAAACTATACTCCACGATTGCACAAAAACTGTAAATTTTCATAAGACTGTCTCAACAATCAAAACCCGCTGCAGGAAGATATACATTAAGCTCTGGTGGTCCGTGAAAATATGACACGACTTTCCACACCAGTAGTGTCCCCAATCTTCAACGCAAAACCACCGTGGACATCTCCAGATCATGAGTGGGATATCCTGCTCGTACTTCCTCCAACTGTCGGGATGCATGAGCGATAACTCTATAGTGTACATCAGTACACAATTGAGCCCCACTCGCGAAACATCACAGTAAACAACAAAGTCGCCCGATCCAGAAGCAAAGATAGATCCGGTGCAGTCGTCACCCGAGTTTTCAACTACTGAAAACTCCGCACGCATGCCTCGGTCTAAGAAAAAAGAACCTCCTTTCCGGTCAGTCCAGTCAACGGTGCAGCGATACACAAGCAATCCTGCACGAAACGGCAGTAAAAACCTGCTAAGCCCAAAAATCTACGGACCTCCATCCGTACACAAGCCTGGGCCAAAGTTATACGGACTCGATCTTCCTCAGGACCATACAAAAACCGTCTCCCGTAACTACAAGACCTAGGAGTCAACACAGTCAAGCCTGAAGGAACACTCCGAGAATTTAGCAAACAGCCGGTGCTCTCCCAGTATCTGCAAAACAAATCCTCAAGTGCTGCTCACGTTCCTCACGACCCTTGGAATAGACCAGAATGTCATCAATGATACAACAATAAACCGGTCGAGGAACGGCCTAAAGAAATCTGGTTCATCATATCCACGAATGCTGCTAGGGCATTGGTGACTCCAATGACACTACCAAAATACACAAATTCCGTAGCGTGCACAAAAGCAGTCTTCGGAATGTCATCACTCCGAACCCGCAACCAATGATGACCTGATCCCAAACAAACTTAGAAAATGTCACACACTTTGGAGCTGATCGAAGAAATCGTCAATGCGAGGTAAAGGATACATATCCTCACCGTAAGCGGTTCAATTAACGATCGATCAATACACAACCTCAAACTGTCGTTCTTCTCCTGATGAACAGAATAGGAGCTCCCCAACGCGAAACACTCAGACGCACACGCCCCAACAAACAACTCTGCAGCTGATCCTTAAGCTCCCTAAACTCCGCCGGCTCGTCTGGAACAACGTCGGAAAACTCTCACACGATACGAACCCGGTCCAACAAACCCACTTTGGCTCCGGTATCATGAATAAACGCCAAGAATCCTCGACATCCTCTCCTCAAAAGCCGACTAGCGAAAAAGGCTGAATTCAAGCTGTGAGAGGCGGCACCACTGTCCTCCCGGACAACAAGAACTGACTCGTCGGGAAAACAAAACCTGATTGTTTCCTCGCGGCAGTCCACAGACGCCTAGCACGTAGCTAACCAGTCTGTGCCCAGGAGAACGTCAAATCCAACATCTCTGGAAGGATCACAATGACGGACGAATCTCTATCTCCTATCTGATTGGCACACGACCGATATACGTGTCTCGCAACAAAAGAATCGCTAACAGAATTAACACAACAAATGGCCGATCTAGCTAACACGAATCACCTCGTCCTAAGCCTCTGCTACTCCCGCGACGGTCATGAAATCTGTCTCGATGACTTCTCCTCTTTCTCTGGGCTGGTACACCGGTATGAGTCCTCCACTGTTCCGGAACTCCTAAAGTCTCTGGAAGACGTGCCTCGTCAACTGTGGCTGCATCTACGGGTGCTGTGTAAGTAACACTATGATGTGTGCTGATCGCAAAGAACAACTGGGTAACAGGAGTGACAACCTCCTGTCGCTGCGCTCTACTGGCCTCAACCAAAGACCCCATCGTCTGGCGCAAATCTTGCATCTCTGCCACAAGCCTATCGATACAATCTGTCGAAGGCGGATCCATTTGCTCTTATGCAATGAGCGTGCCATCCTGGTCAGTCCTCATCCCACCCGAGTTAATTCTGACCTCGGCCTTCGCTGCACCTCTCTGAGTCCTCATAGTCATCGGCGGCAAAGGCTATAAATGGAAATAAGTTTCGATATGAACACGGAAATCGAATCACAAGGATATGTATCATCAAGGAAGGAATTTCAAGCAATTAGTACTTAGGTCACTTTAGGAGGAGTACCACATCGTGAGTATGCCGCAGACATACACACACTACGTTACTCTGCTTAAGCTACCTACTCCATCATACCAAGGTCATCCTACACTCCGAAAGGTAAAACCTAGCACTCTGATACCAACTTTGTCACGACCCGAAATTGGCACGTGACGGCCCTTAAATTACGCAACGTCTACAGGCGTATCACAATTTAAGTAAGACGAAAACCCAGCAATCTAAACCATCAAAAGTAGTAAGAAAGTGATAATAGCATTTTCAAAATCATTGAAATCTCAACCCAAATTCTTTAAAGTCCAACTTTTCTTCCATTAAAATTTTGGCAGCACCACCTTTGTAAAAACCAATCACAAAAATGGGTTCAATATAAATATAAGTAAAGCATCCCCAACGGGAGCAAATCCACGCCCAACGGCGGAAACAACAGATATACGACGCCGTAGCGAAGAAATAAAAGACGATATAAGTAAAACTGCATAAAAGACATCCAAGTCACCAAAATATACAATATCGTTCTCATATCAAGTCTCTAAGTCATACACATGAAAGTAGTAGATGGAGAGTACATGGATACAACGAATATAAAATAAACAACCTTGGATAAACGCAAAACCCACCTAAGCAAAACTGCACACTGTGAGCCGAAATGGTATCCGCTGCAAAAGATGATGTGATAGATGAATAGCCTGCCTCGACTACTCTGGGGAACAACCTGCAAACACTGTGGCACAACGGGGGTGAGTTGCCAACTTGTGAATAGTAAATAACATATGCAGGTAATCGCAAGTATGCACGTATAGCGCGAATCTAACATATGCAAGCTAATAGCAATATATGGTCATATGTATGCAATAGTCATGAAAGGTACACTAGCAGGTATAAATAATACATGAAGCAATAATATGATAATCTGTATGCACAATCATGTAAGGTGCTCCACCAGGTACTACTAATACATGAAGAAATGATATGACAATATATATATGCAACAGTCATGAAAGGTACTCTTTCAGGTACAACTAATATATGAAGCAATGCATATAAAATAAGGTATATAAATGCAACAGTTATGGAAGGTACTCTATCAGGTATAACTAATACATGAAGCAGTGCATAAACAATAACTGTGGAGTATGGAATGAAACATGTCATTTCCACGAAATCCTAACATCGTGGTAGGACCAAAGTCCGTCAAGACAATCCAAATCCCAATTCCTCAAATTGGCTCTTATATCATGCAAGTCTCACAAACCCCGAATATACAACATCAAGTAAATCCCATTTATCCTGAATGTACAAAATCAAGTAAATCTCATATATCCTGTATCCAATATCAAGTGAATCTCATATATCATGAATCCAATATCAAGTGAATCTCATATATCCTGAATAAGTATATTTGCATGAATAATTATGATGATGTATATGAATTGAAATGTATGTGTGTGTGTGTGTGTGTGTGTGTAACAGCGTCCTATTCTACTGTTATATATACTTAGAAGTAAAAATATCATGAAACCAAGCGTCAAGCATCGACACATAAATACCGATCTATCAGGTGTTGTCACCACGACTGACCCCCTGATAGGTACGTATCATACGCTATACCGATAGCTCGAGTGCCTAGCTCTGACCCTCGCCTCTCGACATATCCATACGTACATGACTCCCGTCGGTATCCCCACGATAACCGCCGAGTCATTGGTGCTGTCACCGATAGGTACTTGCCCACCTTCCAGGCTCAATCGGCATGGACTGTCGATCATCTTGCCGAGGGGAACCGTATCGGACCCCACCATATACCCTCACACGGCCCACGACGCTCCTCGCATGGGGTATATATATTAGAAACAGTAAAACTCATAGTGGCTGCTGAAATAACATATCAAGAGAAACCGGGTTTTTCAAATAATGCATGATTTCATGAAACTACCACGGTCCTCAAATCCAGAAAATATCATGAAAAATCCATATCTCAATGCGAAAATCCATGAATATAATATATGCAACATAAAACTGCAATGTAAGCATATAAAGGAAAAACCGCTATTTAACTGCAACAAGTTAAAATATATATATGCGGTTTCTAATTTCTCTAAGTCTATATAACATCAAATAAAGGTAGACATGTAGCTACAACCAGATATTTGTGTAAACATGAAAGTATAGAAAGGTATATGTATCTACCTATCAATAATGATGTAATATACCCTCCAGGTATAAGTGAAGTATGTATTCAAGGTATACATGTAGCTATGTTATTATGTGTTTATGTACCTATCGCTAATGGTACAATACCCTATAGGTATACAGGTAACTAGAATGTAAGCATGTCAAGGCATATGTGTAAGCATGTAGGTATACAGGTATGCTGTATATCATATGCATAAAGAAATATGAATCAATGTCTCAATGTCCCTAACCAAACAATATCATATAGGTATGTGTGTTATGCGTGTCATGGCAATTATTGACGGTGTGTGGGGCATACAATCAGTGCTCGTGCAACATGAGCCATCAATAATAGTGCAGTGTCCTAAAGGTACAAGTCCGAGCACAAAAAATAACTAAGTAATAAGGTGTATGCGCAACTCTATATATGAAATAGAATTGCGATAATTCATAACATCTCTAGCCCAGACGCATAACGCCATGCAAACGATTCCCCTGTAGATATTAAATCTACTCACCAATGCTCCTGGCTAAGTAAAGCCTACCACCTGTTTCCCCTTCTTCGCAGCGCCCGAAGTCCCCGCCTGCGAACCTATAACATAAAACAATATAACAGGTATATATTAGCAATAGACCCAAAACACGTACAAACTACGCTGACCAACGCGATAACACAAAACTTACTCTCAAGTGTTCGTATTGTGGCTAACGCGCGTAGCGACACTATGAAACCAACTCAAGAGCAAAAGCTACACAAAGACACAAACAACATCGGCACGACCTTAACTAGGAATATAAAGCGACACAACTACCAAGCCTAGACCCTGATCGTACCGATCGCGCATTCACAACACAACATATAGCGTGGAATCAATATAATTAACGTCGAAACGTCAAAAGAAACCCACGCCCAAAATATTCGTAAATCTAGTAAGTAGTATTTATTATTTTAGCACAAAACCACAAGTTTTACCAAAAACTAGAATTTACAAACATCTTCAAATAACAAGGTTGAACCACTTACACCTTTACTAAAATTTTAGATTTCACTAATTAGGATTAGCAAAAATTTAGTTTGTTAATTAGCTTAATTATCCAATTAGGAAAATATCATTTAACAAATTAGCAACTTGGTTTAATTTTCTTCAAACTTAACGTATTAATTAACCATTTCACTAATCAAAACCCTAATTGATTAACCAAAACCATTTGCTAGAAATTCTACATATGCAAATTAAAGCTTTATTTAAACATCTAATTAACTAAATTAAGGTATTAAAACAAGAACTTAAGCTTAGAGTTAGGATTTATACCTCAAACTTGATTTCAAAAACTAGAAAAAATCTCCAAAATTAGCCTCCAAAATGATGCTTGATTGAAGATCCAAGCATGTTTGAAGAAGAAGAATGATGGGTTTGATTTATATTTGATTTTGTATGAATTTATTTTGATTTTTCATGAATTTTTGAAGCAAAATGAGATGAAAATGTAGCAAAGAAGAACAAGGGCAGCAAGCATTTCAAGTGGCGGGCCATGTGATGAAGGCAAGGGTTTTGTGGAATTTTGGAGAAAATTCTAGAAGGAATTTACAATAATTGCATAATAAAACAAAATACCATTTTGTCACCATTTTCTTTCTCCTTAAAACACAAAATAAATCCTAAAAATCTAGATATTTTGGAGAGAAGGTTCTAAGCATAATTCTAGTGATTAGTTTAGCATAAAACCACATTAGTAGTAATTAACCCACAAAAAAAGTAATTACCACTAATAAAGTGCACAAATAAAGTATTAAAATAATATTTTATTAGGGAAAAAATTCTATGTGAACCAAAACTTCCCATTGACCCCCAAAGTTCACGCACTAGCTTTATTCTAGCTAAACTAGGTGCCGTGAAGTATATACAGAAGTTTGATCACAATCGGGTTAAAACGGAAAATACCGACTATTTTACCCTAAAAACGGAAAATTCGCAAAACGATTTCTAAAACATTACAGGCTCGCATCACATCTATACCCTGTGCTTCTGCGGTAGGCTCTATAATGTATGTGATGTTTTGTACCAGCCCAGATGTTGCTTACGCACTCAGCGTGGTAAGCTGGTATCAGTAAACCCAGGGGAGAAGCACTGGATAGCAGTAAAGAACGTTTTCAAAGTATCTAAGAAGGACTAAGGAGATGTTCTTGGTGTATGGCAAAAAATACCTCCAGATCGAGACATTTGCTAACTCCAGCTTCCAGAGTGATAAGAATGACTCAAAGTCCATGTTGGGTTATGGCTTTACCCTCTGTGCAGGGGCGGTCTGTTGGAAGAGCTCCAAGAAGGACACCGTTGCAGACTCGACGATGGAAATTGTGTAGTTCGCTACGTGAGACGCCGCAAAAGAGGCACTCTGGATGAGGAAGTTCTTAATTGAACTTCAGGTGGTTCCTTCCATTTTTTAGTCCAATACTTTAGTATTGTGACAACAAACGGAGCAATAGCTTTAGGGAAGGAACCCAGGTCCCATCAGAGATCCAGAAATATCTTGAGGAGGTACCACCTGATCAGGGTGATCATTGATCACCAGGAAATCGAGGTGAGGAGAGTAGATACGGAGAACTATAAGTGCACGGCAGCGCCCCGGCCGTCTGAACGAGGCCAAAATGCGGAAACAAAAACTTTTCTTTAAACAGAAACCGGCGCTACCGCGGACTATAAACCCGGATCGGACCATTAACCTAATGCTAGCAAACTAGAGAATGGGTAGAAAGCTATACCGAGCGATCCATGTCCTTCGGTCTTCGGCCTCCATCCCGATCTCCTCGCGAAATTTCCGGTCTTCATCTCCTCGTCGGAAAGGGCACCACATCGCCGGGTTCTTTTACGGGCTCCCACCTCAGGACTGAGGTAACTCGGGCATGAAGTTGGTGAGTCGACGTGTCCAAGGATGCTGTAGGCTAAGTGTAGAACACTGGGTCTCATGGGGTTACTAGAAGTTGCCATTTTTGGGGGAGGAATCAGATGTGAAATTTTGTGATGAACTAGAGAACTTTTTCAAGCCAAATGAGAGCCAAAACTCATCTCCAAAATTGGGACAGTCCCCCTACTAGAAGTGGCCGGCCATTTTTCAAGGAAGAGGGGGAGGTGAGAATAAAACAAGGTAGGTGAGAAATAATGCAAAAGGTTATCATGAGGAATAATGATCACAACTAAGTCCAATCCTCATCAACCATCTCATCAAGCAAAAGTCAAGCAATCATGAACAATCATGAACCAAGAAGTCAAATGATGGTTGAACCACCATAAAGCTATCATCACAAAAAGTCTTCTCCATAATAAAATGCACAATTGCAAATAACCCCCTCCACACCAATTTTCAGCCAAGGAAAGAAACAAAGGAAAATGGCCGAAACGGAATGCAAACTGGCAACTTCAAAAAACTGATCCCGTAATAAATTACAGGAAAACCCCACGACTGTATATACATACCCGCATTTGTATTGAGACTGACTACAAATGCAATGAGACAAAATCTACACTGTACAATACTAGGATCCGGCTTAAACCAAAGCTCGCTAGTATTATCCGTCCGATCATGATCCGTGCAATACCGCACGTACATGATCGAACCTTGCCATATATCCATACGGCCTCTACAGCGTTTCGCCCGAAACTTGAGAAACTGTCTGTGGGGGACTCTAAAGACTCGTCAATACTTTGGTTGTGGATTTAACCACTAGCACGTCATAGGTATTAGCCATATGTAACGGGCTACCAGGTATTGACCAAAAGGGACGTCGATGAGCGAACTCATCCTGTCACCCTACTGAGCCTGTCAGTGACAATATCCGTACAGTCCGGTCCGTTCGTCTATGAGCATCGCATGACGGGCCTAGGGGGTTGGTAAAAGTCAGACCCCCAAAAGCGGGTACCAGTCGTGTCGGAGTGTAACCCAGAACACCCTGAGATACTACTGGAATACCTACCAGTAAATCTCCTACCTTTGCTAAGGACTTCATGTAATGGCTCTCCTAAACACAGCGCGACCTCACCCCCAATACCGGGAGAGACGAACCCCTGCAGATCCGCTCACTGCCTCCATATGGCTCGGGACTGTACCCAACTAAAACCTGTTTGCACGACTCCTTTGAGCCGTGGTAGGGTAGTAATCAAAGTACAGTGGGAACTCACACGAGACAAATGACGATCTCAGGTCGATGAACTAACCTGTACACATGTCACCAGAGAACTGCTATCTGACATCTGGTATAATCCCAACTAGCATGTTCCCGGCGAGTCCTGTCCGGTATACTCATAACCCAATGAGCACCTGTATACATCTTAGGTGAACCAACTGACACCAGTGGCTTGTGAGACCGGCCACCGCCCCTCGTCGGGGTCTCGACTGTATACCCTAGTCTACTCTGGAGTATCGATGCCCTGTCTCGAAACTCCCACGACTAGGGACCTTTTAAGGATGTGCTTGTAGACCCCAGCTCCCACGTATATGATCGCCATCATACTGCTGGCAGTCAAGCAAGAATCCTAAGGGCTCTATCAACTTGTAATAGTGACCTGTAAGGTCACCTAAAGCAGTACACGATGATACAGATAAATCAGATAGCATACTATCATCTTGAGTAAGACTGTCATACCGGTATCGGTGCTCCCTCAATTATTGCAATCACGTGCCTGTGATCCAATAATTGACTCTGAGAGCACTATCTCCAACAATCTCCTACTTGCACTCAAGGCTAATTATTGCGATGTCGCATACTCATAGCCCGTGTGATACCGAACACCCAACTCCTCTACTAGTCAGTCTCACAAAGCTCATTTGCGAAACTATTGCATTCGAGGAATAGCCTTAGTGAGTGGATCCGCTCTAATGTTTCTTTCTATGTCTCTCTTAATCTCAAGTTCGAGGAGAAACCCATCTCCCGAAATGAGCAATACCTGTCTTAGAATATGTCTGGATATCTGATGGGACCTAGTTCATAAATGAACTCCAAATCCAAACTTCTTAGACTGCATCGTCAACTGAACCTAATCAGTATCCTGCGCCATGCCTTCCTCAGTATCCACCTGGACCAGCTGTCCAAAATACTGCCCCTCGTTAGAGGGAAAACTATAACTCTGACAGCCACTCTGTCATCCAGGTCACCTTGGAAGCCTGGAATGATAACCGTCCCCGGAAAGAGGTTGTCATTATCATATCCCTAGAACATCCAATTATGTTCTAAAACTGCTTCCGAATGTTTCTCCAGGATTGGATCAATATCAACCTATTGCATCTAGTGCAAAGACATCTGATGTGGTACTTGACATCTCATGATTTACTCAATTGCCTAAGCAAGTGATCTGCCAATCATGCACATCCCTCTCCCCTTTAGTCTGTAAGACACCTTTAGAGAGGGTGACTCTATTTCCTGCAGGTATACCACCATGCCAGGAGTCGTCCATTCTAAAACACTTGTAGAATGCTTTCTAAGTACCAAGATTGGGAAACTACCCAAATCTAGATCTAAAACTATAGATCCAGTAACCAAAATGTTTGATATAATATCCAAGTCCTATGTGGAGAAACTACTGTGTGACAACCAAAGTATAACCGATCGTAGTATAGGAATTTCACTTCCTACTCTGTGTATGTCATCCAAATACCAGGACATCACACCCTATTACCATCTTAACAGATCCATCCTCTATTCTGATGAAGTCAAACCTATGACTGTCACATCAGAAATAGATGATCTATCTCCGCTATATCTGCTTTAGTCTATAAATAGACATAAGCCTCTTGTCCACCAATGCTTCCGCTGCTCCCACTGACCATGACAACCCTCTGACAGAGTCATATAGACGTACACTTCTAAAGCTATACTCATCCTCCAGCCGGGTCTCACAGTCTGGAACAACAGCAATGGCAAGTCTGGGTAAACAAGAACCTCCCTGTCACCTTCTTTGAGTATACCGAAGTACCTCTCGAGTGTCTGAGGTTACCTACCATATCCGCGGAGTGGCCAATGGAATGTCAAACCAGATTGAATCTTTAGGTTCTTATCAAATTTTCAGTAATCGTTTGCGGTTCTGGAATCAATTCAAGTTCTACCATACTCCCACTACTGTTTTCTGAAAAAATCCATTTCTTTTAAAACTGTGGCGAGTCTAGAACAATATCACTATTGATCTTCCAGATGGTAGAAAGTTAACCCTCGTCATAGCCCGGGTCAACCCACAAACAGCCATTACAGAAACGTGCCTTGAGTTATCCAGAGTCTGGTTTTAAGCATAAGCTGGACAACTCCCCGTACCTTAACAATGTCAAGATATGAACTGTTCTATATCCAATATAGAAACAGAGCACTGATTTAATTAAACCAGATTCAAATCATGCAGCTGTCTCCAGTGCATGTCAACTAAATAGAAAGAGGCCGATCAGCGTTACTCAACTTAGGAGTGCTTCCAATAATGAGTAACCTGAAAGAGAACAAGTTTCTCAAAACCATTACTATTAACTGAATACCATACACTAGTATCTACATCTTCGATCACCTTGAAGAATCCCGATACTTGCAATACCTGGTTCTCTACTTTACTCTTATACCTATAACTTCTCAAAACTCAGACCTTGTGTTTCTACGAAACACTTGTCTAAGAACTAGAGAAGTCATAAGTAAACCAAATATAGTACGAGGACCAACCCCTCTGTCCTAATGGACACTGGACAACATACAATACTCTGTATAAGTCCCTTGAGTCTAATAACTCATTCGCTGTGTGTCGTAGGTTGAAAACTGTACTTATGGTTAAGAAGAATTACACCGCTGTTTAATGCTCCTTACCTAATCATCCACTGATATAGGTAAATGTTATGGACATAATTTCAAAAAAAGGTATATCTCACTCTATAAAAATAGACGTACAGATATATCAATTTGAAATTGGTGCATAACAGTGGATATTCAAAACTAAATATTTGCCGTCTGGCAAACAACCCAGGTGGTTTCCTCAAATATCACCAATTACCATGAATTCCGATATAATGAGGACAATCACCTAATTCCAAATAACTTACTCCCACTCATCATCTGTAAAACCATACAGATGTGAGAATCATACCTGGTAAATACATACCCTGGAGCAAGTGTCTAATTGGGAAATCAGTTTTCTTTTAACAGTACACAGCGAAACTGAAACATGTAAATGTTTCGAAGGGGTATCCGGGTATTCCTAGTAATGCCTCCTCCATTATCCAGATTCATAACTGTAACCGTATATTTCTATGCCATCTCTCCACATCCCTTCATATGTCTTTAGTCATTACCTTCTGCACACCCCTTTAGGCCAAATGATTTTCTTTCTTCCCTACCGTTCGGCACCAGCCTATGGTTTGGAAGAAGACTATCCAATAAGCATAATGGGTGTACTGTCCTAATCCTAGGAGCACTCGCAATGCGAGAGAAGGTGAAGATAAAAGACAACCGAATAAACCTTATTCCTATTTCTCCTGAACCAGAATTCATCCCCGAACTGGAACAAGTTCCTTTCGAGTTCGTATATAACCATATGATGGAGTATCCAAATAACTGTGGATCTTCGTAGTGATAAGGAGTGTTCTGGAGAAATACAAAGGTGATGTGGGAGTGGTAATGAAATACTTGGTTTGGTCGTGAATAGCAGTCGCAATTTACACCCTCCTTCTAATCCCTTTATTTGTCTTAACTTATTACCTTCTATACACCACACTAATCGGCTTTCTTCATTCCCTACCATTCGGCACCAGCCTAAGGTTTGGAAGAAGACTATCCAATAGGCGTAACGGGTGTACTATCCCCTAATCCAAGGAGCACTCGAAACCTGAGAGAAGGTAAGAGAAAAAGAAAACTGAATAATCCTATTCGTTTTCTCCAGAACCGGAAACCATCCTCGAATAAATTCTTTCGAGTTCATATATAACCATACGATGGTTTTATCCAATGGAAGTGGACGTTCATAGTAATACGGGGTGTCCTGGAGAAAAGGATAAAAGTAGGAGTGGCAATAAGGTCTGCAACTCTGACAATCCAAAAGCCAGTGTTATAAGAAGGTTCGGTCAACTTGGTCACTGAGTTATAATCAAGGGTCGGGTCACGGTCGCTGCCAAAGAGAGAGAGAAAAGAAACACTCAGCGTGCACTCTAACCTAGATCGGAATGGTTATCAATTTATCTAATCAGGAAACCTCCTACTGTACCGTCAAATTCTCCTCCAAATCTAAAAGAAGAATTAGTCGGGATCACCCGAGGAGTAAACCAACTCATCAGTGGGAATCGGGATCCAACTATCATTGCATGCTAACGTGATGGAATCCACTCACGCTATCACACTCCAGAAGGTATGCACATATCTGGCAAGTTTCAGTTTCTTTAGAAACTCCCGATGTGGTTTTTACCCCATGCTCTTATGACCTTGACGAAGGTCAACAAATCATAAGTCACATGTCAAGTTCTACCCGTCATTGTCCAGGTTAATTTGAACCCACCCATACAAGCCCTTGACGAAGGTCAACAAGGCTATACGACTGTCCCAAACCAACGCATCTATCTATGCAGCAGAAAGGTAACAAGCAGCTATCATTCACTATGCCTTGACGAAGGTCAACAAACATAGCATGAATACTACGTGCTACCCGTCTGAAATGACGGAGGGCTACGAATGGTTTTTGGCGAAAAACCTTTAACGTAATGAACTTGTTATCGCTGAAGGAACCGGATAGCTTTTATAAAAATATAGTGACAAAAACCTTTGCTAAAGAGGTCATTTCCGGTGAAGGGATCTCGGCTCTTTCCCCGTAGAATGAGGTGCATGATATTCCAACTGAATACCACAATGCAAAGCAAAAGGCAATCGGCTATAGTGAAGTTATTACCCTGACGCAAACTTCTGTCCAAGGGATTACTCCCGGTGAAGAGATCTCGGCCCTTGCCTCGTCGACTGAGGTGCTGGATATTCATAACCGAATATCACTGTGCAAAACAAAAGAGAATGTCGTTGCAATAACAGCTTTTTGAAAAATTGTTCCAACAACATCAGAATAGGTTTGTTTAACTTGCATTGATCTGAATCAATGCAGTCCCATCAATTGATCACACCAATAAAGAACGAAAATAATGATGTACGTATATGCCACCCACATTCGCCACTGGGTCCCGTCATTACCCGTTAGGTTACTTAACTAATGACAGAGCGGGGACTGGACTAGCGCGGATGCAAAACATATACAACATCTACTAGTATATATATATATCAATATATAATATTCACTCAAGGCGTGATAAAATGCAACATCACAGAAATATAATAAGCATCACAGAACAATACAGATATCTGGGATCCCCGGGTTTCATAGAGCCGCTACTGAAACTCGACGTTCCCCTGGTCGTATGGATAGCCTGTGCAATGAAATCCTAGACCCCTACGGGCGCGGCAAGTTACCCGCCAAAACCTGAAGCGAGGCAGCCCCTTCAGCAACGTGAATGGACCACCCAGCACTTCACGAAATCCGGTAACTTGAGCACCCCGCCTTGGGTCAACCTGTACCCCCTACGAGTGCGGCGAATAGCCCGCCAATTCTAGAGTGAAGCCCCCTCCGTCTCAAAGCCATGAGATGCGGGCCCGTTGCCCTCTAGAACCCAGCTACCCGTGCACCCCTCCGCGGGGTAATACTAGTACAGAAAGTAAAATATACATACAACGGGTACATCGACCTCAGCCCGGTCGTGCCCCAAAAGAATAATATACAAACAGACAGTAACGGCAGTCCATATGTCGGACGCTCATCCCGCAATATCAAATGTACATAATAAACCAAACTGTACTACCATTGCATCCAGGCTATCCACCACGACAATCCGCAACATCACAGCACAACACAGAACATCAACGTGAATGTCACGTTCGCAAATCCGTCTAAAAGGGCTATAGCAGTTAGACAGGATTTACCGATCAAGTGACATTCACGGTCGCAGATATAATGTAAATACTGTGAACAGTATGTTTAAATTTTTCGATCGACTAAATTTACCGAAGTGGGTCTCAAGCACAACTATAGCACTCAAATTAAATCTGGGCCAAAAAAGAGTATACCAAAAACCACATTTTCAACTCAGGAATCGCTGCAAGAAATTTGGTACAGTGACTTCACTGTTCTGCGGCGGAACCGCGGCCAAAAGGGGGTTGGGGCCGCGGTTCCGCGGTGATACAGTGACGTCATGTGACCAAATTTCTACAGTGTTCTCCAAAAACCCTGTATGATTTTTTGACATGCATAGAAAAATTTTTGGAGCACAAAATAAAATCGACAGAAACTGTTACTTTGAAAATGCAGTTTTGGGACATTTGTTCGATCGAAGTTTTAAACACACTAGAGCAAGCTAGACTAGGTTAATGGCGTGGCTCCGATACCAGTGTAAGTGCACGGCAGCGCCCCGTCCGTCTGAACGGGGCCAAAATGGGGAAACAAAAACTTTTCTTTAAACAGAAAACGGCGCTACCGCGGACTATAAACCCGGATCGGACCATTAACCTAATGCTAGCAAACTAGAGAATGGGTAGAAAGATATACCGAGCGATCCGTGTCCTTCGGTCTTCAGCCTCCATCTCGATCTCCTCGCGGAATCTCCGGTCTTCATCTCCTTGTCGGAAAGGGCACCACATCGCCGGGTTCTTTTACGGGCTCCCACCTTTGGACCGAGGCAACTCGGGCATGAAGTTAGCGAGTCGACGTGTCCAAGGATGCTGTAGGCTAAGTGTAGAACACTGGGTCTCATGGGGTTACTAGAAGTTGTCATTTTTGGTGGAAGAATGAGATGTGAAATTTTGTGATGAACTAGAGAACTTTTTCAAGCCAAATGAGAGCCAAAACTCATCTCCAAAATTGGGACAGCCCCCCTACTAGAAGTGGCCGGCCATTTTTCAAGGAAGAGGGGGAGGTGAGAATAAAACAAGGTAAGTGAGCAATAATGCAAAAGGTTATCATGAGGAATAATGATCATAACTAAGTCAAATCCTCATCAACCATCTCATCAAGCAAAAGTCAAGCAATCATGAACAATCATGAACCAAGAAGTCAAATGATGGTTGAACCATCATGAAGCTATCATCACAAAAAGTCTTCTCCATAATAAATGCACAATAGCAAATAACCCCCTCCACACCAATTTTCAGCTAGGGAAAGAAAACAAAGGAAAATGGCCGAAACGGAATGCAAACTGGCAACTTCAAAAAACTGATCCCGTAATAAATTACAGAAAAACCCCGTGACTGTATATACATACCCGCATTTGTATTGTGACCGAATACAAATGCAATGATACAAAATCTACACTGTACAATACTAGGATCCGGCTTAAACCAAAGCCCGCTAGTATTATCCGTCTGATCATGATCCGTGCAATACCGCACGTACATGATCGAACCCTGCCATATATCCATACGGCCTCTATAGCGTTTCGCCCGAAACTTGAGAAACTGTCTGTGGGGGACTCTAAAGACACGTCAATACTTTGGCTGTGGATTTAACCACTAGCACGTCAGAGGTATTAGACATACGTAACGGGCTACCAGGTATTGACCAAATGGGACGTCGATGAGCGAACTCATCCTGACACCCTACTGAGCCTGTCAGTGAAAATATCCGTACAGTCCGGTCCGTTCGTCTATGAGCATAGCATGGCGGGCCTAGGGGGTTGGTAAAAGTGAGACCCCTAAAAGCAATACAAGTCGTGTCGGAGTGTAACCCAGAACACCCTGAGATACTACTAAAACCTGGCTCTCCTAGACACAGCGTGACCTCACCCCCAATACCAGGAGAGACGAACCTCTGCAGATCCGCTCACTGCCTCTATGTGGCTCGGGACTGTACCCAACTAAAACCTGTTTGCACAACTCTTTTGAGCCGTGGTAGGGTAGTAACCTGTACACCTGTCACCAGGGAACTGCTATCTGACGTCTGGTATAATCCCAACTAGCATGTTCCCGGCGAGTCCTGTCCGGTGTACTCATAACCCAATGAGCACCTGTATACATCTTAGGTGAACCAACTGACACCAGTGGCTTGTGAGACCGGCCACCGCCCCTCGTCGGGGTCTCGACTGTATACACTAGTCTACTCTGGAGTATCGATGCCCTGTCTCGAAACTCCCACGACTAGGGACCTTTTAAGGGTGCTTATAGACCCCAGCTCCCACGTATATGATCGCCATCATACTGCTGGCAGTCAAGCAAGAATCCTAGGGGCTCTATCAACGTGCAATAGTGACCTGTAAGGTCACCTAAAGCAGTACACGACGATAAAGATAAACCAGATAGCATACTATCATCTTGAGTAAGACTGTCCTACCGGTATAGGTCCTCCCTCAATCATTGCAATCACGTGCCTATGATCCAATAATTGACTCTGAGGGCACTATCTCCAAGAAGAACAACATTGCAGATCCACTCACAGAGGCCATCCCTCAGACAGTGTTTGAGAGGCTATTCGAGATCTTCGGTCTGCGATATGCCAGTATATGGCCTTAGTGCAAGTAGGAGATTGTTAATGATATATTCCCTAGAGGCCATTATTGTATCAAACTGGATTGTATATTACTTAATGGAAGTTTAAGATATTCACAGTTGTATTGACAGTCTTGATCAAAATGGTAGTATGCTACTTGGTTTGTTTCCACCTCAATATATGCATGTGTTTCATTTAGCATATCGCTTATACATAATTGTAGAGCCCTTGAGATCTTTGCTTGATTACCATCGTTGTGATGGCAGTCACACTAGTGGGGCTGGGTAGTCCATAAGAACATCCTTATACAAGTCCTTAGTCATAGGATTATCGAGACAGGGCATCGATACTCCGGAGTAGATTAGTGTATACGCTTCTCATCCCAACAGGGGAGATGGTCTGTCCTACATCCATTAGTACACCGTACTGGAGATAGTATGCAGGTGCTCATTAGTTTATGAGTACACTGGATAGGACTCGTCGGGGACTGCTAGTTATTATACCTATAGTCGGGTAGCAGTTCTCAGGTGATATGAGTATAGCTTAGTCCGTCAACTTGACACTGCTACTTCGCCTCGAGTGTGTTCCCATTGTACTTTGATTACTACCCTACCACGTCTCAAAGGAGTCATGCAAACAGATAGTAGTTGGGTGCAATCCCGAAGCACTTAGAGGCAGTGGCGGTTAGAGAGGATTTATCTCTCCCGGTATTGGGGGTTGATATCGCACCGTGTTTGGAGAGCCATTACACAAAGTTCCTAGCAAGGGAAAGCGAGATTTACTAGTAGGTATTCCAGTAGTTTCTCAGGATGTTTTGGGCTACACTTTGGCATGACTTATTGCGCTATTATGGGTCTGACGATTACCGCCCCTAGGCCCAATATGCGATACTCTTAGACGAACAGACCGGACTGTACAGAGATTATCACATTCAGGCTCAGTAGGAGTTCGGATGGGTTTGCTCATCGGCCTTCTTATCGACAGATACCTGGGTAGTCGTGACGTGCAGCTAGTACCGCTTGCGGCTTGTGGTTAAATCCACTGCCAGCGTACTGTCGAGTCTTCAGAGTCCCGCATAGAGAGTTTCCCTGCATTGGGCAAAAGATGTAGAGGTCGTATGGTTTTACGACAGGACTTCGATCATGTACATGCACTTGTGCGCATATGATGTTCGGGCGGACAATACTAGTGGGCTTTGGTTTAAGCCGGATCCTAGTATCGTATTGATGGATTTGTTTTGTCTCTTTGTATTCGTATTCTTCGGAATGAGGATGCGGGTATGTATATACGGATGAGGGGCATTCTCGTAATTAGCTCTGGAAAGCTTCTAGAAGTAGACACTTATTAGGGTTTAATTGTTTTATGGATTAAACAAATTGGGTGAAGAAATGAGGTGGATTTTTACATTGAATCTAGCATGGCTACTTGATGACTCATGCTCATGACTCACTCTCTTGGCAAAATAGATATTTTATGAAGCTTATTAGATATTTGTGTGTGATATTATATCTCAACAATTATGAGATATGCTTCATTCTTTATCAAGTGGACAGCCAAGCTATTTCCAAGTTCACACTTCACTCTCATTTTCTTCAACTCTTCTTCTTCCTCCTCTAAACCCTAAAAGCTCTCATGTGTTGAGAATCCTAGGGTTCCAAGAGACAAACCAATCCATTTTATTTCTCTACATCACCTAGGTCATCTAGTTTAGCAAGCTAGTTGCCCTAGTTACCTCGGATTTGAGGTTGGAGCTCGGACTATAGACTCTCGGGTGGATCGTCTTTGACTCGAGGAAGCCGACGAGGAAGCTTCGATCTGTTTCGATCCTTGGAGCCTACGATGATGAGGAGGACAGCGAGAAGACCCGAAGGACACGATACTACAAGGTATAACATTCATCTGAGTACTTAAACCTTAAGTTGTTTGCTAGCTCCGGTTTATGATCGATCCTTGGTTCTAGTCGATGTTGCTAAGCCTGTAAAAATCATTTTTTAAAATTTCCGCCTCACCGCAAACACGTGGGGTGTGCGACATCGACTTACAGAAATAATTTTTAACACAGTTTTAAAATTCGACAGAAACTTGAGGGATCTGAATGTATATTTTTTGAGTTTTCCGACTATCAAAGTTCTAACAAGTTGCTAATAAGCTAGTAAAGGTTTGGTTTGGCACTGATACCACTGTAAGTCGATGTCGCGCACCCCGCGGATCCGCGAGGAGGCGGAATATGCAAAAAATGATTTTTCAAAGCTCGCAACACCGACTTAAACTCCAGGATCGGTACTAAACCCTAACTAGCTAACTTGTAAGAGGTAAACTACTCATAAATGAGGGTTATACCTCAAGATACCAAGTCCTTTGGGTCTTCTTCACTGTCCTCCACCTCATCGTCATCTCCAAGGATCGAAAACGGATTGGGCAACCTCGCTGGCCTCCTCGAGTCAAAGACAATCCACCCGAGAGTCAATAGTCCGACCTCCTACCTCAAATCTGAGATAACTACAACTTATAATTCGCTGAAATAGAAGTCCTAGGTGGTGTACAGTGAGAATATGGAATGATTTGTCTCTTGGAACCCTAGGTTTCTCAACTCATGAGAGGTTTAAAGTTATGAGAAAGAAGAAGGTCACTTGAAGAAAATGAGAGAGAAGAAGCAACTAAAGAAAAGTCTTGGCTTAAGAGAGAAGAATAATGAAGCATATAATATTCTATGAGATAAATATCTCACAAAATATCAACATCCTTCAAAATATCTCTTTTGTCAAGACCATGAGCCATGCTTGATCTTTTGTCAACCTCCACCTCATTATTCTTTAATCCAAATGGAAAAAGAAACCCTAATAAGGTGTCTCTTCTAGAAGCTTTCTCGCAAAATTACGAGAACGTCCCTCATCCGTATATACATACCCGCATTCGCATTCTGAAGAATACGAATACAAAGAGACAAAAATAATCCATCAACTAAATACTAGGTTCCAGCTTAAACCAAAGCCCACTAGTATTATTCGCCCGATCATCATATGCGCACAAGTGCACGTACATGATCGAAGCCCTGCCGTAAAACCATACGGCCTCTACACCTTTTGCCCGGTGCAGGGAAACTCTCTATATGGGACTCTAAAGACTCGACACTATGCTGGCAGTGGGATTAATCACAAGCCGCAAGCGGTACTAGCTGCACGTAACGGCTACCAAGGTATATGTCGATAAGAAGGCGGATGAGCTAACTCATCCGAACTCCTACTGAGCCTATCTATGACAATCTCCTTACAGTCTGGTATATTCGTCTAAGAGTATCGCATATCGGGCCTAAGGGGGTAGTAATCGTCAGACCCCTAACAGCGCAATAAGTCGTGTCGGAGTATAGCCCAAAACACCATGAGAAACTACTGGAATACCTACCAGTAAATCTCGCTTGCCTTGGCCAAGGATTTTATGTAATGGCCTTCCGAACACAGCGCAATATCATCCGCCAAATTCCAGGAGAGACGAATCCTATTTAACCTCCATTGCCTCCAAGTGCTTCGGGACTGCACCCAATGACTACCTATTTCCATAACTCCTTTGAGCCATGGTAGGGTAGTAATCAAAGTACAATGGGAACACACTTATGGCGAAGTAGCAGTGTCAAGTCGACGAACTAAGCTGTACTTATGTCACCTAGAAACTGATACCCGACGATAGGTATAATACCCATCAACAGTTCCAGACGAGTCCTGTCCAGTGTACTCATAACCTAATGAGCACCTTCATACTATCTCCAGTACGACGTACTAATGGTTGTGGGACAGACCATCTCCCCTGTTGGGATGAGAAGAGTATACACTAGTCTACTGTGGAGTATCGATGCCCCGTCTCGATAATTCTATGACTAGGGACCTGTATAGGATGTGCTTATAGACTACCCATCCCCCACTAGTATGACTGCCATCGCAACGCTGGTAATCAAGCAAAGATCCTAAGGGCTCTACCAATATGTATAAGCGATATGCTAAAAGAAACACATGCACATATTGAGTTAGAAACAAACCAGGTAGCATACTACCATTTTGAGCAAGACCGTTACTATATCTGTGTATATCTTAAGCTTCCATTAAGTAATATACAAACCAGTATGATACAATAATGGCCTCTAGGGCATATATCACTAACAAAAAGGCGTAACGCAAATCAAATAAGCCGAAAAACCCAGAAATCTAAACCAAGAAAATAGGTAAAGTGATAAAACAATAGTTAAAAACATTTAGAAATCTCAAGTTATAAAATCTCAACTTAAATTTATTTTCTTAAAAATATCGGCAGCATCTCTTTTGTAAAAACAAGCCCCAAACGGGTACAAGCATAGAATATAAATAAAGTATCTCCAAACGGGAGCAACTCACTCTTAAAGGCGGAACACAACCACAACATGTATATACGACGCCGTAGCGAAGGAATAAACAATAAGAAGTGAAAACAACATAATAAAAGGTAAAAGAACATCGCAACATAAATAAAGACCGGCTCATATGAGCACGACACCCAGAAGCACAATTAATATAATATCGATCCTCACAATCTCGTCTCTAAGTCAAATACATGTAAGTGGTAGATAGAGAGTACTAGATACAATAAGATATACGATAGATGCATACGGATAACCGCAAAACCTACCTACACCAAAAGGTCTCACAACCAACAGTAGCGTTATCCGCAGAAGTAGATGCAATAAAGAGCCCTGCCTGACTGCACTGAGGGTCAAGCCGGCAAAACACTGTGGCACAACGGGGGTGAGTTGCCAACTCGTGAATAATAAATAACATCGTACTGATAATCGCTAGTATGCACAAAAAGTGCTAATCGGAAATATTCAATCTGATGGCATAAGTATAACAATACGGATAGGCAACAAATTATGCTCAAGGTACACCACCAGGGTACAACAACTATATGAAAAAGTGTATGTTATAATAAATCCTGATTGTGGGATAAAATATAATCCACATAAATGAATCATCATCATAAAATACGGTTTCTAACAATGACACCCCAAATCCCAATATCTCAGGCGCCGTCACTCTGATCAGCCCTTTTATCCGTCAATCTCATGGAACCTGAGTGTCCAACATCGAAACTCGAATCATCATGAAACCCGTATCCAGCATTGACACGTAAATCCACATATCTCGGGCTCTATCAGTCCTGATCGGCCCACGGGCTCCGTCAGTCCGGATCGACGCATATCTATCTCACGACTCCCGTCGGTATCCTCCGGATAACCGCCGGGTCCAAACTATCACCGGTCCCCACGATCTTCTTGCCTTGGGGTACCTTGCCAGGTCCACCATGTACCCGCAGACGGTTCGTCCATCTCCTCGAATCGGCTCTCGAAAACAAGCTCAGAAACCGAGAAAACTCATGGTGGACGCCTCGAAATCACATCAAGAGAAACCGCGTTTTTAAAACAAATTTATAATTTCCTTTGAAATATATCCGCGGTTCTCAAATCCAGAAATCGCATGAAATCAATATCTCAATGCATATATCCATAAAATACGATGTATGCAAATATAGAACAGTAATGTGAGAATATCAAGGGAAAACCGCTCTTTTTAAATATATCAAGTTTCAAAGGTATCTTGCGGTTTCCCAAATCTACGAAATCGAAATGCAACATCATATGAGAGTGTATATGTAACTATAGCAAGTATGTATGTATGCATGTATGTATGTAGGCATGTATGTATGTATGTATGTATGCAATTCATAATGCACAATAGAACAAAAATAAATGTCTAACTGTGAATAATAATGGAAGTGGTACAATATAATTATCCATGGCGATGCGGTACAAGAATAACTACCTCACTGTCAATAATGAATGTGGTACAATATAATTATCCATGGCAATTTGTATAGTGTGCGTGTCATGACAATTACCAACGTTGTATGTGTGGCATACAATTTAGTGCTCGTGCAATATGAACCGTTAGTAATGGTGCAATGTCCAATAAATACTAAGTCAATGTACAACAGATAATGAGATGTGCAAAATGGTGCTCATGCACAATCAACATATATATATATATATATATAAGCATATGGTTATATCACCGAATCTAGCCCTCGATGCTTAACGCCATACAGGCGATTCCGCCGTAGATATTAAATCTACTCACCAGACGATCTCGAGCTAGGTGAATCCAACCACCTGTTTTCCCTTCCTAGCAGCGTCCGAAGTCCCTGCAATCGATCATAATAGCACACAAACCAAAACTCAAGAAATTAGTAAACTAACGGAAATACACGGACACAACTGCAACAAACAAATCGACTCCCATAAGCTACCAAGTGTTTGCTTAGCGGACTAAACGCGTGCAGCGACATCTTAACCCAAACCCACTATAGTTAAATGCATGCAATGAAGGGTTACCTACGACGGCAGTAAGGTTTCGGGAGGCATCGTCCATGCCAAATTAAAATTTTGCCGTTTTAGCTAACCCTAAACTAGATCGTTAACTAGAAATATACGGATAACAATATGCAAACACTTTGCAATATATAAAGAAAGCAGGAATACAACCTTTGTAGACCGGTCCTTCACTTAAAATAGCTCCGTGTAGTAGTCCCCTCCGCTGCGATCTTATGCTCCGGACTCTAGAGAGGCTTCGTAGAAGAAACGAACGTGCTTGCTTCGAAGACTTCGAGGCCGAAGATGATCTACGTCGGGAAGACTAACTCAAGCTATTCCTTCAGTAGGTCAACAACTTTATGAAGAGAACACCCTATACTACATGGCAAGTAGTAGAGGATGATGAAGTAGGAAGTAGGCTCACTTTAGAATTGATTTTCTCACACTTTTTCTCATAGCACCATTAGAGCTAGCAAGCTTTTTCATGGAGCTTTTTCAAGAAGAAGAAGAAAGAATAATATCATCATATGAATTGATTCCCTCAATAATGTAACCATGGGTGAGTTAAGCTATCATGCTTAACTTATGTAGAGAATTGACCAAGGTATGAGGTTAAGGGTTGGGTTAACTAAATATCCTAAAGAATGACAAAAGAGTTGACTTTGTTAATGTTTCCACAAGCTTCATGAAAGCTTGAGAACTTTGACTAAGTCTTTCTCTTTTGTTATTCTTTAGATATAAACAAAACCCTAATTTAACCTAATCATGGTATAAGTCTCATACACCCATCTTGTATGTATCATCAAGCATGATACAAACATGTACACTTGCATATATCACATTAAATTATTAAATCAACTCTTAATTTAATAATCCGGCTATAACCGACTAATATCATGTGTAACAACTTATCGAATCAAAACTTGATCCGATAACCCGGCTATATCGCATACAACCGATCAATATTACAAATCGCGAGAATAGAATATGGTATCTCATATTGTATCAATCTCAGTCCCGCACATATCACATATGTGCTCCTACTCCGTTTCGCTTGAGCCAGGAAACCCCTGTGTAGGACTCTAAAGACTAGTCAATACGCCAGCAGTTGGTGATGATCATATCAAACACCCACAAGCCGCAAGAGGTCTGCCAAACGTAACGGCCACCCGGGTATTGAGCGATCAGAAGATCAACAAGCAAGCCTGCTCACACTCCTGCGAATCCAATCAGTAACACTACCGTACAGTCCGGTCTCTTCATCTGATATGTCGCATATCTTGTCGAGGGATGGTAAACGTCAGACCCTAATAACTCGATAAGTCGTGTCTATATGAAGCTCATAACGGGTCGAGAAACTACTGATAACACTTACCAGTATATCTCTGAAGCTGCCTTGGCCAAGGACTTCCTGTTATAGCCAATCGAGCACAGCGCAACATCAACTCCCTATACCAGGAGAGACGAAACCCTTCCTATCGCTCATTGCCTCCATGTGACTCGGGACTGTACCCAAATGCCACCATTTTGCATGCCCTCTTGGACGTGGTATAAAGGAAATCAAAGCACAGTGGGAATCACACAAGACTCTATGACGATCTCAGGTCTACAGACTAACCTATACCAGTGTCACCAGAGAACTGCCATCTGATGATAGGTATAATACCATCTGGGAGTTCTCGACGAGTCCGTCCAATGTACTCAGTCTCTACTGAGCACCCGTATACTGTCTCTGATGTCAAACACAAATGGATATGGGATCATCCATCGCCCATCTACATGGGTCGAGAAGCTATACGCTAGTCTACTCTGGTATATCGATACCCTGTCTCGATACACTTACGACTAGGAACATTTGAAGGATGTAATTATCGACTACGCTGTCCCGACTAGTATGATCTGCATCATAGTCCTGGTAGACAAGTACTCATCCTAAAGGCTTTATCAACATGTAACATAGAGACAATCAGAGTACAGATAAAGAGCAACCAGATAGCATACTATCATGTCGAGCAAGAAAGTCCTCCCTATATATGTCCAAGCATCCACTACAATACACATCGTACGTACAGTAATGGCCTCTAGGGCATGCAAATCACTAACAATCTCCCACTTGCACTAGGGCCATCTGTTGTAGTATCTCATACCCAACAATTAGCAGTGGTTGAAGTATCTCATACTCAACCATCCCATAAAAGTTCCTACTAGGAAATAGGCCTTTGTGAGTGGATCCGCGCTGTTGTCCTCTTTGTCTACTCTCCTAATCTCGATCTCCCTGGAGATCAACCATCTCCATGATCAGGTGATACTGCCTAAGAATATGTCTGGATCACTGATGGGACGAAGGTTCCTAGGCCAAAACCACAACTCCATTGTCTCACAATGGTAGGAACGAAGTTCATCTCATGAACTCATATATATCCAGACTACATCTTTGGTAGCATCCTACGTAGCCATGTATCCAGCCTTTATCGTTTAGTTTGCCGCGGTATCTAGCTTGGAACTCTTCCAACATACTGTCCCTCCACTGAGGCCAAAGACAGTGCATGTGGCTGACATTCAGTCGTTCTTACCACCCTGGATCCTATCAAGTGATTCTCCCTAGGATCGATTGACACCATCTCACTACACCTAGTGAGAATCCTAACATCCAATTAGATCTATCTCATAGATCCAAAACCCCAGGATTTAGGAGGTATCACCTTGATCCTAGATGGAGAATCCTTGTGATAAGAGGAGATTGACCGAGCGTAGCATAGGAAACTCCTTCCCTATCAAGAGTATGTCATCCACGTACATTACGAGGATCATCTGTAAGTTCACGGCGGGGCCCCGGCCGTCGATCCGACGCCGGAAATGCGGAAACGAAAAACTTTGCAAACTAGCAAACCGGTACCACCGCGCACTTTTAACCCGGATCGGGCCATTAACCTAGCTACTAGCAAAATACAAGATGGGTAGAGAAGTATACCAAGTGATCCGTGTCCTTCGGTCTTCGTCTCCACTCCGATCTCCCGTAGAATCTCCATCCGTCACCTCCTCGTCGGAAAGGGCACCACGTAGCCGGGTTCGTTTACGGGCTCCCACCTCTGGACCGAGGCAACTCGGGCGCGAAGTTGGC
Source organism: Agapanthus africanus (assembly GCA_030015575.1). NCBI lineage: Eukaryota > Viridiplantae > Streptophyta > Magnoliopsida > Asparagales > Amaryllidaceae > Agapanthus > Agapanthus africanus. The sequence continues at coordinate 306,383,759 of JASDDO010000029.1, forward strand.
TAGCCGACGCGTCCAAGAATTGCTGTAGGCAAGTGTAAAAACCATGTCTCTTTGGGGTTTAGTGTAGTTGCCATGATGGAGGAAATGAATGAACTTTTTGGAGATGAGCATGAGAATTTAGGTAGCAAGCTCAAAAAGAGATGAATGATCATTTTTCCACACAAAATGAATTCCCTCACCCTCTCCCTAGGAAGTGGCCTGCCCCTCTCTCCATGGTGGAAGAAAAAGAATGATCAAAAACAAGAGAAGAAAAGGAATGAATATATGAGAAAATGGTCACACCAATTTCTCACTCACTTCCTTTCACCAACCATCAACATAAATGCAATGGAATGGACAAGAAAAGAATCTCATGATGATAAGAAGCCACAAATGCAAGAAAGCCCTCCACAATAAGTTATTTGCACTCTTGCAAATAACCTCCTCCATCGGAAATTCCGGCCGCGAAAGAACGAACGAAAATCGGCCGGAACGGAAAGCAAACTGGCAACTTCAGAAAACTGATCCCGTAATAAATTACAGGAAAACCCCACTACTACATATACATGCCCGCATTTGTATTCCCACTGAACACAAATGCAAAGAGACAAAACCTACACTGTTTAATACAAGGATCCGGCTTAAGCCAAAGCCGACTAGTAAAAACCGTCCGATCATGATCCGTGCAATACCGCACGTATCTGATCAAACCCTGCCATATCTCCATACGGCCTCTACAGCGTTTCGCCTGAAACCTGAGTAACTGTGTGTGTGGTGGACTCTAAAGACTCGTCAATACTATGGCTGTGGATTTAACCACTAGCACGTCAGAGGTATCAGCCATACATGACGGGCCACCAGCTATTGACCAAAAAGGACATCGATGAGTGAACTCACCCTGATACCCTACTGAGCCTGTCAGTGACAATATCCGTACAGTCCGGTCCGTTCGTCTATAAGCATCGCATGGCGGGCCTAGGGGGTTGGTAAAAGTCAGACCCCCAATAGCGGTACAAGTCGTTTCGGAGTGTAGCCCAGAACACCCTGAGATACTACTGGAATACCTACCAGCAAATCTCCTGCCTTGGCCAAGGACTTTTCATGTACTGGCTCTCCTAGATACAGCGTGACCACACCCCCAATACCGGGAGAGACGAACCCCTGCAGATCCGCTCACTGCCTCCATGTGGCTCGGGACTGTACCCAACTAAAACCTGTTTGTACGTCTCCTTTGAGCGTGGTAGGGTAGTAATCTAAGTACAGTGGGAACTCACACGAGACAAATGACGATCTCAGGTCGATGAACTAACCTGTACACATGTCACCAGGGAACTGCTATCTGACGTCAGGTATAATACCAACCAGCAGGCTCCCGGCAAGTCCTGTCCGGTGTACTCGTAACCCAATGAGCACCTGTATACATCTTAGGTGAACCAACTGACACCAGTGGCTTGTGAGACCGGCCACCGCCCCTTGTCGAGGTCTCGACTGTATACACTAGTCTACTCTGAAGAATCGATGCCCTGTCTCGAAACTCCTACGACTAGGGACCTTTTAAGGATGTGCTTATAGACTCCAGCTCTCACGTATATGATCGCGCTCATACTGCTGGTAGTCAAGCAAGAATCCTAGGGGCTTTATTAACGTGTAATAGCGACTCGTAAGGTCACCTAAAGCAGTACACGATGATAAAGATAAACCAGATAGCATACTATCATCTCGAGTAAGACTGTCCTACCGGTATAGGTCATCTCTCAATCATTGCAATCACATGCCTGTAATCCAATAATTGACTCTGAGGGCACTATCTCCAACAATCTCCCACTTGCACTCAAGGCTAATTATTGCGATGTCGCATACTCACAGCCCGTGTGATACCGAACACCCAACTCCTCTACTAATCAGTCTCACAAAGCTCGTTTATGAAACTATTGCGTTCGAGGAATAGCCTCAGTGAGTGGATCCGCTTTGATTTTTCTTTCTATGTCTCTCTATATCCCATGTTCGTGGAGAAAGCCATCTCCCGAAATGAGCAATACCTGTCTTAGAATGTGTCTGGATATCTGATGGGACCTAGCTCATAAATGAACTCCAAATCCAAACTTCTTAAACTGTATCGTAAACTGAACTTAATCAGTATCCTGCGCCATCCTTCCCTCAGTATCCCCTTGGACCACCTGTCCAAAATACTTCCCCCCGTCAGAGGGAAAACTATAACTTTGACAGCCACTCTGTCATCCAGGTCACTTTGGAAGCCTGGAATGATAACCGTCTCCTAAAGGAGGCTGCCGTTATCATATCCCTAGAACATGCACTTATGTTCTAAAACTGCTTCCTAATGTTTCTCCAGGATTGGATCAATATCAACTTATTGCATCTACTGCAAGAACAACATCTGGTGTGGTACTTGATATCTCATGATAAACTCAATTGCCTAAGCAAGTGATCTGCCAATCATGCGTATCCCTCTCCCCTTTAGTCTGTAAGACACCTTTAGAGAGGGTGACTCCATCACCTGCAGGTATACTACCATGCCAGGAGTCGTCCATTCTAAATACTCATAGAATGCTGTCTAAGTACCCAGATTGGGAAACCACCCAAATCTAGATCTATAGATCTAGTAACCAGAATGTCTTGATATAATATCCAAGTCCTGTGTGGAGAAACCACTGTGTGACAACCAAAGTATAACCGATCGTAGTATAGGAATATCACTTCCTACTCTGTGTATGTCATCCAAATACCAGGACATCACACCCTACTACCTTCTTAACAGATCCATCCCCTATTCTGATGAAGTCAAACCTATGACTGTCACATCAGAAATAGATGATCTATCTCCGCTATATCTGCTTTAGTCTATAAATAGACATAAGCCAACTGTCCACCAATGCTTCCGCTGCTCCCACTGACTACGACAACCCTCTGGCAGAGTCATATACACGTGCACTTCTAAAGCTAGTTTAGAACGACGCTATACTCATCCTCCTGCCGGGTCTCACAGTCTGGAACAACAGCAATGGCAAGTCTGGGTAAAAAAGAACCTCTCTGCCACCGTCCCTGAGCATACCGAAGTACCTCTCGGGTGCCTGAGGTTACCCACTTTATCTGCGGAGTGGCCAATGGAATGTCAAACCAGATTGAATCTTTAGGTTCTTTATCAAATCTTCAGTAATCGTTTGTGGTTCTGGAATCACTTCCAGTTCTACCATACTCCCACTGCTGTTTTCTGAAAAAATCCATTTTTATTAAAACTGTGGCGAGTCAAGAACAATATCACTATTGATCTTCCAGATGGTAGAAAGTCAACCCTCATCATAGCCCGGGTCAACCCACAAACAGTCATTACAGAAACGTGTCTTGAGTTGTCCAGTGTCTTGTTTTAAGCATAAGCCGGACAACTCCCCGTATCTTAACAACGTCAAGATATAAAATGTTCTATATCCAATATAGAAACAGAGGCACTGATTTAATTGAACCAGATTCAAATCATGCAGCTGTCTCCAGTGCATGTTAACTAAATGGAATGAGGCCGATCAGCGTTACTCAACTTAGGAATGCTTCCAATTATGAGTAACCTGAAAGAGAAGCAAGTTCTCTTAATCATTACTATCAACTGAATACCATATATAAGTATCTACATCTTCGATCACCTTGAAGAATCCCGATACTTGCAATACCTGGTTCTCTACTTTACTCATATACCAATAACTTCTCAAAACTCAGACCCTGTATTTCTACGAAACACCTGTCTAAGAACTAGAGAAGTCATAAGTGAACCGAATATAGTACGAGGACCAACCCCTCTGTCCTAATGGACACTGGACAATATACAATACTCTGTATAAGTCCCCTGAGTCTAGTGACTCATTCACTGTGTGTCGTAGGTTGAAAACTGTATTTATGGTTAAGAAGAATTACACCGCTGTTCAATGCTCCTTACCTAACCATCCACTGATATAGGTAAATGTTATAGACATAATCTCATAAAGGTATATCTCACTCTATGAAAATAGACGTACAGATATATCAATTTGAAATTGGTGCATAACCGCGGATATTCAAAACCAAATATTTGCCGTCTGGCAAACAACCCAGGTGACTTCCTCAAATATCACCGATTACAACGAATCCCAATATAATGAGGATGATCACCCAATTCCCAATAACTTACTCCGACTCATCATCTGTAAAACCATGCAGATGTGAGAATCTTACCTGGTAAATACATACCCTGGAGCAAGTGTCTAATTGGGAAATCAGTTTTCTTTTAACAGTACACAGTGAAACTGAAACATTGAAATGTTTCGATGGGGTATCCCGGGTATTCCTAGTAATACATCTTCCATTATCCAGATTCACAACTGTAACCGTATATTTCTTTGCCACCTCTCCAAATCCCTTTATATGTCTTTAGTCATTACCTTCTATACACCCTTTTAGGCCAAATTGTTTTCTTCCTTCCCTACCGTTCGACACCAGCCTATGGTTTGGAAGAAGACTATCCAAAAAGCATAATGGGTGTACTGTCCTAATCCTAGGAGCACTCGCAATGCGAGAGAAGGTGAAGATAAAAGACAACCGAATAAACCTTATTCATATTTCTCCTGAACCAGGATCCATCCACGAACTGGAAGAAATTCATTTCGAGTTCGTATATAACCATATGATGGATTATCCAATAAACTTGGGATCTTCGTAGTGATACAGAGTGTCCTGGAGAAATACAAAGGTGATTTAGGATTGTCGAAGAAATACTTGGTTTGGTCGTGAATAGCAGTCGCAATTTACTTTGCCCTCTTACTAATCCCTTTCTTTGTCTTAACTTAATACCTTCTGTACACCGTTTAGGCTAACTGGTTTTCTTCATTCCCTACCGTTCGGCACCAGCCTAAGGTTTGGAAGAAGACTATCTAATTTGCGTAATAGGTGTACTATCTCCTAAGCCAAGGAGTACTCACAACCTGAGAGAAGGTAAAAGGAAAAGACAACTGAATAATCCTATTCATTTTCTCCAGAACCAGAAACCATCCTCGAATTCCTTCGAGTTCATATATAACCATACGATGGTTTTGTCCAATGGAAGTGGACGTTCGTAGTAATACGGGGTGTCCCGGAGAAAAGGGTAAAAGTAGGAGTGGCAATGAGGTTTGCAACTCTGACAATCTAAAAGCCAGTGTTAAGAAGGTTCGGTCAACTTGGTCACTGAGTCATAGTCTAGGGTCGGGTCAATGGTCGCTGCCAAAGAGTGAGAGAAAAGAAATACTCAGCGTGCACTCTAACCTAGATCAGAATGGTTATCACTTTATCTAATCTGGAAACCTCCCACTGTAACGTCAAATTCTTCCCCAAACCTGAAAGAAGAATTAGCCGGGATCACCTGAGGAGTAAACCAACTCATCAGTGGGAATCAGGATTCAACTATCATCGCATGATAACGTGACGGAATCCGCTCACGTTATCACACTGCAGAAGGTATGCGCATATCTGGCAAGTTTCAGTTTCTTTAGAAACTCCCGATGTGGATTTTTGCCCCATGCTTTTATGACCTTGACTATGGCCAACAAATCATAAGTCACATGTCAAGTTCTACCCGTCATTCTCCAGGTTAATTTGAACCCACCCGTACAAGCCCTTGACTAGGGCCAACAAGGCTATACGACTGTCCCAAACCATTGCATCTATCTATGCAGCATATGAACACCCAATAGCTACCAAACACTGTGCTTTGACTATGGCCAACAAATAGCTTGAATACTATTGACTATCCATATGAAACGATGGAGGGCTACGAATGGTTTCTGGCGAAACCCTTTAACGTAATGAACTTGATATCGTTGAAGGAACGGATAGCTTTATAAAAATATAGTAACGAAAACCTTTGCTAAAGAGGTCACTCTCGGTGAAGGGATCTCGGCTCTTTCCCCGTAGAATGAGGTGCAGGATATTCCAACTGAATACCACGATGCAAAGCAAAAGTAATCGGCTATAGTGAAGTTATTGCCCTGACGCAAACTTCTGTCTAAGGGGTCACTCCCGGTGAAGGGATCTCGGCCCTTGCCTCGTCGACTGAGGAGCAGGATATTCCAACTGAATACCACTGTGCAAAACAAAAGAGAACGCCCTTGCAATAACAGCTTTTTGGAAAATGTTCCAACAACATCAGAATAGGTTTGTTTATCTTGCATTGATCCGAATCAACACAGTCTCATCAATTGATCACACCACAAAGAACGAAAATAATGACGTACGTATATGCCATCCGCATTCGCCACTGGGTCCCGTCATCAACCGTTAGGTTAGCTAACTAACGACAGAGCGGGGACTGGACTAGCGCGGATGCAAAACATATACAACATCTACTAGTATATATATCAATATATAATTTTCGCTCAAGGCGTGATAAAAATGCAACATCACAGAAATGTACAGTATCACAGAACAATACAGATATCTTGGATCCCCGGGTTTCACAGAGCCGCTACTGAAACCCGACGTTCCCCTGGTCGTGTGAATAGCTTGTGCAATGAAATCCTAGACCCTTATGGGCGCGGCAAGTTACCCGCCAAAACCTGTAGCGAGGCAGCCCCCTTCAGCAACGTGAATGGACCACCCAGCACTTCACGGAATCCGGTAACTTGGGCACCCCTCCTGGGTCAACCTGTACCCCCTACGAGTCCGGCGAATAGCCCGCCAATTCTAGAGTAAAGCCCCCTCCGTCTCAATGCCATGGGATGCGGGCTCGTTGCCCTCTAGAACCCGGCTATCCGTGCACCCCTCCGCGGGGTAATCCTAGTACAGAAAGTAAAATATACATAAAACGGGTACATCGACCTCGACCCGGTCGTGCCCCAAAAGAATAATACAAACAGGCAGTGACGGCAGTCCACAGGTCGGACGCTCGCCCCGCAATATCAAATGTACATATAAAACAAAACTGTACTAATATTGCAACCAGGCTATCCCCCATGACCAATCCACAACATCACAGCACAACACAGAACATCAACGTGAATGTCACGTTCGTAAATCCGTCTAAAAGGGCTATAGCAGTTAGACAGGATTTACCGATCGAATGACAATCACGGTCGCAGATATAGTGTAAATACTGTGAACTAGCATGTTTAAAATATCCGATCGAACAAATTTATCAAAGTGGGCCCCAAGCACTACTGTAGCTCTTATAGAAAATATGGGCCCAAAAATAATGTCCCCAAACCCTATTTTCTATTCAAAAGCCTACTGGAAAAATTTAGTACAATGATCAGTACAAAGCGCGGCGGAACCGCGGCCCAAGCATGGTTTTGGCCGCCGTTCCGCGGCGGTATAGTAAGTTCAGGCGACCAAATTTTTACAGAATGCTTAGAATTCCATGCACGTGTTTCTGAAACAACCTGAAAAATTTTTAGAGCCAAAAAAATTTTCGACAGAAACTTGTGCTTTGGAAAATACGGTTTTTGGGATTTTTGGTTCGATCGAGTTCTAAACACGTTAGAGAGCTAGACTAGGTTAATGGCGTGGCTCTGATACCAATGTAAGTTCACGGCAGCGCCCCGGCCGTCGATCCGACGCCGGAAATGCGGAAACGAAAAACTTTGCAAACTAGCAAACCGGCACCACCGCGCACTTTTAACCCGGATCGGGCCATTAACCTAGCTACTAGCAAAATACAAGATGGGTAGAGAAGTATACCAAGTGATCCATGTCCTTCGGTGTTCGTCTCCACTCCGATCTCCCGCGGAATCTCCGTCCGTCACCTCCTCATCGGAAAGGGCACCACGTAGCCGGGTTCGTTTACGGGATCCCACCTCTGGACCGAGGCAACTCGGGGGCGAAGTTGGCTAGCCGACGCGTCTAAGAAGAGCTGTAGACAAGTGTAGAAACCATGTCTCTTTGGGGTTTAGTGTAGTTGCCATGATGGAGGAATTGAATGAACTTTTTGGAAATGAGCATGAGAATTTAGGTAGCAAGCTCAAAAAGAGATGAATGGTCATTTTTCCACACAAAATGAATTCCCTCACCCTCTCCCTAGGAAGTGGCCGGCCCCTCTCTCCATGGTGGAAGAAAAAGAATGATCAAAAACAAGAGAAGAAAAGGGATGAATATATGAGAAAATGGTTACACCAATTTCTCACTCACTTCCTTTCACCAACCATCAACATAAATGCAATGGAATGGACAAGAAAAGAATCTCATGATGATAAGAAGCCACAAATGCAAGAAAGCCCTCAACAATAAGTTATTTGCACTCTTGCAAATAACCCCCTCCATCGGAAATTCCGGCCGCGAAAGAACAAAGGAAAATCGGCCGGAACGGAATGCAAACTGGCAGCATCAGAAAACTGATCCCGTAATAAATTACAGGAAAACCCCACTACTGCATATACATGCCCGCATTTGTATTCCCACTGAACACAAATGCAAAGAGACAAAACCTACACTGTTTAATACTAGGATCCGGCTTAAGCCAAAGCCGGCTAGTAAAAACCGTCCGATCACGATCCGTGCAATACCGCATGTATTTGATCGAACCCTGCCATATCTCCATACGGCCTCTACAGCATTTCGCCCGAAACCTGAGTAACTGTGTGTGGTGGACTCTAAAGACTCGTAAATACTATGGCTGTAGATTTAACCACTAGCACGTCAGAGGTATCAGCCATACGTGACGGGCCACCAGCTATTGACCAAAAGGGACGTCGATGAGCGAACTCATCCTGACATCCTACTGAGCCTGTCAGTTACAATATCCATACAGTCCGGTCCGTTCGTCTATGCGCATTGCATAGCGGGCCTAGGGGGTTGGTAAAAGTCAGACCCCCAATAGCGGTACAAGTCGTGTCGGAGTGTAACCCAGAACACCCTGAGATACTACTGGAATACCTACCAGTAAATCTCCTGCCTTGGCCAAGGACTTCATGTAATGGCTCTCCTAGACACAGCGCGACCTCACCCCCAATACCGGGAGAGACAAACCCCTGAAGATCCGCTCACTGCCTCCATGTGGCTCGAGACCCAATAAGCACCTGTATACATCTTAGGTGAACCAACTGACACCAGTGGCTTGTGAGACCGACCACCGCCCCTCGTCGGGGTTTCGACTATATACACTAGTCTACTCTGGAGAATCGATGCCCTGTCTCAAAACTCCCACGACTAGGGACCTTTTAAGGATGTGCTTATAGACTCCAGCTCTCACGTATATGATCGCCTTCATACTGCTGGTAGTCAAGCAAGAATCCTAGGGGCTTTATCAACGTGTAATAGCGACTCGTAAGGTCACCTAAAGCAGTACACGATGATAAAGATAAACCAGATAGCATACTATCATCTCGAGTAAGACTGTCCTACCGGTATAGGTCCTCCCTCAATCATTGCAATCACGTGCCTGTGATCCAATAATTGACTCTGAGGGCACTATCTCCAACATCATCATCGTACTCCCTACTACCATTTTGTATATACAAGGTTCCTCTACCATTTTATGAAGTCAAACTCTTTGACTATCACATCAAAACAGATGTTCCAACTCCGCGATGCCTGCTTTAACCCATAAAGCAACTTGCACACGTTTCCGCTGCTCCCACTGTCTACGAAGCCCTCTGGCTGTGTACTTATAAACGCTCTCTTCTAAATCATTATTTAGAAAAGCAGTCATGACACCCAACCGCCAGTTATCATAGTCATGGTATGTAGCAATGGCAAGTAGGATCCGGATGGACTTAAGCATAGGCACTAGAAAAGGTTTTATCATTATCCGCACCTGGTCGATGACGAGAACCTATTACAACTAGTCTTGGCTTTGAAAGTCTCAACTTTTCTATGTACATCAAGTAACCTTCTCAAGATATACTTGCTCCTGATGGGGATTTAACCCTTCAGATAAAGCAACCAAAGTACATACTTTGTTGGTGTAAATGGATTCCATCTCAGATCGCATAGCATCCAGCCATTCTCACAGAGTCCCCACTCCTGATGGCCTGCTCGAAACTAGTTAGGTCATCATCCCATGATGCAATCCTCGCTCCCACTGTCATAGAGAAAACCGAAGTATCTCTCAGGTGGTTGAGGAACCCTACCAGATCGGAGGAGAGGCTGAGGTTCGTTGGAAGCTATTGAATCCATCGGGTTTACCAAATCATCAGTTGTAGTTTGTATAGCTGGAATTCCGTCCAGTTCTACCTCATGACCACTAATTTCTTCACAAGAAATTCCCTTTTCTCATAGGTGGCATGCGGAGAAACAAAACACATTTTGTTCCTCAGTGTGGTAGTAGATATTCCCTTGCGAATGCTTGGAATATCCAACAAACTTCTACAGAACTGACCTTTCCTCGAGCTTGTCCAGATTTTGCTTTTAGACATAGGCCGGACAACCCCAAATCTTAACATCTTTAAGAGATGGGCTCTTCCCATACCATATCTCATATGGAGTGATAGGCACCTGATTTGATTGGAACCTTATTCAATAGATATGCAGCTTCATAAGTGCATAACCCCAAAAAGGAAATAGATAACTCAGTAGTACTCATCATAGAGCACACCAAATCATATAGGGTGTGATTGCTCCGTCCCGATACACTGACGTGCTGTGGTGTATACGGAGGAGTAATGCTGAGAGAGAATCTCATTCTCCTTTAGAATAGTCCAGGAATTCCGTGCTCAAGTATTCTCCTCCCTGATCACATCAAAGGACATAATACTTCTACCCAATTTGGTTCTCTACTTCTAACTTATATTCTGTGAATATCTCAAAAAGTTCAGACTTGTGTTTCAACGGGAACACATGTGCGAATCTTGAGAGATCATCAGTGAATCTAATAAAGTACAAAGAACCAGTCCTGACATGTGTAGACAGGGGACCTTCATACATCAGCATGTATCAATCCCAAGTGTTCACTAACTCTTTCTCTGTTTCCAATAAACGGAGCTATGGTCATCTTATCTTTGTGACATGACTGGCAAGTTTCACAAGATGTAAATTCAAACTGATTTAAATATGCATCTTTATGTAACTTCAGCCATTAGGGTCGCATTGATATGACCTAGTCTATAATGCCTCAAGAAGGATGCGTTCATTTCTGAACCCTTCCTCTTGTGTATGTTTTTTACATTAAGAACTATAGTTTGATTTAGAACGTATATGCTTTTAGATAACGTTCCTGAACCGATCAATTCTTGATATAGGAAATGTTCAAAACATTATCCAACAATACAAAATTATATCCTTTCTTTACTAATAAAGAGACTGATATGATGTTGTATATCAGGTTCGGTATCTAATAACATTCGTTCAGAATCAATGTATTTGGTAATACAGGGTGATAACTGCCAACAGACTTGGTTTGCAACAATTGCATCGTTTCCAACTCTTGAAACTTATCACCCGTTCTCAGTTCTCTGCCTATCTGTAATCCATGTAATAGATTACATTTATGGGATCCTGATCTGGTATCATATACCTAGGACGTAGAGGATACTGAGAAACAGTTCTCTGTAATGAACACACCCGAAGATGTTACATCAGCATGCACTTTCTTTGTTTGGGCGGTACGGGAATTCTGGTAATCCCCTATTTCCTGCTCTGTCTTATAACAATTATAAGTTGGAGCGGAACCAATGTTCCTTAGCGTAGTATAACAAGCGGGTTCAGTCAATACATCCTTATTATTATCTTGATTAAGGCGTGACATGGTCACTACCTGGAAAGAGAGAGAAGAAAACACTCAGCGTATACTCTTGCAAGAATAGATTGGTTATCAATATATCTAATCAGGACGGCTCCAACTGTTTTAGTCAAATCTTCCTTCAAACCCTAAAAGGAAAGACTAGCCGGGATTAATTACACGCTACAAGTTCTCCAATCTTTCAGCCAGGCCAGTGCCGGTACTTTGAGGGAGGTTCCCCGTGCTTTCGTACGGACCTAATTAAAATAAACCTCGGTTTCCCAGGGGCGTAACCCCGTTGACACTTTTCTAGACACCTACTTGATCGGCTAATTGTAATGTGTAAAACTCTCCCAGGAGTAACTCTTGCTCGCAGTGGGTAGCGGGATCCAACTATCTCATAGAAGGTATGCAATCTCATTGCAAATTTCAACACTTGAAATTCCCGAGAATATTTTACCCCTAATGTCCTATGACCTTGACAGAGGTCAACAAACCATAGGCAGCTAGTCAAGTTCAACCCGTCATTTTCTGATTGAAGTAAACCCACCCGTACGACCCTTGACAGAGGTCAACAAGGTCGCACGACTACCTTAAACCAATCGCATCATATGCTTATGCAAATAAGCATAAATAACTACCACACACTACGCCTTGACAGAGGTCAACAAACGCAGCACGAATACTATGAAATACTTATCTGAAATGACGGAGGGCTACGACAGGTTATTAAGAAAACCCTTTGCGTGATAAACTTGATATCGTTGTAGAATCAAATGATTTGTATTGGAGTGTTTTTGAGGCCTTTGCTAGTTTTGCTAAAGAGGTCACTTCCAGTGAAGGGATCGTCGGCTCTTTTCTTATCGAATAAGGTGCAGGATATTTCACAAATACCACTACGCAAAACAACAACTATAGAAGCAATCAAAAGACAAACCGAGGGTTGTAGCATCTGTAAGTCTACGGTAGCGCCCCGGCCGTCTAACAGACGTCAAATGCGGAACAAAAAACTTTTTAACTGGCGCTATCGTATACTTTAACCCGGATCTGCCATTATTGCTAAACTAACAAACTACAAAGAGGGTAGAAAGGTTATACCGAACGATCCGAGTCCTTCGTTCTTTTACCATCATCCCACGCTTTGTTGCGGCTGCTCCGATCTCGTCGATCTCCGATTTGCTCGTCCAGGTGGCACCATATCAACGGATCTTCAAACAAGCTCCCGCCTCTGACCCGAGGCAATTCGGTCATCAAGTTTGCTAAAAGAGATGACCAAGATTGATGTAGAGAATGAGTAGAATACTTTGTCTCGCTTCGTCCAAAGCCATGGACGAACGGTCAATGAAGTTGCCATTTGAATCGGGTGAAATGAGAAATGAAGCTATGAATTCAAAACTATCATAATCTTTTCAAATGAACAATAACCATAATCCTCTCTCAACAAGAATGGACCGGCCACTTTTAAAGGAGGAGGAGGGTGAGTGTAGGAGAGAAAAGGAAGGTGACCATAAATCTAAGCTTATCATAACAATCAAACAAAGCATGAGTCATATAACACCTTGCATAATATCATTAATGAAACAATGACTCACCTTAACTAGTCATCAACTAATTAATGCCAAGATGAGACACAAGCCACCTCATCATCCTAGTCATCATCTAGAAACTTCTAGAACCATGACTCACCCAAGAAAAGATAAATCCGCATTTAACCGAATGTTAAATACGGGTGATAGAAAACTGGAAACTGGAAACTGGCAACTTCCAAAAGCGATCCCGAAACGAATTTCGGGATAACCCCGTAACAGTATAAACATACCCGCATTTGTATTACGACCGAATACAAATGCAACTGAGACAAAGATATTATATCTACTCAATATAATACTCGGATCCGGCTTAAACCAAAGCCCACCAGTATTATCTGCCCGAAATATGACACGTGCGTAAACGAACGTGTATTTTCCGAACCCTGCCATAAAACCATACAGCCTCTACAACATTTCGCCCGAACTTGGGAAACTATCTGTGAGGGACTCTAATGACTCGTCAGTACCCTGGCAGTGGGTTTAACCATAAGCCGTCAGCGGCACTAGCTGTGCGTAACGGCTGCCCATGTACTAACCTTAAGGGAGGCCGATGAGCGAACTCATTCGGAAACCCTACTGAGCCTAACAGTGACAATGTATATACAGTCCGGTCCGTTCGTCTACGAGTATCGCATATCGGCCTAGGGGGCTGGTAACGTAAGACCACCAATAGCGGTATAAGTCGTGTCGGAGTGTAGCCCAAAAACACCCTGAGATACTACTGGAGTACCTACATGTAAATCTCCTGCTACGGCCGTGGGCTTTCTGTAATGGCTCTCCTAGACACAGCGCGATCTCACCCCCAATACCGGGAGAGACGAATCCCCTGCCGATCCGCTCACTTGCCTCCATGTGGCTCGGGACTGTACCCAAAAAATTCCTGTTTGCACGACTCCTTTAAGCCGTGGTAGGGTAGAAATCAAAGAATAGTGGGAACTCACACGAGACAAATGACGACCTCAGGTCGATGAACTAACCTGTACACATGTCACCAGGGGACTGCTATCTGACGATAGGTATAATGCCAACTAGTAGATTCCCGGCGAGTCATGTCCGGTGTACTCATAACCCAATGAGCACCTGTCTACATCTTAGGTGATCCAACTGACACCAGTGGCTTGTGAGACTGGCCACCGCCCCTCGTCGGGGTCTCGACTGTTTACACTAGTCTACTCCGGAGTATCGATGCCCTGTCTCGAAACTCCCACGACTAGGGACCACAATTAAGGATATGTTTATAGACTACCCAACTCTTATGTATATGATCGCCATCATACTGTTGGTAGTGAAGCAAGATCCTAAGGGCTCTATCAAAGTGTAACAGTGATCAGTCACCTGAACCTGTACACGACTGATAAAGGTAAACCAGATAGCATACTATCATCTCGAGTAAGACTGTCCTACCGGTATAGGTCCTCCGCAATCATTGCAATCACGTGCCTGCGATCCAATAATTAACTTTGAGGGCACTATATCCAACAATCTCCCACTTTCACTTAAGGCTAATTATTGCGATGTCGACTACTCACAGCCCGTGTGAAACCGAACATCCAACTCCTCTACTAATCAGTTTCACAAAGCCCGTTTGTAAAACTATTGTGTTCAAGAAATAGCCTCAGTGAGTGGATCCGCCCTGATGTTTCTTTCTATGTCTCTCTTAATCTCAAGTTCGCGGAGAAAGCCATCTCCCGAATTGAGTAATACCCGTCTTAGAATATGTCTGGATATTTGATAGGACCAAGTTCATAAATGAACTCCAAATCCAAACTTCTTAGACTGTATCAATCACTGAACCTAATCAGTATCCTGCACCATGCCTCCCACAGTATCCTCTTGGACCACCTGTCCATAATACTGTCCCTCGTCAAAGGGAAAACTGTAACTCTGACAATCTCTCTGTCATCCATGTCACCTTTGAAGCCTGGAATGATAACCGTCTCCCGAAGGAGGCCGCCGTCATCAAATCCGTAGAACATGCACTTATGTTCTAAAACTGCTTCCTTATGTTTCTCCAGGATTGGATTAATACAAGCTTATCGCATCTAGTGCAAAAACAATATCTGGTATGGTACTTGACATCTCACGATTGACTCAATTTCCTAAGCAAGTGATCTGCCAATCGTGCACATTCCTCTCCTCTTTAGTCTGTAAGACACCTTTAGAGAGGGTGACTCCATCACCTGCAGGTACACCACCATGCCAGGAGTCATCTATTCTAAAAAAAACTATTAGAATAATGTCAAAGTACCCACATTGGGAAACTACCCAAATCCAGATCTAAAACCATAGATCTAGAAACCAAAATGTCAGATATTATATCCATATCCTGTCTGGAGAAACAACTGTGTGACGACCACAGTACAACCGATCATAGTATAGGAATTTTACTTCTTACTTTGTGCATGTCATCCAAATACCATGACATCACACCCTACTACCTTCTTAACAGATCCATCCTCTATTCTGATGAAGTCAAACGCATGACTGTCACATCAAAATTAGATGATCTATCTCCGCTATATCTGCTTAAGTCTATAAATAGACATAAGCTACTTGCCCACTATGCTTCCGCTGCTCCCACTGACCACAACAACCCTCTGGCAGAATAATATATATGTGCACTTCTAAAGCTAGGTTAGAACGACGCTATACTTAACCTCATGCCGGGTCTTATAGCCTGGAACAACAGTAGTGTCAAGTATGGGTAAACAAGAACCTCCCTATCACCGTCCTTGAGGCTACCGGAGTACCTCTCGGGTGTCTGAGGTTACCCACCATATCTATGGAGTGGCTAATGGAATGTTAAACCTGATTGAATCTTTAGGTCCTATTAAAATTTCCGTAATCGTTTGCTGGTCTGGAATCACTTCCAGTTCTACCATACTCCCACTACTGTTTTCTGAAAAAATCCATTTTACTAAAACTGTGGCAAGTCAAGAACAATATCACTATTGATCTTCCAAATG
Organism: Agapanthus africanus; assembly: GCA_030015575.1. Lineage (NCBI taxonomy): Eukaryota > Viridiplantae > Streptophyta > Magnoliopsida > Asparagales > Amaryllidaceae > Agapanthus > Agapanthus africanus. The sequence continues at coordinate 306,399,958 of JASDDO010000029.1, forward strand.
GAAGAAAATCAACCCTCGTCATAGCCAAGGTCAACCCACAAACAGCCATTACAGAAACGTGCCCTGAGTTATCCAGAGTCTGGTTTTAAGCATAAGCCGGACAACTCCCCGTACCTTAACATCGTTAAGATATGAACCATTCTATATCCAATATAGAAACTTTGGCACATTTTAATTGGAACCAGATTCTAATCATGCAGCTGTCTCCAGTGCATATCAACTTAATGGAGAGAGGCTAATCAACATTACACAACTTAGGAATACATCCAATTATGAGTAACTTGAAAGAGAAACAAGTTTCTCAAAAACCATTACTATCATCTGAATACCAATCACAAGTATCTACATCTTCGATATCTTTGAAGAATCCCGATACTTGCGACATCTGGTTCTCTACTTTATTCCTATACCCACAACTTCTCAAAAACATAGACCTTGTATTTCTACGAAACACTTATCTAAAAACTAGAGAAGTCAAAAGTAAATAGAATATAGTGTGAGGACCAACCCCTTTGTCCTGATGGACACTGGACAACATACAATACTCTGTATAAGTCCGCTGAGTTGAATAACTCAAAACCTGTGCATCGTAGGTTGAAAACTGTACCCAGGCGATTTCCTCAAATATCACCAATTACAACGAATTCCGATATAATGAGGATGATCACCTAATTCCCAATAACTTACTGCCACTCATCATCTGTAAAACCATACAGATATGAGAATGAAACCTGGTAAATACATACCCTGAAGTAAGTATCTAATCGGGAAAACAGTTTTCCTTTAACAATGCACTGAAACATGAAAATGTTTCGTAAGGGTATCCTGGTATTCCTAGTAATGCCTCTTCCATAATCCAATTCATGACTATAACCGTATATTTCTTTGTCATCTCTCCAAATCCCTTTATTTGTCTTTAGTCATTACCTTCTGTACACCCCTTTTAGCTAAGTGGTTTCCTTCCTTCCCTACCGTTCGGCACCAGCCTATGGTTTGGAAGAAGACTATCCAGTAAGCATAATAGGTGTACCCTCCTAAACCAAGGAGTACTCGCAACTTGAGAGAAGGTGATGATAAAAGACAACTGAATAATACCTTATTCTATTTCTCCCGATCTGGGAAAAAGCAAAGGTGAAATAGGAGTGGCGATGAAGTACGCGGTTTGGTCGTGAATGATAGCAGCGCAATTTACTTTGCCCTCTTTCCAATCCCTTTATTTTGTCTTTAGTTATTACCTTCTGTACATCCTACTTAGGCTAATTGGTTTTCTTCATTCCCTACCTTTCGGCACCTGCCTATGGTTTGGAAGAAGACTATCCAATAAGCGTAATAGGTGTACTCTCCTAAACTAAGGAGCCCTCGCAACCTGAGAGAAGGTGATAATAAAAGACAACTGGATAAACCAATTCCTTTTTCTCCTGAACCGTGATCCATCCTCGAAAAAGTCCCTTCGAGTTCGTATATAACCATACGATGGATCTATCCAATGGAAGTGGATACTCGTAGTGATACGAGGTGTTCTGAGAAATACAAAGGGTAAAAGAAGGAGCGACAATGACTTATGCAACTCAGACAACCCAAAAGCCAGTATTTTAAGAAGGTTCGGTCAACTTGGTCACTCAGTCATAGTCTAGGGTCGGTCAATGGTCGCTGCCAGAGAGAGAGAGAGAAGAAACACTCTGCGTGCACTCTAACCTAGATCAGAATGGTTATCATTTTATCTAATCAGGAAACCTCCCACTGTACTGTCAAATTCTCCTCCAAACCTAAAAGAAGAACCAATCGGGATCACCCGAAGAGTAAACCAACTCATCAATGGGAATCGGGATCCAACTCTCATCGGATGATAACGTGACGGAATCTACTCACGTTACTCACACTCCAGAAGGTATGCGCATACTTGGCAAGTTTCAGTTTCTTTAGAAACTCCCGATATGATTTTTGCCCCATGCTCTTATGACCTTGGCTTTGGTCAAAATGTCATAAGTCACATGCCAAGTTCTACCCGTTACTATCTTGTCAATTTGAACCCACCCGCACATGCCCCTAACTTTGGCCAATCGGCAGAACGACTGTCCCAAACCAACTCATCTATCTATGCAACAAATGAATACCCAGCAGCTACCAAACACTATGCCTTAACTTTGGCTAAAATGCATAGCTTGAATACTACTGAATACCCAAAAGAAATGACGGAGGGCTACGGCTGGTTTTTGGCGAAAAACCTTTAACGTAACGAACTTGATATCGCTGAAGGAGCCTGATAGCTTTTTATAAAAAATATAGTGGCGAAAACCTTTGCTAAAGAGGTCATTCCCGGTGAAGGGATCTCGGCTCTTTCCTCGTGGAATGAGGTGCAGGATATTCCAACTGAATACCGCGATGCAAAACAACTTGTCATCGACTATAGTGAAGTTATTACCCTGATGCAAATTTCTGCCCAAGGGGTCATTCCCGGTGAAGGGATATCGGCCCTTGCCTCGTCGAATGAGGTGCAGGATATTCCAACCGAATACCACTGTGCAAAACAAAAGGAAATGTCTTTGTAATAACACCTTTTAAAATTGTTCTAACAACTGCCAAATAGGTTTGTTTCCTTTGCATTGATCAGAATCAACGCAGTCCCATCAATTAATCACACCAGAAAAGAACGAAAATAAAATGTACGTATATGCCATCCGCATTCGTCACTGGGTCCCGTCATCATCCGTTAGGTTACTTAACTAACGACAGAGCGGGGTCTGGACTAGCGCGGGTGCAAAACATATACAACATCTAATAGTATATATACCAATATACAATAATCGCTCCAGGCGTGATAATATGCAACATTACAGAAAAGTAATAAGCATCACAGAACAATACAGATAATCTGGGATTCCTGGGTTTCACAGAGCCGCTGCTGAAACCCGACGTTCCCCTGGTCGTGTGGATAGCCTATGCAATGAAACCTAGACCCCTACGGGTGCGGCAAGTTACCCGCCAAAACCTGAAGCGAGGCAGCCCCCTACAGCAAAGTGAATGGACCACTCTGCACTTCACGGAATCCGGTAACTTGAGCACCCCTCCTTGGGTCAACCTATACCCCCTACAAGTGCGACGAATAGTCTGCCAATTCTAGAGTGAAGCCCCTCTGCCTCTCAAAGCCATGAGATGCGGACCTGTTGCCCTCCAGAACCCGGCTATCCATGCACTCCGTCACGGGGTAAAACCTAGTACAGAAATGAAAAATATGTACAACGGGTACAACGACCTCAGCCCGGTCGTGCCCCAAAAGAATATTATACAAATAGGCAGTGACGGCAGTCCACATGTTGGACGCTGGCCCCGCAATATCAAATGTACAAATAAATCCAAACTACACTACCATTGCACACTGCCATCCACCATGACAAATCCGCAACCTCACAGCACAACACAGAACATCAACGCGGATGTCACGTTCGCAAATCCGTCTAAAAGGACTATAGAAATTAGACGCAATTTACCACTCAAAAGACATTCCTGGTCGGAGATATAATATAAGCACTGCATACTAACAATTTTAAAATTTCGATCGACAAAACTTCCCGATGTGGGCCCCACGTACATCTGCAGTACAGTAACAAAATATGGGCCCAAAAGAAATATTCCAGAAACCACAACTTTACATGAAGACCCTACTGTAGAAAAATGGTTTACTGTTGCTCCAAAACGGCGGCGGAACCGCGGCCAAACTAGGTTTTGCGCGGCGGTTCCGCGGTGCTTTGGAAGCTTCAGTCTACCAAATTTCACCAGAATGATTAAAAAAGCCTGCACGATTTTCTGAGATGCTCAAAATGATTTTTAGACCAGATTTAAAATTCGACAGAAACTTTACACAGAAAATTGTAGTTTTCGAAATTTCGTCCGATCAATATTTTAAACGCGTTAGCACAAGTTAGTAAAGCTTAATGGTGAGGCTCTGATACCACTGTAAGTCTACGGTAGCGCCCCGGCCGTCTAACAGACGACAAATGCGGAACAAAAAACTTTTTAACTGGCGCTATCGTATACTTTAACCCAGATCTGCCATTATTGCTAAACTAACAAACTACAAAGAGGGTAGAAAGGTTATACCGAACGATCCGAGTCCTTCGTTCTTTTACCGTCATCCCACGCTTTGTTGCGGCTGCTCCGATCACGTCGATCTCCGATTTGCTCGTCCAGGTGGCACCACGTCAACGGATCTTCAAACGGGCTCCCTCCTCTAACCCGAGGCAACTCGGTCATCAAGTTTGCTAAAAGAGATGACCAAGATTGATGTAGAGAATGAGTAGAACACTTTGCCTCGCTTCGTCCAAAGCCATGGACGAACGGTTAATGATGTTACCATTTGAATCGGGTGAAATGAGAAATAAGGCTATGAATCCAAAACTATCATAATCTTTTCAAATGAACAACAACCATAATCCTCTCTCAACAAGAATGGGCTGGCCACTTTTAAAGGAGGAGGAGGGTGAGTGTAGGAGAGAAAAAGAAGGTAACCATAAATCTAAGCTTATCATAACAATCAAACAAAGCATGAGTCATATAACACCTTGCATAATATCATTAATGAAACAATGAGTCACCTTAACTAGTCATCAACTAATTAATGCCAAGATAAGACACAAGCCACCTCATCATCCTAGTCATCATCTAGAAACTTCTAGAACCATGACTCACCCAAGAAAAGATAAATCCGCATTTAACCGAATATTAAATACGGGTGATAGAAAACTGGAAACTGGAAACCGGAAACTTCCAAAAGCGATCCCGATACGAATTTCAGGATAACCCCGTAACAGTATAAACATACCTGCATTTGTATTACGACCGAATACAAATGCAACTGAGACAAAGATATTATATCTACTCAATATAATACTCGGATCCGGCTTAAACCAAAGCCCACCAGTATTATCTGCCCGAAATATAACACGTGCGTAAACGCACGTGCATTTTTCGAACCCTGCCATAAAACCATACGGCCTCTACAACGTTTCGCCTGAACTTGGGAAACTATCTGTGGGGGACTCTAATGACTCGTCAGTACCCTGGCAGTGAGTTTAACCACAAGCCGTCAGCGGCACTAGCTGTGCGTAACGGCTGCCCATGTACTGACCTCAAGGGAGGCCGATGAGCGAACTCATCCGGAAACCCTACTGAGCCTAACAGTGACAATATATATACAGTCCGGTCCGTTCGTCTATGAGTATCGCATATCGGCCTAGGGGGCTGGTAACGTCAGACCCCCAATAGCGGTATAAGTCGTGTCGGAGTGTAGCCCAAAAACACCCTGAGATACTACCGGAGTACCTACCAGTAAATCTCCTGCCACGGCCGTGGGCTTTGTTTAATGGCTCTCCTAGACACAGCGCGATCTCACCCCCAAAACCGGGAGAGACGAATCCCCTGCCGATCCGCTCACTTGCCTCCATGTGGCTCGGGATTGTACCCAAAAAATACCTGTTTGCACGACTCGTTTGAGCCGTGGTAGGGTAGAAATCAAAGCACAGTGGGAACTCACACGAGACAAATGAAGACCTCAGGTCGATGAACTAACCTGTACACATGTCACCAGGGAACTGCTATCTGACGATAAGTATAATACCAACTAGCAGATTTCCGGCGAGTCCTGTCCGGTGTACTCATAACCCAATGAGCACCTGTATACATCTTAGGTGATCCAACTGACACCAGTGGCTTGTGAGACCGGCCACCGCCCCTCGTCGGGGTCTCGACTGTATACACTAGTCTACTTCGGAGTATCGATGCCCTGTCTCGAAACTCCCACGACTAGGGACCACAATTAAGGATATGCTTATAGACTACCCAACTCTCACATATATGATCGCCATCATACTGTTGGTAGTGAAGCAAGTTCCTAAGGGCTCTATCAAAGTGTAACTGTGATCAGTCACCTGAACCTGTACACGACTGATAAAGGTAAACCAGATAGCATACTATCATCTCGAGTAAGACTGTCCTACCGGTATAGGTCCTCCGCAATCATTGCAATCACGTGCCTGCAATCCAATAATAGACTTTGAGGGCACTATATCCAACAGCATCTTCAAGTTATTGCTAAAGAGGTCACTCCCGGTGAAGGGATCTCGGCTCTTTCCTTATCGAATAAGGTGCTGGATGTTCTACAAGGAACACCGCTATGCAAAGCAACAACTAGAGCTACCTGTTTTTTGAAAATTCGATTCCACAACATCTTTAGGTTTCTTTTATTTCATTAATCTCATTAATGAAGTCCCATCATATTAAGTTACCTAAACTTCACAAATAAATACAACGTACGCTTATGCCATCCGCATTCGCCTCGATGTCCCCTCGTGCACCGTTAGGTTAGGTAACTAACGGCAGAGCGGGGCGTGCTAGCACGGGTGTAAAACATAGGCAACGTCTATATAATATATCACATATACTATATCCTGTATCCATCTCAACATATCAAATGATCACATCACAGATATCGCAGCAGAAGAACAACATATGATTGGATATACTAGGATTTTCGTATTTTATTTTAAGCCTGTATAAAACACGGATTCCACGGTCGTGATGAATAACCAAACCCACATCCCTAGACCCCTACGAGAGCGGCAAATAACCCTGCCAATTCTAGATTTAGGAGACCCGGTCTCGACTCCTCGAGATAGTCTCCCACTGAACCCTAGAACCCGGTTACTTGTGCTCCCCGCTTTGGGTCTATCCTAATGCGGAAAAGTAAATAATATACAACGGTGACATCATCCTAAACCCGGAAGTGACCCAATAAAAGAATATTACATACAATGAATTTTACATGAATGAAAATGAAAAACTCTCATCTCACATAAAACCCCCGGCTATTCAAAACACGACGATCCAATATAACATATCACAGCAACACATAACATCACATGTCATCAACGTAAGTAAATATGTGTATCCCAATTGTCGTTGACATATAGCACCGAAACCGGCGATACACCATATATTACACTTACGGTCACAGAAAATAAAGTGAAAAACTACAACAGTTGGAATCCGCAACCTCCATAAACATCGCATGCCTAACCGAATGAATTCCTTAGACATCGCATGCCTAACAATTATAAACCCCGCATTTTAGTCTCGATCTCGAAAACACTTTTCATTATCTAGTCAGGCAATTCAACAAGATTCCTGACTTCCTGATCGAATGCTCGTTGGAAGCTTTGGTAGACGGCCGCGCACACACACACACACCCAGGTGCCGTCGACGAAGTGCACTATAGCGGAACACCGCTGCCGCGAGCACCCGAACGGATGCTTTTGGCGACGGGGTTTTCCTACAGTCACTTGGTCAGGGCTATGTGGCGTGTCTATCTATTAAGTTTAACCGGCGAGTATCCGCGTACGCTACGTAATTGCGACGGACTTTTGATCTCATCAAAATCCCGTGGCAACCGATCATCTGAGACTAAACTGCTAGATTTATAACATTCAAATTAGTTATCTCATAACTACTTGTGGATTCCAAATATTATATCCCATCACATAATATCCGGACGAAGTTAAACCCTTCGATCGATTCATCAAAGTCCCACAATTTCCCGACAGCTCAACACTTGAGCACAGTTTTAGTAATACCCAGAAGATGCCACAGTACCTATGAACCAGCCGTAGAAGGGTCAAACCAACGCCTCACATGTGAAACGCTAAACTATCGCAAACCCTAAGGTTCAAGTGATGGTTTTGACGACCACATAATCGAGTTAAGGTTTACGTTCTTCTAGAGGGTCCACTGAATCACTTGCATGTTTTTCCGAATACGTTAAACTTGGAAAAATGGGTTTTTGACATTCGATCGAACTTTTTAACATTGTCTAGACAATATGTGAAACACCCGAAACAATGTTAAAACTACGAATACGAAACACTCTGATTTGCTTATAGTGTAAAATTACATCACATGCAAAATTAGCAAAAATAAACAACACCTGAAACATCAAAACCAAGTCACTGGAACATGTGCAAAAATTCAGGGGGGGTGCTCGGTTTTGGGCCGATATGGGGGGTGGCCGGCCCAATTTTCAAGAAACCCCTTGAAATTTTTGCAGTGTTCATGATATATCAAATACATCACTCTGTACTTGTTTAAAAAAAATTTGACAACCTTTAAAAATCGAAAGCAAGAAGGTTTTCTGTTTCAAGTTTCGGAGTTGTTTTGGTTTCGTGATCTTAACAAAATCCGTATAAATTTCTAGCATGGCTCTGATACCACTGAAGGGTTGCCTACGACGGCAGCAAGGTTTCAGGAGGCATCGTCCATGCCAAATTAAAATTTTGTCATTTTAGCTAACCCTAAACTAGATCGTTAACTAGATATATACGGATAACAATATGCAAACACTTTGTAATATATAAAGAGAGCAGAAATACAACCTTTGTAGACCGGTCCTTCACTTCAAATAGCTCCGTGTGGAAGTCCCCTCCGCTGCGACCTCATGCCCCGGACTCTAGAGAGGCTCCATAGAAGAAACGAACGTGCTTGCTTCGAAGAATTCGAGGCCGAAGATGATCTACGTCGGGGAGACACTAACTCAAACTATTCCTTCACTAGGTCAAGAACTTTACGAGGAAAACACCCTATACTACATGGAAAGTAGTAGAGGATGATGAAGTAGGAAGTGGGCTCACTTTAGAATTGATTTTCTCACACTTTTTCTCATAGCACCATTAGAGCTAGCAAGCTTTTTCATGGAGCTTTTTCAAGAAGAAGAAGAAAGAATAATATCATCATATGACTTGATTCCCTCAATAATGTAACCATGGGTGAGTTAAGCTATCATTCTTAACTTATATAGAGAATTGACCAAGGTATGAGGTTAAGGGTTGGGTTAACTAAATATCCTAAAGAATGACAAAAGAGTTGATTTTGTCAATATTTCCACACGCTTCATGAAAGCTTGAGAACTTTGACTAAGTCTTTCTCTTTTGTTATTCTTTAGATATAAACAAAACCCTAATTTAACCTAATCATGGTATAAGTCTCATACACCCATCATGTATGTATCATCAAGCATGATACAAACATGTACACTTGCATATATCACATATAAACAATGTGCACAATCTAGTGAGAAAATAAATCTTAAGTGAGCAAACACAAGTTAATGTAATGTAATATATCAAATATATAATTATACATTAAATTATTAAATCAACTCTTGATTTAATAATCCGGTTATAACCGACTAATATCATGTGTAACAACTTATCGAATCAACACTTGATCCGATAATCCGGCTATATCGCATACAACCGATCAATATCACAAATTGTGAGAATAGAATACGGTATCTCATATCGTATCAATCTCGGTCCCGCACATATCACATATGTGCTCCTACTCCATTTTGCTTGAGCCAGGAAACCCCTATGTAGGACTCTAAACACTCGTCAATACGCTGGCAGTAGGTGATGATCATATCAAACACCCACAAGCCGCAAGCGGTCTGCCAAACGTAATGGCCAACCGGGTATTGAGCGATCAGAACATCAACAAGCAAGCTTGCTCACACTCCTGCAAATCCAATCAGTAACACTACCGTACAATCCGGTCTCTTCGTCTGATATGTCGCATATCTCGTCTAGGGGTGGTAAACGTCAGACCCCAATAACTCGATAAGTCGTGTCGATATGAGGCTCATGACGGATCGAGAAACTACTGATAACACTTACCAGTATATCTCTGAAGCTGCCTTGACCAAGGACTTCCTGTTATAACCAATCGACCACAGCGCAACATCAACTCCCTATACCGGGAGAGACGAAACCCCTCCTATCGCTCATTGCCTCCATGTGACTCAGGACTGTACCTAAAAGCCACCGTTTTGCACGCCCTCTTGGACGTGGTATGATGGAAATCAAAGCACAGTAGGAATCACACAAGACTCTATGACGAACTTGGGTCTACAGACTAACCTCTACCAGTGTCACCAGAGAACTGCCATCTGACGATAGGTATAATACCATCTGGGAATTCTCGGTGAGTCCGTCCAGTGTACTTAGTCTCCACTGAGCACCCGTATACTACCTCTGATGTCAAACACCAATGGATATGGGATCATCCATCGCCCATCTACATGGGTCGAGAAGCTATACGCTAGTCTACTCTGGTATATCGATGCCCTGTCTCGATACACCTACGACTAGGAACATTTGAAGGATGTACTTATCGACTACGTTGTCCCCACTAGTATGATCTGCATCATAGTCCTGGTAGTCAAGTACTCATCCTAAGGGTTTTATCAACATGTAAAATAGAGACAATCAGAGTACATGTTAAGATAAAGAGCAACTAGATAGCATACTATCATGTCGAGCAAGAAAGTCCTCCCTCTATATGTCCAAGTATCCACTACAATACACATCGTATGTACAGTAATGGCCTCTAGGGCATACATATCACTAACATGCAACACCTAAACCAAAGTCGGATAAATCCGTATCGTACGTTGCTGAAACGCTTGAATTCTAGCTAAATGGTCTCAGATTTTGCTACACAAAGAATTAGTGAAAGTTTTAAGTTCCAAAAGCCTACAAATAACCCCAGAGACCCTACAACCCAGCCACAACACCCAGCTCTCCAATCTGGCCGCAAATTGCGGCCAGAAGAAATAAATCTGTGGCCACTTTAGGGGGAATGGTCTCAGGTTCTCATGGTGGGTTCTAGGCCTCAATTAAATCTCTCAGTGATGGCAACTTTCTAAACAAATACCTGGTTTGATAGCAGATTCAATAGAGAACCCTAAATGTAACTAAACATGATATTAACACTAATTATAAAACATTATGGTATTAAACTAAAACTATTTAACAAAACAACTTCTCTAGGGCCTAAATAACAGTCAAGGATCATTGCCTCTCCAAAACTTGAGAAAAACCCTAGCTTTCCAAGCTCCAATTCATCAAAAGAGGGTTTAAGCAAGCTTAATGATGTTTTAGTGAGGTTTAAAGAAGGTTTAGGCTTAGGGTTTGATGATAAAAAGATCAAGAGAAGGGTTTTAGTGGAGGAGAAGGAGAACAAGAAAATGAGAAAGTGTGTAGGTGATGAGGGAAAATGAGAGAGTGGGGTGAAGAAATGAGCCATGCCCTCTCTCTCCCCTCATTAATTGCTCCCATGCTTGTCTCATGCCTCATCATTCCTTCAATTGTCCACTCTTCTCTTCTTATTTTTAAAAGATAAAACTCTTTACTTAAAATAGATGAAAATAGTCAGCATGGCATGAAAATGGTTAAGTTTGCCATGGCTAGTCAAGCATGATTAACACCTCTTTAACCCAAGATTAACATGTACATATGTGTGCAAGCACAAAAATAATTAAATAAAATATTAATTTAAAATAATAAAATATGTGAAAATTTTTATATGTTAAATTTTATTAAAAACCCGCATTATATCGCTTAATTAACACTAATCGTATTCTAAGGTGTTACAGCTCCAGAAGGGGTAAAACTCATTAGGAGCAAGGGAATCTTTCGAGATCTATGCAGGTGGAAAGGTATTAACCTAATAAGGATAGACTTGTTATAAAGATTTTCATTAAATACCCGTTGTGGATTATGATGAGACTTTTTCTTCAGTGTCTGCGCTGAAGTCCATATAGATATGACTTGGCCCTGCTGCTGTTCTTGAGTATGATATCTGACAGGTGAATGATTATAACGTCTTTCTAAATAAGAATTTGGAAGTGCACGTGTATATGACTCTACCAGAGTGTTATCGTAGTTAGTGGGAGCAGTGGAAGGTGTGCAAGTTGCTTATGTCTATTCATAGACAAAAGCATGCGTAGCGGAGATGGATCATCAGTTTTGATGTGACAGTTAAGGTGATTGACTTCATCAAAACAACAGATGAACCTAGTAAGAAGGGTGTGGGGAGTACTGTCCTGGGATTTGGATGACATACTCCTGATAGGAAGTGATGTTCCTGTTGGGTTACGCCAGTGCCCTGGCCACAAAATGCGGCCGGTGTGGAAGATAAACTAGCGTTTAAAAGTTTGGCGCTAACGAAACCCGTCGGACTGAACCACAAAGCCTAAACTAGCAAACTACAAAAAGGGCTAACTACTATGATAGAAGTGTTATACCGAATGATCCGTATCCTTCGGTCCTCTACTATCTTGATAAGCACCTTGAGGCGTCATGGATCGAGTTTGGCCTCCGGTCTCCCTCTATCGAAGATGATCCACCTGAGGATATGTAGTTTGAGCTCCAACCTCAAAGCCGAGGTAACTAGGGTACCTGGTTTGCTAAACTAGATAGCCTAAAGGATGTAAAGTCTAATGGTGGATTAATATGTCTCATAACACCTTAGGTTTCTCAACATATGAGACTTTTAGGGCAGAGGTAGAAAAAGAAGCTTGAGGGAGATGAGAGTATAAAGCAAGGCCAACTCAAGAAAAATTGGCTAAGTGTTGTGTGCTCAAGAAAGAATCATCGAGCCTCACAACACTACACACATATCAAGCATGCCATAATAGTAACTCATGAGTCACCCCATGAGTCACTACATGAGTCACTAAGTAGCCATGCTACAATAAATGCAAATGCACAACTCATCCCTCCACCTCATTTAACCATTTAAGCAAAATGATTAAAACTAAAATGAGGTGTCATTTTCTAAAAGCACCTTGTAATAAATTACAAGAATACCCCTCATCCGTATATACATACTTCTATCCGTATTCCGAAAAATACGAATACAAAGAGACGAAAATAATCCAACAATATAATACTAGAATGCGGCTTAAATCAAAGCCCACTAGTATTATCCGTCCGAATCATGATAGTGCACAAGTTTACGTATATGATCGAACCCTGCCTTAAAACCATACAGCCTGAAGCAGGGAAACCTTCTGTGTGGGACTCTAAAATCTCGTCAATACGCTGGCAGTGGGTTTAACCAAAAGCACGTCAGCTGCACTAGCTGTACGTAATGGCTACCCAGGTATTCAGCGAAAGGAAGGCCGACGAGCAAACTTTTCGGAACCCCTACTGACCCTATCCATGACAATATACGTACAGTCCGGTCCGTTTGTCTAAGAGTATCGCATATCGAGTCTAGGGGGTCGATAAAGTCAGACCTCTAATAACGCAATATTGCATGTCGGTATGAAGCCCATCACCAACTGAGAAACTACTGATCCAAATCAGTAATTCTCGTCCACCTTGGCCAAGGATTTCTGATGATGGCCACCCATGCACTGCGCGACATCAACCCCAATACCGGAAGAGACGAATCCCCGACGATCCGCTCACTGCCTCCATGTGGCTCGGGACTGTACCCAACCAAAACCCGTTTGCATGAGTCCTTTAAGCCATGGTAGGGTAGTAATCAAAGCATAGTGGGAACTCACATGAGACAAATGACGATCTCAGGTCGATAGAATAACTTATACACATGTCACCTGGGAACTGCTATCTGACAATAGGTATAATACCAACTAGCATGTTCCCGACGAGTCCGTCCAGTGTACTCATAATCCAATGAGCACCTGCATACTATCTTAGGTGACAAACAAACACCAATGGCTTGTGAGACCGGCCACCACCCCTCATCAGGGTCTCGATAAGTACACACTAGCCTACTCCAGAGTATCGATGCCCAGTCTCAATACTCCGGCGACTAGGGACATTTAACGATGTGCTTATAGACCATCCAGCTTCCACGTATATGATCTCCATCATAATGCTGGTAGCCAAGAAAGAATCATATGGGCTCTATCAACATGTAATAGTGATAGTAATACCACATAAAGCATGCACATGATGATAAAGGCAAACCAGATAGCATACTATCATTTTGAGTAAGACTGTTCTACCCGTATAGGTCCTCCCTCAATCATCGTAATCACCTACCTACTATTACAATTATTGCCTTGAGGGCACTATAGCCAACAGTTACTATACTACAATCGGTCAAACTTTGGTTGTCACAGATGTTTCTCCATATAGGATCTGGAGAGTATATCAAGAATTCTAGTGACTAGATCTATGGTTTTTGATCTAGATTTGGGAAGTGTCCTAATCCGGGTACTTAGACAACATTCTAAAATTGTTTTAGAATGGACAACTCCTGGCGTAGTAGTATACTCACAGGTGATGGAGTCTCCCTTTCTAAAGAGATGTCTTCTAGACTGATGAGGGCAGGGACTGGCATGAATGACATATCATTTGCTTAGGCAATTGAGTCAATCATGAAATGTCTTGTACCAAACAAGATATTGCTTTTACACTTATTGTACTAAGCAGATCGAATTCTTGAGAAACAAAGGGAAGCAGTTAAAGAGCATAAGAGGATGTTCTTAGTATATGGAATTGGCAGTCTCCTCAATGAAGCGGTTACCGATTCTGACTTCAAAGGTGACCTGGATGACAGAGATGCTCTCAGAGTTTTGAGTTTACCATCTTCTGAGGAGCAATATATTGGATAGGTTTCCAGTAGCGATACTGAGATAAGCATGGTGCAGGATGCTGGTTATGTCTCAACGGAGGATACAGCCTAAGAAGTTTGTCGGATAAAGTTGTTCATTTATGAACTTGGTTCCATCATGTATTCAGACAAATTCTTAAAGCGGGGTATTGTTCAGTTCGGAAGATTGTTGATCTACACGAAGTTGAGATATAGAGAGATAAGTTGAAACATTGTAGCGGATCCACTCATTAAGGTTATTTCTCGAACACAGATGTTTCTCAAACGAGCTTTGCGAAATTGATTAATAGAGAAATTGGGTATTCGGTAGCACATGGGATGTGGATATGCGATACCGCAATAATCAGCCTTAAGTGTATGTGGAAGATTGTTGGATATCGTGCCCTCAATGCAATTATTATGATTACGGGTATGCAATTATGATAATTGAAGGAGGACATATACAGGTAGAACAGTCTTACTCGAGATGATGTATACTATTTTTTTTGTCTTTATCATTGATATGTATACGTTTTACTGGTTATTACGTATCGCTAATACATAATGATGAAACCAGTAGGATTCTTGCTTGACTACCAGCATTATAATGGGCGATCATATACGTGAGAGCTGAGTAGTCTATAAGCACATCCTTAAATGTCCCTAGTCGTGGGAGTATCAAAACTAGGCATCGATATTCCAGAGTAGAGTAGTGTATATGTTTCGAAACCCCAACGAGGGGTGGTGGCCTTTCTCACAAGCCATTGGTGTTGTGTCTCCTAAAATAGTATACAGGTGCTCGCTAGCGATGAGTACACTGAACGGACTCGCCGAGAACTTCTAGATGGTATTATATCTATCGTCAGATGGAAGTTCTCTAGTGGCATGAGTATAGGTTAGTCTTTTGATATGAGATCGTCATTTTTCTCATGTGAGTTCCTACTGTATTTAGATTACTACCCTACCATGACTCTAGAAGTGTCGTGCAAATAGGTATTAGTTGGGTACAGTCTCGAGCCACATGAAGGCTGTGAGCGATTTTCAGGGATTCGTCACTCCTAGTATTAGGTGTCGATGTCGTGCTGTGTTTGGTTTGCCATCGCTCTAAATCCGTGGCCACGGTGGATGAGATTTACTGATAAATGTTCAGTAGTTTCTCTATTGGAGATGAGCTTGACTTCGACACGACTTATCGGCTTATTAGGGGTCTGACGTTATCTACTCCTTAGACCCGGTATATGATAGTCTTAGATAAAGAGACCGGACTGTACAGAAATTGTCACATTCAGGCTCAGTATGGTACGGACGAACTTGATTGTCGGCCTCCCTTTCGGCATATACCTGGGTAACCGTTACGTATAGCTTGTCTCACTGACATGCTTGTGGTTATGGATTTATCCAGTAATCACTGCCAATTATTTGTCGAGTCTTTGAAGTCCCACACATAGGGTTTTCTCGGTTTAGGCGATATGATGTAGATGATGTATGTTGGTACATATAGGGGTCTGACTAAATACTTGTACATGCTATACGGACTTAATCGGACGGTTGATAATACTAGCCGTCTTAGGATTAAGATGGATTATTAAATCAAGTTTTGATTTAATAACACACACACACACACATATTTGATATATATTCTAGTATTATTGTTCACTATCATTTTCTCTCTCTTGGCTATTCGTATTTTTATACGGATACGCATATGTGTATTTTGATACGTATACCGGGAAGTATTCTGTATTTATACGGAAATACTTCTAGAAGGACGGCACCTCATTTGTGAATATTCATGGTAATGAGGTGGCTTTGAGCATGGTTATGGATTATAGAAAGAGACGGGCTTCATTTGTTTAATACAAATAGTTGAGATATTTTCTTTGTTTGGTTCAAAAAGATATATGAAGCCATTCTTTCTTTATTCAAATAATTAGTTCATTTTGTGATGGCTAGCTTCTTGCTCCTCCTCCTTCTTCATAGTTCTCTTGAGTTTTAGATTTTGAGTGATAATTATAGTGGAAAATTCCTACATCCCCACTCTCCATTCCTAGCGTGCTTGGAGTATCAGTTGCTTCACTAGGTGAAGCTGGAGCTTGGATCGGTTCCCTTAAATGGATCATCAAGGGCGGTCATCATTTCGACGGCCTGTGAGGAGCTTGAAGGGGTCTTCCACAATTAAGTGGACACGCATCAAAGGTTGCATTCCTTAAACCTTGCATGCTAGATTGCTAGTTTTGGTGTTTAGAAAGATAGCTATGGATTTGTTTCTGGTGTCCTCTTGAAATTTTTTGGTTTTTCGGTTCCGCATCGGCCACGGCTGCCGTAGCGAGAGCACCAGAAACTTGCATCGCCTACTATTAGTTTCTGTGTTTTGGATGGCTCTGATACCATTGTAAGTTCATAGTGCGCGTGCCGTGATAACTACGGCCTTTGCGAAATTGAAAAACTTTAATTTTAATTCAACACTAGAAACTAAAACCCTAGAAATCGAATCCGAACACTAAACTAACATAACTAAAGAGATTTGCTACTAGGTTAAGGACTATAACCTTTGAAGTCGTGTCCTTCGGGTCTTGTGTGGTTCTTTTCTTAAGCTCCTACGGTTCGTAGAACAAGTTTGTGAAGAAGTCTCCAGCGCCAAAGATGATCTACCCGAGGATGCCGGTTCAAGCTCTAGCTTCTAGTAATGAAGTAAGAAGCAACTGAAGATCAAGACTTGGTAAAAATTGATACTTAGTGATGTAATATTTATGTCATGATGCTCTCTTTATTTTTCCCTTAAACTCAAGATAAAAAGAGGAGGAAAAAGATGAACAAGAGAATGGTTAACATAATAATATCACTTTTTTCTTTTCTTTTCATATATTTTAAAAAAGGAAATTGTGTGAGTAGGTTTGTGACTCACTAGTGTGAGTCACAAGCCTACACACATCTTTGAAAACTAAGAAGAGAGAAGCCAACACACCATGTACATACATACATACATACATACATACATACATAAATACATACATACATACATATATGTACATACACACACATATACACACACACAAATACCCATATTTATAATAAAAACGTATACCCATATTTCTACCATAATACGAATACCGTATTTGTATCGAAAATGAAAATGCATGCATATTAAGAAAGAAATACCTATATTTGTATCAAGACACAAATACCTGTATTCATACAAATACATGTATTCGTATAAATACCATATTCGAGTTAAAATACAAATACCTAAAGAGAGTAATATAATACTAGTTCACATATCTAGCTATCTTTGAAACCTACAAGTGTTACCAAAATGTCTGATTAAAGCACATGTATAAAATACACATTTTTAATCTAACACCCGAGCGTATCAAAATACACATACTACATCGTTTCGCCTGAACCGGGAAACCGTCTGTGTGGGACTCTAAAGACTTGACAATACACTGGCAATGGATTTAACCACAAGTATGTCAGTGGCACTAGCTATACATAACGGCTACCGAGGTATCTGTCGAAAGGAAGGCCGACAAGCAAACTCATCCATATCCCTACTGAGCCAATCCGTGGCAATCTCTATACAGTTCGGTGTGTTCGTCTAAGCGTATCACATATCAAGTCTAGGGGGTGGAAAACTACAGACCCCTAATAACGTGATAAGTCATGCCGATGTGGCTTAGGACCATCTGAGAAACTACTGATCTAATTATCAATAAATCTCCACTGTCCTGGCCAGGGTCTTATGGTTTGGCCAACTGTACACATCGCGATATCGACTCCTTATACCGGGAGATATGAATTCTCGACAATCGCTCACTGCCTCCATGTGGCTCGGGACTGTACTCAACTAAAAACCGTTTGCAATTCAGTAGAGCCATAGTATTGTAGTAATCAAAGCACAGTATGAACTCACACGAGACGAATGATGATCTCAGGTCGACAGACTACCCTGTACTTATGTCACCTGAGAGCTGTTATCTGACGTTAGGTATAGTACTATCCAGTAACTCCCGACGAGTCCTTCCAGTGTAACTCAGAACCTAATGAGCACTTATACAATCTTGGTGCCGTACACCAATGGCTGTGGGACCAGCCATCTCCCTTTAAAAGAATAAGAAACGTATACACTAGTCTAATTTGCAGTATCGATGCTCAGTCTCGATAATCCTACGACTAGGGAAAATTTAAGGATGTGCTTATAGACTACCCAGCCCCAACAAGTATGATTGCTATCACATTGCTGGTAGTTAAGAAAGAATCCCATGGGCTTTATCAACACGTATTAGCGATATGAAATATCAAGTATGACATATACACATGTTAAGATAAAGACAAACCAAATAGCATACTACCATATCGAGTAAGACTGTCCTATACATATATATCCTCAGCATCATGTACAATAAAGGCTCTAGGGCATATATATCCTAACACTACCATGACTCGAAGGAGTCATGCAAACATGTTTTAGTTTGGTACAGTCCCGAACCACATGGAAGCAATGAGCAATTGGAAGGGATTCGTCTCTCTCGAGATAAAAAGTTGATGTCGCGCTGTGTTCAATTGGCCATCACCATAAGTCCCTGGCTAGGACGGATGAGATTTACTGATAGGAGATCAGTAGTTTCTCGGTTGGAAATGGGCTTGATACCGGCATGACTTATCGGGTTATTAGGGGTCTGACGTTATCTACCCTCTAGACCCAGTATGCGACACTCTAAGACGAAAAGACCGGACTGTACGACGATTGTCACTTACAGACTCAGTAGGGTACGAACGGACATGATTGTTGACCTCCTTTTCGACATATACTTGGTTAGCCGTTATGTAGAGCTAGTGCCACTGATATGATTGTAGTTATGGATTTATCCAGTAACACTCTGCTATCGTGTTGTCTAGTCTTTAGATTCCCACACAGATGGTTTTCTCAGATCAGGCGATATGATGTAGAGGACATACGTTGATATGTACAGGGGTCCGATTAAATACGTGTACCAGATACACGGACTTTAATCGAACATTTGATGATACTAGTCGGTTTAGGATTAAGACGGATTATTAAATCAAGTATTTATTTAATAATTTACATATATATAGATATTCTAATATTATGTTCACAATTCAGTTTCTTTCTCTCGGCTATTCGTATTTTTATACGGAAACGCATATATATATTTCGATACATATACCAGGGTCATATTTGTATTTATATAAATACTTATAGAAGAGGACATCTGATTATTTGATTTTCCTTTTTGGAAAGAAAAAGAAGTGAGGTGGAGTGTGAGGTGTAAATAGAGCATGGTAGAGAGGGAAGGTGAGAGGAATGGGCTTGCATATTTTATTGGAAAATGTTTGATATTTCTATGGTTAGAATTTATTTCCTATCATGTTATTTACTTAGCCATTTTCTTTCTTGAACTCTTTTCCCTCTCCTTCTCCTTCCTCCTTTCTCTTGAGATTTCATGCTCTCTTGATTTTTGAAATGAGAGAAAAATGAAAGTTATAATTCCTACATCCCTCACACTCCATTCCTAGCGAGTTTAGTGTGTCAGTTTCTTCCTCAAAATTCATTTTGGTGTGAAGCTGGAGCTTTGATCAGTTTCCCTCAGGTGGATCATCTTTGGGAAGGGCGATCATCTCTCAAGCTCATTCCCGACGGCATACGGAGCCTAGATAGGGTCTTCTACGATTGGGTGGACATGCAACAAAGGTTGAATATTCGCAACATAGTATCTAGGTATCTTGTTTTAGTTGCTAGTTTAGTGTTTGGAATAATTTATAGGTTGCGGTTTCTAGTCCTCGCACGAAATTTTTTGTTTTTTATTCAGCCTTTGTTTTTCGTTTCTGCCGCGTGAGCGTAAGGAACAAAGCAGTGGTATCTGTAGGGTTCCTTGATGCCCGCGGCGCAGCGGAAACACGAATGGAGAACAAAAATTTCAAGCAAACATGAAGGAACCCCAAACCAAGAATCGATCCAAACGCCTAAACTAGCAAACTAAGCATGCAAAGATATGGAATACTACCATTGACGCGTATCCACCCAATCATGGAAGACCCCTCTAACCTCTGTGTATGCTTTCCGAATCGTGCTTGAGTGGCGACCACCCTTGCCGAAGAAGATCCACATGTGGGAAACCGATCCAAGCTCGGGCTTCACCTAGTGTCACGACCCGGAATTTAGCTCGTGACCGACACTTAAATCGCGCAACATCTAAAGGAATAATGTAATTCAAGTAAGCCGAAGCCCAGAAATCTAAACCTTTTTGTGGAAAATAGTGGAGGTGCAGTTTTGAAATAAAGGTATAATGAAATCAGGTTTTTCTTTAAAAGCATAAATAAAGATATATGAGAAAACAAGGGGTTTATATGCTACAGTTGAAAACATTTTTCGTCCTTAAAAATTTGGGCACCACCTCCCTTGAGTATTTTGATCCAAAACCACATACATGCAACATATAGGCATCCCCAAGCGGGAGCTAGCTCTTCGCCTATCGGCGGAAACGCAACCATGGAATAAACAGTAAATATACGACACCCAACGGCGAAGATCAAACACAAAAAGAATAATAAATACAGCAAGACATCATCATCTTAAAGAAGCGAACATACACCCATCGCTCTAAGTCTCACAAATACACAAGTCTGGCAAGGTCTACCAATATACAAATTCTAGTTTCTAATTGATAGAGTTTATCTAGATACAATAAAAATAATAAGTACAAAAGTGAGCACGATCCAATGTTTCCCACCTACCATAGCAAAACACCCTGGATGAAGTTGTGTGCCAGCGATACCGCTACTAATCCAAAGCAGTCAAACCTGCAAAAAAACTGTGGCACAACGGGGGTAAGTTGCCAACTCCTGAGTAGAAAACATCAGCATGTAGAAATAGAATAAACAACGATTCCTAGGTCATACTGTATCATGAAGGTAATACTATGGTATCTATGGTGACCATGTATGCATATATGTCAACAATAGAGTCAATGCAAATGACATATACAAATAAACATCTGAAATCATATGCCTGTATGCATGTGGATATCATCCATGTGTGTCCATCAACGACACAACAATATCATGGAACCTGAGTGTCCAATATCGACACTCGAAATATCATGAAATCAAATGCATGCATGCATATGGATATCAACCAACGTGTGTCTATCAACGACACAACAATATCATGGAACTTGAGTGTCCAACATTGACACTCGAAACATCATGAAACCCATGTCCAGCATCGACACGTAAATCCATATATCTCAGGCTCCGTCTGTCCGAATCGGCCCAATATCCATCTCACAACTCCGGTCGGTATCCTCCGGATAACTACCGGGTCCAAACTATCATCGGTAGGTAGTACATCCCATGCCAGGATCATCGTCATCCCCACAAAACCGTTCTTGCCCTAGGGTACCTTACCGGGTCCACCATGTACCCACAGATGGTTCATCCAACTTCTCGAATCGGGTCTCGAAAACAAGCTCAGAACCGAGAAAACTCATGGTGGACTCCTCGAAATCACATCATGAGAAACCATATTTTTAAAACAATTTATAATTTCCCTTGAAATATAGCCACAGTTCTCAAATCCAGAGATCTTATGAAAACAGCATCTCAATGCATATAACCATAAAGTACGATGTATGCAACATAGAACAGTAATGTGAGCATATCAAGTATATCATGCAAGCATGTCCTATGATAGTGCTGAACAATGAATATACTTTACAGTTAAGAAAAATATCATGGTATAGAAATTCTATTATGCAAGTGGCATGGCAATTACCGATGATGAATGTATGAGCCGGCAAATCTGTGTAAGTGTAACATGCGCATCATCGATAATTGTGCAGATATACTAGCAGACAATATCATAAAGCAGTAAATACCGGAAACATAACACGTATCTCACAAGGGATAGTCCAACATAAACATGAACTATAATAAGGTATACATCTACACATGAACCATACGGTCAGTTTTAAAAGATGCTTATCGTAGTTTTAAAAGTGGAGGCTACTGTGTTTTGAGGAAAAGACACCATTTGAAAATCCGTAGCGACCCTTGAGATTTTCGTTTAAAATATTCATACGACTCGTCAGTTTTGGAAATAAGTATGGTTCAGGTGGCATCTTTACGTCAGCGATCTCGCCTCATAGCATCCGATATGGCAATATCATCAATCATCATCCTCAAATCACGAGCACGGATCATTCATCCGGTAAAACTCATCACATACGGTAATCCATCGTACGGTGGTAACAAACAGAATAGGGATCCTATCGTCATATTCATCAACAAAGGTATGGATCTATAGTCTCGTATAATATACCATCTTGTATTCTCATATATATATATATATATATATATATATATATATATATCATGTCATATCCTTATCGATCTCATATCATGCATATCCGCTCATTAATGATCTCATATCATATCATTAACGCTCTCATATCATATCTTGGCAAAATCATCTATATTCTTATATCGCCTCACATCCGTATATCGACATATTAAGCCAAATTATCTTACTTTATCATAATCTCTTTTCATCATATCAATATCCCACATCAAGTCATCTTGTATATATATCATATTCTCATTTGTATATATGTAAAATCTCATATCATCTATTGGTATATGTATATACATGTACATTGCCTTGCATCCTCATGCCAATATATCCACTAATGTCATCTTTTATCATATTATCTTATACTAAGATCTTTAATCATATTCGTAAGTTCGTAGCATATCTTTTCTCCAAATTATAATTTACACATCGATTTCCCATATCAATGGTTGTGAGGGTGCTATACGCCATCCACCGACTTTCCCCATAGATATAAATCTACTCACCTGCCAATCTCCTCGCTTAGCCGTAGTCGATATGCTTCGTCGTCTTGGAAGTCCACGTGAAGGTACCTACAAATCAATACATATCGTAATATTATTAAAACTATGTTCGAAAACCGATACGACACATGAATTGCTTATAGGTTAGAACCTATAGCTTACGCATGCAAAAACAACCAAATAACCCTCGTCATTGACGTACAAACGTCCAACGACCGAATCACATCAAGAAATTCATAAATCTAAGTTTCAAATATCGGAAAACTTAGTCAAAACCAACTCAAAAAGCTCCCAGATTTTGGCACAGGGGTCTAAGACAAAACTAACAATACTGTAGCTAGGTTATGAGGAGTATGAGTTACAGACCAAAATCCAACACTAGAACCCAACAGATGGCCGGCGAGAATGAAGAAATGCCCGGTGTCGCCGGTTGGAGTAGGAAATTTTTGGCTCGTTCTTCTGTAGTGGTCTTCTAGTGGTCTAACAAGGTCCAAGTAGTTGTTTGATTTTCTTATAAACATCCCAGGTTTCTCCAGATTCCATATGAGTATCACAATCCAAAAGAAAACCGACATCGGGAAAATTCTAAGTTCGCGTACTTGGTTCTAGTCTCCGGTCTGGTCAGGAAATCATCACTAAAGTCTAGTAAATACTCAATTACACCTTTTTAATACACACAATCATCTAAACCTCCTCTTGGAAATTCAAACATCACAATACTTCATCAGTTTAACTCTAAACTACTATGGGACATTAGGAAACTAAAAAGTTAACAAAAGGAGTAGAAATATAACTCATTTGGCAACTCAAGAAAATTCTTAGGTTGCCCAAAGTGCTCAAAATCCAAACTTAATCTTGCTAAAGGGTGTAGGATGAGGTGGGGATTAACTTTTGTGAAGAGAGCATGGGGTTTTGGTGATAATTTGGAGATGTTTTTATGTGGTAGAGGAAGGTGAAGGAGGAACTTGAGATGAAGAAGAAGATAGAGGAGTTGAAGAAGTGAAGAAAAGGATGAGGAATGGTCAAGGGTGTAGGAGCCATACCTTCACTCTCTCTCTCTCTCTCATACTCTCACATGCCATCATGTGCTCCCCTTCTCTCCCCTCAATTATCATTCTCTTTTCTTTTATTTTTCTTCTCATATCTAAATAAAACCAATACCACAGATACAAATCAACAAACATGCAACAAAATGCAACATGTCATAGTGCACTAGCCATGGATATTTTTAAAATACGGATTGGCTTAATTGTGATTATTAGTGCACTAAACAAGTTTAATTTAAACTTGCATATAATTATAAAAATGCCTAAATTCGATAAATATCTTTTTAATAAATAAATCCTTTTAAATCTTCTATTATTTTTCAAATATTGGTATATACTTATACCATTTTACAAAAACCTTAATTCGCAAATCGAATAGTTTTCGCGAAATATATTATTTTAATATTTAAATTCCAAGAAATAATATTTTATTTTTCTGAAATGTTACAATCTTCCCCCCTTAAATAAATTCGGTCCCCGAATTTAAATTTATATCCCAAATACTAAAACATTTCAATATTCAGTTCAAATCAACGGGGCTCCGAAATCACGGAATACTCAAAATTATCACAACGCATTGAGTGCGCATGAAAACGAATGCGAAACTCAAAGTCTAACTCCGTCAAGCATCACGCAATCACTAGAGTTATAATGGAGATGCAAATCTCGAAATCCACTACTGAATCCAAATTTAGTATAGTCAAAATCATAATACGTATATAGTATGCATCCTCTAAAATCCGAATAAAACACATGCAAATTTTTTTTCGAATCGTCGTGTGATGCGTAACTCACTGCACAAGTGGCGGATGCTCATTTGTAAAGTAATAAATATACGTTCATATATGTTTTGCTCAAAGTATACGTCCCGCCCTTTGAAATACCCCAAAAGGTTTTCCTTTAGAAAAGTTCATGTCACTCACGGACACGTAGGAAATAGCGAGACTATAGCTCCTTTTTGAAAACCTCTTGATAAACTTTTATGCATAATATAGTACCCATCATGAAAATATAATGCTCATAAATAAATCAGCCTCATAAGGCGTATCCCATATCACGTGCGTCTGGTGCGCACGGAAATCCAAGTCCAATACAAGTACCACGAATGTGCACAAAAGCAAAACTAAGTGCAACAGGTGTGCACGAAAGCATCTGTTAAGTGCAACTGGTGTGCACGACGACAATATCAAGTGCATCCAGAGTGCACGAAAAACTCAACCCAGTGCATCTAATATGCATGAATAAAATCTCAATCAAATACATCTAGTGTGCGCAAAATCTCATACCATGCACCCAATATGAGCGAAAATCCAAACCAATTGCGTCAGGTCCGCAAAAAAAACACATCTAGTGAAGTAAAGCGCAAGAAAATGAACGCCAATTGTAACGGTGCACGAAAACATAATCTAGTGCAACAAATGCATGAAAACATAAATCAGGGGCACTAGGTGCTAGGAATATGTATGCCCCGGAGGCCATTATTGTATGATATAGTGGATGCTTGGACATATATATAGAGAACTTTCTTACTCGACATGATAGTATTCTATCTTATTACATTTATCCTAACATGTAGACTGGTATCTTTATACTGTCTATCTCTTACAAATTGATAAAGACCTTAGGATATGTACTTGACTACCAGGATTATGATGAGATCATACTAGTGGGTCCAGGGTGGTCCAAAAGTACATCCTTTAACTGTTCCTTGTCGAGGGGATATCGAGACTAGGGCATCGATATTCCAGAGTAGACTAGTGGGTACGTTTCTTTTCCCTTAGAGGGCGATGGCTGATCCCACAGCCATTGGTGTATGACATCAAAGATTCTACACAGGTGCTCATTAAAGAATGGGTATACCGAACGGACTCACCGAGGAATCCTAGTTTGTATTATACCTATCGTCAGATAGCAGTCCTCTGAAGACACTGGTACAGGTTAGTCTGTAGACCCGAGATCGTCATAGAGTCTTGTGTGGCTCCCACTGTGCTTTGATTTCTTCCCTATCACGCTCAAGAGGAGTTGTGCAAACAGGTGGATTTTGGGTACATTCCCGAGTCACATGGAGGAAAGGAGCGATAGGTGGGGTTTCGTCTCTCCCGGTATTGGGGGTTAATGTCGCGCTATGCTCAATTGGCTATAACTAGAAGTCTCTGGCTAGGGCTGCTGCTGAGATTTACTGATAAGAGTTATCTGTAGTTTCTCAAATCGTTATAGGCCAGACATCGGCATGACTTATCACGTTACTGGGGTTTGACGTTTACCACCCCTAGACATGATATGCGACATATCAGACGAAGAGACCGGACTGTACGGTAATGTTACTAATAGGCTTCATGCAGAGTATGGACATGCTTGCTTGTTGATCTTCATCTCGCTCAATACCCGGGTAGCTGTTACGTCCAGCTTGTACCGCCGACGCTTGTAGGTGACTGATGTGATATAACCAGATTATCGAATCAAGTGTTGATTTGATAATGTGATACACAGATAAATGATATTAGTCGGTCATATATGATATAACCGGATTATTAAATCAAGTGTTAATTTAATAATGTGATATATATTATATTTGACATATTTATATCTTAACTAATATCATTAGCTCACTAATTATTCTTCATAATATATATATATACACACACACACACACACACTTTATGAAGCATGGCATGATTTTTATTTTTGTGAAAAATGAAAATAAGAGATGGAAAATGAAGAGCATTGGTGAGGCATGGCTTGATATTATTTTATATTGGTCTCACTTCACTATTGAAGTATGGTTCTATTTGTTTATCTGAAACAAATGGATGCTTCAATAAGTGAAAGGGTCAAGCCATTCTTCACTAAGTCTTTGCTCATTTTTTCTTGGCTTGAGCTCACACTCTCCTCTTCATCTTCTTCTTCCTCCTCTACATGCATCAAAGTTCCAACCCCTCACATGAGATGTGAACCATGGAACATTGAAAAAACTAGTGAGCAAACCAAATCCCCTACTTCACCATCCTACACTTGACTAGTGATCAAGTGTAGTGTGTTTCCTACACTAAAGGAGTTTAGTGTAGAGGTAGCTTGAGTTGGAGGGACTTCGCGTGGATCATCTTCAGCACGAAGGTTATCGGACGAAACTCGTCCAAACCCTCAAGTGGAGCCTAGTGGAGTCGCGGGACTACTACATGGAGCATGTGAAGTGAAAGACTCGATCTACGAGGGTATAGCTATCTTTCACTTCTTATAGTTTAGTAGATATCAAACCTAAAACCCTAATCATCTAGTTAACGGTCTAGGTTAGTGTTAGTTAGCACCCCAAAAATTTTTAAATTGGCATGCTTGATGCTTGTAAAACCCGGTGGGGGTGCTAACGTACACTTTCATGGTATAAGAGGCAAAACTAGAAGATTAGACGATATTATTAGAAACACGAAACCGAATCTGCAAACCCAAAAACCTGAGTTTCTGTCGAATTTTTTAAGGTCTCTAAATTTTTTTTAAATTAGTGCATAATGTTACATGTGATGTAATTAGAACACCAGAGAAATTTTAGGGAAAAACTCCAAAATTGACCCGATCAGATTGCCCAAAAAACCGGCCTCATCTTTGTTACTGTAGCAAAAGACCTTGAAATTTTTATGGTGTTCTGATCTCTTGGTTTTAGGGTTTCAGGTTATGTTTGTTTTTTCCAAAATTGCATTTGATGTTAATTTTGTTAAGGGCTAATACAGAGTGTTTCGTAGTCGTGTTTTTAACATTGTTTTGGGTTTAAGTTTGATATGGATGCAGTAGTCAGGATCCACATTTAAATTAGTTTTGTGAAACTAGTTTGTTTATAAATCTTGTGTTTTAGTCTCGGATAATCGGTTGCCACGGAGTCTTGATTTGGATCAAAACTCCGTCGCAATCGCGTATTGTACGCGAATACTCGCCGAATAACTTTGCTAGGTAGCCACCTCCCATTGCCCTGACCAAGTGACTGCAGGAGAACCCCGGTGCCAAAAATATCCACTCGGGTGCTTGCGTCCATGGTGTTCCGCCTTAGTGCACTTCGTTGATGGTATCGGGGGTGCGTCCATCTACTAATGTTTCCGACGAGTATTCGATAATGTAGTCGGAAATCTTGTTGAATCCCCGACTAAGTAATTGAAAAGTGTTTTCAATTTAAGACTAAAATACAAGATTTATCGGGTTAGGCATGTAATCCAGAGTAGAGATATTCCGGGTTTATGATGTCTAATGATATGCGGATTCTAATTATTGCAGTTTTACATTTCTTTTCTACGACCGTAAATGTAATACATGTTGTCTATAGGGCCATATAGTCAATTATTGGATCACAAGCACGTGATTGCAATGATTGAAGGAAGACCTGTTGGAGACAGTGCCCTCAAAGTCAATTATTGGATCTCAGGTACGTGATTGCAATGATTGAGGCAGGACCTATACCGATATGACAGTCTTGCTCAAGATGATAGTATGCTATCTGGTTTGTCGTTATCATCATATACATGCTTTAGTTCACTATTGTATGATGATAGAGCCCATAGGATTCTTGCTTGACTACCAGCAATATGATGGCGATCATATACGTGGGAGCTGGGGTCTGTAAGCACATCCTCAATGTGTCCCTAGTCGTGGGAGTTTCGAGATAGGGCATCGATACTCCAGAGTAGACTAGTGTATACAGTCGAGACCCCGACGAGGGACGATGGCCGGTCTCACAAGCTACTGGTGTAAATTGGATCACTTAAGATGTATACAGCTGCTCATTGGGTTATGAGTACACCGGACAGGACTCGCTGGGAACATGCTAGTTGGTATTATACATATCATCAGATAGCAGTTCCCTGGTGACATGTGTACAGGTTAGTTCATCGACCTGAGGTCGTCATTTGCCTCGTGTGAGTTCCCACTGTGTTTTGATTTCTACCCTACCACGGCTCAAAGGAGTCGTGCAAACAGGTCTTTTTGGGTACAGTCCCGAGCCATATGGAGGCAAGTGAGCAGATCGGCAGGGGATTCGTCTCTCCCGGTATTGGGGGTGAGATCGCGCTGTGTCTAGGAGAGCCATTACACAAAACCCTCGGCCGAGGCAGGAGATTTACTACTAGGTAATCCAGTAGTATCTCAGGGTGTTCTGGGCCACTCTCTGACACGACTTATACTGCTATTGGGGGTCTAACGTTACCAGCCCCTAGGCCGATATGCGATACTCATAGACGAACAGACCGGACTGTATATATATTGTCACCGTTAGGCTCAGTAGGGTTTATGGATGAGTTCGCTCGTCAGCTTCCCTTCCAATCAATACATAGGAAACCGTTACGTACAACTAGTACCTCTGACGTGCTAGTGGTTATTCCCAGTGCCAGTGTATTGATGAGTCATTAGAGTCCCCCACAGACACTTTCCCAAGTTCGGCCGAAACGTTGTAGAGGCCGTATGGTTTTATGGCAAGGTTCGGAAAATGCACATGCGTTTTCGCACGTGTCATATTTCGGGCAGATAATACTGGTCGGCTTTGGTTTAAGCCGGAACCGAGTATTATGCTGTGTAGATATAATATCTTTGTCTCAGTTGCATTTATATTCGGTCGTAATATAAATGCGGGTATGTTTATACTGATACGGGGGGGTTATCCTGAAATTCATTTCAGGATCACTTTTGGAAGTTGCCAGTTTCCAGTTTTCTATCACCCGTCTTTAATGTTCGGTTAAAGACGGATTTATCTTTTCTTGAGACGAGTGTGGAAGCTTCTAGATAAAGACTAGGATGGTGAGGTGTTATGTGACTCATTAGTGCATTTAATGATTCATTTAATGCAAGGGTGACTAGGTTTATATTCATTGGTTTGCTTTTAATGTGTTCATACAAGGTGTATTATGAAACATCCTTTCTCATTTATTGTTGTGGTCATCCCCCCTCTCCTACACTCACCTCCCTCATCCTATATAGTGGCCGACCCCTCTCCTTGAAAAGAGAGGGTTGCTTGAGAGAAAAAAGATGATAGTTTTAGTGTATGGAAATTTGATAGATGCTCATTTCACATTTCCACCCGATCCAAAAGGCAACTTCATTAACCGTTCGTCCATTGTTTTGGACATAACGAGACAAAGTGTTCTATTCATTCTCTACATCAATCTTGGTCATCTTTTTTAGCAAACTTGATGATCGAGTTGCCTCGGTTCAGAGGCGGGAGCCCGTTTAAAGATCCGTCGACGTGGTGCCACCTGGACGAAAAGACTAGAGATTCAGGAGATCGGAGAAGCCGCAACAAAGCGTGGGATGATGATTGAAGACCGAAGGACTCGGATCGTTCGGTATAACATTTCTACCCACTTTGAAGTTTGTTAGTTTAGCTTTAATGGCAGATCCGGGTTATAGTACGCGATAGCGCCAGTTGTAAAAAGTTTTTGTTCCGCATTTGGCGTCTGTAAGACGGCCGGGGCGCTACCGTGGACTTACAGTGGTATCAGAGCCTCACCATTAAACTTTACTAACTTGTGCTAAAGCGTTTAAAATATCGATCGAACGGAATTTCGAAAACTGCAATTTTCTGGGTTAAAGTTTCTGTCGATTTTTAAAAGGGTCTAAAAATTATTTTGCATATTAAAGAAAAGAGAGCAGGCTTTTTTAAGAATTCTGGTGAAATTTGGTCAACTGAAGCTTCCAAAGCGCCGTGGAACCGCCACGCAAACCCTAGTTTGGCCGCGGTTCCGCCGCCGTTTTGGAGCTACAGTAAACCATTTTTCTACAGTAGGTTCTTCTTGTAAAATTGTGGTTTTTTGAATATTTCTTTTGGGCCCATATTTTGTTACTGTACAGCAGTTGTACGTGGGGCCCACTTCGGGAAGTTTTGTCGATCGAAATTTTAAACCTGTTAGTTTACAGTATTTACATTATATCTCCTACCGGGAATGTCATTCGAGAGGTAAACCGCGTCTAATTGCTATAGTTCTTTTAGACGGGTTTGCGAACGTGACATTCGCGTTGATGTTCTGTGTTGTGCTGTGATGTTGCGGATATGTCGTGGTGGATAGCAGTGTACAATGATAGTGCTGTTTGTATTTATTTGTACATTTGATATTGCGGGGCGAGCGTCCAACATGTGGACTGCCGTCACTGCCTGTTTGTATAATATTCCTTTTGGGGTACGACGGGGCTGAGGTCGATGTACCCGTTGTACATATTTTTATTTCTGTACTAGGTTTACCCCGCGACGGAGTGCACAGATAGCCGGGTTCTGGAGGGCAACGGGTCCGTATCTCATGGCTTTGAGAGGCAGAGGGGCCTCACTCTAGAATTGGTAGACTATTCGCCGCACTCGTAGGGCGTACAGGTTGACCCAAGGAGGGGTGCTCAGGTTATCGGATTCCGTGAAGTGCCGGGTGGTCCATTCATTTTGCTGTAGGGGGCTGCCTCGCTTCAGGTTTTGGCGGGTAACTTGCCGCACCCGTAGGGATCTAGGTTTCATTGCACAGGCTATCCACACGACCAGGGGAACGTCGGGTTTTAGTTGCGGCTCTGCGAAACCTGGGGATCCCAGATTATCTGTATTGTTCTGTGATGGTTATTACTTTTCTGTAATGTTACATATTATCACGCCCGGAGCGATTATTGTATATTGGTATATATACTATTAGATGTTGTATATGTTTTACACCCGCGCTAGTCCAGCCCCCGCTCTGTCGTTAGTTAAGTAACCTAACGGGTGATGACGGGACCCAGTGACGAATGCGGATGGCATATACGTACATTTTATTTTTCGTTCTTTTCTGGTGTGATTGATTGATGGGACTGCGTTGATTCTTATCAATGCAAGAAAAACAAACCTATATTTAATGTTGTTGGAACAAATTTTAAAAGGTGTTATTACAAAGATGTTTCCTTTTGTTTTGCATAGCGGTATTCAGTTAGAATATCCTGCACCTCATTCGACGAGGCATGGGTAGAGATCCCTTCACCGGGAGTGACCCCTTGGGAAGAAGTTTGTGTCAGGGGAATAACTTTACTATAGTCGATTACAAGTTGCTTTGCATCGCGGTATTCAGTTGGAATATCCTGCACCTCATTCCACGAGGAAAGAGCCGAGATCCTTTCACTGGGAGTGACCTCTTTAGCAAAAGGTTTTCGTCACTATATTTTTATAAAAAGCTATCAGGTTCCTTCAACGAGATCAAGTTCATTACGTTAAAGGTTTTTCGCCAAAAACCAGCAGTAGCCCTCCGTCGTATCTTATGGATGGTCAGTAGTATTCAAGTTATGTTTGTTGGCCTTCGTCAAGGCATAGTGTTTGGTAGTTGCTGGTGTAAGTCCATGCTACCTCTCCCGGTACTTTCGGGAATGCGGAATTTGATAAAAAACGATTTTCTTAAAGATGGTAACATGGACTTATAACCCGGATCTTGGTTAAACATCTATCTAACATCCTAACTAAGAGATTCTAGCTACTCGGTTAGGGGGTTATACCTAGCTTGTCTTGAACTCCTTCTCTTCAAGCTCCGATGGTGGTCCGATGGCTCCTTCTCGTCGTCTCCGTACGCCGAAGATAGATCCACTTGAAAGCTCCAACCTTTAGCTCCTTCTTCGTTCTTTGAAGAAACTAGTTCACTTGGTTTGCTAAACCTAGTGAACTAGAATGAGTAGAGAGGAAATAGAATGGGATTTTATCTATGGTTCTTGATTCTCAACTCATGAGACAAGAGAACCATAGATCAAGAGAGGGAGCAAGAGGTTGAGGGTGAGAGCAAGAGGAGAGCTCAAGAACAAGAGAGAGAATGAGCAAGAAAGAATGAGGCTCTCTTTTGTCTTTCACCCTCTCATAATCCAAAGTGATCATAACTCATCATATCAAAAAAAGTCTTATGTGATGGTTTGAAGCAACCATAACCATATCATTTCATGCACTCATTTTACACAAATGAGCAAGTAAACAAAAGTCTTTTCCATGAAATGATGGCTATGGTTATCATGATGGTCAACTAGTCAAGCCTAGTCAACCGGTCAACAAGTCAACAAAAGTCAACAAGTCAACAAAGTCAACAAGTCAACAAAAGTCAACAAGTCAACAACCATATCACCATAATACTTAATTAATATAATAGTTAATCACATATCATATTCTCATTAGGGTTGAGCATAAAGTCAAATAGTCAACGGTCATCTGTCAACAACCCTAATGAGAATCCGCTGCCTCTGCCTCCCTGTCAACTGTGCATACACACCCACATCCGCGTTCCGAGGAACACGAATGCAAACTGGATAAATCCAATCCCATAAGGTACACTAGGATCTGGCTTAAACCAAAGCCCGCTAGTGAAAACTGTCCGGACACTGTACGTGCACAAGTGCACGGATGTGACCGGACCCTGTCGCAAAACCATGCGACCTGTCGCAATACCATGCGACCTCTACTCTTTTGCCTAAAGGCGAAAAGCTTTCTGTGTGGGACTCTAAAGACTCGACACTACGCTGGCAGTGGGTTTAACCACAGACCGCAAGCGGCACTAGCTGTGCGTAACGGTCCCCAGGTAATGCCGACAAGAAGACCGACGAGGCGAAACCCATCTGAACTCCTACTGAGCCTGAGTGTGACATTCTCCGTACAGTCCGGTCTGTTCGTCTGATACATCGCATGGCGGGCCTAGGGGGCGGTAAACGTCAGTCCCCCAATAGCGGTACAAGTCGTGCCGGAGCGAAGCCCAAAACACCCTGAGATAACACTGGAAACCTACCAGTATATCTCGTTTGCCCTGGCCAGGGACTACTCGTGTAATGGCTCTCCTAGACACAGCGCGATGTCAACCCCTAATACCGGGAGAGACGAATCCTGTCTAACCGTCACTACCTCCAAGTGCTTCGGGACTGCACCCAACCACTACCTGTTTGCACGACTCCTTTGAGCTGTGGTAGGGTAGTGATCAAAGTACAGTGGGAACACACTCGAGGCGGAATGACAGTGTCAAGTCAGCGGACTAAGCTGTACTCATGTCACCTGGGAACTGATAACTGACGATAGGTATAATACCAACTAGTCAGTTCCCGACGAGTCCTGTCCAGTGTACCCGTAACCTAACGAGCACCCGCATACTATCTCAAGTACGACGTACTGACGGCTGTGGGACAGACCGTCTCCCACACTGGGATGAGAAGCGCATGCGCTGGTCTACTCCGGAGTATCGATGCCCTGTCTCGATAGTCCTGCGACCAGGGACCTGCATAAGGATGTGCTTATAGATTACCCAGCCCCACTAGTGTGACGGCCATCACATCGCTGGTAATCAAGCAAAGATCCTAAGGGCTCTACTAATGTGTATAGGCGATATACAAAAATAAACATATGTACACATTGAAGTAGAAACAAACCAAGTAGCATACTACTATTTTGAGCAAGATTGTATATACAAGGTGAATATCCCAAGCATCCATTAAGTAATATACAAACTAGTATGATACAGTAATGGCCTCCAGGGCATATACACTAACAATCTCCCACTTGCACTAAGGCCATATACTGGCGTATCGAAGACCTATCATCTCGATCAGCCGCTCGAACTGAGTCTGGGGCAGGGCCTTGGTGAATGGATCTGCAGTGTTATCTTCTGAAGCGACTCTCCGAACCTCGATCTCCTGGCGATCCACGATCTCGCTGATCAGGTGATACCGCCTCAAGATGTGCCTGGATCTCTGATGGGACCTGGGTTCCTTTGCTAAAGCTATAGCCCCGTTGTTGTCGCAATACAGAGGTATTGGATCAACAATGGACGGAACCACCTGAAGTTCTTTCAAGAACTTCCTTATCCAGACAGCTTCTTTTGCGGCATCAGATGCAGCGATGTATTCCGCTTCCATCGTCGAGTCTGCAACGGTTTCCTGTTTGGAACTCTTCCAACACACCGCCCCTCCATTGAGGGTAAAGACAAAACCCGACATGGACTTGGAATCATCCTTGTCACTCTGGAAGCTGGAGTCAGCAAAAGCCTCGATCTGGAGGTCTTTTCCGCCATACACCAAGAACATCTCCTTAGTCCTTCTCAGGTACTTGAGAATGTTCTTTACCGCTATCCAGTGTTTCTCCCCAGGGTTTGACTGATACCGGCTTACCACACTCAGTGCATAAGCTACATCCAGTCTGGTACACAACATCGCATACATTATAGAGCCTACCGCAGAAGCGTAGGGTATAATAGACATGCGATCCCTCTCCAAATCAGTCTTGGGAGACATCTCTTTAGAGAGGGTGGTCCCGTGACAAGCCGGTAGGTTACCGCGCTTGGAATCTTCCATACTGAATCTCTTCAGTATGGTGTCGATGTACCTGGACTGAGAAAGTCCTAATATCCTCTTGGATCTGTCACGGTAGATCCGGATACCCAGAATGTACGAGGCATCACCCAGGTCTTTCATGGAGAACTTGTGTGACAAGAACCCCTTGACAGATTGTAGCATAGGAATGTCATTTCCTATTAAGAGAATGTCATCCACGTATAAAACGAGGAATACTACAGTTCTCGCTACAAATCTACTATAGATGCATGGTTCATCTGGATTTTTGATAAAGCCAAATTCTTTGACCGTCTCATCAAAGCAGATGTTCCAACTCCGCGACGCCTGCTTTAGTCCATAGATGGACTTAAGCAACTTGCACACCTTTCCGCTGCTCCCACTCTGAATGAAACCCTCTGGCTGGTCCATATAGACACACTCCTCTAAATTTCCATTTAGAAAAGCTGTCTTTACGTCCATTTGCCAGATCTCATAATCGTGGAAGGCAGCAATGGCAAGAAGGATCCGAATGGATTTCAGCATGGCTACTGGAGAAAAGGTTTCGTCATAGTCCAAGCCAGGTCTTTGACGAAAACCCTTTGCTACCAGCCTAGCTTTATAGGTCTCAACCTGTCCATCTACACCAATCTTCCTTTTGAAGATCCACTTGCATCCTACGGGTTTTACCCCGTCTGGAGCAATGTCCAACGTCCATACCTTGTTGGTGTACATGGACTCCATTTCGGTCCGCATTGCATCCAGCCATTTCACTGAGTCAACGCTCTGAACGGCCTGCTGGAAGCTAGTAGGCTCATCATAATCTATGATGCAATCCTCTCTATCCCCGTCAATGAGAAAACCGTAGTATCTCTCGGGCGGATGAGTCTGCCTACTACTTTTGCGGAGCGGCGCAGGAATGTCCTGTTCTGTTGAACCCTCTGGTTCCACTAAACTTTCAGTAATAGTCCGTGGTTCTGGAATTTCTTCCAGTTCTACTGCGCTCCCACTTATTTCTTTTTCTATGAACTGGTGTTCTAGAAAGTGGGCATGACGAGAAACAAGAATTTTTTGTTCTTCTTCACAGTAGAAGAAATATCCCTTGGAATTCTTTGGATATCCCACAAACTTGCACAGTACTGAGCGTGCCTCGAGCTTGTCCGCATGCTGCTTTTTGACAAAAGCTGGACTTCCCCATATCTTAATGTGATTAAGATGGGGTCTCTTCCCACACCACATCTCAAATGGCATAGTAGGCACAGTCTTAGTGGGAACTCGGTTCAAAAGGTATGCGGCTGATTCTAGCGCATATCCCCAAAATGATCGCGGCAACTCAGCGTTACTCATCATGGACCGTACCATATCCAATAGGGTGCGGTTCCGTCTCTCCGATACACCGTTATGTTGCGGGGTGTATGGAGGAGTAAGCTGAGAGAGAATTCCGTTCTCTTTTAAATAGTCCAGGAACTCGGCACTTAAGTATTCTCCACCTCGATCCGATCTTAGAATCTTAATACTTTTGTCGGTCTGTTTCTCTACTTCATTCTTATACTCCTGGAATTTCCCAAAGGCCTCGGACTTATGTTTCATTAAGAAGACATAACCGTACCTTGAGAAGTCATCCGTAAAAGTAATGAAGTAAGAATGTCCGCTTCGGGCATGTGTAGACATTGGACCGCACACGTCACTGTGTACGAGTCCCAAGAGCTCGCTCGCTCTTACTCCATGTCCAGTAAACGGAGTCTTTGTCATCTTTCCTTTGAGACAAGATTGACAAGTGGTATACGATTGATATTCGAACGCATTCAAATATCCTTCTGTATGTAACTTAGTCAACCTTCTCTCATTGATGTGACCCAATCTATAATGCCATAAGAAAGTCTGATTTATTTCTGGAGACTTTCTTTTGTGTGTATTCTGGACGTTGAAAATCTGTGGTTGGTTTAACACGTATATACCATTACTCAATATACCTGACCCAATCAAAACTTGATTAAGGTGAATGTTTACAACATTACTTACAAACGCAAATTCATAACCTTCTTTAGAAACTAAAGATACAGAAATGATATTACAAGTTGCGTTGGGTACAAAAAAGCAATTACGCAAAACCAAAACATGTCCATCTGACATTCCCAGGTGATAGTCCCCCACGGCTTTAGCATCCATGCTAGCTCCGTTCGCAACTCTGAGGGTCATGTCACCTGCCTTCAAAACCCTACGGTTTCTCAACGCCTGCAAAGAATTACAGATATGAGATCCTGATCCGGTATCCAATACCCAGGAAGTAGAGTTTATTGAAAGACAGTTTTCAATAACATACACACCTGAAGCTGAAGCTGAAACCTGCTTCAATTCCTGTGTTCTGGCCTTCCAGGCCCTGCAATCATTCTTCCAATGTCCTTTCTTATGACAATAGAAGCATTCTTCCTTATCCACAAGCTTCCCCGCTATCTTTGTTGCTTTACCTTTTCCCTTCGTATCCACTTTACTAACACCGCCCCTTGGTTTGGCGGGGGCCTTCTTCTTCTTTTCCTTGGCTTTCGCCTTGGACCTAGAAGAAGATGATCCTCCTACAAACAAAGTGGATGTTTCCCTACCTTTCTGTAGGGTGCCCTCTGCGCTCCTCAGCATGTTGAGGAGCTCTGAAAGTTCAACCTCTTTTTCTTGTAAGTTGAAGTTCAGTATAAACTGGGCGTAAGTGGAAGGAAGGGACTGGAGAACTATATCCGTATATAGCTCACTCTCCAATGTGATCCCTAGGTCAGCGAGCTCCTCAATGTAGCCGATCATCTTTAGCACGTGCTCGGCTACTGATGATCCGATGGCCATTCTTGTCGAAAATAACTTTTTCGACGCTTCGTATCTTGCGATACGAGATTGCTCTCCATACAGTTCTTTTGTATGAAGCAATATGGATTCCATGTCCATATTCTCATGCCTCCTCTGATGTTCGTTGTCCATCGAGGCAAGCAGGAGGCATTTGGCCTTCGCGCTATCAATCTCCCAAGTCTTGCGGATTTCCTTATCCGCGACGCTGGAAGTTGGACCAGGGACAGGGGGAGCTTTGGTGGTAAGAAGATACCCCAGCTTGTCGTAAGTGATTGCTATCTTGACATTCCTGAGCCAATCTTTGTAGTTTGGCCCTGTCAGTTTGTTTTTATCTAGGAGTAACTTAAGTCCAGTCATGTTGATTGGTCGCTGCAATTAGGAGAGAGAAGAAGAAACACTCAGCATGATGCTCTTGCAAGTTTAGAGTGGTTTTTAGTTTGTCTAAACAGGATGGCTCCCACTGTTTCTCGAATCCCTCCTCAAACCATAAAGGAAGAATTAGTCAGGATCAATCACACCGTACAATACTTGCTTAACCGTTCAGCCAGGCCGGTGTCGGTACTTCGAGGGAGGTTTTCCAACGCTTTCGCGAAGTTCCTTAATTAGAGAACCTCTTTTCCCTGGGGGCGTAGCCCCGCTAACACCTTTCTAGGCACCTACTAGGTTTATAGCATTGATCGTTAAGTGAGAAATTTCCCGAGGAGTAGCATATACTCACAGTAGGATCGGGATCCAAATATCATTGCGTGACGAAACTGAAGGAATCCTACCAGAATCATCACACTCCAAATGGTATGCAAATCTAGCAAGTTTCAGTACTTATGAAACTCCCGATGTGGATTTTTGCCCCATGCTCTTATGACCTTGACTTTGGCCAAAATATCATAAGTCACATGTCAAGTTCTACCCGTCATTATCCAGGTTAATTTGGATCCATCCGTACCTACCCTTGACTTTGGCCAAAATGGCAGTACGACTGTCCCAAACCAACGCATCTATCTATGCTACACATGAACACCCAATAGCTACCAATCACTGTGCCTTGACTTTGGCCAACATACACAGCTTGAATACTATTGACTATTCATGTGAAACGACGGAGGGCTACGGATGGTTTTGGCAAAACCGTGAACGTAGTGAACTTGATATGGTCGATGGAACGAGATAGCTTTTAAAAGGAGTGGCTCAAGTTCCGCATTTAAAAGTTGTTTTTGAAAAGAACCGAGTGGTTTTTCGAAAGTGTTCCAACGACTTTAAACTTGGTTTATTATCTTGCATTAGTTCTTTTAATGCGTGATATTCTTGCATTAGTTCTTTTAATGCGTCCCATCATTTAATCCTACCATTGCAGAAAACAACCAAATATGACGTACGCTTATGCCATTCGCATTCGCCACGGGGCCCCGTCATTACCCGTTAGGTTACTTAACTAACGACAGAGCGGGGGCTGGGCTAGCGCGTCTGTAAAACATAAGCAACGCCTAAATAATATCATATATAGATATACTGCAATGATAAACATTTCAGATCACAGATGAATACATTGGATATACTAGGAATCTGTAATTTGTACGAGCCTGTAACAAAAGACAGATTACACGGTCGCGGTGAATAGCCAAATACCCCACCCAAGACCCCTACGGGTGCGGCAAACTACCCGCCAAGTACCCGAAGCGTAGTAACCTCCCTCATCTCCATGAGTAGGCGACTCGACACTTCGGCATACCCGGTAGTTTGTGCACCCCCTCCATGGGTCTATCCTAGGAGCAAAAGCAGTAAAAAGAAATTATACAATGACGGCTATAACCCCGACCCGGTTGTGCGGCCATACAAATAATTATTACATCAATTTACAAATTTACATGAATTGAAAGAAAAGAAAACTCTCGTCTCACAATCCCCGGCTATTCACCCGCGACAATCCAACATATTCATATCCACATTCCATCAACATTACAGATCACAGATTTGTATAACCCCCACTAATCGACATATAGCGATTAGTAGACGTTCAATACAAATATCACATTACAGAAAAACCCGTTAGCTCAAGTCTTTTAGAAGTTCGATCAAAAATACGGATTTTCGGGACCCCAAAATAAAATTTTCGTTCTGGAAAATCTGGGCAGAAAATATATATACCAAAAATCCCAAAATACCCCCAAGAGTAAACTGCAAAAAATAAAACCCCTGACCGAGTCAACTAGGCCGCGTTTCCGCGGCGGGAGCGTGCTCCCGCCGCGGAAACGCGGCGCTTTGATCGAGTCAGGGGCCCAAAATTTTGCAGATTCTTTAAAAAAGCCTGAGTCGATTTTAGGTGTGTTCCAAAAAGTTTTTCCAGTACTTTTGAAATCGACAGAAAGTTGAAAATTTGGGGTTTTGTTTTCGGAACTTTTTCTTTGATCGATCTTCTAGTTACTTGCTAACATGTTAGATAGAGTTTAACTAGGCTCTGATACCACTGTAAGTCCATGCTACCTCTCCCGGTACTTTCGGGAATGCGGAATTTGGTAAAAAACGATTTTCTTAAAGATGGTAACATGGACCTATAACCCGGATCTTGGTTAAACATCTATCTAACATCCTAACTAAGAGATTCTAGCTACTCGGTTAGGGGGTTATACCTAGCTTGTCTTGAACTCCTTCTCTTCAAGCTCCGATGGTGGTCCGATGGCTCCTTCTCGTCGTCTCCGTACGCCGAAGATAGATCCACTTGAAAGCTCCAACCTTTAACTCCTTCTTCGTTCTTTGAAGAAACTAGTTCACTTGGTTTGCTAAACCTAGTGAACTAGAATGAGTAGAGAGGAAATAGAATGGGATTTTATCTATGGTTCTTGATTCTCAACTCATGAGACAAGAGAACCATAGATCAAGAGAGGGAGCAAGAGGTTGAGGGTGAGAGCAAGAGGAGAGCTCAAGAACAAGAGAG
Organism: Agapanthus africanus; assembly: GCA_030015575.1. Taxonomy (NCBI): domain Eukaryota; kingdom Viridiplantae; phylum Streptophyta; class Magnoliopsida; order Asparagales; family Amaryllidaceae; genus Agapanthus; species Agapanthus africanus. The sequence continues at coordinate 306,441,350 of JASDDO010000029.1, forward strand.
AGAATGAGCAAGAAAGAATGAGGCTCTCTTTTGTCTTTCACCCTCTCATAATCCAAAGTGATCATAACTCATCATATCAAAAAAAGTCTTATGTGATGGTTTGAAGCAACCATAACCATATCATTTCATGCACTCATTTTACACAAATGAGCAAGTAAACAAAAGTCTTTGCCATGAAATGATGGCTATGGTTATCATGATGGTCAACTAGTCAAGCCTAGTCAACCGGTCAACAAGTCAACAAAAGTCAACAAGTCAACAAAGTCAACAAGTCAACAAAAGTCAACAAGTCAACAACCATATCACCATAATACTTAATTAATATAATAGTTAATCACATATCATATTCTCATTAGGGTTGAGCATAAAGTCAAATAGTCAACGGTCAACTGTCAACAACCCTAATGAGAATCCGCTGCCTCTGCCTCCCTGTCAACTGTGTATACACACCCGCATCCGCGTTCCGAGGAACACGAATGCAAACTGGATAAATCCAATCCCATAAGGTACACTAGGATTTGGCTTAAACCAAAGCCCGCTAGTGAAAACTGTCCGGACACTGTACGTGCACAAGTGCACGGATGTGACCGGACCCTGTCGCAAAACCATGCGACCTGTCGCAATACCATGCGACCTCTACTCTTTTGCCTAAAGGCGAAAAGCTTTCTGTGTGGGACTCTAAAGACTCGACACTACGCTGGCAGTGGGTTTAACCACAGACCGCAAGCGGCACTAGCTGTGCGTAACGGTCCCCAGGTAATGCCGACAAGAAGACCGACGAGGCGAAACCCATCTGAACTCCTACTGAGCCTGAGTGTGACATTCTCCGTACAGTCCGGTCTGTTCGTCTGATACATCGCATGGCGGGCCTAGGGGGCGGTAAACGTCAGTCCCCCAATAGTGGTACAAGTCGTGCCGGAGCGAAGCCCAAAACACCCTGAGATAACATTGGAAACCTACCAGTATATCTCGTTTGCCCTGGCCAGGGACTACTCGTGTAATGGCTCTCCTAGACACAGCGCGATGTCAACCCCCAATACCGGGAGAGACGAATCCTGTCTAACCGTCACTGCCTCCAAGTGCTTCGGGACTGCACCCAACCACTACCTGTTTGCACGACTCCTTTGAGCCGTGGTAGGGTAGTGATCAAAGTACAGTGGGAACACACTCGAGGCGGAATGACAGTGTCAAGTCAGCGGACTAAGCTGTACTCATGTCACCTGGGAACTGATAACTGACGATAGGTATAATACCAACTAGTCAGTTCCCGACGAGTCCTGTCCAGTGTACCCGTAACCTAACGAGCACCCGCATACTATCTCAAGTACGACGTACTGACGGCTGTAGGACAGACCGTCTCCCACACTGGGATGAGAAGCGCATGCGCTGGTCTACTCCGGAGTATCGATGCCCTGTCTCGATAGTCCTGCGACCAGGGACCTGCATAAGGATGTGCTTATAGATTACCCAGCCCCACTAGTGTGACGGCCATCACATCGCTGGTAATCAAGCAAAGATCCTAAGGGCTCTACCAATGTGTATAGGCGATATACAAAAATAAACACATGTACACATTGAAGTAGAAACAAACCAAGTAGCATACTACTATTTTGAGCAAGATTGTATATACAAGGTGAATATCCCAAGCATCCATTAAGTAATATACAAACTAGTATGATACAGTAATGGCCTCTAGGGCATATACACTAACAGCTGGGGTATTCATTTGTTGCATAGATAGATGTGTTAGTTTGGGACAGTCGTATAGCCTTGTTGGCCTTCATCAAGGGTTTGTACGGGTGGGTTCAAATTGACCTGGACAATGACGGGTAGAACTTAACATATGACTTATGATTTGTTGGCCTTCGTCAAGGTCATAAGAGCATGGGGCAAAAATCACATCGGGAGTTTCAAACATACAGGAAACTTGCCAGGCATGCGCATACCTTCTGGAGTGTGATAACTTGAGTGGCTTCCATCAAGTTATCATACGATGATAGTTGGATCCCGATTCTCACTGATGAGTTAATTTACTCTTTGGGTGATCCCGACTAATTCTTCAGGTTTGGAGGAGAATTTGAGATTACAGTGGGAGGTTTCCTGATTAGATAAAGTGATCACCATTCTGATCTAGGTTAGAGTGCACGCAGAGTGTTTCTTTTCTCTCTCTCTTTGGCCAACCCTAAACTATGACTCAGTGACCAAGTTGACCGAACCTTCTTAAAATACTGACTTTTGGATTGTCTAAATTTGCATAAGTCATTGTCGCTCCTTCTTTTACCCTTTGTATTTCTCAGAACACCCCGTATTACTACGGAAATCCACTTCCATTGGATAGATCCATCGTATGGTTATATACGAACTCGAAGGGACTTCTTCGAGGATGGATCCAGGTTCAGGAGAAATAGAATTGGTTTATTCAACTTTCTTTTATCATCACCTTCTCTCAAGTTGCGAATACTCCTTGGTTTAGGAGAGTACACCTATTATGCTTACTGGATAGTCTTCTTCCAAACCATAGGCAGGTGCCGAAAGGTAGGGAATGAAGAAAACCAATTAGCCTAAGTAAGGTGTGCAGAAGGTAATAACTAAAGTAAAAATAAAGGGATTAGAAAGAAGGCAAAGTAAATTGCAACTGTTATCATTCACGACCAAACCGCGTACTTCATCGCCACTCCTTTTCCACCTTTGCTTTTTTCCCCAGTTCGGGAGAAATAGAATAAGGTATTATTCAGTTGTCTTTTATCATCACCTTCTCTCAAGTTGCGAGTACTCCTTGGTTTAGGAGAGTACACCTATTATGCTTACTGGATAGTCTTCTTCCAAACCATACACTGGTGCCGAACGGTAGGGAAGAAAGAAAACCACTTAGCCTAAAGGGTGTACAGAAGGTAATGAATAAAGACAAATAAAGGGATTTGGAGAGATGGCAAAGAAATATACGGCTATAGTCATGAATTGGATTATGGAAGAGGCATTACTAGGAATACCAGAATATCCCTACGAAACATTTTCATGTTTCAGTGCATTGTTAAAGGAAAACTGATTTCCCGATTAGATACTTACTCCCGGGTATGTATTTACCAGGTTTCATTCTCATATCTGTATGGTTTTACAGATGATGAGTGGGAGTAAGTTATTAGGAATTAGGTGATCATCCTCATTATATCGGAATTCGTTGTAATTGGTGATATTTGAGGAAATCACCTGGGTACAGTTTTCAACCTACGACGCATAGGTTTTGAGTTATTCAACTCAGCGGACTTATACAGAGTACTGTATGTTGTCCAGTGTCCATCAGGACAAAGGGGCAGGTCCTCGTACTCTGTTCTGTTTACTTATAACTTCTTTAGTTTTTAGACAAGTGTTTCGTAGAAATACAATGTCTAAGTTTTGAGAAGTTGTGGGTATAAGAATAAAGTAGAGAACCAGGTATCGCAAGTATCGGGATTCTTCAAAGAGATCGAAGATATAGATTCTTGTGATTGGTATTCAGTTGATAGTAATAATTTTTAGAAACTTGTTTCTCTTTTAGGTTACTCATAATCGGATGGATTCCTAAGTTGAGTAATATTGATTAGCCTCTTTCCATTAAGTTGATATGCACTGGAAACGGCTACATGATTTGAATCTGGTTCCAGTTAAATTAGTGCCTCTATTTCTATATTGTATATAGAATGGTTCATATCTTAACGATGTTAAGATACGGGGAGTTGTCCAGCTTATGCTTAAAACCAGACACTGGATAACTCAAGGCACGTTTCTGTAATGGCAGTTTGTGGGTTGACCCTGGCTTTGACGAGGGTTGATTTTATACCATCTGGAAGATCAATAGTGATATTATTCCTGACTCGCCACAGTTTTAGTAAAATGGATTTTTTCAGAAAAAGTAGTGGTAGTATGGTAGAACTGGAAGTGATTCCAGAACCGCAAACGGTTACGGAAAATTTAATAGGATCTATATATTCAATCAGGTTTAACATTCCATTAGCCACTCCGCAGATATGGTGGGTAACCTCAGACACTCGAGAGGTACTCCGGTAGCCTCAAGGACGGTGACAGGGAGGTTCTTGTTTACCCAGACTTGGCACTACTGTTGTTCCAAACTATGAGACCCGGCAGGAGGATATGTATAGCGTCGTTCTAAACTAGCTTTAGAAGTGTACGTATATATTATTCTGCCAGAGGGCTGTCGTAGTCAGTGGGAGCAGCGGAAGCATAGTGGGCAAGTAGCTTATGTCTATTTATAGGCTTGAGCAGATATAACGGAGATAGATAGTCTAATTTTGATGTGAGTGTCATGGGTTTGACTTCATCAGAATAGGGGATGGATCTGTTAAGAAGGTAGTAGGGTGTGATGTCCTGGTATTTGGATGACATACACAGAGTAGGAAGTAAAATTCCTATACTACGATCGGTTGTACTTTGGTCGTCACACAGTTGTTTCTCCACAAAGGATATGGATATAATATCAGACATTCTGGTTACTAGATCTATGGTTTTAGATCTAGATTTGGGTAGTTTCCCAATATGGGTATTTTGACAGTATTCTAATGGTATTTAGAATAAAATGACTCCTGGCATGGTGGTGTACCTGCAGGTGATGGAGTCACCCTCTCTAAAGGTGTCTTACAGACTAAAGGGGAGAGCGATATGCATGATTGGCAGATCACTTGCTTAGGTAATTGAGTCGATCATGAGATGTCAAGTACCACACCAGATGTTGTTTTTGCACTACATGCGATAAGTTTATATTAATCCAATCCTGGAGAAACATAAGGAAGCAGTTTTAGAACATAAGTGCATGTTCTACGGATTTGATGACGGCAGCCTCCTTCGGGAGACGGTTATCATTCCAGGCTTCCAAGGTGATATGGATGACAGAGTGATTGTCAGAATTATAGTTTTCCCTCTGACGAGGGACAGTATTATGGACAGGTGGTCCAAGATAATACTGTGGGAGGCATGGTGCTTGATACTGATTAGGTTCAGTGATCACTACAGTCTAAGAAGTTTGGATTTGGAGTTAATTTATGAACTACGTCCCATCAGATATTCAGAAATATTCTAAGACAGGTATTACTCGATTCGGGAGATCGCTTTCTCCGCGAACTTGAGATTAAGAGAGACATAGAAAGAAACATCAGGGAGGATCCACTCACTGAGGCTGTTTCTCGAACACAAGAGTTTTACAAACTAACTTTGTGAAACTGATTAGTAGAGAAGTTGGACGTTCGGTATCACACGGGCTGTGAGTATGCGACATCGCAATAATTAGCCTTAAGTGCAAGAGGGAGATTGTTGGAGATAGTGCCCTAAAAGTCAATTATTGGATCGCAGGTACGTGATTGCAATGATTGAGGCATGACCTATACCGATATGACAGTCTTGCTCAAGATGATAGTATGCTATCTGGTTTGTCTTTATCATTGTATACATACTTTAGTTCACTATTGCATGATGATAGAGCCTATAGGATTCTTGCTTGACTACCAGCAGTATGATGGCGATCATATACGTGGGAGCTAGGGTCTGTAAGCACATCCTTAATGTGTCCCTAGTCATGGGAGTTTCGATACAGGGCATCGATACTCCAGAGTAGACTAGTGTATACAGTCGAGACCCCGACGAGGGGCGGTGGACGGTCTCACAAGCCACTGGTGTAAGTTGGATCACCTAAGATGTATACAGGTGCTCATTAGGTTATGAGTACACCGGACAGGACTCGCCGGGAACAAGCTAGTTGGTATTATACATATCGTCAGATAGCAATTCCCTGGTGACATGTGTACAGGTTAGTTCATCGACCTGAGGTCGTCATTTATCTCGTGTGAGTTCCCACTGTGCTTTGATTTCTACCCAACCACGGCTCAAAGGAGTCATGCAAACAGGTCTTTTTTGGGTACAGTCCCGAGCCACATGGAGGCAAGTGAGCGAATCGGCAGGGGATTCGTCTCTCCCGGTATTGGGGGTGAGATCGCGCTGTGTCTAGGAGAGCCATTACACAAAGCCCTCGGCCGAGGCAGGAGATTTACTGCTAGGTACTCCAGTAGTATCTCAGGGTGTCCTGGGCCACTCTCTGACACGACTTATACTGCTATTAGGGGTCTGACGTTACCAGCCCTTAGGCCGATATGCGATACTCATAGACGAACGGACCAGACTGTATGTATATTGTCACTGTTAGGCTCAGTAGGGTTTATGGATGAGTTCACTCGTCAGCTTCCCTTCCAATCAATACATAGGCAACTGTTACGTACAGCCAGTACCTCTGATGTGCTAGTGGTTATACCCAGTGCCAGTGTGTTGATGAGTCATTAGAGTCCCCCACAGACACTTTCCCAAGTTCGGGCGAAACGTTGTAGAGGCCATATGGTTTTATGGCAAGGTTCGGAAAATGCACGTGCGTTTTCGCACGTGTCATATTTCAGGCAGATAATACTGGTCGGCTTTGGTTTAAGCCGGATCCGAGTATTATGCTGTGTAGATATAATATCTTTGTCTCAGTTGCATTTGTATTCGGTCATAATACAAATGCGGGTATGTTTATACTGATACGGGATTATCCTGAAATTCGTTTCAGGATCACTTTTGGAAGTTGCCAGTTTCCAGTTTTCTATCACCCTTCTTTAACGTTCGATTAAAGACGGATTTATCTTTTCTTGAGATGAGTGTGGAAGCTTCTAGATGATGACTAGGATGGTGAGGTGTTATGTGACTCATTAGTGCATTTAATGATTCATTTAATGCAAGGGTGACTAGGTTTATGTTCATTGGTTTGTTTTTAATGTGTTCATACAAGGTGTATTATGAATCATCCTTTCTCATTTATTGTTGTGGTCACCCCCCTCTCCTACACTCACCTCCCTCATCCTATATAGTGGCCGGCCCCTCTCCTTGAAAAGAGAGGGTTGCTTGAGAGAAAAAAGATGATAGTTTTAGTGTATGGAAATTTGATAGATGCTCATTTCACATTTCCACCCGATCCAAAAGGCAACTTCATTAACCGTTCGTCCATAGCTTTAGACGTAACGAGACAAAGTGTTCTACTCATTCTCTACATCAATATTGGTCATCTCTTTTAGCAAACTTGATGATCGAGTTACCTCGGTTCAGAGGCGGGAGCCCGTTTAAAGATCCGTCGACGTGGTGCCACCTGGACGAGAAGACTAGAGATTCAAGAGATCGAAGCAGCTGCAACAAAGCGTGGGATGATGGTTGAAGACCGAAGGACTCGGATCGTTCGGTATAACATTTCTACCCACTTTGTAGTTTGTTAGTTTAGCTTTAATGGCAGATCCGGGTTATAGTACGCGATAGCACCAGTTGTAAAAAGTTTTTGTTCCGCATTTGACGTCTGTAAGACGGCCGGGGCGCTACCGTGGACTTACAGGACCTATACCGGTAGAACAGTTTTACTCGAGATGATAGTATGCTATCTGGTTTATCTTTATCATCGTATACATGCTTCAGGTGATATTACAGATCACTATTACATATTGATAAAGGCCAAAGGATTCTTGCTTGACTACCAGCAGTATGATAACAATCATATACGTGAGAGTTGGGTGGTCTATAAGCACATACTTAAAGTGTCCCTGGTCGTGGGAGTTTCGAGACTGGGCATTGATATTCCGAGAGTAGACTAGTGTATATGGATGGAGACCCTGACGAGGGGCAGTGGCCGGTCTCATAAGCCATTGGTGTCAGTTGGTTCGCCTAAGATGTATACAGGTGCTCATTGTGTTATGAGTACACCGGACGGACTTGCTAGGAACATGCTAGTTGGTATTATACCTATTGTCAGATAGCAGTTCACAGGTGACATGTGTACAGGTTAGTCTATCGACCTGAGATCGTCATTTGTCTCGTGTGAGTTCCCACTGTGCTTTGATTACTACCCTAACATGGCTTAAAGGAGTCGTGCAAACAGGTTTTAGTTGGGTACAGTCCCGAGCTATATGGAGGCAGTGAGCATATCGTCAGGGGATTCGTCTCTCCCGGTATTGGGGGTTGATGTCGCGGTGTGCACGGGTGGCCATCACCAGATAATCGAGAATTACTGATCTAGGATCGGTATTTTTTCAGGTGGTGATAGGCTTCATACCGACACTAAATGTCAAGTTATTAGGGGTCTGACTTTATCCACACCCCTAGACTCGATATGCGATACTCATAGACGAATGGACCGAACTGTACGGATATTGTCACTGTCAGGCTCAGTAGGGTTTCAGGATGAGTTTGCTTGTCGGCCTCCCTTTCGCTCAATACCTGGGCAACCGTTACGTACAGCTAGTGCCACTGACGTGCTTGTGGTTAAACCTACTGCCAGTGTATTGACGAGTCTTTAGAGTCCCACACAGAGGGTTTCCTTGGTTCAGGCGAAACTTTTTAGAGGCCGTATGGTTTTATGGCAGGGTTCGATCATATACGTGCACTTGTTCACGGATCATGATCGGATGGATAATACTAGTAGGCTTTGGTTTAAGCCGGATCCTAGTATTATATTATTGGATTACTTTCGTCTCGTTGTATTCGTATTCAATCGGAATACGGGTGCAGGTATGTATATACGGATGATGGATATTCTTGTAATCCGTTACAAGTTTACTTTGAAGTTGCCATTTATTTTTCTAGTATTAAACATTTAGGGTTTTTCTTTAAATGTTTAATATTTATGTGATGAAGAGTGTGAGTGCAAGTCTTGGCTTGGGAATTGATTGTGGCATGACACATGAGTGCAAGTCTTGGCCTTGTGCATTCATGGTGGAATGTGCACTTGGTGACTCATGGTATTGGGTTTGGTGTGAGATATTTTGTGCTAGGATTTTTCTTCATGTGATAAACACAATATCTCACAACAACTCAAAACAAGAAAAAAACATACACTTTTCTTGAGTTGTTTTCTTAAGCCAAAAACTTGAGCTCACTCTTTTCTTCACGAATGGCTTCTTCATCACCTCCATCCATACCCTCTCATGAGTTGAGAATCCATGGATGTTTTGAGACAAAGTATTCACACACTATCTCTACTTCATTTTGGGTATCTAGGCTAGCAAACTGGATGCCCAAGTTGCTTCGGATTTGAAGCGGGAGCCCGTATTACTAATCCTCGACGTGGATCGTCTTCGACGAGGGAGACCGGAGAACGAACTTGTTCGAGGCAGCCACGACGAGCTAAGGACAGAGATTAAAGCCCGAAGGACACGGATCGATCGGTATGATCTCTTAAACCTCTTTACAGTTAACTCGTATAGGGTTAATGGCACGATCCGTCGTTTAGGGTTCCATTAGCACCGGTTTTTTAAAGTTTTTGTTCCGCGTTTGGCCACGGATTGATGGCTGGGGCGGTGGCGTAGCCTTACATGGTATCAGAGCTACTAGGCATTCGATGTCGACCTATGGGGGATTCTCACTATGTGACAGTGTGGAGAAACATAGGCTCTTACCCCCACGGTGTCCCGAGACTGGAAGGTGTTCCAGCGGGTTGTAGTCCTCACGATGGGGTATACGTAAAGTAGCTGCTGAGGGACTTGTAGGTGCCACGGTGACCCTATTGGATGGGGTGGTTGCCTGACTTACATGGTATCAGAGCCAACCCATTAACCGCATACTAGGTGTTTAGACGATGTTAAACTATCGAAACCGAAACAACCCCGAAACAATACCCTCCATTCTCTGTCAATTTTTTACGAGTCTTCTAAAAATATTTTAGCAACTGCAGAAGACTGCTTAAGTGACCACTAGACTGCACCCCAAATACGAACCACTTCCACCTGTTTTTGGCCGAGCACATTGCATAAAAAACCAAGCTGGCCAGCCATTCTATTGCTTCTGGACTTCGTGTTTTGGGTATGTTCTGGTCTGTGGAATATTGGTTCAGTGGTATTGCTAGTTTAGCCCAGTTTGGATATGGTTTTATCTAGTTGTTTGGGGCTATTCGGGGTTATTTCGAAGTCAATATTTCTAACATTGTTTAAAGTTTTCAGTACATGCATTACTATCTGCAACCGTGAATATCATTAGAGCGGTACAACTTGTCTAATTGCTATAGTTCTTTTAGACGGGTTAGCGAACGTGTCATTCACGTTGATGTTCTGTGTTGTGCTGTGTTTGTTGCGGATTCGTCGTGGTAGATAGCTTGGTGGCAATGATAGTACAGTTTAGTTTTATTTGTACATTTGATATCGCGGGGTGAGCGTCCGACATGTGGACTGCCGTCACTGCCTGTTTGTATATTATTTGTTTAGGGCACGACCGGGTTGAGGTCGATATCATCGTTGTACATATTTCTTTTCTTTATGTAACATCCGAGCCCAATAATGCTATTTATATTACTAGTTGAGGATTATTTATTGCTCATTCCAATTTTCCTGATTTTCTGGTGTTTATTGCTAAATTTTACCCGGTTAAGTCATTTTGGCACATAACAAATTTTAACTCCGAAAATGAAATTTAAGATGTCCATGTTGGCCTACTCGTCGCCACTAGTCGCGTGGTAGCGTCCGCGTGTCGAGATTCCGTCCCGTTTGGTTAAACGGGCCAGTTTGGGCGGCTACGCGCGCGTGCAAGTGTCCGACTTGGGGGCATGCATTTTAATCACTAAACACCTCTTTTCAAAATTTGGAACCCGCTTAAAATCCTATAATTTGAATTTGGAACATTTGGGCGCAACCCGGGCGCGATTTGGAAATGTTTCATTTCGCGCCAAAAAGGGCCCGTTTCAATTTAATATATATAACTAAATATATCCACGAATATATTTCCTCAACAGTTTAATCCTTCAGAATCTTAATCTCAATCAAATCTCGTGGCCAATCATGAGCTCTTATTGAGCTCGTGGGCCCCCTCCTTTCCATCTCTTTCTCTCTGCCTCTCTCCTCTTTCTCTCTCTCTCTATCTCAACAACTCTCTCTCTCTCTCAACAACTCTCTCTCTCTCTTTCCATATATTTTTAACCCACGCATGCAGCCGCCTCCCTCACCATCCTCCTCCATCGCGACCACGAACCCTAACCCTAACCCTAGTCTCGCGGTCTCACCGCCGGCCTCCTCGCGACCTCGCCGTCGCCGCCCTCACCACCACGACCTCCACCGCACCCACCTACCCTCTTCCTCCCGTTCTCCCGCTCCTCCCCGCACCTGCACGCAACCCCGGCCTCGCCTCCAACCTCGCAGGCCTCGCCGTCGACGTCGCCTCCCACCGTAGACGCCTCCCACGACTCCCTCTCACCCTCCTCGTCGAGACCTCGTCGTCGTTTCCTTCCTCCCCTCGCCGGAACAGTAAACCCGAGCCCTAACCCGAAGAAACGTGCCGGCGACCTCGTCGACGCCACCTCCGACCACCTCTCTCTCTCCCACGACCACCAGAGCCGACCACACCCTCCTCCACTCGTCGCACCCCTCTCCAGCAAGCCCAGCGGCTGTTCCAGCCTTCGCAGCCACTGTCGCGGCCTCGCCGGCGTTCCAGTGCCGTCGAACCCGCCGTGGTCACCCCCCTGGTGTCTCCCTGTAAGTTTCCTTCTCCTTCCTTTTGGTACAACCCCCGCTGGTAGTTATTTTGCGAGTATCGTATCTTGTTGCTAACTTGTTACCGATGACATTTTGCCGGATCCGACCGTGCCGTCTGACGAACCCGACGCTCCAGCGAAGCCCCCTGGTCCGTGTGATCCCGTTGACCTCTGTTGGGACTCGATCCGTGGCCCGTGCTTCCGTATCGTGGTTTCTACCGATATCGCATCCGTGTTTCGGTTTGCGGAACCGCCGAGGCAAGTATCCGAATACTTGCTTTAACATGCTACAAACTTAATAAACATGTTATCTGTTACAATCACACGATTTGGTGACAATTACAAGTATCCGTAACTTTAAATCAATGAAATCATTGCTCGTATTAACCGGTCTGCTATTAATTCATACTTAACAAATCAAACCAAGTAGATCATCCCCACTTCATTGGTTAAAATCACTCTTGAGACAATTATTATGCTTAGTTCAAATTCATGTAACTCCATTGCGTATATTATCGATATTGTTTCGTCTTGTGGCTTTTGCACCTCAAAGGTGCGTGAACCGGATTAATATGAAAATACAAACATCACTGTGTTCACATAGAATAATATTTGCTATTTACTGTTTCCTGCTACTGTTCATTATTTGTTACTATACCTGTTATCATCATATACCTGATTGCATTACATATTGACCGATCTTGATACACCTGACACATGTACTGATACACCGGACACAACACCCTGTACATATCGACTCTACCTGTTGAAAGTAACCTGACTTGTTCCTGATCTCGTGCCTAATGCCGACAGATCTAACCATTCCTGCTGTCGATCCAGACAGACCTACCTTTACTTGACTTGTGTTGGCATTAGTCCTTGACTACTGAATACCTGACTGACATACATAGTTTGGGGGTATGGGGAAATCAAAGGTGAAACCGACTTGTAACTCAACAGTTCGATACATTGTTCTGATCAGTCTTACGGGCTTGGCCAGCTCCGGAGTGTTGATGCTGACATCACTCATCTATCCTACTACCATTTTACTGCTTAGCGGCACGTCTCGGATTCAGCCCCGAGGATCATGACCGTGGTCCCGGGCACGCACGGGATACTATTGAGTTACATCGACGATTCATCAATTGGTTTCAAAGACTGTAGAGTAGAAAACCTGATAGGACAGTTTAGTCACCATTGCACATTACCCTGCTTGTTACCTCTTATTACTGCTTTATTCATGTTCATGCTTGCATTGTTTATTACCATGTTTATACTGTATACTTGATATCATGACGCGCTGACGTCTGGGTTTTGCATGGCCCAGATTCCGTACCTTTGTCGTCGACCGAGCAGGAGTACTTCAGCCGGCAGGCTGAACTGTGAGTTCTTTAGAGTTTAGTTCATTTATGTCATTTCATTTCCAGATGTGAGCCCGCATTATGGGACATACTGTTTATTCATTGTATTGGATCATTAGCTTCCGCACTTATTGTTTATTGATTCTTGTTATTATGGATTTGGACATGAATTAGATTAGCTTATTATCTTATTCTTGATATCTTTACAACCGTAATGTGACTGTGGATGGATACTTCCTACCCACAGGTAGCATGGTTGGCTATGTCACGTGCCCAAATCTTGCGTACTCTGGGAAGCGGGGCGTGACATGGTTTTATGGTATCAGAGCCATAGGTTTATTGGGTTGATTCTTTGTAGTTGGGTATTGCACCCGATACACGAATCATAATACCCGTGATTAGGAAACATGTCCTGCCACCTTGACCGTTTTACCGTCCTTGAATCATTCTTCCGAATCATGTCGACATGCAAACTTACTTTGCATTGTCAATTCGAAAACCTAATTTCTTGTTATCTCTAGGACTTAGGCGACTTGGGTAGAGTTAAGTAATTGCGGCTATGATACCGCGGCATAGCTACAATGCAGTACTCTATTTAAGTATCTTGGAGTTCTAGCCTTGATTTATATATATTGAATCTATCATCATGCTAATGTTGTTTGTTTTGATTTCAGGACCATGGCAGATAAGAATTTCAAGACGTATCATAGGCGTGTGGATGAAGCCGCCATGTTAGGAGTGATACGAGGGATGTTGGAAAATCAGAAGAGGCAAACTGAGCTGATCCAAAAGCAAGCAGATTCATTTCAGGAGGGTTTGCAGGCTATTCAGCAATCTGTAAACACCGCTGTAGCGAAGCCAGTTGACCGGGTAGGGACCGTGGCAGATTTCAGACGGTTGGGTCCTACTACTTTCACTGGCTTGGAGGAGCCGTTGCCAGCCGAGCAGTGGCTTGTGGACACAGAGAATTTATTGATTGCGGCGCAGATCCCAGAAGACAAGAGAGTTGATATGGTGCGCATTCAGCTGGTGGATTACGCCCGAGAGTGGTGGCTTGTGGAGGAGACCCGCCTGTCCAAGCCAATCAGTTGGGCGGATTTCTCCAAAAGTTTCTTGGAAAAGTTCTTCCCGCGGACTGCACGGGAGGAAATGGAGGAGAGATTTATTGGGCTGAAACAAAATGGAGCAGCTGTGGATGTGCATGCAGCGGAGTGGACGAGACTTAGCCGTTTCGCTGGACCCTTAGTCGCCAAGGAGGCAGACAGGGCGCGAAGGTTCTTGCGCAGTTTGGATGTGGACATCCAGAGGCAGATTGTCTCCCTGGGTTTGACCACTTTCTCGCAGGTTCTTACGGCAGCCAGAGAGCAGCAGAGTTTATCAGGATCGAAAGGGAACCTTCACCAGACAGCAGCTGCGGCCAGGAAGCCTGCATTTGTACCTAACCGAGATCATGGGCGCAGAGGTATTCCAGTGGACCGTCGAGGTGTAGCGCCAATGAAGAAGCCTGTGATCGTTGATCGAAGGAAGAGCGTGATTTGTGATTACTGCCGATTACCTGGGCACGTGCAGAAGGATTGTCGAAGGAGACTAGGACTTTGTCTGGTTTGTGGGGCAGCCGATCATGCAGTTGGTACTTGTCCGTCGAAGCTTCGCACGAGAGATGATATACGGAAGCCTCCGCAGAGACCGTTCCAAGGGCAGAAGCAGCTGACACAAGGACCCAACCAGGGTCGAGCTTTCACTTTGACAGCTGAGGAAGCCAAGGCATCAGGAGAAGTGGTTTCAGGTACTGTACTCGTTCGTGGTTTTCCTGCTTTGGCATTATTTGATTCCGGAGCATCCCACTGTTTTATGTCATCAAATTTTATAACTACACACTCGATCGCCTGCACGGCCCTGTCTAGTTTTTGGGACATACACACTGGGAATGGGAAAATCATAGCTAGTAAGGAATGTAGAGATTGTACTGTTGTTGTTTGTGGAAGGGAGCTTTTTGCGGATTTCTTGGTGATTGATACGGGCAGTTATGAAGTAGTCTTGGGAATAGATTTTCTTGGCACTTTCCACGCACACATTGATTGTAGGGCAAGGAAAGTAATTTTCCAGATTCCCGGACACCCTGAGTTTACTTTCATCGGAGGAAGCAATTCTGTCGGGCCAGTCGAGTTTAGGGCTAGGCCGACGATCAGTGTTCTTGCGGCTATGGTAGTGGAGAGTGATGAAGAGCCGGCAGTTGTTCGCGACTTTATGGATGTGTTTGAAGATATTTCGGGCTTACCGCCGAAGCGAGATGTGGAGTTTGCGATTGACCTCATTCCTGGTGCAGCGCCAGTATCAAAATCTTATTATCCGATGGCACCGATGGAATTGGAAGAAGTTAAGAAGCAAGTGGGTGAATTACTCGAGAAGGGATGGATTCGAAGCAGCAACTCACCTTGGGGAGCTCCAGTTCTTTTAGTAAAGAAGAAGGATGGCACGAGAAGAATGTGCATCGATTACCGAGAATTAAACCGGGTGACTATTAAGAACAAGTACCCGATCCCTCGCATTGGAGAACTTTTTGAGCAGCTTAGTGGCGCGAGGGTATTCTCAAAACTGGACTTGCGATCAGGATATCATCAGGTCCGAGTGAAGGCAGAAGACATTTGCAAGACGGCGTTTCGGACTCGGTATGGGCATTTCGAGTATTTAGTGATGCCCTTCGGAGTGACTAATGCGCCGGCAATATTTATGGACTTGATGAACAGGATCTTTTCACCATTCTTGGATCAGTTTATTGTGGTATTCATTGACGATATTCTGGTGTACTCAAAGAGTCCGGAGGAGCATGCTGAGCACTTAAGGATCGCACTGCAAACGCTGAGACAGGAGAAATTATTCGCGAAGATGAGTAAGTGCGAATTCTGGTTGGAAGAAGTGAAGTTTCTGGGGCATGTCGTGTCGGGCGATGGAATCGCCGTTGATCCCGAGAAGATTGCAGCAGTTCGAGATTGGCCTGTTCCGAAGAATGTTGCAGAGATAAGAAGTTTTCTTGGACTCGCCGGCTACTACAGAAGATTTGTGGAGAACTTCGCTCGTTTAGCTGAGCCGTTAACCAAGCTTACGCGTAAGGAGGTACCGTTTGGTTGGACAGATGGATGTGCATTGGCCTTCGAGACGTTGAAGCAGAAGTTGATAACCGCCCCTATCCTAACCGTACCGGATGATTCAGGAGGACTGGTGATTCACAGCGACGCATCTGGAAAAGGATTGGGATGTGTTTTGATGCAGAATGGGAAAGTCGTCGCTTACGCATCAAGACAGCTGAAGACTCATGAGCAGAACTATCCGACTCATGACTTAGAGCTTGCAGCCGTGATCTTCGCCCTAAAGATTTGGAGACACTACCTTTTGGGCGAGAGAGTTGAAGTCTTTACGGATCACAAGAGTTTGAAGTATGTGTTCACTCAGAAGGAGTTGAACATGAGGCAACGCAGATGGTTGGAGCTGATGGCCGACTACGACCTTGATCTTAAGTACCACCCGGGAAAAGTTAATGTCGTGCCAGATGCACTAAGTCGGTTACCAGCAATTCAGTTATTGACGGCACACAGAGAGATCATTGAGGAGTTTCGGAGATTTGACTTGGAGGTTGTGCTACCACGTGCTACAGGACAGTTGATGCAGTTGCAAGTACGATCGTCCTTAGTTGAAAAGATTAAAGTGGCGCAATCGCAGGATCCTAGACTGCAAAAGTTTCGAGAGCAGGTTGGAGCCGGACTACGAACCGATTTACTGATCCATGAAGACGGTTCGTTGAGATATGGTAGCCGTGTGTGTGTGCCAAAAGGAGATGTGCGTGAAGAGCTTATGAAGGAGGCACACAGTTCAGCTTACTCTGTACATCCAGGAGGGACAAAGATGTACCGAGATATTCGACAGCATTTCTGGTGGGAAGGTATGAAACGGGAAATCGCTCGCTTCGTGGCTAAGTGCTTGGTGTGTCAGCAAGTCAAGGCTGAACACCAAAGGGTTGCTGGTTTGTTGCAACCACTTCCGATTCCTCAATGGAAGTGGGAACATATAACCATGGATTTCGTGACGGCTTTACCGCGGAGTCCAAAGGGCAACAATGCTGTATGGGTGATTGTCGATCGGTTGACCAAGGCAGCTCACTTTATTCCTTTTCGGGTTGGTCAATCTACGGAGACTTTGGCAGAGCGGTACATGCAGGAGATTGTCAGATTGCATGGAGTGCCGGTAAGCATCGTGTCCGATCGGGACACTCGGTTCTTGTCACACTTTTGGAGGAGTTTACAAGAAAGTTTGGGGACTCGATTGAAGTTTAGCACAGCTTATCATCCTCAGACTGACGGACAATCAGAGAGAACGATCCAGACCCTTGAAGATATGTTGAGGGCTTGCATGTTAGACTTCAAAGGTTCTTGGGAGGATCATCTACACCTGGTGGAGTTTTCGTACAACAATAGCTTCCAAGCGACAATTCAGATGGCTCCGTTTGAAGCGTTGTATGGTCGTAAGTGCCGTTCACCTGTTTGTTGGGATGATGTTGGTGAACGAAGGTTACTAGGACCAGATTTGGTGGTGCAGACAGTCGAGAAGGTGAATACAATCAGGAAGCATATGAAGGCAGCTCAAGACAGACAGAAGAGTTGGGCCGACACGTCAAGAAGACCTCTAGAGTTCGCCGTGGGCGATTTGGTATTCCTGAAGATATCACCGACTAGAGGGGTGATTCCCTTTGGAAGTCGGGGAAAGCTTAGTCCCCGATTCGTTGGACCCTTCGAGATATTGGAGCGTGTCGGAGAGGTATCGTACCGGTTGGCGTTACCATCGTCATTAGCAGGAGTTCACGATGTGTTTCATGTGTCTCAACTACGGAGGTATGTTCGTGACGAGACTCATGTCTTGGATCATTCGGAGATGACCGTTCGGGAGGACCTGACTTTTGAGGAGCGACCAGTCGAGATCAAGGATCGGAGAGAAAAGGTTCTTAAGAACAAGGTTATCCCTCTTGTGCTAGTTTCTTGGGGTAACCGATCGCATGGAGAATCTACTTGGGAGCGAGAAGACGAGATCCGGCAGAAATTCCCTCATCTTTTCCAGTAGTTAGTTATCTTGTATTCTTGGAATTTCGAGGACGAAATTCTTTTGTAGTTGGGTATGATGTAACACCCGAGCCCAATAATGCTATGTATATTACTAGTTGAGGGTTATTTATTGCTCATTCCAATTTTCCTGATTTTCTGGTGTTTATTGCTAAATTTTACCCGGTTAAGTCATTTTGGCACATAACAAATTTTAACTCCGAAAATGAAATTTAAGATGTCCATGTTGGCCTACTCGTCACCACTAGTCGCGTGGTAGCGTCCGCGTGTCGAGATTCCGTCCCGTTTGGTTAAACGGGCCAGTTTGGGCGGCTACGCGCGCGTGCAAGTGTCCGACTTGGGGGCATGCATTTTAATCACTAAACACCTCTTTTCAAAATTTGGAACCCGCTTAAAATCCTATAATTTGAATTTGGAACATTTGGGCGCAACCCGGACGCGATTTGGAAATGTTTCATTTCGCGCCAAAAAGGGCCCGTTTCAATTTAATATATATAACTAAATATATCCACGAATATATTTCCTCATCAGTTTAATCCTTCAGAATCTTAATCTCAATCAAATCTCGTGGCCAATCACGAGCTCTTATTGAGCTCGTGGGCCCCCTCCTTTCCATCTCTTTCTCTCTGCCTCTCTCCTCTTTCTCTCTCTCTCTATCTCAACAACTCTCTCTCTCTCTCAACAATCTCTCAACAACTCTCTCTCTCTCTTTCCATATATTTTTAACCCACGCATACAGCCGCCTCCCTCACCATCCTCCTCCATCGCGACCACGAACCCTAACCCTAACCCTAGTCTCGCGGTCTCACCGCCGGCCTCCTCGCGACCTCGCCGTCGCCGCCCTCACCACCACGACCTCCACCGCACCCACCTACCCTCTTCCTCCCGTTCTCCCGCTCCTCCCCGCACCTGCACGCAACCCCGGCCTCGCCTCCAACCTCGCAGGCCTCGCCGTCGACGTCGCCTCCCACCGTAGACGCCTCCCACGACTCCCTCTCACCCTCCTCGTCGAGACCTCGTCGTCGTTTCCTTCCTCCCCTCGCCGGAACAGTAAACCCGAGCCCTAACCCGAAGAAACGTGCCGGCGACCTCGTCGACGCCACCTCCGACCACCTCTTTCTCTCCCACGACCACCAGAGCCGACCACACCCTCCTCCACTCGTCGCACCCCTCTCCAGCAAGCCCAGCGGCTGTTCCAGCCTTCGCAGCCACTGTCGCGGCCTCGCCGGCGTTCCAGTGCCGTCGAACCCGCCGTGGTCACCCCCCTGGTGTCTCCCTGTAAGTTTCCTTCTCCTTCCTTTTGGTACAACCCCCGCTGGTAGTTATTTTGCGAGTATCGTATCTTGTTGCTAACTTGTTACCGATGACATTTTGCCGGATCCGACCGTGCCGTCTGACGAACCCGACGCTCCAGCGAAGCCCCCTGGTCCGTGTGATCCCGTTGACCTCTGTTGGGACTCGATCCGTGGCCCGTGCTTCCGTATCGTGGTTTCTACCGATATCGCATCCGTGTTTCGGTTTGCGGAACCGCCGAGGCAAGTATCCGAATACTTGCTTTAACATGCTACAAACTTAATAAACATGTTATCTGTTACAATCACACGATTTGGTGACAATTACAAGTATCCGTAACTTTAAATCAATGAAATCATTGCTCGTATTAACCGGTCTGCTATTAATTCATACTTAACAAATCAAACCAAGTAGATCATCCCCACTTCATTGGTTAAAATCACTCTTGAGACAATTATTATGCTTAGTTCAAATTCATGTAACTCCATTGCGTATATTATCGATATTGTTTCGTCTTGTGGCTTTTGCACCTCAAAGGTGCGTGAACCGGATTAATATGAAAATACAAACATCACTGTGTTCACATAGAATAATATTTGCTATTTACTGTTTCCTGCTACTGTTCATTATTTGTTACTATACCTGTTATCATCATATACCTGATTGCATTACATATTGACCGATCTTGATACACCTGACACATGTACTGATACACCGGACACAACACCCTGTACATATCGACTCTACCTGTTGAAAGTAACCTGACTTGTTCCTGATCTCGTGCCTAATGCCGACAGATCTAACCATTCCTGCTGTCGATCCAGACAGACCTACCTTTACTTGACTTGTGTTGGCATTAGTCCTTGACTACTGAATACCTGACTGACATACATAGTTTGGGGGTATGGGGAAATCAAAGGTGAAACCGACTTGTAACTCAACAGTTCGATACATTGTTCTGATCAGTCTTACGGGCTTGGCCAGCTCCGGAGTGTTGATGCTGACATCACTCATCTATCCTACTACCATTTTACTGCTTAGCGGCACGTCTCGGATTCAGCCCCGAGGATCATGACCGTGGTCCCGGGCACGCACGGGATACTATTGAGTTACATCGACGATTCATCAATTGGTTTCAAAGACTGTAGAGTAGAAAACCTGATAGGACAGTTTAGTCACCATTGCACATTACCCTGCTTGTTACCTCTTATTACTGCTTTATTCATGTTCATGCTTGCATTGTTTATTACCATGTTTATACTGTATACTTGATATCATGACGCGCTGACGTCTGGGTTTTGCATGGCCCAGATTCCGTACCTTTGTCGTCGACCGAGCAGGAGTACTTCAGCCGGCAGGCTGAACTGTGAGTTCTTTAGAGTTTAGTTCATTTATGTCATTTCATTTCCAGATGTGAGCCCGCATTATGGGACATACTGTTTATTCATTGTATTGGATCATTAGCTTCCGCACTTATTGTTTATTGATTCTTGTTATTATGGATTTGGACATGAATTAGATTAGCTTATTATCTTATTCTTGATATCTTTACAACCGTAATGTGACTGTGGATGGATACTTCCTACCCACAGGTAGCATGGTTGGCTATGTCACGTGCCCAAATCTTGCGTACTCTGGGAAGCTGGGCGTGACACTTTACTAGGATTACCCCGCGATGGAGTGCACGGATAGCCGGGTTCTGGAGGGCAACGAGTCCGCATTTCATGGCGTTGAGAAGGAGGGGGCCTCACTTTAGAACTGACTGGCTATTCGCCGCACTTGTAGGGGGTACAGGTTGACCCAAGGTGGCGTGCTCAAGTTATCGGATTCCGTGTAGTGCCGGGTGGCCCATTCACTTTGATGAAGGGGCTGCCTCGCTTCTGGTTTTGGCGAGTAACTTGCCGCGGTCGTAGGGGTCTAGGTTTTCATTGCACAGGCTATCCACACGACCAGGGCAACGTCGGGTTTCACTTGCGGCTAATAGGAAACCCGGGGATCCCAATTTATCTGTATTATAATGTGATGCCTATTGCTTATCTGTGATATTGCATTTATCATACCTGGAGCGATTATTATATATTTTTATACATACTAGTAGATGTTGTATATGTTTTACACCTGCGCTAGTCCATTCCCCGCTCTGTCGTTAGTTAAATAACCTAACGGGTGATGACGGGACCCAGTGGCAAATGCTGATGGCATATACGTACATCATATTTTCGTTCTTTTGTGGTGTGATTAATTGATGGGACTGCGTTGATTCAGATCAATGCAAGGAAAACAGACCTATTCGATATTGTTGGAACAAATTTTCAAAAGCTGTTATTACAAGGGCGTTTTCTTTTGTTTTGCACAGCGGTATTTGATTATGAATATCCAGCACCTCATTCTACGAGGCAAGAGCCGAGATCCCCTCACCGGGAGTGACCTCTTAGGTAGAAGTCTGCGTCAGGGTAATAACTTCACTATAGTCGATTACTTTTTGCTTTGCATCGAGATATTCAGTAAGAATGTCCTGCACCTTATTCCACGAGGAAAAAGTCGAGATCCCTTCATCGGGAATGACCTCTTTAGCAAATGTTTTCGCCACTATATATTTGTAAAAAGCTATCCGGTTCCTTCAACGATATCAAATTCATTACGTTAAAGGTTTTTCGCCAAAATTCATTCGTAACCCTCCGTCATTTCAGACGGGTAGCACTTAGTATTCATGCTATGTTTGTTGGCCTTCGTCATGGCATAGGTTATGGTAGCTGCTTGTTACTTTTCTGTTGCATAGATAGATGCATTGGTTTGGGACAGTCGTACTACTATTTTGTCCTTCATCAAAGGTATGTATGGGTGGGTTCAAATTAATCTGGACAATGACGGGTAGAACTTGACATGTGACTTATGATATGTTGGTCTTCGTCAAGGTCATAAGAGCATGAAGTAGAAATCACATCGGGAGTTTCAAACATACAGGAAACCTGCCAGGCATGCGCATACCCTCTGGAGTGTGATAACTTGAGTGGATTCCATCAAGTTATTATGCGATGATAGTTTGATCCCGATCCCACTGATGAGTTGGTTTACTCCTCGGGTGATTTTAGATGATCCCGACTAATTCTTTTTTCAGGTTTGGAGGAGAATTTGAGGATACAGTGGGAGACATCCAGATTAGATAAAGTGATTGGCCATTCTAATCTAGGTTAGAGTGCACGCTGAGTATTTCTTTTCTCTCTTTCTCTCTCTTTGGCAGTGACCATGTCCCGACCTTAGACTATAACTCAGTAACCAAGTTAACCAAACCTTTTTAAAACACACTGACTTTTGAAATGTCAAAGTTGCATATATCATTGCCACTCTTACTTTTACCCTTTACTTTTCTCCGGAACATTCCGTATCACTACGATGATCCACATTTATTGGATATGACCGTCATATAGTTACAAACGAACTCGAAGAAACTTGTTTCAGATTCGAGAATGGTTTCCGGTTCTGGAGAAATTGAATAGGACTATTCAGTTGTCTTTTCCTTTTACCTTCTCTCAAGTAGTGAGTGAAGGACTACCTTAGCACCTTGATGAGATTATAGAAGCATCTACCATGCCAAATTAAAAAATTTCTTGGTGCTAAGCTAGATTAACAAGATCTTTAACTAGATTATTAAGGTTTTCTTTAGATGATATGTTAACTAGAAAAGTGTAGGAAGATTATACCTTGGTAGAATCAAGTCATTCACTTCACTTGCTCCTTGTAGTAGTCCCGCGACTCCATTAGGCATCTCTTGAGGCTTTGAACGGGCTTCCACCGGTGATCTTCGCGTCGAAGACGATCCACCACGAAGCTCCTACTAGTTCAAGCTACCACTACACTAAACTCCTTTAGTGTAAGAACACACTAGTGTAGAGTGCAAATCTACACTAGGATGATGAAGTAGGGGATGTTAGAAGCTCACAAATGCAATCAAAAATCCATGGTTCACATCACATGTGAGGGTATGGATTTTTGAAGGCATGAAGAGTAGAAGAAGATGAGATAGAGAGCATGAGAGCAAGAGGGAAGAATAATGGCTAAGTCTTTGCAAATGAGCAAGAGTCAAGAACAATGCTTGACCCATCACTCATTCAAGCATGAAATTATGCAATATAAAATTGCAACCATGCTTGAATAGTGAGTCAAGAATGAATAAACAAGAATTAAACCCATGCTTGCAACCATGCTTCTACTTTCCGCCTCATTTCTATTTTCACAAAATAGAAATTTAAATGCCATGCTTCATTATAATATATATATATATATTAATATATATTTAATGAAGAATAATTAGTGAGCTAATGATATTAGTTAATATATAATTATATCACATATAATTTATATCACATTATTAAATCAACACTTGATCTAATAATCTGGTTATATCATATATGACCGACCAATATCATTTATCTGTACATCACATTATCGAATCAACACTTGATTCGAAAATCTGGTTATATCACATATAACTGCACCGATGACAGATGACTGCCAGATTACAATACGGTATCACATACTCGTATTTAATCAGGCCCACACATATCACATAGGTGTCCTATTTCGTTTCACTTGAGCCAGGAAACTTCTGTGTGGGACTCTAAAGACTCGTCAATACGCCAGCAGTAGGTGATGATCATATCAGTCACCTACAAGCCGTCAGCGGTACTAGCTGGACGTAACGGCTATCCAGGTATTGAGCGATATGAAGATCAACAAGCAAGCCTGTCCATAGTCTCCATGGAGCCTATCAGTAACGCTCCCATACAGTTCGGTCTCTTCGTCTGATATGTCGCATATCATTTCTAGGGGTGGAAATCATCAGACCCCAGTAACGTGATAAGTCATGTCGATGTCTGGCCTATAACGGTTCGTAAAACTACTGATAACACTTATCAGCATATCTCGGCAACAACCCTGGCCAGGGACTTCCAGTTATAGCCAAACGAACATAGCGCAACATCAACCCCCAATACCGAGAGAGACGAAACCCCTGCTATCGCTCATTGCCTCCATACGACTCAGGACTGTACCCAAAATCCACCTGTTTGCACTCTCCTTTGAGCATGGTAGGGAAGAAATCAAAGCACAGTGGGAGCCGAACAAGAATCTATGATGATCTCGGGTCTACAAACTAACCTGTACTAGTGTCACCAGAGGAATGCTATCTGACGATAGGTATACTACCACATAGGAGTCCTCGGTGAGTCCTGTTCAGTGTACCCAGTCTCCACTGAGCACCCGTATACCATCTTTGAGGTCAAACACCAATGGATGTGGGATCATCCATCGCCCATCATATGGGTCAAGAAGCGTATACGCTAGTCTACTATGAAATATTGATGCCCTGTCTTGATATTCCCTCCGCTAGGAACAATTAAAGAATGTACTTATGAACTACCCTGGTCCCACTAGTATGATCTCCATCATAGTCCTGGTAGTCAAGTACATATCCTAAGGGCTTTATCAACACATGAGAGCAAGACAGTATAAATACTAGTCTGCATGTTAAGATAAAGGTAACCAGATAACATACTATCATGTCGAGCAAGAAATTCCTCTCTATATATGTCCAAGCATCCACTATAATATACATCATATGTACAATAATGGCCTCTAGGGCATATATATAACTAACAATCTCCCACTTGCACTAAGGCCATTTGTTGTGGTATATCATACCCAACTTTCCAAAAGTCTCTCGAATAGAATCTGGGGAATTGCCTCGGTGAGTGGATCCGCTGTGTTATCCTCTGTGTCAACTCTCCTGACCTCGATCTCCCGGAGATCACCTATCTCCCTGATCAGGTGATACTGTCCAAGAATATGTCTGGATCGCTTACGGGACCAGGGTTCCTAGGCCAAAGCCACAGCTCCATTGTTATCCCAATATACAGGTAATGGATGTCCAATGGTAGGAACCAGGTTCATCATATGAATCTTATTCATCCAGACAACCTCTTTGGTAGCATCGTTGGTAGCGATATAATTGGCCTTTATCGTCTAGTATGTCATGGTATCTAGCTTGGAACTCTTCCAACATACCGTCCCTCCACTGAGGGTAAAGACAATTCCTGTGACTGACTTTCAGTCTACCTTATCACTCTGGAAGCTCGAACCAAGAACATTCTTTTAGTACTTCCCATGTACTTAAGAATGTCCTCAACAGCTGTCCAGTGATTCTGCCAAGATCCGATTAATTCCTGATCACTACTTCTAGTGAGTCAGCTACATTTAGTCTGGTACATAACATCGCATACATGATAGAGCCTATCGTCGAAGCATAGGGTATCCCTTGCACGCGAGCTCTCTTCAAATCAGTCTCGGGAGAATCTTTTTGGAGAGAGTAATTCCTGAGTGAGTGGGAGAACCACCAAGCTTAGAATCCTACATACTAAACCCCTTTAGTATGGTGTTAATGTACCTGAATTTGGGACATTCCCAACATCCACTTAGATCTATCATCATAAGTCATAATCCACAAGATGTAGTAGGTATCATCCAGATCTTCTATGGAGAATCATCATAATAAGAGGATCTTGACCAAGTGTAGCATAGGAAACCATTTCCTATCAAGAGTATGTCATCTACGTACAATACATGGAAGACCGCCTTACTCTCTACAACCTTCTTATGTATACAAGGCTCATCTACCATTTTGATGAAGACAAACTCTTTGACTGTCACATCAAAACAGATGTTCCATCTCCGCGATGCCTGCTTTAACCCGTAAGTGGATTTAAGCAGCTTGCGTATGTTTCCGCTGCTCCCACTGTCTACGAAACCTTCTGGCCATGTCATGAACGCATTCTCTTCTAAATCATCATTTAGAAAAGCAGTTTTGACACCCAACTACCAGATATCGTAGTTATGGTATGCAGTAATGGCAAGTAGGATCTGTAGGGTTAGCTTAGCACCTTAGCATGGTTTTGGCAAGCATCAAACATGCTATATTAAATTTTTTGGGGTGCTAAACAAACCACCCAAGTAATCGAACTAGAGAATTAGGGTTAATTTTGCATGTAAACAACTTTACATCTAAGATAGAGGGATTACAACTTTTGTAGTCCATTCCTTCGCTTCATAAGCTCCGAGTAGTAGCCCCTTCTCCGCGATCCATGAACTCCCGGACTCTAGAGAGGCTCCACAAGTCGAATGATCCATGCTTGCTTGAAGTCTTCCTTTTCGAAAATGATCTATCTTGAAGAATCTCAAACCCAAGCTCTCACTTCTCTAATTAAGTATTAGTGAAGTGAACACCCTAATCTAAGTGGCTAGAATAGATGAGGATGATGAAGTAGGAATTTTGCTCTCTTTTGTTTTCAATTTCTCACTTTAAATCATCACAATATAAAAAGCTAGAAAGCTTTTTCAAAAGGAGGAAGAAGAAGAAGAAAGCTTTTGTGATGAATAATGAATTGTTAAAGCTTTTGTGATGAATAATGAATTGTTGTGAGGTTAGAATTGCAACCATGAGTTAAAGATAACATCCTTAACCCTTGTAGAGACTTAACCATTTGCTATGGTTAGAGTTAGGTCAACTAATATCTTAAGGAATACAAAAATGGTGGACAAAGTCAAAGAAGCCTACAAGCTTCCATCAAAATATCAACCATGGATAATTCCACCATTATTTGTATTTTCTTAATAATAATTATAAACCCTAGCATGATTCAAGTCTCATAAACCCTAGTTGCAATTTTAACCTAGCACGTTACAATATTATATATCACATATATAATATATAATGTAACAAAAGAAAATAATACAATTAACATATATCGCATATACATCAATGTATTATTCAAGTGAGAAAAAGAATCAATAAAGCGAGCTTATATTTGTTAATATAAGGTAATATATCTCATATATAATTATACATTAAATTATCGAATCAACACTTGATCCGATAACCCGGCTATATTACATATAACCGGCTAATATAACAAGTACCATTTCATCGAATCAATACATGATCCGATGACCCGGCTATATCACATATACCCGGCCGATATCACATATCGCGAGAATAGAATACGGTATCTCATATCGTATTAGTCTCGGTCCCGCACATATCACATATGTGCCCCTACTCCGTTTTGCCTGAGCCAGGAAACCTCTGTGTAGGACTCTAAAGAATCGTCAATACGCCGGCAGTAGGTGATGATCATATCAAACACCCACAAGCTGCAAGCAGTCAGATAAACGTAACAGCCACCCGTCTATTGAATGATCAGAAGATCAACAAGCAAGACTGTACATTCTCTTGTGAATCCAATCAGTAACACTACCATGCAGTCCGGTCTCTTCGTCTGATATGTCGCATATCCAGTCTAGAGGTAGTAAAACGTCAGACCCCAGTAACCGATAAGTCGTGTCGATGTAAGGCTCATAACGGGTCGAGAAACTACTGATAACTCTTACCAGTAAATATCCATATCATCCCTGGCTAGGGACTTCTAATTATAGCCAATTGAAAACAGCGCAATATCAACTCCCAATACCGGGAGAGACGAAACCCCTCCTATCGCTCATTGCCTCCATGTGATTCGGGACTTTACGTAAAAGCCACCGTTTTGCACGCCCTCTTGGACGTGATAAGGTGGAAATCAAAGCACAGTTGGAATCACACAAGACTCTATGACGATCTCGGGTCTACAGACTAACCTGTACCAGTGTCACCGGAGAACTGCTATCTGACGATAGGTATAATACCATCCAGGAGTTCTCGACGAGTCCGTTCAGTGTACCCAGTCTCCACTGAGCACCCGTACACCATCTTTGATGTCAAACACCAATGGATATGGGATCATCCATCGCCCATCATATGGGTCAAGATGCGTATACGCTAGTCTACTCTGGTGTATCGATGCCCTGTCTCGATACACCCTCGACTAGAAATAGTTATAGGATGTACTCGTTGACTACCCTAGTGTCACGACCCGAAAAGTACGGAACATGACCGACACTTAAATTACAAAACGTCTCGAGGCGTACGTAATCTAAGTAAGCCAAAACCCAGAAATCAAAACCGAAGAAGCAGTAGAGTGAAGGAAAAACCAATTTAAAGCAAGTAGTTTTAATAACATAGGCCGAAGTATGTACTTTTAAAATCTCAAGCATTTTCTGAAAATTTCGGCGGAGTCTCCTTTGTAAATACTGGTCCCAAACGGGATACAACATGAATAGTATACGAAATAAATAAAAAGGCATCCCCAAGCGGGAGCTAGCTCTTCGTCAATCGACGGTCACAACCACGCAAGCAATATAATATACAACGCCGAAAGGCGAGGATCAAAACTCAAAAGAAAACCCAAAATCAACATGAAAACCATAATAATACAACGCGCGACTCTAAGGTCGAAATAATAACAAGTCTGGTCTTCTATCTCTATCAAATATACAATCTGGTTGATAGAGTTTCTAGATACAACTAAAATAATAAATAAGAAATGGTGGCCCTGATGCAAAAGAACCCACCTAACCAAGCAATCACCCGGAAGGAACAATATGCCAGCAAAGCCGCAACGAAACCTGTACGGCAAAACCTGCAAGGAACTATGGCACAATGGGGGTGAGTTGCCAACTCGTGAGTAGAAAACATCTACGAGTAGAAATCGCATGCATAACGCTATTCTAGGTCATATCATGTAATATCCTCAAATAATATTCTGATCCATCTACATATAAGTGCAATACCACGTGCTCGTGTCAATGCCTCGGATAACAACATATCAAATATATGATGTATGAATGCATTACGAATGGAAACAGAATATATCAAGAGTGAGACAACTGTTTTCTTTAATCAATAAGATTTCTTTATGTATATAAATCAAGTATCATCAATGAAAGCAACAAAGAAATCAGTGTCAGCATCGACACAAAACATAAGTCTCAGTATCTCAATATCAAATCTCAATATCTCAAATCTCAGATCTCAAATATCAATATCTCAGGCATCCGTATCATCTGCGGGATCGGCCCGCGGGCTCCGACAGAACGGATCAGCCTGTATCTATCTCATGACTCCGGTTGGTATCCTCCGGATAACCGACGAGTCCAAATAATATCACCAGTAGGTAGTGCTCCCCTGCCAAGCTCATCGAATACAACTCGAGCTTCTTACCCCGGGTACCATACCGGGCCCACCATGTACCTGAGACGGTTCATCCAAATTCTCGAATCGGGTCTCGAAATCCAACAGCAATCATGAAAACTCATGGTGGACGACTCATACATCATGAGAAAACCGCAATTTGCATTTTAAAATGATGATACTAAGCTTTTATTAAATTCTTGCGGTTTTCCCCCAAATCCAGAAATCTCATGTAAATCTGAAATCATCAAAATCATGATACCAATAAACAGTGAATACCGGCATAAATCTCCATAATACTGCATAACCAATGAATATATGAATGCACCTAATATCATGCAATGAATGAAATATTTAAACTAGCATATGGAAGCTATAACATATTGCGACTATCAGCTATTAAGCTATGTCAATGAAAAGGTATTTTCTAAACTGTACGTGACATGGCAATTACCGATGATGATGTGTGTGAGCCGGCAAGTAAGTGTATGTGGAACATACGCATCATCGGTAATGGTGCTGGTGTCCTGACAGCATGGTTCATAATCACTAAGTACACAATAAACATGCAATGAGACGATAACAACATGATAAATGGCAATGAATAGTAATTTCAACAATAAAATGCGGAACATGAATGATAACGTAACAATAAGGAATCTACATCGCTACACCTGTGTTATACTGTTTTGTCGTTTGAAATAGTACGAATCGTGGTGTTTTGAAAATAAGGGCTACGGTGTTTTTAAGAAAAGGTACATCTTTTGAAATATCCGTAGTATCTCTTGACATGTCTTTAAAATCCTCACGATTCGTTAGTTTTGGAAATAGTTATGAGTCGGGTCCAGTCTAACATCTACTAGGTAACTACAGGTCTAACTAACAACCATTCGAAGGGGTATGGAAACCACCTAAATCTGAGTCAATATATATCTATCTATATATATATATATATATATATATATATATATAATAGTCGGTGATCCCACCTGAATAGTATCCCATACGATATACCATCTAATATGACATCCTCGAGTCAAGAGTGCAGATCTAACATCAATAGCTCGTACGGTAAATCCATCGTACGGCATCCCAAACTGGGTACGGGTCAATATCACATTTATATCATTATTCGTCTGGTATCCTTTCCATCATATATCATGATCCGGGATACTGATCTACGTCTAGTACAATACTGATACCATCTATGTATGCATGCGTGTGTATGAAAACACCACGCCTAAAGGACCTGCTAAACATATCATGTCGTATCTCAAATACGAACCATATCATATCACCGATCTCATGGCCCCAAGCCCAATCTCATCGACTCATCTCCAATCCCAAGTACTTATCCTCAAAATACATGTATATGTATACATACATACATACATATATATATATATATATATATATATATATATACCCATATACGCACAAGTAAAAATAAATGTATGCATGTGTGTGGGTACGTATAGGTAAAAACTTATTCTAGGGTTCACGACTATGAAGCTAAACCAAGCTACTTCTAACTATCCTAAATTAAACCATAAACACAAAATTATATCTTGATAATCATCCTCGTCTCATGAAACACCTATATAAACATATATATATATATATATATATATATATATATAAAATATACTACAGACTGCGGGGGTGCTATATGCCATCCACCCGACTTCCCCCATAGATATAATCTACTCACCTGGTCCTCGTTTGCCGAAATCGATGTCGCCACTCGCTTGCTTGTCGTCTCGAAGTCCTCGTGAGGGTACCTACGTATCATAACACATCGCATCGCATTAAAATCCGACTCATGACCAAAACGACACATGAATCTCACATAGGTCAAAACCTATGGTTTGCTCTCTCAAATCAACCCAAAAACCCTCGACATCGGCGTACAAACGCCGAGTGATCGAGAAAACCCAAACGTACCAATCACGCGTTCATAACATGCTAAAAATTATATGAAAATACGGTGCAATTCATAAAACCTTAAAATTTGCCCAAATCGATTTATTTCCAAAAAGCCTAGTAAGCGGTCAATAATCGTTTTAATACAAATCTTGATATTTTTGCAAAACTAGTGGTCACAATATTCACTAATTATCTTAATTAGGCCACATAAACATTTACTAGATTTTTATCACACCAATTTGTATTAATCGTTAAAATTTAGTTTGTGAATTTATCCGATTTTTAACCATTTGAAAGTAACAATACACTATTTAACAACTAAACTAAGGCTTGCATAATTTAAGATGTTAAACTAGACATCAAAACTAGCACCAAGTGATCAAACCCAAATCTTGAATTCATAAAACCCTCATTAGAATTTTTATCTCCTATTTATATTATTTATAAAAAACCTAGTTTGCAATATTATGCAATTTGGACAATTTTAAATGTAGCAATTTATAATTAGCAACTAGATTAGTTTTTTTCCAATTCATAAGAGGTTCAATTACCCAAATTAAACCATGAACAAATTATGAAAACCCTAACTCAAATCAAAATCCTCACTAGAAATTCCAAACTCTCAAATAAACACCTAATAAATTTAATTAAGCAACTAATCAATAATCAAACCATGGAACAAAGATTTATACCTCACAAATTAGAGATCTAGCATGAAAATCTTGGCCTCCAAATTTCTCCCTTTTCACCAAAGTCCATGCATGTTAGGCTAAGGAAAAATGGGTAAGAGTTGGATTTGTATTTTGTAAGCTTTTTGTGTTGATTTTTGAAGGTTTTTGTGAGGGTTTTGAGGTGAAAAATGGGGCTAAAAATTTGAGGGCTGTTTGAGGGGGCTCGGCCAGAAAATGGGTAAGAGAGGAGAGAGAGTGAGGTGGGGAAAAAGTCCAAGTCAAAGAACACATACCTCACAAATTACACCATACTCCTTTTCACTTTAATTCTTTCATTTCCTTTGTTTTCTCTTTTTTTCTTGAATTGGGGCAAACTTGGGGGGGCTTCCTACAATTTCGGCCAGCCCAAGGTGTGTGTGTGGGGGGGGTGTGTGTGGAAATTCCAAGTCAAAACATCCCCTTCAAAACTCATTATTGCATCTTACATCAATTTCTATTTAAATTTATTTAATCTGGCATTTTATAACATCTAGAACCATAAGGAAAAAATTTTGAAGAATGAATATGTTACAAACTAGATTCTAGCTTGTCATGGTTCATAGAATTTGTATTAACCCATTCCAATTTGTAATTATCACTAATTAAATGTATTAGTGACGGCTTAAAATAATATTAAAATAATTAATTTCGGGAAATTTTTCAGAAATTTAGAAATTTTACAAGTGGCTTAATAAACACCAAATACTAGCAATTACATAGCTAGACTATGTATATTTGATTTTATATTAAAAGATAAATATATCCTGATTTTTACGGAAAACACTCATTATTTTACCGATTAACCGAAATTTTGCCTAAACGATTTTCAATACGTTACAATCTTCCCCCCTTGAAGAAATTCGGTCCCCGAATTTAAATTAAAACTTCCCCTAAATACTAAAACATTTAAGCAAAACCATCAAGTCGTCGGGGCTCCGAAATTATAAATACATAAAACACATCGTAGCGCAATGCATGCGCATGAAAAACAGATATATAAACCAAAATCAAAACTCTGTCAAGTATCCCGCAATCATCGGAGTTATGGGGAAGACATCAATGTCAAGATCCAATATGAAAACCAACATGATATACATCATTAAACAATCTGGAAGTAATGCATGCTAAACCTTTTTCAAATCGCCGTGCGATGTTCGCAACACTGCACAGTGGCAGACGTCCATTGTGGGAAAATAACTATATATATATATATATATCACGTCCTGCCGTTTTGAAAGCAATTTTAGAAGGGTTTCCTTTATAAAATGTTTCGTGTCATCTCGGACATGTAGGTAAATATGAGACTATAGCTCCTCTTTGGAAATCCGTTCGATAACTATCAATGCATGCAAAGATATACTCAGGTACTGTCCTCTGACTAGTCCTGCTCGGTACTAAACAAAATAGTAAGTATCATAAAATATACTGCTCCAAAAGAAACCAATCCCAAATATATATATGAATGCCACGTGTGTCTGGTGCGCACGGAATTCGAAATCCATGAATGTGCCATACA
Source organism: Agapanthus africanus (assembly GCA_030015575.1). NCBI lineage: Eukaryota > Viridiplantae > Streptophyta > Magnoliopsida > Asparagales > Amaryllidaceae > Agapanthus > Agapanthus africanus. The sequence continues at coordinate 306,474,890 of JASDDO010000029.1, forward strand.
TGTGCACGGAAACCAAAATCTGAGTGCAACGGGTGTGCACGAAAACACCTGTCAAAGACAACGTGTGTGCCTGACAGCAAAACCAGGTGCATCTGATATGCACGAAGAATCTCGATTTAGTGCATCTAGTGTGCACCTAAATCGCATCAAGCGCCTTAAGTATGCACAAAATCAAAATTAAGTGCACAATGTGCACGAAAATGAATATCGAATATCACAATCGAAATCGACGGTATACAACATATTTCAATCAAAATCCCAATCAGGTATACCGTGGTATAAAATCTCACCATCCTATGCATTGGCATGCACAAAAGCAAATCAAATACTAAAAGTGTATGAAAACTATGCCGAAAGCATAAGTCAAATCATATGCTTGCCCTAGGCATGAAATCAAATATCATGAAACTCGGTCATCAAAACTCAATCGCGAAATAAATCACCCAAAAATACTGAAAATCCAAAGTGACGGATACGTGATAGTCAACTCACGAAATCATAAATCGTAAACACTGTCGTCGATATGTCCGTCCTTCAAAGTCGAGAAGGTGTCGGTGCATCCAATGCTAGCAGAGCAAGATACCTACTTGCCTTCTTATCATGGCCTATCGCCTAGTGCCCTTAGGCTCTCGTCTCTCACTGCAGATTGCTATGTATATAGCTCCTCGGCTCAACGGTCTAATATAGAAACGATAACGGAGCAGTCCGCTCTGATACATCCTCTAAAGATCTCTGGCCAGCTATCATGGTTACTCATAACATGTCTCGTCGACGATGCCGAACTCTGGCCTACTGGATGTGCGTCATATGACCGCTCCTGGGTCTAGGTCTTCTCGTTCAGTATTTCCAGAAAGGTCCTGTCGAAGTGTCTCCCAAGTCTCGTTTCTGCCGAACTGCCCGGAAGTTATCATCCTCTTACTATATCTATTGCTTTTTCCGGAACAGCTGCATACTCATCACGACTCCTTCAGGAAAATATATCCATACACAACGCCTCTGGTTGCGTATCACATCTCTGATGTCAGCGGGGTGGAACGTCATCTTATCAAGATCTCGTACGAACCTCTTGCTCCACTTTTCTCTAATGTCGACTGATTCGGACTCATCTCCTCGTGGCTGCATGGACTGCGCTCCAACGGCTATACTCGTATCTGGATCTCCCCAGCAATGTATCCCATCATATGATATCCGAATGATGTCGAACTTTTCGATCGATTCGTCGAGGTTCTATAATCCCCCAAGAGCTCAATATCTTGGGCACAGTTTAATAGTATCGAATATATGCCACAGCACCTATGGACCAACCGTAGAAGGGCAAACCCAAGCCTCACTAATGGCACTGCTGAACTGCCGCAAACCCTAAGGTTCACTGGCGTTCCATGGTCATTAAGTCGAGTTAGGGTTTCATTCTTCTAGAGGGTCCGTAGAATTGCTTGCATTGTTGTCCGAATACTTTAAACTTGGAAAATGGGTTCCTGACATTCGATCGTCTCTATCGACTCTCAACGTATCAGCGTGAAGTCATCTCTAGCTGGACTCAATCAACCTGATGACCTCGCATCGGGGTAGGCAATAAATCATATGTCCTAGTCTTTCATCTTTGGTGACTAGTGATCTTCTGTCATATCTCGAAGTATAACTCATGCGGTGTTAGCTTCAAACATCTGGGGTGGTATCCTTTCATTTGCCAAAATCACTGGCTCATTCGTCCGCATGCTGAACAGCGTCTCAATCATCAAAATAATCTGTGCTCTGACGGTCATCATAATCTGGCTGGCCTCTTGAAGGGGCCCAATCCTCTGGTGCTGATCTGCACGTCTGAGAAATCTTGTAAAAGCGATCAATCAAACGCTCGTGGCTTGAAAATACAAAAAAAATAGCGCCTCTATGCAAACCGTATGTCCCTGGAATCACGTCCTGGTCAGTCATCGTCCATGACGAGCTCGTGCTGACGCAACTCTAGCCGTAGCTCTCTTTGCCTATACAACCATGATAACAAAACCATAACTGGTACTGATGAGGTTAGATCATAGGAATGAATATAATACTGTGCAAGGAAATGTACATCCTAAGGCTTCTTAAGCGGAGTATCGTATCGTAAATATGCCGCGGAACATACATATGGTACGTCACTCTACTCAAGCTACCTACTCTATCAACCAAGGGTCATCCTACACTCCGAAGGTAAAACCTAACGCTCTGATACCAACTTTGTCACGACCCGAAAAGTACGGAACATGACCGGCACTTAAATTACGAAACGTCTCGAGGCGTACGTAATCTAAGTAAGCCAAAACCCAGAAATCAAAACCAAAGAAGCAGTAGAGTGAAGGAAAAACCAATTTAAAGCAAGTAGTTTTAATAACATAGGCCGAAATATGTATTTTTATAATCTCAAGTATTTTCTAAAAATTTCGGCAGAGTCTCCATAGTAAATACTGGTCCCAAACGGGATACAACATGAATAGTATACGAAATAAATAAGAAGGCATCCCCAAGCGGGAGCTAGCTCTTTGTCAATCGATGATCACAACCACGCAAGCAATATAATATACAACGCCGAAGGGCGAGGATCAAAACTCAAAAGAAAACCCAAAATCAGCATGAAAACCATAATAATACAACGCGCGACTCTAAGGTCGAAATAATAACAAGTCTGGTCTTCTATCTCTATCAAATATACAATCTGGTTGATGGAGTTTCTAGTTACAACTGAAATAATAAATAAGCAATGGTGTCCTGATGCAAAAGAACCCACCTACCCAAGCAATCACCCGGAAGGAACAATGTGCCAGCAAAGCCGCAATAAAACCTGTACGGCAAAACCTGCAAGGTACTGTGGTACAATGGGGGTGAGTTGCCAACTCGTGAGTAGAAAATATCTACGAGTAGAAATCGTATGCATAACGCTATCCTGGATCATATCAGGTAATATCCTCAAATAATATTCTGATCCATCTACATATAAGTGCAATACCACATGCTTGTGTCAGTGCCTCAGATAGCAACATATCAAATATATAATGTATGAATGATGTATGAATGCATTACGAATGGAAACAGAATATATCATGAGTGAGACAACTGTTTTCTTTAATCAATGAGATTTCTATATGTATATCAATCAAGTATCATCAATGAAAGCAATAGAGAAATCAGTGTCAGCATCGACACAAAACATAAGTCTCAGTATCTCAATATCAAATCTCAATATCTCAGATCTCAGATTTCAAATATCAATATCTCAGGCATCCGTATCATCTGCGGGATCGGCCCGCGGGATCCGGCAGAACGGATAAGCCTGTATCCATCTCATGACTCCGGTTGGTATCCTATGGATAACCGACGAGTCCAAATAATATCACCGGTAGGTAGTGCTCCCCTGCCAGGCTCATCGAATACAACTCGAGCTTCTTGCCCCGGGGTACCATACCATGCCCACCATGTACCCGAGACGGTTCATCCAACTCCTCGAATCGGGTCTCGAAATCCAACAGCAATCATGAAAACTCATGGTGGACGACTCATACATCATGAGAAAACCGCAATTTGCATTTTAAAATGATGATACTAAGCTTTTATTAAATTCTTGCGGTTTTCCCCCAAATCCAGAAATCTCATGTAAATCCGAAATCATCAAAATCATGATACCAATAAACAGTGAATACCGGCATAAATCTCCATAATACTGCATAACCAATGAATATATGAATGCACCTAATATCATGCAAAGAATGCAATATTTAAACTAGCATATGGAAGCTATAACATATTGCGACTATCAGTTATTAAGCTATGTCAATGAGAAGGTATTTTCTAAAGTGTACGTGACACGGCAATTACCAATGATGATGTGTGTAAGCCGGCATGTAAGTGTATGTGGAACATACGCATCATCGGTAATGGTGCTGGTGTCCTGACAGCATGGTTCATAATCACTAAGTACACAATAAACATACAATGAGACGATAACAACATGATAAATGGCAATGAATAGTAATTTCAACAATAAAATGCGGAACATGAATGATAACGTAACAATAAGGAATCTACATCGCTACACCTATGTTATACTATTTTGCCGTTTGAAATAGTACGAATCGTGGTGTTTTGAAAATAAGGGATACGGTGTTTTTAAGAAAAGGTACGTCTTTTGAAATATCCGTAGTATCCCTTGACATGTCTTTAAAATCCTCACGATTCGTTAGTTTTGAAAATAGGTATGACTCGGGTCCAGTCTAACATCTACTAGGTAACTACAGGTCTAACTAACAACCAATCGAAGGGGTGTGGAAACCACCTAAATCTGAGTCGATATATATATATATATATATAAATATATATAATAGTTGGTGATCCCGCCTCAATAGTATCCCATACGATATACTATCTAATATGAGATCCTCGAGTCAAGAGTGCAGATCTAACATCAATAGCTTGTACGGTAAATCCATCGTATGGCATCCCAAACTGGGTACGGGTCAATATCACATTTATCTCATTATTCGCCTGGTATCCTTTCCATTATATATCATGATCCGGGGTACTAATCTACGTCTAGTACAATACTGATACCATCTATGTATGCATGCGTGTGTATGAAAACACCACGCCTAAAGGACCCGCTAAACATATCATGTCGTATCTTAAATACGAACCATATCACATCACCGATCTCATGGCCCCAAGCCCAATCTCATCGACTCATCTCCAATCCTAAATACTTATCCTCAAAATACATGTATATACATACATACATACATACATACATACATACACACACACACACACATATATATATATATATACGCACAAGTAAAAATAAATGTATGCATATGTGTGGGTACGTGTGGGTAAAAACCTATTCTAGGGTTCGCGACTAAGAAGCTAAACCAAGCTACTTCTAACTATTCTAAACTAAACCATAAACACAAAATCATATCTTGATAATCATCCTTGTCTCATGAAATACCTATATAAACATATATATATAAACTATACTACGGACTGCGGGGGTGCTATACGCCATCCACCCGACTTTCCCCGTAGATATAATCTACTCACCTGGTCCTCGCTTGCCGAAATCGATGTCGCCACTCGCTTGCTTGTCTTCTCGAAGTTCTCGTGAGGGTACCTACGTATCATAACATATCGCATCGCATTAAAATCCGACTCATGACCAAAACGACACACGAATCTCATATAGGTCAAAACCTATGGTTTAATCTCTCAAATCAACCCAAAAACCCTCGACATCGGCGTACAAATGCCGAGTGATCGAGAAAACCCAAACGTACCAATCACGCGTTCATAATACGCTAAAAATTATACGAAAATACGGTGCAATTCATAAAACCTTAAAATTTGCCCAAATCGATTTGTTTCCAAAAAGCCTAGTAAGCGGTCAATAATCGTTTTAATACAAATCTTGATAATTTTGCAAAACTAGTGGTCACAATATTCACCAATTATCTTAATTAGGCCACATAAACATTTACTAGATTTTTATCACACCAATTTGTATTAATCGTTAAATTTTAGTTTGCCAATTTATCCGATTTTTAACCATTTTAATGTAACAATACACTATTCAACAACTAATTAAACTAGGGTTTGCATAATTTAAGATGTTAAACTAGACATCAAAACTAGCACCACGTGATCAAACCCAAATCTTGAATTCATAAAACCCTCATTAGAATTTTTATCTCTCCTATTTATATTATTTATAAAAAAACATAGTTTGCAATATTATGCAATTTGGACAATTTTTAATGTAGCAATTTGTAATTAGCAACTAGATTAGTTTTTTTCCAATTAATAAGAGGTTCAATTACCTAAATTAAACCATGAACAAATTATGAAAAGCCTAACTCAAATCAAAATCCTCACTAGAAATCCCAAACTCTCAAATAAACCCATAATTAAACACCTAATAAATTTAATTAAGCAACTAACCAATAATCAAACCATGAAACAAAGATTTATACCTCACAAATTAGAGATCTAGCATGAAAATCTTGGCCTCCAAATTGCTCTCTTTTCACCAAAGTCCATGCATGTTAGGCTAAGGAAAAATGGGTAAGAGTTAGATTTGGATTTTGTAAGTTTTTTGTGTTGATTTTTGAAGGTTTTTGTGAGGGTTTTGAGGTGAAAAATGGAGCTAAAAATTTGAGCGTAGCTTGAGGGGGCTCGGCCAGAAAATAGGGAAGAGAGAGGAGAGAGTGAGGTGGGGAAAAAGTCCAAGTCAAAGAACACATACCTCCAAATTACGCCATACTCCTTTTCACTTTAATTCTTTCATTTCTTTTGTTCTCTTTTTTTTCTTGAATTGGGGCAATCTTTGGGGGGGTCTTCCTACAATTTCGGCCAGCCCAAGGTGGGTGGGTGTTTGTGTGGGTGTGTGGAAATTCCAAATCAAAACAACCCCTTCAAAACTCATTATTGCATCTTACATCAATTTCTATTTAAATTTATATAATCTAGTATTTTATAACATCTAGAACCATAAGGAAATTTTTTTTGAAGAATGAATATGTTACAAACTAGATTCTAGCTTGTCATGGTTCATAGAATTTTCATTAACCCATTCGAATTTGTAATTATCACTAATTAAATGTATTAGTGACGGCTTAAAATAATATTAAAATAATTAATTTCGGGAAATTTTTCAGAAATTTAGAAATTTTACAAGTGGCTCAATAAACACCAAATACTAGCAATTATATAGCTAGAATATGTATATTTGATTTTATATTAAAAGATAATTATATCCTAATTTTTACGGAAAACACCCGTTATTTTACCGATTAACCGAAATTTCGCCTAAACGATTTTCAAAACGTTACACCTGGCCCCACTAGTATGATCTCATTAAAATCCCAGTAGTCAAGTACATATCCTAAGGGCTTTATCAACATGTGAGAGCAAGACAGTATCCAATACAAGTCAATATATTAAGACAAAGGGAAACCAGACAGCATACTATCATGTCGAGCAAGAAAGTCCTCACTATATATATCCAAGCATCCACTATAATATACATCATATGTATAACAATAGCTTATAGGGCATATATACAACTAACAATCTCCCACTTGCACTAAGGCCAACTGTTGTAGTATCTCATACCCAACATCCCGAAGAGTCTCTCAAATTGTATCTGGGGAATGGCCTTCGTGAGTGGATCCGCAGTGTTGTCCTTCGTGTCAACTCTCCTGACCTCGATCTCGCGGTGATAAACTATCTCTCGGATCAGGTGATACCGCCTCAGAATATGTCTAGACTTCTGATAGGACCTGGGTTCCTTGGCTAAAGCCACCGCTCCATTGTTATCACAATACAGAGGTATTGGATTCTTAATGGACGGAACCACACCAAGTTCAGTGATGAACTTTTTCATCCAGACAGCCTCTTTGGCAGCGTTGTATTTGGCCTCCATCGTCGAGTCTGCCACGGTTTCCTGTTTGGAACTCTTCCAACAAACCGCCCCTCCATTGAGGGTAAAGACAAATCCCGAGTGCGACTTAGAGTCGTCCTTATCACTCTGGAAGCTCGAATCGGTAAAGGACTCCACCTGCAGTTCTCCGTTACCATATACCAAGAACATCTCTTTAGTCCTTCTCAAATACTTGAGAATGTTCTTCACAACTGTCCAGTGATTCTCTCCAGGATCTGCTTGATACCTCCTCACTACACTTAGTGGGTATGCTATATCGGGTGGTACATAGCATCACGTACATGATAGAGCCTACTGCCGAAGTATAGGGTATCCCTTGCATGCGAGCTCTTTCCAAATCAGTCTTGGAAGACATCTCTTTGGAGAGAGTGAGTCCAGAGATCGTGGGTAAGTTCCCACGCTTGGATTCTTCCATACTAAACCTCTTTAGTATGGTGTCAATGTACCTGGATTGGGACAATCCCAGTATCTGTCTAGATCTATCTCTATAGATCTTAATCCCCAAAATGCAGGAGGCATCACCTAGATCTTTCATTGAGAATCTATGTGATAAGAAGAGCTTGACCGGGTGCAGCATAGGAATATCATTTCCTATCAAGAGAATGTCATCCACGTACAATACGAGGAAGACAACCTTACTCTCTGCCACATTCTTGTATATACAAGGTTCATCTATGTTTTTTATGAAGTCAAACTCTTTGACTACCACATCAAAACATATGTTCCAACTCCGCGATACCTGCTTCAATCCATAAATGGATTTAAGCAGCTTGCACACCTTTCCGCTGCTCCCACTGTTTACGAAGCCCTCTGGCTGAGTCGTGTACACGCACTCTTCCAAATCACCATTTAGAAAGGCGGTCTTAACATCCATTTACCAGATTTCGTAGTCATGGTATGCAGCAATGGTAAGTAAGATCCGGATGGACTTAAGCATAGCCACTGGAGAAAAGGTTTCGTCATAATCCACACATGGTCGTTGACGAAAACCCTTTGCAACAAGTCTAGCTTTGAAAGTCTCAACTTTTCCATCTACACCAAGTTTCTTCATAAAGATCCATTTTCTCCCAATGGGTTTTACCCCTTCAGGAGCAATTTCCAAAGTCCATACTTTGCTAGTGTACATAGATTCCATCTCAGATCGCATTGCATCCAGCCATTTCACAAATTCACCACTTGTGATGGCCTGCTTGAAGCGAGTTGGGTCATCATCTTCCATGATGCAATCCTCGCTCCCACCATCAATGAGAAAACCGTAGTATCTCTCAAGTGGATGAGGAACCCTACTAGATCGGCGGAGCGGCTGAGGTTCGTCGAGAACTACTGAATCTTCTGGTTCCACTAAATCTTCAGTTGCAGTTTGTGTTATTGGAACTTCTTCCAGCTCTACATCTTTACCACTAATTTCTTTTACAAGAAATTCCTTTTCTAAAAAGGTAGCATGTTGAGCAACAAAAACCTTTTGTTCCTTAGCGTGGTAGAAAAAATATCCTTGAGAATTCTTTGGATATCCCATAAACTTGCAAAAAACTGATCGTGCCTTGAGATTGTCCGGATTTTGCCTTTTGACATAGGCCGGACAACCCCATATCTTAACTCATTTAAAATATGGTCTCTTCCCACTCCATATCTCATATGGTGTGGTGGGTACAGATTTAGATGGAACTAGATTCAATAGGTATATAGCTGTCTCAAGTACATACCCCTAAAAGAAAATAGGCAACTCAGCAGTGCTCATCATAGAGCACGCCATATCAAATAGGGTGCGATTCCTCCGCTCGGATACACCGTTGTGCTGTGGTGTATAAGGAGGAGTAAGCTGAGAGAGAATCCCATTCTCTTTTAAATAGTCCAGGAACTCATTGCTCAAGTATTCTCCTCCTCGATCAGATCGAAGTATCTTAATACTTTTACCCGTTTGGTTCTCGACTTTGTGTTTATATTCTTTGAATTTCTCAAAAGCTTCAGACTTGAGTTTCAATAGAAACACATGTCCGTATCTTGAGAGATCGTCAGTGAATATAATGAAGTACGAGCAATCATTCCAGGCATGTATAAACATGAGACTGCATACATCAATATGTATCAGTCCCAAGAGTTCCGTAACTCTTTCTCCGTATCCTCTAAACGGAGTTTTGGTCATTTTGCCTTTGAGACATGAATGGCAAGTTTCATAAGATGATAATTCGAACGTATTTAAATAACCATCTTTATGTAACTTAGCAAGTCATGTCGCATTGATATGACCAAGTCTACAATGCCACAAGAAAGATTCGTTCATTTCTGAACTTTTCCTCTTGTGTGTTTTCTGTATATTAAGAACTGTGTTTTGATTTAGAACGTATATGTCATTATTTAACAAGCCTGATCTAATCAACTTTTGATTCAGGAAGATGTTCATAACATTATCCTGTACTACAAAATTATATCCTTCTTTACTTAATAAAGAAACTGATATAATGTTGCATATCATGCTCGGTATGTAATAGCATTCGTTTAGAATCAATGTATTACCACTTGGTAATACAAGGTGATATTCGCCAACTACTTTGGCTGCAACATTTGCACCATTCCTTACTCTTACGGAATGATCACCCATTCCCAGTTCTCTACATTTCTTTAGCCCATGCAATATTTTGCATATATGGGATCCAGATCCGGTATCTAATGCCCAGGATGTAGAGTGAACTGAGAAACAGTTCTCGGTAACTAACACATCCGAAGAAGATATATCAACATGTTTATTCTTCGTTTGGGCGGCGTGTGAATTCTGGTATTCCCCTATTTCCTGCTCAATCTTATAACAATTATAAGAAAGAACGGAACCAACGTTCCCCTGCTCAGTATAACAAGCGGGTTCGGTTAATACATCCATATTATTATCTTGATTAAGGCCTGACATAGTCGCTACCTGGAGAGAGAGAAGCAAAACACTTTAGCGTGCGCTCTTGCAAGATTAGATTGGTTATTATCTTATCTAATCAGGATAGCTCCCGCTGTTTTAATCAAATCTTCCTTCAAACCCTAAAAGGTAAGATTAGCCGGGATTAATTACACCTTACAAGTTCGTCAATTTTTCAGCCAAATCAGTGTTGGTACTTTGAGGGAGGTTCCCCATGCTTTCGCACGGACCTAATTAGAATAAACCTCATTTTCCTAGAGGCAACCCCGTTAACACTTTTCTAGACACCTACTTGATCGGCTAATTCTCATGTGTAAAACTCTCCCAGAAGTAACTCTTACTCGCAGTGGGTATCGGGATCCATTTATCTCATAGAAGGTATGCAATCTCATTGCAAATTTCAACACTTGAAATTCCCGATAATTATTTTACCCCTAGCGATCTATGACCTTGACTAAGTCAACAAACCATAAATCGCAAGTCAAGTTCAACCCGTACATTTCCCGATTAAATTAAACCCACCCGTACGACCCTTGACTAAGTCAACAAAGCCGTACGACTACCCTAATCCAATCGCATCTCATGCTTTAATAGATAAACACTATTTAGCTACCGTACACTACGCCTTGACTAAGTCAACAAATGTAGCACGAATACTAAATATTACTTATCTGAAATGACGGAGGGTTACGACAGGTTTTTATAAAAATGTTTTGCATAATGAACTTGATATCGTTGTAAAAATAAGTGATTTTGAAAAGGAGTGTTTTTGAGGCTTTTACTAGCTCCGCTAAAGAGGTCACACCCGGTGAAGGGATCTGTAACGTTTTGAAAATCGTTTCGGTGAAATTTCAGAAAAACGGTAAAATAATGGAGTTTTCCGTAAAAAGTCAAAATATAAATATCTTTTGATATAAAATTAAATATACATATTCTAGCTATGTAATTGCGAGTATTGGTGCTTATTGAGCCACTGGTAAAATTTCTAAATTTCTGAAAAATTTTCTGAAATTAATTATTTTAATATTATTTTAAGCCATTACTAATATATTTAATTAGGGAAAATTACAAATTGGAATGGGTTGATACAAATTTTGTAATTCATGACACACTAAACTAACATGTAAAATATTATTTTTGAAATGAAATGGTCTGCCAAAACGGTTTTAGAAAAATATAAAAGAAAACGCTTTAATTGTGAAAATGAATTAATTAGAAATGGGGTATAGTTGCATGTTAATTTGTTTCAACCCTCACTCCCACAATTCACATTCTATTTCCCTGTTGTGGCCGACCATGGGCTGTGCCCAATCCCCACAATTTGGCCATTAGAAAAGTTTTAGAAAAGAAAAGAAAGCTTGGGGTTTAATTAATGAAGTATGGGTATTATATTGACTTGGACAATTCCTCACTTACTCCCACACATTCTCTCTCTCTCCCCTCTCATATTTTCAGCCGAGCCTCCCCAAATTTCTGCAGCCAACAGCCCCCCTCTTTCACCACTTCAATTCTCTTCAAAAATTCCATCAAAAAATCACTAAAAAGCTCATTTATTTCCTAATTAAACCCTTACCCATTTTTCCTTGATCTAATCTACCATGGATTTTGGTAAAAGAAGCAAGTTTGGAAGGCTAGATTTCAAGTTAGATCTACAAAATGTTGAGGTATAAATCCTAACCCATTGATTAATTGTCGATTAATTACTTCAATCTAGTCTAATTAGGTGTTAAATTGTGGGTTTAATTGAAAGTTGGAAATTCAAGTGAGGGTTTTTGAATTCAAGAGATGGGTTTCAAAAGTCAAGTTAGGTTTTTAGCAATGAGATTGTAGTTGTGTGATATAGTTAACATGTAGTGGGAATGCTAAAACAAATCTAGTTGCTAGTTTGCATTTTTGTTAATTTAAATTTGTAATAATTATATAAATTGCAAACTAGGTTTTTAAAATACATATATTTTGGTGAGATAAAATTCAAATTATGGTTTCATGACATTATTAACATTATAAATTGTGGGTTAATACTTTAGTATATACAAAACCAAGTTTAATTGTTAAATTGTCAATTTTGCTTTAAAAGGTGTTAAAATTGGATATTTTGCAAACTAGGTTTTTGGGGTTAATGGAAATTTATGACTTTAAATTATGGAAATGGTTTGTAGGACTTATTTAAGATGTTTAATGAGTATTATGGCCATTAGAATTGTTAAAATATCAAGTTTTGTTTTAAAACGGCTCATTGATGCTTACTAGGTTTCTTGTAATAAATCGATTTAATCAATATATTAGTTTTGATGGTTTGCATCCTATTTCATAGATTTTTAGTGAGTTGTAAGATCATGATTTGTACGTTTGGTGTTTTTCTCGATGGTTTAACGTTTATACCTCGACATCGAGGATTGGTTTGGCTATTCTTGCATGCGTAGGCGATAGGTTTTGACCTATACGTGATACGCGTGCCGATTTAGTTTTCATATGCCGTTTCGATTTCGAATTGGATTTTTATGCGACACGATACGTTGTGACATGTAGGTACCCCCATGTGGACTTTGAGACGACAAGCAAGCGCGTGGTGACATCGGCACCGGCAAAAGAGGACCAGGTGACTAGATTTATATCTACGAGGAGAAGTAGGGTGGATGGCGTATAGCACCCCCGCCGTTCGTAATATAGCTTATATAATGGATATATATATATATATATGTGTGGTTTATGATACGTGGATGATATTCAGGATATGGTTATGTGTTCATGGATTTGTAGTGTTACTTGCGAAACCCTAGAGTAGTTGTTGCACCCACACACGCACCCACACTTGCTTACATTCATTCTTTTACATGTGCGTATATGGGGATATGTGTATATGTATTCGCATGGGTATGGGACTATGTGTACATATACTGGATTATGGGAATAGTATTTGGGATTGGAGATGAGTCGATGAGATTGGATTTGAGGCAGTGAGATCGGTGATATGACAGGGTTCGTATTTGAGGTACGACATGATGTTTTAGCTGGTCTTTTGACATGGTGTTTTCATACACACGCATGCATTTACTTAGATTGGCATCAGTATTCTACTAGACGTAAATCAGTACCCCGGATTATGATCTTTGATAAAGAGGATACCAGATGAATAATGTGATGAATGTGATATTTGACCCGTACCCAGATTTGGGATGCCGTACGACGGATTTACGTACGAGCTATATATTGATGATAGATCCGCACTCTTGACTTGAGGATGTCATATTATAGATATTGTATCGTATGTGATACTATTGAGGCGGGATCACCGACTATTATATATATATATATATATATATATATGTATGTATGTATGTATGTATGTATGTATGTATCGACTCAGATATTAGGCGGTTTTCTTACCTTTCGTTTAGCCTGTTAGCTCAGCCCTATAGTTTAGTGTAGTTGTTAGACTAGATTCGATTCCTACCTATTTCAAAAACTAACGAAGCGTGGGTATTTTAAAAGACAGGCCGAGGGATTCTACGGATATTTCAAAGGACGTATCTTTTCTTAAAAACACCGTAGCCCTTATTTTCAAAACACCACGATTCGTGTTATTTCAAATGGCACCACTGTATGACTTATATTTATATTAAATGCAGATTAGTTATCATTGTGTTTATCATTCATCTCCCGCACATTATTGCTGTTCGCTTCGCATCGCATGCTTATATTGTGATTTCATATACCATTATAGATATCATGCTGTCAGGACACCAGCACCATTACCGATTATGCGTATGTTCCACGTACACTTACTTGCCGCCCACACACATCATCATCGGTAATTGCCATGTCACGTACACTTTAGAGAATACTATTTCTCTGATATAGCTTGTTAGCTGATAGTTTCGATATGATATTAGTGTACTTGCCTTATATGCCAGTTTAGACATTGCAGTTATTACTTGCTACTTCATGCATATTATTATTCACTGTTATGCGGTATTATGGAGTTTTATGCCTATATTCGCTGTTTACGTGCTATTGATGATTGGATTTCGGATTTTCATGAGATTTCCTGGATTTGGGAGAAAACCGCAAGAATATTTATAAACTTCTCTATCTTTTTAAGATGAAATGTGTGGTTTTCTCATGATGTATGAGTCGTCCACCATGATGTTTTCTCGGTGATGAGATGGATTTCGAGACCCGATTCGAGGAGTTGGATGAACCATCTGCGGGTATATGGTGGACCCGGTAAGGTACCCCGGGGCAAGAAGATCGAGTAGTAGACGATGAGCCCGGCAGGGGAAGACTGCCTACCGGTGATTTTATCTGACGTGTCGGATATTCGGAGGATACCGTCGTGGTCGTGTGATTAATGTTAGGGGCCGATCTCGACTGACGACGCCCTAGATAGTGAGATTTGAGACACTGGGATTTTGAGATATTGAGGTATTGAGATTTGATGATACAGGCCAGTCCGGGTAGCCGGAGCCTGAGATATTGAGATATTGCGATTTATGTTTTGTGTCGATGCTAGAAACTATTTATGTTGATTTCCTTGATGATACCTCGTTTTAAATATACAGAAATCTCACTAAGTTATGAAAGCAGTTTCTTCATTTACTTGTATTCTGTTTTCATGCATTCATACCTCATTCATATGATATGATTGCTACCTAAGGCACTGACACGAGCATATAGGATTACACCTATGTATAGATGTTTACCCTTGCCACTTTTTCATGCTTCAGACTTTATCATTTGAGGATTATATATTGATCGTATGACCTAGGATTGCGGCATACATGCGATTTCTGCTCTGTGATGTTTTCTACTCACGAGTTGGCAACTCACCCCCGTTGTGCCACAGTTCCTTACAGGTTTTGCCGTACGGGTTTTGTTACGGCTTTTCTGGCACACTTCTTCCATTCCGGGTGATTTGCTTTGGTAGGTGGGTTCACTTGTATCGTGACCACTATTGTACCCTTATTTTATTCAGTTGTATCTAGTGACTCCATCAACCAAACTTGTATATTTATTCAGATCTAGAGACAAGTTGTTTATTCTTTCGAACTTAGAGTCGCGCGTTGTATTATTATGGATTTCTTGCTGTTTAGAGTTTCTTTTTCAGTTTTGATCCTCGCCCTTCGGCGTTGTATATTATATTGCTTGCGTGGTTGTGACCGTCGTTTGACGAAGAGCTAGCTCCCGCTTGGGGATGCCTTTTTATTTATTTCGTATACTATTCATGTTGTATCCCGTTTGGGGCCAGTATTTACAAAGGTGACTCTGCTGAAATTTTCAGAAAATACTTGATGTTTTTGAAACGCATAATTCGGCTTATACTATTAAAACTACTTGCTTTAAGTTGTCTTTTCCTTCACTCTACTGCTTCTTTGGTTTTGATTTCTGGGTTTTGGCTTACTTAGATTACGTACGCCTCGAGACGTTTCATAATTTAAGTGTCGGTCATGTTCCATACTTTTCGGGTCGTGACAAAGTTGGTATCAGAGCGTTAGGTTTTATCTTCGGAGTGCAGGATGACCCTTGGTTAATGGAGTAGGTAGCTTGTGTAGAGTGACGTACCGTACGTATGTTCCACGGCATATTTACGATATGATACTCCGCTTAAGAAGCCTTAGGATGTACATTTCTTTGCACAGTATTATATTCATTCCTATGATTTATCCTCATCAGTACCAGTTATTGTTTTGTTGCTACGGTCGTACGGGCGTGGAGAGCTACGGCTAGAATTGCGGTCAGCTTGAGCTCATCATGGACAAGGACTGACCATAGCGTGATTCCAGGGACATACGATTGCATAGTGAGGCGTCGTTTTATTCTGTTTTCGCGCTATGAGCGTTTGATGGATCGCTTTTATGAGATTACTCGGACGTGCAGATCAGCACCAGAGGAGTGAGCCACTGATAGAGGCTAGCCAAAACGTGATGACCATTGATGTGTCGTTTGTTCATGATGATTGAGACACTGTTCAGCGTGCAGATGAAAGAGCCAGTAGTTGCTGCGAATGACGAGGTATCGCGCTAGACGTTTGGAGCTATTGCCGTACGAGTTATACTTAGAGATATGATAGAAGGTCGCTAGTCACCAAGGATAAAAGGCGAGGACATGTGATTCATTGCCTACCCCGATGCGAGGTGATCAGATTGATTAATTCTAGATAGGGACGACTTCACGCGGATACGTTGAGAGTCGATAGAGACGATCAAATGTGAGGAACCCATTTTCCAAGTTTAAAGTATTCGGAAAACAATGCAAGCAATTCTACGGACCCTCTAGAAGAATGAAACCCTAACTAGATTTAATGACCATGGAACGCCGGTGAACCTTAGGGTTTGCGGCAGTTTAGCGGTGCCATTAGTGAGGCTTGGGTCTGCCCTTCTACGGTTGGTCCATAGGTGCTGTGGCATATATTCGATACTATTAAACTGTACCCAAGATGTTGAGCTCTTGGGGGATTATGAGGTTTTGACAATCGATCGGATGGTTCGACATAATTCGGATATCATGTGATGAGATGCATTACTTGGGATACTCCAGATACGAGTATAGCCGTTGGAGCGCAGTCCATGCAGCCACGAAGAGACGAGTCCGAAGCAGTCAACATTAAAGAAAAGTGGAGTAAGAGGTTCGTACGAGATCTTGATGAGATGACGTTCCACTCCGCCCACATCAGAGATGTGATACTCTTGCAGAGGTGTTGTATATGGATATATCTTCCAGAAAGAGTCGTGATGAGTATGCAGCCATTCCGGAACAAGATACAGATTTAGCAAGAGATGATAACTTCCGGGCAGTTCGGCAGAAACGAGACTTGGGAGAGACTTCGACAGGACCTTTCTGGAAATACTGAACGAGAAGACCTGGACCCAGGAGCGGTCATATGACGCACACCCAGTAGGCCAGAGTTCGGCATCGTCGACGAGACATGTTATGAGTAACCATGATAGTTGGCCAGAGATTTTTTTAGAGGATGTGTCAGAGCGGACTGTTCCGTTATCGTTTCTATATTGGACCGTTGAGCCGAGGAGCTATGTACTTATCAATCGGTAGTGAGAGATGAGAGCCTAAGAGCACTAGGCGACAGACCATGATCAGGAGGCAAGTAGATACCTTGCTCTGCTAGCATTGGGTGCACCGACACCTTCTCGACCTTGAGGGAAGGACATCGACGACAGCATTTATGATTTGTGATTTTGTGATTGACAATCACGTATCTGTCACATTGGATTTTAGTATTTGTGGGTGATTTATTTCATGATTGAGTTTTGATGACCGAGTTTTATGATATTTGATTTCATGCCTAGAGCATGCATATGATTCGACATATGCTTTCGGCATAGTTTTCATGCACTTTTTGTATTTCGATTCGATTTTGTGCACGCTGATACACATGGTTGTGAGATTATATACCATAGTATATCTGATTTGGATTTGGATTGAGATATGTTGTATACCGTCGATTTCGATTTTGATATTCGATATTTGTTTTCGTGCACATTGTACACTTGATTTGGATTTTGCGCATACTTAAGGCACTTGATGCGATTTAGGTGCACACCAGATGCACTAAATCGAGATTTTTTGTAAGTCCACGTTACCCACCCCGGTTCTTACGAGGAGGCGGAATAGGTAAAAAACGATTTTTGACGCAAGGTAACATGGACTAGAAATGGAGGATCTTTGCTAAGCAAAAACCTAGCAAACTAACTACAAGTTTAGCAACTCGGTTAGAAGGTTATACCTGGGTCTTGAACTCCTTCTTTTCTTGCTCCTTGGAGTGGTTTGAACGGCTTCTCCTCGTCGTCTTCTCTTTGCCGAAGAAGGATCCACCCGAAGGCCTCTACCTTGAGCTCCTACCTCAACCTAGAGATAACTAAAGTGCTTAGCTTGCTAAACCTAGAACCCTAGAATGAGTAGAGAGGAGTTTTGGTGGTTTTATCTCAAGAGCTCATGGTTCTCAACACATGAAAGATGAGAGCTTTGAAAGAGAGGAAGAGGATGAGCTAAATATATGAGAGAGAAAGAGCAAGAAAGAATGAGGATATTTTAGCAACCATACTCTCATATGAGAGAATAATGAATTAATAATAATAATTAAAGAAATTGTGTTGGTTCATTTGCAATGACCATTATCATTTCACATTAAATGAATTTTGCCAGAATCAAGGAGCATCTTTCATGTGAAATGATGATGGTCAATATGTCAACATAGGTCAACAAGTCAACCAAAGTCAAATGGTCAACAACCCTAACCATGGCACAATTATCTTTAATTAATACCATTAATCATATTTCTCATTTTCATTAGGGTTTGGAAAAAGTCAACGGTCAACAACCCTAATGAGAATCCTCTACCTCTGTCAACTGTGCATACACACCCGCATCCGTGTTCCGAGGAACATGAATACAATGAGACAAAACCAATCCCAAAACAAATACTAGGATCTGGCTTAAACCAAAGCACGCTAGTAATAACTGCCCGAACACCAAACGCGCACAAGTGCTCGGATGCGAACGAACCTCATCGCAAAACCATGCGACCTCTACTCTGTTTTGCCGAAAGGCGAACAGCCCTCTGTGTGGGACTCTAAAGACTCGACACTATGCTGGCAGTGGGTTTAACCACAGGCCGCAAGCGGTACTAGCTGTATGTAACGGTCCCCAGGTAGATGCCGATAAGAAGACTGATGAGGTGAACCCATCCGAACTCCTACTGAGCCTGAATGTGACAATCTCCGTACAGTCTGGTCTGTTCGTCTGAGAATATCGCATGGCGGGCCTAGGAGGCGGTAAACGTCAGTCCCCTAATAGCGGTACAAGTCATGTCGGAGTGTAGCCCAGAACACCCTGAGATAACACTAGAAAACCTACCAGTATATCTTGCTTACCCTGGCCAGGGACTTTATGTAATGGCTCTCCTAGACACAACACGATATCAACCCTCCATACCGGGAGAAACGAATCCTGTCTAACCGTCACTGCCTCCAAGTGCTTCGGGACTGCACCCAACTGCTACCTGTTTGCATGACTCATTTGAGCCGTGGTAGGGTAGCAATCTAAGAACAGTGGGAACACACTCGAGGCGAAGTGACAGTGTCAAGTCAGCGGACTAAGCTGTACTCATGTCACCTGGAAACTGATAACTGACGATAGATATAGTACCAACCAACAGTTCATGAAGAGTCCTGTCCAGTGTACTCGTAACCTAACGAGCACCCGCATACTATCTCAAGTACGACGTACTAATGGTTGTGGGACAGACCATCTCCCCTGCTGGGATGAGAAGCGCATACGCTAGTCTACTCTGGAGTATCGATGCCCCGTCTCGATAATCCAACGACTAGGGACCTGTATAAGGATGTGCTTGTAGATTACCCAGCCCCCACTAGTGTGATTGCCATCACAACGCTGGTAATCAAGCAAAAATCCTAAGGGCTCCACTAATTTGTATAGGAGATATGCTAAAAGAAACACATGCACATATTAAAGTAGAAACAAACCAAGTAGCATACTACCATTTCGAGCAAGATTGTCTATACAACTGTGAATATCCTAAGCTTTCATTAACTAATATACAAACTAGTATGATACAGTAATGGCCTCTAGGGCATATACACTAACAATCTCCCACTTGCACTAAGGTCATGTACTGGCGTATCGAAGACCTATCATCTCGATCAGCCGCTTGAACTGAGTCTGGGGTATGGCCTTCGTGAATGGATCTGCAGTGTTATCTTCTTTAGCAACCCTCTGAACCTCGATCTCCCGGCGATCCACGATCTCCCTGATCAGGTGATACTGCCTCAAGATGTGTCTGGACTTCTGATGGGACTTGGGTTCCTTCGCTAAAGCTATTGCCCCGTTATTGTCACAATACAGAGGTATTGGATCAACAATGGATGGAACCACCTGAAGTTCTGTCAAGAACTTCCTCATCCAGATGGCTTCTTTTGCGGCATCCGATGTAGCGATATATTCCGCTTCCATCGTCGAGTCAGCAACGGTTTCCTGTTTGGAACTCTTCCAACACACCGCCCCTCCATTGAGGGTAAAGACATATCCCGACATGGATTTAGAGTCATCCTTGTCACTCTGGAAGCTGGAGTCAGCAAAGGCCTCGATCTGGAGGTCTTTTCCGCCGTAAACCAAAAACATATCCTTAGTCCTTCTCAGGTACTTCAGAATGTTCTTTACCGCTATCCAGTGTTTCTCCCCAGGGTTTGACTGATACCGGCTTACCACATTCAGTGCATAAGCTACATCTGGTCTGGTACACAACATCGTATACATTATAGAGCCTACCGCAGATACATAGGTTATAATAGACATATGATCCCTTTCCAAATTAGTCTTGGGAGACATCTCTTTAGAGAGGGTGATCCCGTGACAAGCCGGTAAATTACCGCGCTTGGAATCTTCCATACTGAATCTTTTCAGTATGGTGTCGATGTACCTGGACTGTGAAAGTCCTAATATCCTCTTGGACCTATCACGATGGATCCGGATCCCCAGAATGTAAGAGGCATCACCCAGGTCTTTCATGGAGAACCCTTTGATAGATTGTAGCATAGGAATATCATTTCCTATCAAGAGAATGTCATCCACGTATAAAACGAGGAATACAACAGTTCGTGCTACAATTTTACTATAAATGCATGGTTCATCTGGATTTTTGATAAAGCCAAATTCTTTGACCGTCTCATCAAAATAGATGTTCCAACTCCGCGATGCCTGCTTTAGTCCATAAATGGACTTAAGCAACTTGCACACTTTCCCGCTGCTCCCACTCTGAATGAAACCCTCTGGATGGTCCATATAGACACACTCCTCTAAATTTCCATTTAGAAAAGCGGTCTTTCCGTCCATCTGCCAAATCTCAAAATCGTGGAAGGCAGCAATGGCAAGAAAGATCCGAATGGATTTGAGCATAGCCACTGGAGAAAAGGTTTCGTCATAGTCCAAACCAGGTCTTTGACGAAAACCCTTTGCAACAAGTCTAGCCATATAGGTTTCAACCTGTCCATCTATACCAGTCTTCCTTTTGAAGATCCATTTGCAGCCTACGGGTTTTACCCCTTATGGAGCAACGTCCAAAGTCCATACTTTGTTGGTGTACATGGACTCTATTTCGGTCCGCATTGCATCCAGCCATTTTACCGAGTCAGCGCTCTGAATGGCCTGCTGGAAGCTAGTCAGCTCATCATTATCAATGATGCAATCCTCTCTATCCCCGTCTATGAGAAAACCGTAGTATCTCTCGGGCGGATGAGACTGCCTACTACTCCTGCGGAGCGGAGCAGGAATGTCCTGTTCTTTCGAACCTTCTGGTTCTACTAAGCTTTCAGTAATAACTAGTGGTTCTGGAATTTCTTCCAGTTCTATTACGCTCCCACTTATCTGATTTTCCAAAAATTCATTTTTCAAGAAGCAGGCATGACAAGAAACAAAAACCTTTTGTTCCTCTGCGTAATAGAAGAAATATCCCTTAGAGTTCTTTGGATATCCCACAAACTTGTACTATACTGAGCGTGCCTCGAGTTTGTCCGCATGCTGCTTTTTGACAAAAGCTGGACATCCCCATGTCTTAATATGCTTAAAATAGGGTTTCCTCCCACTCCACATCTGATATGGTGTGGTAGGCACTGTCTTAGTTGGAACTCGGTTCAAAAGATATGCAGCTGATTCTAGTGCATATCCCCAGAATGATCGCAACAACTCAGTGTTACTCATCATGGAACGTACAATATCCAATAGGGTTCGGTTCCGTCTCTCCAATACACCATTATGTTGTGGGGTGTATAGAGGAGTAAGTAGAGAGAGAATTCCATTCTCTTTTAGGTAATCCAGGAACTCGGCACTTCAGTATTCACCACCTCGATCAGATCTCAGTGTCTTGATACTTTTGCCTGTTTGTTTTTCTACTTCATTCTTGTATTCCTGGAATTTTTCAAAGGCTTCAGATTTATGTTTCATAAAGAAGACATATCCATACCTTGAAAAACCATCCGTAAAAGTAATGAAGTAAGAATAACCACTTCGCGCATGTATAGACATTGGACCGCATACATCGCTGTGTACGAGTCCTAAGAGCTCGCTTGCTCTTACTCCGTGTCCAGTGAACGGAGTCTTTGTCATCTTTCCTTTGAGACATGATTGACAAGTTGCATATGATTGATATTCGAACGGATCCAAATATCTTTCTTTATGCAACTTAGTTAACCTTGTCTCATTGATGTGACCCAGTCTACAAAGCCATAAGAAAGCATGATTTATTCGGGAGACTTTCTTTTGTGTGTATTCTGGACATTGAAAATCTGTGGTTGGTTCAAAACGTATATACCGGTGCTTAATGTACCCGGCCCAATCAAAACATGATTAAGGTGAATGTTTACAACATCGCTTACAAATGCAAAATCATAACCTTCTTTAGACATTAAAGATACAGATATGATATTACAAGTCGCACTGGGTACAAAATAACAGTCATGCAAAACCAAAACATGTCCATCTGACAATCCCAAGTGATAGTCCCCTACGAACTCAGCATCCATGCCAGCTCCATTTGCAATTCTGAGGGTCATATCAACTGCCTTCAAAACCCTACGCTTTCTCGGTGCCTGCAAAGAATTACAGATATGAGATCCTGATCCGGTATCCAATACCCAGGAAGTAGAGTTTACTGATAGACAGTTTTCAATAACATACACACCTGAAGCCGAAGCCACAACTTACTTCGGGTCCTGGTTCTTGGCCTTCCAAGCCCTGCAATCTTTCTTCCAGTGTCCTTTCTTATGACAATAAAATCCCACAAGCTGTCCCGCAACCTTTGCTACCTTTGCCTTTTCCTTGGCTTCCACTTTACTAACACCGCCCCTTGGTTTGGTGGGGGTCTTCTTCTTCTTTCCCTTGGCTTTCGCCTTAGACCTAGAAGAGGAAGGTCCTCCAACAGACAAAGTGGATGTTTTCCTTACTTTTTGTAAGGTGCCCTCTGCAGTCCTCAACATGTTTAGGAGTTCCGGAAGTTCAACTTTCTTTCCTTGCATGTTGAAGTTCAGGATAAACTGGGCGTAAGTGGAAGGAAAGGACTGGAGAATCAAGTCAGTGTGGAGCTCGTTCTCTAACGTGGTCCCGAGATCCGCGAGCTCTTCAATGTAGCCAATCATCTTAAGCACGTGTTCCGCTACAGATGATTCGACGGCCAATCTCGCCGAAAACAACTTTTTCGAGACTTCGTATCTGGCGATACGGGATTGCTCTCCATATAGTTCCTTAGTATGGAGAAATATGGATTCAAGATCCATATTCTCGTGCCTCTTCTGATGTTCATTGTCCATAGAGGCATGCATGAGGCACTTGGCCTTCTCGCAATCAATCTCCCAAGTTTTACGGATTTCCTTATCCGCGATGCTGGATTGAAGTCCTGGGACAGGGGGAGCTTTGGTGGTAACGAGATACCCCAACTTGTCATAAGTGATTGTCATTTTGACATTCCTGATCCAATCTTTGTAGTTTAGCCCTGTCAGTATATTTTTATCCAGTAGTAACTTAAGTCCGATCATGATGTTTGGTCGCTGCAATTAGGAGAGAGAGAAGAAACACTTTAGCATGATGCTCTTGCAAGTTTAGAGTGGTTTTTAGTTTGTCTAAACAGGATGGCTCCCACTGTTTCTCGAATCCTTGCTCAAACCATAAAAGAAGAATTAGTCGAGATCGATCTCACCGTACAATACTTGCTTAACCGTTCAGCCAGGCCAGTGTTGGTACTTCAAGGAAGGTTTTCCAACGCTTTCGCGAAGTTCCTTAATTAAGTAACCTCTTTTCCCTGTGGGCGAAGCCCCGCTAACACCTTTCTAGACACCTACTTGGTTTATAGCATTGATCGTTAAGTGAGAAAGTTTCCTGAGGAGTAGCATACACTCACAGTAGGATCGGGATCCAAATATCATCGTGTGATAAAGCTGAAGGAATCCTACCGGAATCATCACACTCCAAATGGTATGCGGCACTAGCAAGTTTCAGTTTCTTTAGAAACTCCCGATGTGGATTTTTTGCCCCATGCTCTTATGACCTTGAATTTGGCCAACAAATCATAAGTCACGTGTCAAGTTCTACCCATCATTTTCCAGGTTAATTTGAACCCACCTGTACCTACCCTTGACTTTGGCCAACAAGGCAGTACGACTGTCCCAAACCAACGCATCTATCTATGCTATATATGAATATCCAATAGCTACCAATCACTATGCCTTGACTTTGGCCAACAAACACAGCTTGAATACTATTGACTATCCATATGAAATGACGGAGGGCTACGAATGGTTTTGGCGAAACCGTGAACGTAGTGAACTTGATATAATCGAAGGAACATGATAGCATTTAAAAGGAGTGGTTCAAGCTCCGCGTTTTAAAAGTTTTCTGTTTTGAAAAGAAACTGATTGGTTTTGAAATTGCTCCAACGACTTAACTTTGGTTTATTTTCTTGCATTAATTTAATGTGTCCCATCAATTAATCCTACCATTGCAGAAAACAACGAAAATATGACATATGCTTATGCCATCCGCATTCGCCACCGGGCCCCGTCATCACCCGTTAGGTTACTTAACTAACGACAGAGCGGGGGCTGGACTAGCGCGGATGCAAAACATAAGCAACGCCTACTAGATATCATATATAGATATATACATTCGTCAGATGCAATGATAGCCATTTCAGATCACAGATGAACACATTCGATATGCTAGGAATCCGTGTTTCGTTCGAGCCTGCAACGAAAGACGGATTACACGGTCACGATGAATAGCCAAACCCCACCCTAGACCCCTACGGGTGCGGCAAACTACCCGCCAAGTACCCGAAGTGAAGCAATCTCCCTCAACAACGTGAGTAGGCCACTCAGCACTTCAAAGTACCCGGTAGTTTGTGCACCGCACCTTGGGCCTATCCTAGGAGCAAAAACAATAAAAGAAATAATATACAATGGCGACTACAACCTCATCCCGGATGTGCGGCCATAAAATAATATTACATCAATTTACATATTACATCAAATGAAAGATAAAGAAAACTCTTATCTCACAACCCCCGGCGATTCATCCGCGACAATCCAACGAGTTCATATACACAATCCAACAACATTATAGATCACAGATATGCACAACCCCCACTAATCGACGTATAGCGATTAGTCGACGTTCAGTGCATATATCACATTACAGATATAACCATTTAGCAAAAGTTTGTAGAACTTCGATCAAAATACCAATTTGTAACTACCCCAAACACAACGTTGTTCTCTGGAAATTCTGGGCAAAAACAAAATATTTTAAAAATCACAGAACACCAAACTAAACAAACTGCAGCAAACCTGAGTCACGGCCGAGTCCACTCGGCCGCAGATCCGTGGCGAAACGCGTGGTTTCGCCGCACTTCCGCGGCGCGTTGACCGAGTCGTGGGCTCATTTTTCCTGGTTGTTTCTAATAAACCCTGCACTGATTTTTAAGGTATGTGGAATTATTTTTAGAGAAGTTTTAAAAATCGGCAGAAAGTATAGTTTTTTGACATGTTTCGCGATTTTTTTTCGGATCGAAGTTCTAAACACTTTGCTAACATGCTAGTTGTTGTTTAGCTAGGCTCTGATACCACTGTAAGTCTACGTTACCCACCCCGGTTCTTACGGGGAGGCGGAATAGGTAAAAAACGATTTTTGACGCAAGGTAACATGGACTAGAAATGGAGGATCTTTGATAAACAAAAACCTAGCAAACTAACTGCAAGTTTAGCTACTCGGTTAGAAGGTTATACCTAAGTCTTGAACTTCTCTTCTTGCTCCTTGGAGTGGTTTGAACTACTCCTCCTCCTCGTCTTCTCTTTGCCGAAGAAGGATCCACCCGAAGGCCTCTACCTTGAGCTCCTACCTCAACCTAGAGGTAACTAAATTGCTTGGCTTGCTAAACCAAGAACCCTAGAATGAGTAGAGAGGAGTTTTGGTGGTTTTATCTCAAGAGCTCATGGTTCTCAATACATGAGAGATGAGAACTTTGAGAGAGAGGAAGAGGATGAGCTAAACATATGAGAGAGAAAGAGCAAGAAAGAATGAGGATATTTTAGCAACCATACTCTCATATGAGAGAATTATGAATTAATAATAATAATTAAAGAAATTGTGATGGTTCATTTGGAATGACCATTATCATTTCACATTAAATGAATTTTGCAAGAATCAAGGAGCATCTTTCATGTAAAATGATGATGGTCAATATGTCAACATAGGTCAACAAGTCAACTAAAGTCAAATGGTCAACAACCCTAACCATGACACAATTATCCTTAATTAATACCATTAATCATATTTCTCATTTTCATTAGGGTTTGGAAAAGTCAACGGTCAACAACCCTAATGAGAATCCTCTGCCTCTGCCTCTGTCAACTGTGCATACACACCTGCATCTGTATTCCGAGGAACATGAATACAATGAAACAAAACCAATCCCAAAACAAATACTAGGATCTGGCTTAAACCAAATCCCGCTAGTAATAACTGCCCGGACACCAAACTCGCACAAGTACGCGGATACGAACGAACCCCGTCGCAAAACCATGCGACCTCTACTCTGTTTTGCCCAAAAGCGAACAGCCCTCTGTGTGGGACTCTAAAAACTCGACACTACGCTGGCAGTGGGTTTAACCACAGGCCGCAAGCGGTACTAGCTGTACGTAACGGTCCCCAGGTAGATGCCGATAAGAAGACTGATGAGGTGAACCCATCCGAACTCCTACTGAGCCTGAATGTGACAATCTCCGTACAGTCGGTCTGTTCATCCTAGAATATCGCATAGCAGGCCTAGGGGGCGGTAAACATCAGTCCCCTAATAGCGGTACAAGTCGTGTCGGAGTGTAGCCCAGAACACCCAGAGATAACACTGGAAAACCTACCAGTATATCTCGCTTGCCCTAGCCAGGGACTTTGTGTAATGGCTCTCCTAGACACAGCGTGATATCAACCCCCAATACCGGGAGAGACGAATCCGGTCTAACCATCACTGCCTCCAAGTGCTTCGGGACTGCACCCAACTGCTACCTGTTTGCACGACTCATTTGAGCCGTGGTAGGGTAGAAATCTAAGAACGGTTGGAACACACTCGAGGCGAAGTGACTGTGTCAAGTCAACGGACTAAGCTGTACTCATGTCACCTGGGAACTGATAACTGACGATAGGTATAGTACCAACCAACAGTTCCCGACGAGTCATGTCCAGTGTACTCGTAACCTAACGAGCACCCGTATACTATCTCAAGTACGACGTACTAATGGCTGTGGGATAGACCATCTCCCCTGCTGGGATGAGAAGCGCATACGCTAGTCTACTCCGGAGTATCGATGCCCCGTCTCGATAATCCAACGACTAGGGACCTGTATAAGGATGTGCTTGTAGATTACCCAGACCCCACTAGTATGACTGCTATCACAACGCTAGTAATCAAGCAAAGATCCTAAGGGCTCCACTAATGTGTATAGGCGATATGCTAAAAGAAACACATGCACACATTAAAGTAGAAACAAACCAAGTAGCATCTACCATTTCGAGCAAGATTGTCTATACAACTGTGATTATCCCATGCTTCCATTAAGTAATATACAAACTAGTATGATACAGTAATGGCCTCTAGGGCATATACACTAACAATATTCGTGCATATCAGATGCACCTGGTTTTGCTGTTAGACACCACGTTGCCTCTGACAGGTGTTTCGTGCACACCCGTTGCACTTAGATTTTATTTTTGTGCACATGTATGGCACATTTGTGGATTTCGATTTCCGTGCGCACCAGACGCACGTGGAATTTATATATATTTGGGATTGATTTCTTTTGGAGCAGTATATTTTATGATACTTGCTATTTTGTTTACTAATGAGCAGGACTAGTCAGAGGACAGTACCTGAGTATATTTTTCATGCATTGGTAGTTATCGAAGGGATTTCCAAGAAGGAGCTATAGTCTCAGTATTTACCTATGTGTCAATGATGACACGAAACTGTTTAAAAGAGAAACCCTTCTAAATTATTTTCAAAACGGCGGGACGTGTATGTTAAACAAAGGATATATATAAATATATAGTTATTTTCTCACAAAGGACGTCCGCCACTGTGCAGTGATACATCCATCGCACAACAATTTGAGAAAGGTTTGGCATGCATTGCTTCCAGATGTTTTAATGATGTTTACCTATATAGTTTTGATGTTTACAGGTATCGTTCTGATGTATATCATATTGATTTTCATTTTGGATCTTGACATTGGTGTCTTCACCATAACTCCAATGATTGCAGGATGCTTGACGAAGTTTTGATTTTGATTTATATATCTGTTTTTCATGCGCATGCATTGCGCTACGATTCGTTTTCTGTATTTATGATTTCGGAGCCCCGACGACTTGATGGTTTGGCTGAAATGTTTTAGTATTTGGGGGAGTTTTAATTTAAATTCGGGGACCGAATTTCTTTAAAGAGGAAGATTGTAACGTTTTGAAAATCGTTTCGGTGAAACTTCGGAAAAATCGGTAAAATAATGGAGTTTAAAAAATCAAAATATAAATATCTTTTGATATAAATTAAATATGCATATTCTAGCTATGTAATTGCTAGTATTTGGTGTTTATTGAGCCACTGGTAAAATTTCTAAATTTCTGAAAAATTTTCCGAAATTAATTATTTTAATATTATTTTAAGCCGTCACTAATACATTTAATTAGGAAAAATTACAAATTGGAATGGTTTGATACAAATTTTATAATTCATGACACACTAAATTAACATGTAAAATATTATTTTTGAAATGAAATGGTTTGCCAAAATGGTTTTAGAAAAATATAAAAGAAAAGGCTTTAATTGTTAAAATGAATTAATTAGAAATGGGGTATAGTTGCATGATAATTTGTTTCAACCCTCACTCCCACACTTCACATTCTCTTTTCTCTGTTGTGGCCGACCATGGGCTGCCCCCAATCCCCACAATTTGGCCACTAGAAAAGTTTTAGAAAAGAAAAGAAAGCTTGGGGTTTAATTAATGAAGTATGGGTATTAAGTTGACTTGGACAATTCCTCACTTACTCCCACACATTCTCTCTCTCTCCCCTCTCATATTTTCAGCCGAGCCTCCCCAAATTTCTGCATCCAACAGCCCCCCTCTTTCACCACTTCAATTCTCTTCAAAAATTCCATCAAAAAATCACTAAAAACCTCATTTATTTCCTAATTAAACCCTTACCCATTTTTCCATGATCTAATCTACCTTGGATCTTGGTAAAAGAAGTAAGTTTGGGAGGCTAGATTTCAAGTTAGATCTACAAAATGTTGAGGTATAAATCCTAACCCATTAATTAATTGTCGATTAATTACTTTAATCTAGTCTAATTAGGTGTTAAATTATGGGTTTAATTGAAAGTTGGAAATTCAAGTGAGGGTTTTTGAATTCAAGAGAAGGGTTTCAAAAGTCAAGTTAGGTTTTTAGTAATGAGATTTTGGTTATTTGATATAGTTAACATGTAGTGGGCATGCTAAAACAAATCTAGTGGCTAGTTTGCATTTTTGTTAATTTAAATTTGTAATAATTATATAAATTTCAAACTAGGTTTTTAAAATATATATATATTGGTGAGATAAAATTCTAATTAGAGTTTCATGACATTATTAACATTATAAATTGTGGGTTAATACTTTAGTATATGCAAAACCAAGCTTAATTGTTAAATTGTGAATTTTGCTTTAAAAGGTGTTAAAATTGGATATTTTGCAAACTAGGTTTTTGGGGTTAAAGGAAATTTATGACATTAAATTATGGAAATGGTTTGTAGGATTTATTTAAGATGTTTAATGAGTATTATGGCTATTAGAATTGTTAAAATATCAAGTTTTGTTTTAAAACGGCTAATTGATGCTTACTAGGTTTCTTGTAATAAATAGATTTAATCAATCAATTAGTTTTGATGATTTGCATCCTATTTCGTAGATTTTTAGTGAGTTGTAAGATCATGATTGGTACGTTTGGTGTTTTTCTCGATGGTTTTATGTTTGTACCTCGACATCGAGGATTGGTTTGGCTATTCTTGCATGCGTAGGCGATAGGTTTTGACCTATACGTGATATGCGTGCCGATTTGGATTTCGTTTGCCGTTTCGATTTCGAATTGGATTTTTATGCGACACGATACGTTGTGACATGTAGGTACCCCCATGTGTACTTCAAGACGACAAGCAAGCGCGTGGCGACGTCGGCACCGGCGAACGAGGACCAGGTGAGTTGATTTATATCTACGGGGAGAAGTCGGGTGGATGGCGTATAGCACCCCCGCAGTTCGTAATATAGCTTATATAATGGATATATATATATATATATATGTGATTTATGATATGTGGATGATATTCAGGATATGGTTATGTGTTCATGGATTTGTAGTGTTACTTGCTACTTCATGCATATTATTATTCACTGTTATGCAGTATTATGGAGTTTTATGCCTATATGCATTGTTTACGTGCTATTGATGATTGGATTTCGGATTTTCATGAGATTTCCTGGATTTGGGAGAAAACCGCAAGAATATTTATAAACTTCTCTCTCTTTTTAAAATGAAATGTGCGGTTTTCTCATGATGTATGAGTCGTCCACCATGATGTTTTCTCGGTGATGAGATGGATTTCGAGACCCGATTCGAGGAGTTGGATGAACCATCTGCAGGTACATGGTGGACCCGGTAAGGTACCCCGGGGCAAGAAGATCGAGTAGTAGACGATGAGCCCGGCAGGGGAAGACTGCCTACCGATGATTTTATCTGACGCGTCGGATATTCGGAGGATAACGTCGTGGTCGTGTGATTGATGTTAGGGGCCGATCCGGACTGACGGCGCCCTAGATAGTTAGATTTGAGACACTGGGATTTTGAGATATTGAGGTATTGAGATTTGATGATACAGGCCAGTCCGGGTAGCCGGAGCATGAGATATTGAGATATTAGGATTTATGTTTTGTGTCGATGCTAGACACTGTTTATGTTGATTTCCTTTATGATACCTCATTTTAAATATACAGAAATCTCACTAAGTTATGAAAGCAGTTTCTTCATTTACTTGTATTCTGTTTTCATGCATTCATACCTCATTCATATGATATGATTGCTACCTAAGGTACTGACACGAGCACATGGGATTACACTTATGTATAGATGTTTACCCTTGCCACTTTTTCATGCTTCAGACTTTATCATTTGAGGATTATATATTGATCGTATGACCTAGGATTGCGGCATACATGCGATTTCTGCTCTGTGATGTTTTCTACTCATGAGTTGACAACTCACCCCCGTTGTGCCACAGTTTCTTACAGGTTTTGCCGTACAGGTTTCGTTACAGCTTTGCTGGCACACCGCTTCCATTCCGGGTGATTTGCTTTGGTAGGTGGGTTCACTTGTATCGTGACCACTATTGTACCCTTATTTTATTCAGTTGTATCTAGTGACTCCATCAACCAAACTTGTATATTTATTCAGATCTAGAGACCAGCTGTTTATTCTTTCGACCATAGAGTCGCGCGTTGTATTATTATGGATTTCTTGCTGTTTTGAGTTTCTTTTTCAGTTTTGATCATCGCCCATCAGCATTGTATATTATATTGCTTGCGTGGTTGTGACCGTCGTTTGACGAAGAGATAGCTCCCGCTTTGGAATGCCTTTTTATTTATTTCATATAGTATTCATGTTGTATCCCGTTTGGGGACAGTATTTACAAAGGAGACTCTGCCGAAATTTTCAGAAAATACTTGATGTTTTTAAAACGCATAATTCGGCTTATGCTATTAAAACTACTTTCTTTAAGTTGGTTTTTCCTTCACTCTACTGCTTCTTTGGTTTTGATTTCTGGGTTTTGGCTTACGTAGATTGCGTACGCCTCGAGACGTTTCGTAATTTAAGTGCCGGTCATGTTCCGTACTTTTCAGGTCGTGACAGGATCTCGGCTCTTTCCTTATCGAATAAGGTGCTGGATATTCTACAAGGAATACCGCTATGCAAAGCAAGAACTATAGAAGCAGTCAAAAACAAAACCGAGTGAGTTGTAGCATCTGCTAGTTTCGCTAATGTCACGACCCAAAAGAGCACGTGACTGGCCCTTGAATCCTATGGAATCTATAGGACTCCATCTGATCCAAGTAAGCCAAAAGCCCATAAATCTAAAACCATTTAAGGAGTAAATAAAGGAAAAACTAGTTTTAAGAGGTAAGGAAAACATGTTTTGAAATTCAAGTTTTTAAATAACTAAGCCGAATATGTATTTTTAAAATGTGTAACCTTTCCTGAAAATTTCGGCAGAGTTTCCTTTGTAAAACAGGCCCCGAACGGGGTACAACAAGAGTAATATATATAACATGATAAAAGACATCCCCAAGCGGGAGCTAGCTCTTCGTCAAACGACGGTCACAACCACGCAAGCAATAATAATATACAACGCCAAAGGGCGAGGATCAAATCGAAAAAAAAGAACTCGAAACAGCCAGAAAACCGTAATACTACAAGCGCGACTCTAAGGTCGAAATAATACAACACTGTTTTCTAAGTCTGAACAATATACAAGTTTTGGTTGATGGAAAATTCTAGATACAATAATAATACATGAACAATGGCGGTCCTGATACAAAAGAACCCACCTAACCAAGCAAGTCACCCATAAGGAAGCAGTGTGCCAGAAATGCCGCTATGGAATCTGTACGGCAACCTGCAAGAACTGGGGCACCACGGGGGTGAGTTGCCAACTCGTGAATAGAAAAATATCTACAAGCAGAGATCGAATGCATGACCTATCCTAGGTCAATACGATCAGATATAAGTAAACCTCAATATGAATAAAGCTGAAGCATGCTAAACTGGCAATGTAACCTCTATACATGAGTGTAGTGCCAAGTGCTCGTGCTAGTGCCTCAGGTAATAGCATGTCATGAATATGAGGTATGATCAATGTAATCAAATCTGCACACACGTGGATCCCGTCCACTCGTCACCCAATGACAATAACCATCATGCAAGTAAATATCATAAAACCTGTGCATGGAAATGTGAGGATATAATCCACCCGTGTCCCTCGCGACACGTCAAAATCATGGAACCGGAATGCCCAGCATCGGCACTCGAAAACATCATGAAAACTGTGCCCAGCATCGGCACGTAAATCCTTATATATCAGGCTCCGTCAGTCCGGATCGGCCCGCGGGCTCTGTCTGCGGTATCGGCCCTCGGCCCCGGCAGTACGCCCAAATCCATCTATCGACTCTGGTCGGTATCCTCCGGATAACCGCCAGGTCCAACCAATCACCGGTAGGTACTTGCCCGCCTCCAGGCTCAATCGGCAAAGCTCATCGATCATCTTGCCGAGGGGAACCATACCGGGTCCACCATGTACCCGCAATCGGCTCGTCCACTCCTCGATTCGGGTTTCACATGTCGCTCTCAGCACCGAGAAAACACATGGTGGACGCACTGAAATATCATATCAAGGGTAACCGGGTTTTTAAAGCAATGACATATTCTCTTTTGAAACACCCTCGATTCCCAAATCCAGAAATATCATAGAAACAACATATCTCAATGCGTATAATCAAAAGCATGAAGTATGCGACATGTAAAGGAAGGTATGCATATCATCATGTCATGCAAGGATCATATACTGAATGCAATAGTACTACAGTGTAGCGACATGGCAATTATCGATGATGAGTGTGTGAGCCGGCAACAAGTGTACGTGGAACATATGCATCATCGATAATGGTGCTGGTGTCCTAGCAGCATGACTGAAATATAACCACAGTACAAGCGATGCAATGCAAATAGCATGAGTATGCGGAATCGAATAATCAACGCAAAAGTAAAGGATCTATACCAATCTGTACATGTCATGCAGGGGTGCCATTTGAAATAAGACGAATCAGGGCTTTTGGTAAAACGAGGGCTACGGTGTTTTAAGAAAAGATACATCCTTTGAAAATATCCGTATGACCCTTCTGCCTATCTTTAAAATATCCCCGATTCGTTAGTTTGAAATAGGTATGACTCGGTCTAGTCTAATGTCTACTAAGTAATCTAGACAGGAGGGGTATGAAACCACCTAATCTGAGTCAATATATATAGATATGATAGTCGGTGATCCCGCCTCAATAACATATCGTAAGATATCCTCGAGTCATGAGTGCGGATCTATCATCAATATCGGCTCGTACGGTAGATCGTCGTACGGCATCCCAATAGCTGGGTAGGGGTCAATATCACACTATCTCATCACATATCAGGTATCACTATCATCAGATCGCATAATCTGGGGTACTATTCTAAGTCTAGTACAAATCGATACCATCTATAAAAATATGAATGCGGGTAAAGCACATGTCCAAAGGCCCGCTAAAACTATCATATCGCACCTCAAAGACAAGCTATGTCACATCGCCGATCTCACGGCCTCACATCAAGTATCATCTCAAACCACGTATATAAACACATAGTCCCATACCTACGTGTAGATATACGCACCATCGTATGCACTCTAATAAATGAAAGAATGAATGCAAGTATGTGTGTAAATGTATGTGTGAGTGCAACCACTACTCTAGGGTTCGCACTATACTAAACCAATATATTCTTATCATCAAAATACCATTATTACTATCAATGATCCTAAACAACACATAACAAATATACGTGTGTATACATATTCGTATACATCACCACGGACTGCGGTGGTGCTATACGCCATCCACCCGACTTCTCCCCGTAGATATAAATCTACTCACATTGCTTCTCGTGTGCCAAAGCCGATGTCGCCATCTTCATCTTCTTTGTCTTAACATCTCGTAGGGTACCTACAAATACATCACAATGCTAAAGCACATGAAAATCACATCGGAAACCAAAATACCACACGCTACCCGCATAGGTAAAAACCTGTCGACTCGCATGTAAACACAATCAAAATCCACTTGTCGTTGACGTCCAAACGCCACCCGACAGGAATGAATCACAAAACACTAAAATCCATGCTAAATCAAGTCGTAAATCATACACCAACATAGGAAAATCAACCCAGATTTCACCCTAGATGGAATCAGTCAAAACTAGAAGTACCCAGGGTCCATACTAGAGGAAATGGGGCCATGCACAGAAAACGAGGAAAATCCACCCTGCTATGGCCGCAAATTGCGGCCAGAATGGGAGAATTGGCGGCCTCACTTTGGAGTGGGGAGCTAGGGTTTGGGGTGGTGGTTCTCTGGTGCCTGCACATCTCACTGTCAACTCAGTTTTATTTTAGGGATCTCGGGGTGATAGCAGATTACACAAAACAGTGACAGATTTCCAGTTTTCCCCGATATCGATTCCGTAATTCCGTATTCTGTTTTCAAGTTCCAGGTTTGGGTCCAATTTTGCATTACACCAGGTTTTCTAAGGTCACAATAAGCCTCAATTTCATCTTGATTCTCAGTTTTACCCTAAACCCTAACTTGAATTCTCTAAAATCCACAAACATCACAATATCGATACAAAACTAGTATGGATGCACAAGGAATTGAAATACTACTCTATAGGTGCAGAAATTACCTCCTTTGGCAACTCAAGAAAATTCTTGAGTTGCTCAAAGTCCACCAAATCCAATCTTGCTAGGTTCAATGTGTAGCCAGTGAGCTCGGAAACACTTTTTGTGAAGTGGGAATGAGGTTTTGGCTTTGTTTTCATGGGGGATCTAGGGTTTTAGTGAAGAGGGTGAGAGAGTGAGGAAGAGGGCAGCAGCTCCATAGGAGAGGGAGAGAGAGATGAGAAGGGAATGATGGGGGCATGGCTTCAAAAGGTGGGGTTGACCTATACCTACCCTCTCTCTCTCATCATTCCATTTCCTTTTTCCTTTTCTTTTCTTTTCTAACACTTCTCACTTGAATAGTGAACCCAAAAGAAAACCATGGCAAAAGAAATGTAACACAAGTGTAACAAGTGTGGAAAATGATATGTGCACATTTTTGCTCAAGAGTGCTAAAAATCCAATTAGCGATTTTTAATCGCGATTAACGCTAAATTAGCATATTACTAATCTTAAAAACTTTAAAATGGCGTAATTCCTTAAAATACCTTATTTTAGAATTTTCCATAATTTTTCCCCGTTTATTTGTATTTAATTATACCAGAATATTAAAATATTCATTAAAATAATATTAAATTATAAAATTTCCCAAAAATCATATTTTATTATTTTGAAGACGTTACAATCTACCCCCCTTAAAGAAATTCGGTCCCCGAATTTAAATTTAAGACCCCCAAATACTAAAACATTTCGATACAAATTCCAAGTCGTCGGGGCTCCGAAATCATCAACACATAAAACGTCACAGCGCAATGCATGCGCATGAGTAATGAGCAGATAACTCAAAATCGAAACTCCGTCAAGCATCTCGCAATCATCGGAGTCAAGGTAAAGACACAATGTCAAATCCAATACAAAACCGATATGATATGGATCAGAACTACACATGTAGACATCCAATCCATACATGTGAATAGCTGATGCAAATGTATGCCAAATCCTTTTAAGTCGCTGTGCGATGCGTGTAACACTGCACAGTGGCGGACGTTTTTCACAAGAAAATAACTATATACTTATATATATATATCCTTTGTTTAATAGGTACGTTCCGCCGTTTTGAAAATAATTTAGAAGGGTTTCTTTATTTTTAAAACGTTTCGTGTCATATCGGACACGAAGGTATATACTGAGACTATAGCTCGCTTTTTGGAAATCCCTTCGATAACTATCGATGCATGCAAAATATATCCAGGTACTGTCCTCTGACTAGTCCTGCTCAGTATGAAAACAAATATCCAATATCATAAAAATGTACTGCTCCAAAAGGAATAAATCCCAAAAGTGCACATAACACCATCCTGTGCGTCCGGTGTGCACGGAAATCAAAATCCATATATGCGCCATACAGGTGCACAAAACAACATCTAGGTGCAACGGGTGTGCACGAAACATCTATCATAGGCAACAGGTGTGCCTGACAGCCAGAAATCCGGTGCATCTGACATGCACGAAGAATCTCGATTTAGTGCATCGGGTGTGCACTAAAATCGCATCTCAACATATGCGCCCAACATGCGTGAAAATCCAAATCGGTGCATCCATCGTGCACGAATGAAAATCTAAACCCTGCGCACTCAACATGCACGGAATCACAAAAATCCAATAGCAACGCCGAATATGCGTAAGTCCAGTCAAAAGCACGGAGTGCAAGAATCCACCTTAATATCACAATCAAAATCGACATACCGAAAGGCATCAAATCGAAGTCAGGTGCAACCGAAATGCACAAAATATAAATCCGGTGCAACAAAGGCACGAAATATAAATCTGATGCGATAAACGCAAGAAACATAAAACTGGTGCGACAAACGCACGAAGTATAGAACTGGTGCATCCCATGCACAAATACCAGCAATAACTCAAATACGTAAGCAGCAACACCAAGGGTACCCAGATATGAAGAAAATCATAAACGTGTGCAACTGCGTGCACAAAACACATATCAATGCACTACAAGCACATATAAGCTATACCGAGTGCAAAATCGAAATACCAAAAGTACATGAAACCATGCTGGAAGCGTAAATCAAATCACCGGCATAAAATAGGCATGAAATCACAATCAATACATCAAGAGTAATAACTATGTGCAAGGTATAAATACCCAGTAGGTGCAACCATGGTGCACAAAATCAAATATCATGGAACTCAGTCATCAAGACTAAATCATGCAAATAGATCGCCAAAATACCGAAATCCAAAGCAACGGATACGTGATAATCAAATCACAAAATCATAAATCATAATTACCGTCGTCGGTATATCCTTCTTCAGGGTCAAGAAGGTACCAGTACATCCGATGCTAGCGGCGCAAGATATCTACTTGCCTCTTGCTCGCGGCTGGCGTCCTCTGCCTCTGGTTCCTGATCTTTCCTGTAGATTACCAATCTCGCAATCCATCGGCTCATCGGCCCGGTCAGGTGTGCTGATAGGAACGATTCCGTTTTGGCACCTTCCTAGTCATCTCTCGGTCAATCCTCACGACCGCTCGTAAAGCAGCATATCTCTGGCGCCGACCTCGGGTCCTCTGAATGCACATCACACATCGATCCTGGGTGCAACTCTTACTGCAGCAGTGTACTGGAAGGAATCCCTGCTCAAGGTCTCTTCTGATCTCGCCTAAGACAAACTGTACGGAGGCTAGTACTCGGGCGTAATCTTTCCTCGCTTTCTGAACATCTGCACCCTTAGTACAACTTCTCCTCGGAAGCTGGTTGCATCCCTACGCCTCTGTAAGCATATCAGGCCTCTGGTCTCGACGGGAGGTAATGACAGCTCATCAGCGTCTCGTACGAACCTCTTTTCTCGCTTGTCTGTATCATCGTCCATTTCAACATCGCGTCTCTATCTGCGCACTGCAATGCCTTCGGCTACGGTCCATCCGAAGTCCCTCACGCGGACTCGAAATCATAACTCGGTATCTTCCTGACTCAGTAGAAGATATCTAGCCGAACACGTCCCCAGCGTGCATGTCACATCACTGATGTCAGCGGAGTGGAACGTCATCTCGTCGAAATCTCGTGCAAACTCTTTACTCCACCTTGCTCCAATATCGACTGATTCGGACTCACCTCATCGTGGCTACACGGACTGCGCTCCAACGGCTAAGCTCGTATCTGGAGTCTCCCAAGCAGTGTCCCATCACATGATATCCGAATGATGTCGAATCGTCCGATCGGCTCGTCAGAACCTCACAATCCCCCAAGAGATCAACATCTCGGGTACAGTTTAATAGTATCGAGTACATGCCACAGCGTCGGTGGTCCAGCCGTAGAAGGGCAAACCCAAGCCTCACTAATGGCGCCGAGGAACTGCCGCAAACCCTAAGGTTCAAAGGCTCTCACACGGTCATTAAGTCGAGTTAGGGTTTCATTCTTCTAGGGGGTCCATAGAATCACCTGCATGTTTTTCCGAATACTTTAAACTTGGAAAATGGGTTCCTGACATTCGATCGTCTCAATCGACTCTCTACGAATCTGCATGAAGTCGCCTCTAGCTGGAATCAATCTACCTGATGACCTCGCATCGGGGTAAGCGAACGAACCACATGTCCTAGTCATTCCTCCTCGGTGACTAGCGACTCACCATCATGAATAAGCGACATATCAACGGTCATCACACCCTGGCTGGCCTCTATCAGTGGCTCAATCCTCTGGTACCGACCGGTACGTCCTAGAAATCTCGCAGCAGCGATCTGTCAAACGCCAAAAGTGCGGAAACACAATAAGACGACGCCTCAATACAACCGTATGCCTCGGGAATCATGCCCCGGTCAGCCCTCGTCCCCGACGAGCTCATGCTGACAACTCGAGCCGTAGCTCACTCTGCCCGTGCAATCGCGGCAGCAAAACCACAACCAGTATCGATGAGGATAGATCATAGGAAGGAATATAATACGGTGCAAGGAAATGTACAACCTAAGGTTTCTTAAGTGGAGTGGCGTGTCGTAAGTATGCCGCGGAACATACCAACAGTACGTCACTCTACTTTAGTCACCTGTTCCATCAACCAAGGGTCATCCTACGCGAAGAAGGTTCGGGTCTAATACCCCCTCGACCAAGTCTAAGTTCCGTAAGGTCAAGCCTAAGTTCCGTATATAAATAACGCCCTAGGCTCCACATAGTCAAACTTAGACTCGAACCAAGGTCAACCTAGCGCTCTGATACCAACTTTGTCACGACCCGAAAGAGCACGTGACTGGCCCTTGAATCCTATGGAATCTATAGGACTCCATCTGATCCAAGTAAGCCAAAAGCCCAGAAATCTAAAACCATTTAAGGAGTAAATAAAGGAAAAACTAGTTTTAAGAGGTAAGGAAAACATGTTTTGAAATTCAATTTTTTAAATAACTAAGCCGAATATGTATTTTTAAAATGTGTAACCTTTCCTGAAAATTTCGGCAGAGTTTCCTTTGTAAAACTGGCCCCGAACGGGATACAACAAGAGTAATATATATAACATGATAAAAAGCATCCCCAAGCGGGAGCTAGCTCTTCGTCAAACGACGGTCACAACCACGCAAGCAATAATAATATACAACGCCAAAGGGCGAGGATCAAATCCAAAAAAAAAGAACTCGAAACAGCCAGAAAACCGTAATACTACAAGCGCGACTCTAAGGTCGAAATAATACAACACTGTTTTCTAAGTCTGAACAATATACAAGTTTTGGTTGATGGAAAATTCTAGATACAATAATAATACATGAACAATGGCGGTCCTGATACAAAAGAACCCACCTAACCAAGCAAGTCACCCATAAGAAAGCAGTGTGCCAGAAATGCCGCTATGGAATCTGTACGGCAACCTGCAAGAACTGGGGCACAACGGGGGTGAGTTGCCAACTCGTGAATAGAAAAATATCTACAAGCAGAGATCGAATGCATGACCTATCCTAGGTCAATACGATCAGATATAAGTAAACCTCAATATGAATAAAGCTGAAGCATGCTAAACTGGCAATGTAACCTCTATACATGAGTGTAGTGCCAAGTGCTCGTGCTAGTGCCTCAGGTAATAGCATGTCATGAATATGAGGTATGATCAATGTAATCAAATCTGCACACACGTGGATCCCGTCCACTCGTCACCCAATGACAATAACCATCATGCAAGTAAATATCATAAAACCTGTGCATGGAAATGTGAGGATATAATCCACCCGTGTCCCTCGCGACACGTCAAAATCATGGAACCGGAATGCCCAGCATCGGTACTCGAAAACATCATGAAAACTGTGCCCAGCATCGGCACGTAAATCCTCATATATCGGGCTCCGTCAGTCCGGATCGGCCCGCGGGTTCTGTCTGCGGTATCGGCCCTCGGCCCCGGCAGTACGCCCAAATCCATCTATCGACTCTGGTCGGTATCCTCCGGATAACCGCCAGGTCCAACCAATCACCGGTAGGTACTCGCCCGCCTCCAGGCTCAATCGGCAAAGCTCATCGATCATCTTGCCGAGGGGAACCATATCGGGTCCACCATGTACCCGCAATCGGCTCGTCCACTCCTCGATTCGGGTTTCACAAGTCGCTCTCAGCACCGAGAAAACACATGGTGGACGCACTGAAATATCATATCAAGGGTAACCGGGTTTTTAAAGCAATGACATATTCTCTTTTGAAACACCCTCGGTTCCCAAATCCAGAAATATCATAGAAACAACATATCTCAATGCGTATAATCAAAAGCATGAAGTATGCGACATGTAAAGGAAGGTATGCATATCATCATGTCATGCAAGGATCATATACTGAATGCAATAGTACTACAGTGTAGCGACATGGCAATTATCGATGATGCGTGTGTGAGCCGGTAACAAGTGTACGTGTAACATATGCATCATCGATAATGGTGCTGGTGTCCTAGCAGCATGACTGAAATATAACCACAGTACAAGCGATGCAATGCAAATAGCATGAGTATGCGGAATCGAATAATCAACGCAAAAGTAAAGGATCTACACCAATCTGTACATGTCATGCAGGGGTGCCATTTGAAATAAGACGAATCAGGGCTTTTGGTAAAACGAGGGCTACGGTGTTTTAAGAAAAGATACATCCTTTGAAAATATCCGTATGACCCTTCTGCCTATCTTTAAAATATCCCCGATTCGTTAGTTTGAAATAAGTATGACTCGGTCTAGTCTAATGTCTACTAAGTAATCTAGACAGGAGGAGTATGAAACCACCTAATCTGAGTCAATATATATAGATATGATAGTCGGTGATCCCGCCTCAATAACATATCGTAAGATATCCTCGAGTCATGAGTGCGGATCTATCATCAATATCGGCTCGTACGGTAGATCGTCGTACGGCATCCCAATAGCTGGGTAGGGGTCAATATCACACTATCTCATCACATATCAGGTATCACTATCATCAGATCGCATAATCTTGGGTACTATTCTAAGTCTAGTACAAATCGATACCATCTATAAAAATATGAATGCGGGTAAAGCACATGTCCAAAGGCCCGCTAAAACTATCATATCGCACCTCAAAGACAAGCTATGTCACATCGCCGATCTCACGGCCTCACATCAAGTATCATCTCAAACCACGTATATAAACACATAGTCCCATACCTACGTGTAGATATACGCACCATCGTATGCACTCTAATAAATGAAAGAATGAATGCAAGTATGTGTGTAAATGTATGTGTGAGTGCAACCACTACTCTAGGGTTCGCACTATACTAAACCAATATATTCTTATCATCAAAATACCATTATTACTATCAATGATCCTAAACAACACATAACAAATATACGTGTGTATACATATTCGTATACATCACCACGGACTGCGGGGGTGCTATACGCCATCCACCCGACTTCTCCCCGTAGATATAAATCTACTCACATTGCTTCTCGTGTGCCAAAGCCGATGTCGCCATCTTCATCTTCTTTGTCTCAACATCTCGTAGGGTACCTACAAATACATCACAATGCTAAAGCACATGAAAATCACATCGGAAACCAAAATAGCACACGCTACCCGCATAGGTAAAAACCTGTCGACTCGCATGTAAACACAATCAAAATCCACTTGTCGTTGACGTCCAAACGCCACCCGACAGGAATGAATCACAAAACACTAAAATCCATGCTAAATCAAGTCGTAAATCATACACCAACATAGGAAAATCAACCCAGATTTCACCCTAGATGGAATCAGTCAAAACTAGAAGTACCCAGGGTCCATACTAGAGGAAATGGGGCCATGCACAGAAAACGAGGCAAATCCACCCTGCTATGGCCGCAAATTGCGGCCAGAATTAGAGAATTGGCGGCCTCACTTTGGAGTGGGGAGCTAGGGTTTGGGGTGGTGGTTCTCTGGTGCCTGCACATCTCACTGTCAACTCAGTTTTATTTTAGGGATCTCGGGGTGATAGCAGATTACACAAAACAGTGACAGATTTCCAGTTTTCCCCGATATCGATTCCGTAATTCCGTATTCTGTTTTCAAGTTCCAGGTTTGGGTCCAATTTTGCATTACACCAGGTTTTCTAAGGTCACAATAAGCCTCAATTTCATCTTGATTCTCAGTTTTACCCTAAACCCTAACTTGAATTCTCTAAAATCCACAAACATCACAATATCGATACAAAACTAGTATGGATGCACAAGGAATTGAAATACTACTCTATAGGTGCAGAAATTACCTCCTTTGGCAACTCAAGAAAATTCTTGAGTTGCTCAAAGTCCACCAAATCCAATCTTGCTAGGTTCAATGTGTAGCTAGTGAGCTCGGGAACACTTTTTGTGAAGTGGGAATGAGGATTTGGCTTTGTTTTCATGGGGGATCTAGGGTTTTAATGAAGAGGGTGAGAGAGTGAGGAAGAGGGCAGCAGCTCCATAGGAGAGGGAGAGAGAGATGAGAAGGGAATGATGGGGGCATGGCTTCAAAAGGTGGGGTTAACCTATACCTACCCTCTCTCTCATCATTCCATTTCCTTTTTCCTTTTCTTTTCTTTTCTAACACTTCTCACTTGAATAGTGAACCAAAAAGAATACCATGGCAAAAGAAATGTAACACAAGTGTAACAAGTGTGGAAAATGATATGTGCACATTTTTGCTCAAAAGTGCTAAAAATCCAATTAGCGATTTTTAATCGCGATTAACGCTAAATTAGCATATAACTAATCTTAAAAACTTTAAAATGGAGTAATTCCTTAAAATACCTTATTTTAGAATTTTCCATAATTTTTCCCCATTTATTTGTATTTAATTATACCAGAATATTAAAATATTCATTAAAATAATATTAAATTATAAAATTTCCCAAAAATCATATTTTATTATTTTGAAGACGTTACAGCTAAAGAGGCCACTCCCGGTGAAGGGATCTCGGCTCTTTCCTTATC
Source organism: Agapanthus africanus (assembly GCA_030015575.1). Lineage (NCBI taxonomy): Eukaryota > Viridiplantae > Streptophyta > Magnoliopsida > Asparagales > Amaryllidaceae > Agapanthus > Agapanthus africanus. The sequence goes on from JASDDO010000029.1 coordinate 306,519,287, forward strand.
GAATAAGGTGCTGAGTATTCTACATGGAATACCGCTATGCAAAGCAAAATCTAGAGCTACCCATTTTATAAAATTTTATTCTACAACATCTTTTAGGTTTCTTTTCTTTCCATTAATCTCATTAATGAAATCCCATCATTTAAGCTTCCTAAGCATCACAGAAGAAACGAAAGCAGTAATATTTATATATCATATATATATATATATATATATATTAGTGTAAACATTCGTCTCACGCATATAAAATGATCACATCTCAGTATAACAGCAACAGAAGATAACATATGAAATATTAGATATACTAGGAGGTCCGTGTTTTAGTTTGAACCTGTATAAAACACGGATTCCACGGTCGCGATGAATAGCCAAACCCACATCCCTATACCCCTACGAGAGCGGCAAGTAACCCTTCTAATTCTAGGGTTAGAAGACCCGGTCTCAACTCAATGAGATGGCCTCCCACTTGACCCTAGAACCCGGTTACTTGTGCTCTCCGTCTTGGGTCTATCTTAATGCGGAAAAGCAAATAATATACAATAGTGACATCATCCTCAACCCGGAAATGCCCTAATAAAAGAATATTACATACAAATAAATTTTACTTAAATGAAAAAGAAAACTCTCATCTCACATAAAACCCCCAGCTATTCAATACACAACGATCCAATATAACATATCACAGCAACACATGATCCTCACAGATAACTAGGCGAAGTTAAATAATTCGATAGATACAACGAATTCCCAAAAATTCCCACAGAGCTCAACACTTGAGCACGGTTAAAACTAACCAGAGACATACCATAATACCTACGGACCAACAGCTGAAGGGTCGACCCAAGCCTCTCAAGATACGCCACGGATCCGCCGCCAAAACCATGTTTTGGCCGTGGATCCGCGGTCACTTAGACGAGTTAGGGTTTCATTCTTCAGGTGTGTCCATAGAATTCCCTGCATGATTTTCTAAGTATTTTTAACATGGAAAAATTCAACTTTTTGAAAAATTTCCAGAAAAGGGGTCATATCGGGGTTTCGATGTTCGATCGGACTTCTAACTTCATCTAGACAACTCCTAATGCTCTAGCTTGGCTCTGATACCATTGTAGGGTTAGCTTAGCACCTTAACAAGGTTTTGGCAAGCATCAAACATGCTATATTAAAATTTTTGAGTGCTAAACAAACCAACCAAGTAATCAAACTAGAGAATTAGGGTCAACTTTGCATGTAAACAACTTTACATCTAAGGGAGAGGGATTACAACCTTTATAGTCCGTTCCTTCACTTCATAAGCTCCGAGTAGTAGTCTCTTCACCGCGATCCATGAACTCCCGGACTCTAGAGAGGCTCCACAAGTCGAATGATCCATACTTGCTTGAAGTCTTCCTTTTCGAAGATGATCTACCTTGAAGAATCTCAAACCCAAGCTCTCACTTCTCTAATTAAGTATTAGTGAAGTGAACACCCTAATCTAAGTGGCTAGAATATATGAGGATGATGAAGTAGGAATTTTGCTCTCTTTTGTTTTCAATTTCTCACTTTAAATCATCACAACACAAAAAACTAGAAAGCTTTTTCAAAAGGAGGAAGAAGAAGAAGAAAGCTTTTGTGATGAATAATGAATTGTTGTGAGGTTAGAATTGCAACCATGGGTTAAAGATAACATCCTTAACCCTTGTAGAGACCTAACCATTTGCTATGGTTAGAGTTAGGTCAACAAATATCTTAAGGAAGACAAAAATGGTGGACAAAATTAAAGAAGCCTACAAGCTTCCATCAAAATATCAACCATGGATAATTCCATCATTATTTATATTTCCTTAATAATAATTATAAACCCTAGCATGGTTCAAGTCTCATAAACCCTAGTTGCAATTTTAACCTAGCACGTTACAATATTATATATCATATATATAATATATAATGTAACAAAAGAAAATAATACAATTAACATATATTGCATATACATCAATGTATTATCCAAGTGAGAAAAAGACTCAATAAAGCGAGATTATATTAATTAATGTAACGTAATATATCTCATATATAATTATACATTAAATTATCGAATCAACACTTGATCCGATAACCCGGCTATATTACATATAACCGGCTAATATAACAAGTACCATTTCTCGAATCAACACTTGATCCGATGACCCGGCTATATCACATATACCCGGCTGATATCACATATCGCGAGAATAGAATACGGTATCTCATATCGTATTAATCTCGGTCCCGCACATATCGCATATGTGCCCCTACTCCGTTTTGCCTGAGCCAGAAAACCTCTGTATAGGACTCTAAAGAATCGTCAATACGCCGGCAGTAAGTGATGATCATATCAAACACCCACAAGCTACAAGCGGTCAGCTAAACGTAACAGCCACTTGTGTATTGAATGATCAGAAGATCAACAAGCAAGCCTGTACATTCTCCTGTGAATCCAATCAGTAACACTACCATACAGTCCGGTCTCTTCGTCTGATATGTCGCATATCCAGTCTAGGGGTGGTAAAACGTCAGACTCCAGTAACCGATAAGTCGTGTCGATGTAAGGCTCATAACAGGTCGAGAAACTACTGATAACTCTTACCAGTAAATCTCCATATCAGCCCTGGCCAGGGACTTCCAGTTATAGCCAATCGAACACAGCGCAATATCAACTCCCAATACCGAGAGAGACGAAACCCCTCCTATCGCTTATTGCCTCCATGTGATTCAGCACTGTACCCAAAAGCCACCGTTTTGCACGCCCTCTTGGACGTGGTAAGGTGGAAATCAAAACACGGTAGGAATCACACAAGACTCTATGACGATCTCGGGTCTACAGACTAACCTGTACCAGTGTCACCGGAGAACTGCTCTCTGACGATGGGTATAATGCCATCCAGGAGTTCTCGGTGAGTCCGTTCAGTGTATCTAGTCTCCACTGAGCACCCGTACACCATCTTTGATGTCAAACACCGATGGATATGGGATCATCCATCGCCCATCATATGGGTCAAGATGCGTATACGCTAGTCTACTCTGGTGTATCGATGCCCTGTCTCGATACACCCTCGACTAGGAACAGTTATATGATGTACTCATTGACTACCCTGGACCCATTAGTATGATCTCATCACAATCCCAGTAGTCAACTATATATCCTAAGGGCTTTATCAACATGTGAGAGTAAGACAGTAAACCAATACAAGTCAACATGTTAAGACAAAGGGAAACCAGATAGCATACTATCATGTCGAGCAAGAAAGTCCTCACTATATATATCCAAGCATCCACTATAATAAACATCATATGTACAACAATGGCCTCTAGGGCATATATACAACTAACAGGATCCTGATGGACTTAAGTATAGCAACAGTAGAAAAGGTTTCACCATTATCAACACTTGATCGTTGATGAAAAACTTTTACTACAAATCTAGCTTTGAAAGTCTCAACTTTTCCATCTACACCAATTATCTTTCTCGAAGATCCTCTTGTTCCCGATGTGATTTACCCCTTCAGGAGCAACATCCAAAGTCAATACTTTGTTGGTGTATATGGATTCCATCTCAGATCGCATAGCATCCAGCTATTTCACATAGTCTCTACTTATGATGGCCTGCTTGAAACTAGTTGGGTCATCATCTTCATGGTGCAATCCTCGCTCCCACTGTCTACGAGAAAACCGTAGTTTCTCTCAGGTGGATGAAGAACCCTACTAGATCAGCGGAGCGGCTTGGGTTCATTGGGGACTATTGAATCCTCTGGTTCCACCAAATTGTCGGTAACAATTTTTATAGCTGGAACTACTTCCAGTTCTACCTCATTGCCACTATTTCTTCACAAGAAATTCCTTTTCCAAAAAGATGGCATTCCAAGAAACAAACACCTTTTGTTCCTTGGTGTGGTAGAAGATATTCCCTCACGAATGTTTGGGATATCCTACAAACTTGCACAGAACTGACCTTGCCTCGAGCTTGTCCGGTTTTTGTTTTCAACATAGGCCGGACAACCCCATATCTTAACTCGTTTAAGAGATGGTCTCTTCCCATTCCATATCTCATATGGAGTGGCAGACAACGGATTTGGTCGGAGCTTTATTCAATAGGTATGCAACTTCAATAAGTGCAAAAACCCCAAAAAGGAAATAGGTAACTCAGTATTACTCATTATAGAGTGCACCATATCAAATAGGGTGCGATTTCTCCGTCCCGAAACTCCATTGTGCTATTGTGTATTCGGAGGAGTAAGCTGAGAGAGAATCCTATTTTCTTTTAAATAGTCTCTGACTTCCGTGCCCTAGTATTCATCTCCCCGATCATATCTTTTGGAGTTGAGTACCTTTACTCATCTGGTTCTTTTCTTCGTACTTATATTCCTTGAAATTCTCAAAAGATTCAGTTTTGTGTTTCAACAAGAACACATGTCCGTATCTTGATTGATCATCGATGAATGTAATAAAGTACGCGGAACCAATCCTGGCATGGGTAGACATAGGACTGCTTACATCACCATGTATCTTTCCAAGAGTTCAGTAGCTCTTTCTCCGTTTCCAGTAAACAAAGATTTGGTCACCTTTTCTTTAAGACATGACTGGCAAGTTTCATAAGATGGAAACTCGAACGGATTCAAATATGCATCCTTATAGAACTTCAGCTGGTCTTGTTTCATCCAAATGACCCAGTCTACAATGCCACAAGAAGGCTTCATTCATTTCTGAACTTTTCCTCTTGTTTGTGTTCAGTACGTTTAGAACTGTAATTTGATTCAGAACGTATATACCTGTTGCGCCACGGCAGCGCCCCGGCCGTCTTACCCGAGGCCAAATTGCGGAATCAAAAATTTTCCTTGCTCGGAAACCGGCGCTACCGCGGACAAAGAAAACCCGGATCGTTTACCATTAACCTACGCTAGCTAACTAGAGATGGGGTGAGAAGTATACCGAGTGATCCGAGTCCTCCGGTCTTCTCGTCATCGTCCCGATCTCCCGCGGAAAGTGTTGCCTCCACATCGTCGCCTCCTCGCCGGAAAGGGCACCACATCGCCTTCGTCTTTTACGGGCTCCCGCCTCAATACCGAGGCAACTCGAGCATGAAGCCGGCAACTCGACATGCTCAAGATGTGCTGTAGAATGTGTAGTAGAAGATGCTTGTCTCATTTGGGGTTAAGTTGCCATGATGGAGGAATCAAGACTAGAAAAATGGTGCTTGCATTTTTCTAGCATGGAAATGAGATCAAGAAGAATGAAACTCTCAAGAAGGAAAACTCTCTTCTTCTTCTTCTCTCTTTCTTTTTCTTCTCATGGAAAAACTTATCATCTTCAAGTGAGAATGAGAATGGTGGAGGAATCAAACATAATGCAAAGGGAGGTGAGTGTAGGAGCAAAAGAAAGGTGACCACATCCAAGGAACATCAACCATGCTTAAACTACTATTTGCTCCATAACCTTTCACTTCACTTTAAAAAGCAAGTCAATGGATGAAAGAAATGAAATCTATCATAATCAAACTTTATGCAAGAAACCCCCCACCAAAGTGTTATTTGCAAAACTGCAAATAACCCCCTCCATCGAAAAAGTCCGGCCGGGAAAGAATGAAGGAAAACCGGCCGGGACGAAAAGCAAACTGGCAACTCCAGAAAACTGGTCCCGTAATAAATCACAGGAAAAACCCCGACACTGTGCATACACACCCGCATCTGTATTCCGACCGGATACAAATGCAATGAGACAAAATCTACACTGTACTAAACTAGTACCGGCTTAAACCAAAGCCGGTTAGTAAAATCCGTTCGATCCTGATCCGTGCAATACCGCACGTATCAGATCAAACCCTGCCATATAACTATACGGCCACTAGTACAAACCGTCCGATCCTGATCCGTGCAATACCGCACGTATCTGATTGGACCCTGCCATATCTCCATACGGCCTCTACAGCGTTTCGCCCGAAAGCTGAGTAACTGAAAGTGTGGTGGACTCTAAAGACTCGTCAATACAATGGCTGTGGATTTAACCACTAGCACGTCAGAGGTATTAGCCAATACGTGACGGGCCACCAGCTATTGACCAAAAGGGACGTCGATGAGGAAGCTCACCCCGACACCCAACTGAGCCTGTCAGTGACAATATCCGTACAGTCCGGTCCGTTCGTCTATGAGTATCGCATGGCGGGCCTAGGGGGTTGGTAAAAGTCAGACCCCCAAAAGCGGTACAAGTCGTGTCGGAGTGTAGCCCAGAACGCCCTGAGATACTACTGGAATACCTACCAGTAAATCTCCTGCCTCGGCCGAGGGCTTTGCGTAATGGCTCTCCTAGACACAGCGCGACCTCACCCCCAATACCGGGAGAGACGAACCTCTGCAGATCCGCTCACTGCCTCCATGTGGTTCGGGACTGTACCCAACTAAAACCTGTTTGCACGACTCCTTTGAGCCGTGGTAGGGTAGTAATCAAAGCACAGTGGGAACTCACACGAGACAAATGACGATCCTCAGGTCGATGAACTAACCTGTACACATGTCACCAGGGAACTGCTATCTGACGTCAGGTATAAGACCAACTAGCAGGTTCCCGGCGAGTCCTGTCCGGTGTACTCATAACCCAATGAGCACCTGTATACATCTTAGGTGAACCAACTGACACCAGTGGCTTGTGAGACCGGCCACCGCCCCTCGTCGGGGTCTCGACTGTATACACTAGTCTACTAATGGAGTATCGATGCCCTGTCTCGAAACTCCTACGACTAGGGACCTTTTAAGGATGTGCATATAGACCCCAGCTCCCACGTATATGATCGCCATCATACTGCTGGTCGTCAAGCAAGAATCCTAGGGGCTCTATCAACGTGTAATAGCGACATGTCAGGTCACCTAAAGCAGTACACGATGATAAAGATAAACCAGATAGCATACTATCATCTCGAGTAAGACTGTCCTACCGGGATAGGTCCTCCCTCAATCATTGCAATCACGTGCCTGTGATCCAATAATTGACTCTGAGGGCACTAACTCCAACAATCTCCCACTTGCACTCAAGGCTAATTATTGCGATGTCGCATACTCACAGCCCGTGTGATACCGAACACCCAACTCCTCTACTAGTCAGTCTCACAAAGCTCGTTTGCGAAACTATTGCGTTCGAGGAATAGCCTCAGTGAGTGGATCCGTTGTGATGTTTCTTTCTATGTCTCTCTATATCTCAAGTTCGCGGAGAAAGCCATCTCCCGAAAAGAGCAATACCTGTCTTAGAATGTCCGGATGTCTGATGGGACCTAGCTCATAAATGAACTCCAAATCCAAACTTCTTAGACTGTATCGTCAACTGAACTTAATCAGTATCCTGCGCCATGCCACCCTCAGTATTGCCTTGGACCACCTGTCCAAAATACTGCCCCTCATCAAAAGGAAAACTATAACTCTGACAACCTCCTTGTCGTCCATGTCACCTTGGAAGCCTGGAATGATAACTGTCTCCCAAATGAGGCTGTCGTTATCATATCCCTAGAACATCAGCTTATGTTCTAAAACTGCCTCCGACTGTTTCTCCAGGATTGGATCAATATCAACTTATTGCATCTAGTGCAAGAACAACATCTGGTGTGGTACTTGACATCTCATGATTGACTCAATTGCCTAAGCAAGTGATCTGCCAATCAAGAGTATTCCTCTCCTCTTTAGTCTATAAGACACCTTTAGAGAGGGTGACACCATTAACTGCAGGTATACTACCGTGCCTGGAGTCGTCCATTCTAAATACTCATAGAATGCTGTCAAGGTACCCAGATTGGGAAACTACCCAAATCTAGATCTAAAACCATAGATCTAGTAACCAGTATGTCTGATATAATATCCAAGTCCCATGTGGAGAAACCACTGTGTGACGACCAAAGTATAACCGATTGTAGTAAAGGAATATCACTTCCTACTACCTTCTCAACAGATCTATCCCCTATTCTGATGACGTCAAACCTATGACTGTCACATCAGAAACAGATGATCTATCTCCGCTATCTCTGCTTTAGTCTATAAATAGACATAAGCCTGATGTCCACCAATGCTTCCGCTGCTCCCACTGACTACGACAACCCTCTGGCAGAGTCATATAGACGTGCACTTCCAAAGCTAGTTTTGAACGACGCTATTCTCATCCTCCTGCCGGGTCTCGCAGCCTGGAACAACAGCAATGGTAATTGTGGGTAAACAAGAACTTCCCTGTCACCGTCCTTGAGAATACCGGAGTACCTCTCGGGTGCCTGAAGTTACCCACCGTATCTGCGGAGTGGCCAATGGAATGTCAAAACAGATTGAATCTTTAGGTTCCTTATCAAATCTTCAGTAATCGTTTGTGGTTCTGGAATCACTTCCAGTTCTACCATACTCCCACTACCTTTTTCTGAAAAAATCCATTTTTAATAAAAACTGTGGCGAGTCTTAGAACAATATTGCTATTGTTCATCCAGATGGTAGAAAGTCATCCCTTGACATAGCCTGGGTCAACCCACAAACAGCCATTACAGAAACGTGCCTTGAGTTATCCGGAGTCTGGTTTTAAGCATAAGCCGGACAACTCCCCGTACCTTAACATCGTTAAGATATGAACTGTTCTATATCCAATATAGAACCAGAGGCACTGATTTAATTGAACCAGATTCAAATCATGCAGCTGTCTCCAGTGCATGTCAACTAAATGGAAGGAGGCCGATCAGCGTTACTCAACTTAGGAATGCTTCCAATTATGAGTAACCTGAAAGAGAAGCAAGTTCTCATTACTATCAACTGAATACCATACACAAGTATCTACATCTTCGATCACCTTGAAGAATCCCGATACTTGCAATACCTGGTTTTCTACTCTATTCTTATACCAATAACTCCTCAAAACTCAGACCCTGTGTTTCCACGAAGCACATGTCTAAGAACTAGAGAAGTTAAAAGTAAACAGAATATAGTATGAGGACCAACCCCTCTGTCCTAATGGACACTGGACAACATACAATACTCTGTATAAGTCCACTGAGTCTAACAACTCTTTCACTGTGTGTCGTAGGTTGAAAACTGTACTTTTGGTTAAGAAGAATTACACCGCTGTTTAATGCTCCTTACCTAACCATCCACTGATATAGGTAAATGTCATCGACATAATATCAAAAGGTATATCTCACTCTATGAAAATAGACGTACAGATATATCAATTTGAAATTGGTGCATAACCGCGGATATTCAAAACCAAATATTTGCCGACCGGCAAACAGCCCAGGTGATCTCCTCAAATATCACCGATTACAACGAATCCCGATATAATGAGGATGATCACCCAATTCCCAATAACTTACTCCCACTCATCATCTGTAAAACCATACAGATGTGAGAATCATACCTGGTAAATACATACCCTGGAGTAAGTGTCTAATCGGGAAATCAGTTTTCCATTAACAGTACACGGTGAAACTGAAACATTGAAATGTTTCGTTGGGGTATCCTGGTATTCTTAGTAATGCCTCTTCCATTATCCAGATTCACAACTGTAACCGTATAATTCTTTGCCACCTGTCCAAATCCCTTTATATGTCTTTAGTCAATACCGTCTGCACACCCCTTTAGGCCAAATGGTTTTCTTCCTTCCCTACCGTTCGGCACCAGCCTATGGTTTGGAAGAAGACTATCCAATTTGCGTAAAGGGTGTACTGTCCTAATCCTAGGAGCACTCGCAATGCGAGAGAAGGTGAAGATAAAAGACACCTGAATGTACTTTATTCCTATTTCTCCTGAACCAGAATCCATCCCCGAACTGGAACAAGTTCCTTTCGAGTTCGTATATAACCATACGATGGAGTATCCAAATAAACTGTGGATCTTCGTAGTGATACGGAGTGTCCTGGAGAAATACAAAGGTGATTTGGGATTGGCGAAGAAATACTTGGTTTTGTCGTGAATATCAGTCGCAATTTACTTTGCCCTCCTACTAATCCCTTGCTTTGTCTTAACTTAATACCTTCTGCACACCATAGTTATGCTAATTGGTTTTCTTCATTCCCTACCGGTCGGCACCAGCCTAAGGTTTGGAAGAAGACTATCCAATATACGTAATAGGTGTACTACTCCTAAACCAAGGAGTACTCGCAACGAGAGAAGGTGAAAAGAAAAGACAACTGAATAATCCTATTCGTTTTCTCCAGAACCAGAAACCATCCTCGAAGTCCTTCGAGTTCGTATCTAACCATACGATGGTTTTGTCCAATGGAAGTGGACGTTCGTAGTAATACGGGGTGTCCTGGAGAAAAGGGTAAAAGTAGGAGTGGCAATGAGGTCTGCAACTCTGACAATCCAAAAGCCAGTGTTAAGAAGGTTCGGTCAACTTGGTCACTGAGTCAAAGTCCAGGGTCGGGTCAATGGTCGCTGCCAAAGAGAGAGAGAAAAGAAACACTCAGCGTGCACTCTAACCTAGATCAGAATGGTTATCACTTTATCTAATCTGGAAACCTCCCACTGTACCTCAAATTCTCCTCCAAACCTAAAAGAAGAATTAGTCGGGATCACCCGAGGAGTAAACCAACTCATCAGTGGGAATCGGGATCCAACTATCATCGCATGATAACTTGACGGAATCCACTCAAGTCACCACACTCCAGAAGGTATGCGCATGCCTGGCAAGTTTCAGTTCTTTTGAAACTCCCGATGTGATTTTTACCCCTAGGACCCAAGTGACCTTGACAATGCCAACATATCAAAGAGTCCTAGTCAAGTTCTGCCCGTCATTATCTTGATTGCATTAAACCCACCCGTACGAGTCCTTGACAATGCCAACATAACTGTACGACTGTCCTAACCAATCAACTTATCCAAGCGACAGAAAAGTATTACACAGCTACCGAACGCTACGCCTCGGCAATGCACGACATACGTAGCACGAATACTAAGTAATACTAATCTGAAATGACGGAGGGCTACGGATGGTTTTTGGCGAAAAACCTTTTACCGTAATGAACTTGATATCGTTGAAGGAACTGCATAGTTTTTTTTTTTTTTTTTTTTTATAAAAATATAGTGACGAAAGCCTTTGCTAAAGAGGTCACTCCCGGTGAAGGGATCTCGGCTCTTTCCCCGTAGAATGAGGTGCAGGATATTCCAACTGAATACCACGATGCAAAGCAAAAGTAATCGGCTATAGTGAAGTTAATGCCCTGACGCAAAACTTCTGTCCAAGGGGTCACTCCCGGTGAAGGGATCTCGGCCCTTGCCTCGTCGACTGAGGAGCAGGATATTCCAAATGAATACCACGATGCAAAACAAAAGCGAACGTCCTTGCAATAACAGCTTTTTGAAAAGTGTTCCAACAACATCAGAATAGGTTTGTTTATCTTGCATTGATCCGAATCAATGCAGTCCCATCAATTGATCACACCACAAAGAACGAAAATATACTGACGTACGTATATGCCATCCGCATTCGCCACTGGGTCCCGTCATCACCCGTTAAGTTAGCTAACTAACGGCAGAGCGGGGACTGGACTAGCGCGGATGAAAAACATATACAACATCTACTAATATATATACCAATATATAGTATTTCGCTCAAGGCGTGAATAAAATGCAACATCACAGAAATGTACAGCATCACAGAACAATACAGATATCTGGAAGCCCCGGGTTTCACAGAGCCGCTGCTGAAACCCGACGTTCCCCTGGTCGTGTGGATAGCCTGTGCAATGAAATCCTAGACCCCTACGGGCGCGGCAAGTCACCCGCCAAAACCTGAAGCGAGGCAGCCCCCTTCAGTACCGTGAATGGACCACCCAGCACTTCACGGAATCCGGTAACTTGGGCACCCCTCCTGGGTCAACCTGTACCCCCTACGAGTGCGGCGAATAGCCCGCCAATCCTGGACTGAAGCCCCCTCCGTCTCAATGCCCTGAGATGCGGGCTTGTTGCCCTCCAGAACCCGGCTATCCGTGCACCCCACCGCGGGGCAAACCTAGTACAGAAAGTAAAATATACATACACCGGGTACATCGACCGCAACCAGGTCGTGCCCCAAAAGAATAATACAAACAGGCAGTGACGGCAGTCCACATGTCGGACGCTCGCCCCGCAATATCAAATGTACATAATACCACAAAACAGTACTAGCATTGCATCCAGGCTATCCCCACGACCGATCCGCAACAACACAGCATAAACATAGAACATCAACGTGAAAATCACGTTCGCAAATCCGTCTAACCGGGCTATAGCAGTCAGACCGGATTTACCGATCGAGTGACATTCACGGTCGCAGATATAATGTAAATACTGTGAAATAATGTGTTTAAAATTTTCCGATCAATCAAACAATTAACAAGTGGGCCCCTAACCAATACTGTAGCAGTCACAGAAAACCTGGGCCAAAATTTAATATCCCAAAAGCCCCAAAATCAAGTATAAGACAATCTGGAGAAAAATGGTACAGTGAGTAATTTAAACGGCGGCGGAAGAGCGGCCAAAGCACTGCTTTGGCCGCGCTTCCGCGGTGAAAATAGGGAATCATGTTACCAATTTTTTCCAGATCTCTTATATTTCCCTACATATCATTCTGAGACCACCAGAAAAATTTTTAGACTTCAAAAAATTTCGACAGAAACTGATGTGCTTGAAATACGAGTTTTCGGGATTTTGTTCGATCGGAAACGTAAAACACATTAAACGAAGCTAGGTAAGGTTAATGGCGTGGCTCTGATACCATGTTGCGCCACGGCAGCGCCCCGGCCGTCTTACCCGAGGCCAAATTGCGGAATCAAAAATTTTCCTTGCTCGGAAACCGGCGCTACCGCGGACAAAGAAAACCCGGATCGTTTACCATTAACCTACGCTAGCTAACTAGAGATGGGGTGAGAAGTATACCGAGTGATCCGAGTCCTCCGGTCTTCTCGTCATCGTCCCGATCTCCCGCGGAAAGTGTTGCCTCCACATCGTCGCCTCCTCGCCGGAAAGGGCACCACATCGCCTTCGTCTTTTACGGGCTCCCGCCTCAATACCGAGGCAACTCGAGCATGAAGCCGGCAACTCGACATGCTCAAGATGTGCTGTAGAATGTGTAGTAGAAGATGCTTGTCTCATTTGGGGTTAAGTTGCCATGATGGAGGAATCAAGACTAGAAAAATGGTGCTTGCATTTTTCTAGCATGGAAATGAGATCAAGAAGAATGAAACTCTCAAGAAGGAAAACTCTCTTCTTCTTCTTCTCTCTTTCTTTTTCTTCTCATGGAAAAACTTATCATCTTCAAGTGAGAATGAGAATGGTGGAGGAATCAAACATAATGCAAAGGGAGGTGAGTGTAGGAGCAAAAGAAAGGTGACCACATCCAAGGAACATCAACCATGCTTAAACTACTATTTGCTCCATAACCTTTCACTTCACTTTAAAAAGCAAGTCAATGGATGAAAGAAATGAAATCTATCATAATCAAACTTTATGCAAGAAACCCCCCACCAAAGTGTTATTTGCAAAACTGCAAATAACCCCCTCCATCGAAAAAGTCCGGCCGGGAAAGAATGAAGGAAAACCGGCCGGGACGAAAAGCAAACTGGCAACTCCAGAAAACTGGTCCCGTAATAAATCACAGGAAAAACCCCGACACTGTGCATACACACCCGCATCTGTATTCCGACCGGATACAAATGCAATGAGACAAAATCTACACTGTACTAAACTAGTACCGGCTTAAACCAAAGCCGGTTAGTAAAATCCGTTCGATCCTGATCCGTGCAATACCGCACGTATCAGATCAAACCCTGCCATATAACTATACGGCCACTAGTACAAACCGTCCGATCCTGATCCGTGCAATACCGCACGTATCTGATTGGACCCTGCCATATCTCCATACGGCCTCTACAGCGTTTCGCCCGAAAGCTGAGTAACTGAAAGTGTGGTGGACTCTAAAGACTCGTCAATACAATGGCTGTGGATTTAACCACTAGCACGTCAGAGGTATTAGCCAATACGTGACGGGCCACCAGCTATTGACCAAAAGGGACGTCGATGAGGAAGCTCACCCCGACACCCAACTGAGCCTGTCAGTGACAATATCCGTACAGTCCGGTCCGTTCGTCTATGAGTATCGCATGGCGGGCCTAGGGGGTTGGTAAAAGTCAGACCCCCAAAAGCGGTACAAGTCGTGTCGGAGTGTAGCCCAGAACGCCCTGAGATACTACTGGAATACCTACCAGTAAATCTCCTGCCTCGGCCGAGGGCTTTGCGTAATGGCTCTCCTAGACACAGCGCGACCTCACCCCCAATACCGGAAGAGACGAACCTCTGCAGATCCGCTCACTGCCTCCATGTGGTTCGGGACTGTACCCAACTAAAACCTGTTTGCACGACTCCTTTGAGCCGTGGTAGGGTAGTAATCAAAGCACAGTGGGAACTCACACGAGACAAATGACGATCCTCAGGTCGATGAACTAACCTGTACACATGTCACCAGGGAACTGCTATCTGACGTCAGGTATAAGACCAACTAGCAGGTTCCCGGCGAGTCCTGTCCGGTGTACTCATAACCCAATGAGCACCTGTATACATCTTAGGTGAACCAACTGACACCAGTGGCTTGTGAGACCGGCCACCGCCCCTCGTCGGGGTCTCGACTGTATACACTAGTCTACTAATGGAGTATCGATGCCCTGTCTCGAAACTCCTACGACTAGGGACCTTTTAAGGATGTGCATATAGACCCCAGCTCCCACGTATATGATCGCCATCATACTGCTGGTCGTCAAGCAAGAATCCTAGGGGCTCTATCAACGTGTAATAGCGACATGTCAGGTCACCTAAAGCAGTACACGATGATAAAGATAAACCAGATAGCATACTATCATCTCGAGTAAGACTGTCCTACCGGGATAGGTCCTCCCTCAATCATTGCAATCACGTGCCTGTGATCCAATAATTGACTCTGAGGGCACTAACTCCAACAATACCGTTACATAACGTACTAGATCCAATCAATACTTGATTCTGGAAAATGTTCATAACATTATCCTCTAATGTGAGATTATATCCTTTTTTAGTTAGCAAAGAAAGCGATACAATGTTGCACATCATTTTTGGTACGTAGTAACAGTCGTTCAGGATCAATATATTAACAATTGGTAATACAAGGTGATATCTGCCAACTTCTTTGGCTGCAACAATTGCACCATTCTCTACTACTAGAGACATATCACCCTTTCCCAGTTCTCCACCTATCTATAGCTCATGTAACAATTTACATGTGTGGGATCCTGATCCGGTATAATATACCCATGACGTAGAGATAACTGAGAAAAAGTTCTAGGTTACGAACACACATGAATACAATGCATCAACATGCTTATTCTTCGTTTGGGTGGCATGGAAATCCTGATATTCTCCTATTCCTTGCTCAGACTTATAACAATTATAAGGAAGAGCAGAAGCTATCCCAGTATAATAAGTAGGTTCGTTCAATACATCCATATTATTATCTTGATTAAGGAGTGCCATTGGTCCCTACCAGGAGAGAGAGAAGGATAATCACTTTGCGTGCGCTCTTTGCAAGATTAGATTGGTTATTATCTTATCTGATCAAGATGTCTCCCACTGGTTTTATCAAATCTTCCTTCAAACCCTAAAAGGTAAGACTAGCTGGGATTAATTACACCTTACAAGTTCGCCAATCTTTCAGCCAGGCCAGTGCCGGTACTTTGAGGTAGGTTCCCCGTGCTTTCGCACGAACCTAATTAAAATAAACCTCATTTTCCCAGGGGCGTGACCCCGTTAACACCTTTCTAGACACCTACTTGATTGGCTAATTGTGATGTGTAAAACTCTCGCAGGAGTAACTCTTACTTCGCAGTGGGTATTGGGATCCAACTATCTCATAGAAGGTATGCAATCTCATTGCAAATTTCAACACTTGAAATTCCCAAAAATATTTTTCCCCCAGCATCCTATAACCTTGACGAAAGCCAACAAACCAAAGGACGCTAGTCAAGTTGAATCTGTACATTTCATGATTGAATTAAACCCACCCGCACGACCCTTGACGAAAGCCAACAAAGTCGTACGACTACCCTAATCCAATTGCATCATATGCAGAAGATAAGCAGTAAGTAGCTACCGCACACTACGTCTTGACGAAAGCCAACAAACATAGCACGAATACTAAATACTACTTATCTGAAATGACGGAGGGCTACGACAGGTTTTTTAGAAAACCTTTTGCGTAATGAACTAGATATAGTTGCAGAATCGAGTGATTTTGAAAAAGAGTGTTTTTGAGGCATTTACTAGTTCTGCTGAAGAGGTCACTCCCGATGAAGAGATCTCGGCTCTTTCCTCATTGAATGAGGTGCTGGATATTCTACAAGGAATACCGCTATGCAAAGTAAGAACTAAAAAGGCAATCAAAAACAAAACCGAGTGGGTTGTAGCATCTGCTAGTTTCGCTAAAGAGGTCACTCCCGGTGAAGGGATCTCGGCTCTTTCCTTATCTAATAAGCTGCTGGATATTCTACATGGAATACCGCTATGCAAAGCAAAACCTAGAGCTACCCTTTTTGGAAATTAGATTCTACAATATCTTTAGGTTTCTTTTCTTTCATTAATCTCATTAATGAAGTCCCATCAATTAATGTTTCCCTAAACATCACAGAGAAAATGAAACGAAAATAGAACGTATGCTTATGCCATCCGCATTCGCCACGGAGCCCTGTCATGTACCGTTAGGTTACTTAACTACCGGTAGAGCGTGGGCTGGACAAGCGCGGGTGCAAAACATAAGCAACGTTTATTATATATCATATATATAATATCACATTCGTCTCACGCAGTTACATGATCAACATCACAGAACACAGCAGCAGAAGATAAACATATGAAATATCGGATATATTAGGATGTCCGTGTTTTAAATTTAGCCAGTAATGTAAAACACGGATTCCACGGTCGTGAAGAATAGCAAAACCCACATCCCATAGACCCCTACGAGAGCGGCAAGTAACCCTGCCAATTCTAGAGTTAGGAGACCTGGTCTCAACTCCTTGAGATGGTCTCCCACTAGACTCTAGAACCCGGTTACTTGTGCTACTCTCCTTGGGTCTATCGTAATGCGGAAAAGTAAATAATATACAACAGGTGACAACATCCTCATCCCAGAAGTGCCCCAATAAAAGAATATTATTTACAAATTTTACATGAATGAAAAATAAAACTCTCATCTCACATAAAACCCCCGGCTATTCTTTCACGACGATCCAATAAGACATATCAGCAGCACATGACATCACATATCACCAACGTAAGTAAATATGCGTATTCCAAATTCCGTTGACATATAGCAACGAGATTTGGGATACCCCATATATTACACTTACGGTCGCAGAAAAGAAATTGTAAAACTACAGTAATTAGAATCCGTATATCCTTAGACAACATAAACCCGGAATACCGCATATTCCGGATTTCATGCCTAACCTGTAAACCTTGTATTTTAGACTCAAATTGAAAACACTTTTCAATCATCTTAGTCGGGTAATTCAACAAGATTCCTGACTACAATATTGAATACTCGTTGGAAACTTTAGTAGACAGCCGCACCCCCGATGCCGGCGACAAAGTGGACCAAGGCGGAACACCGTGGCCGCGAACACCCGAGTGGGTGCTTTTTGGCAACGGGGCTCTCCTACAGTCACTTGGTCGCGACTATGGGGCGTGGCTGTCTACTAGAGTTACCAGGCGAGTGTTCGCGTACAATACGCGATTGCGACGGAGTTTTAATCCAAATCAAAACTTTGTGGCAACCGATTAACCGAGACTAACATACTAGATTCACAATATACTATATACATTACTAGTTTTCTCAAAACCAATAAACAGGATTCTAACAATTGTATCACATATCATCTAGATCTATACGACGCCAAATATATCGATCGGTTTAACAAAATCTAGAGAACTCAACAACTTAGGAATCACAGTTAAAAATACCCAGACAGTGCACAAATCACCTACGGACCTACACAAGAAAGCATGGTCCTTGCCTCACCTACGGCGCCATGGAACCGCCGCAAAAACCAGGTTTTGGCCGTGGTTCCACGGTCGTATAGTCGAGTTAGGCTCTCATTTTTCTTGTGGGTCCATAGAAAACCCTGCACGATTTTTTGGATACTTTTAATTTCAAAAATTCCAACATTTGAAAAAATCGACAGAAACATGTGAAAATACGGGTTTTCAAAACCGATCGAACTCTTTAACTTCGTAAAGACCTTCCCCGATGTTCTAGTTTGGCTCTGATACTATGAAGGACTACCTTAGCACCATGATGAGGTTATAGAAGCATCTACCATGCCAATTTTAAATTTTTCTTGGTGCTAAGCTAGACTAACAAGATCTTTAACTAGATTATTAGGATTTTCTTTAGATGATATGTTAACTAGATAAGTGTAGGAAGATTATACCTTGGTATAATCAAGTCCTTCACTTCACTTGCTCCTTGTAGTAGTCCCGCGACTCCACTAGGCATCTCTTGAGGCTTTGAACGGGCTTCCTCCGGTGATCTTCGCGCCGAACACGATCCACCATGAAACTCCTACTAGTTCAAGTTACCTCTACACTAAACTCCTTTAGTGTAAGAACACACTAGTGTAGAGTGCTAATCTACACTAGGATGATGAAGTAGGGGATGTTAGAAGCTCATAAATGCAATAAAAAATCCATGGTTCACATCACATATGGGGATGTGGATTTTTGAAGGCATGAAGAGGAAGAAGAAGATGAGCTAGAGAGCATGAGAGCAAGAGGGAAGAATAATAGCTAAGACTTTGCAAATGAGCAAGAGTCAAGAACAAGGCTTGACCCCTCACTCATTCAAGCATGGAATTATGCAATATAAAATTGCAACCATGCTTGAATACTGAGTCAAGAATGAATAAACAAGAATTAAACCCATGCTTGCAACCATGCTTCTACTTTCCACCTCATTTCTATTTTCACAAAATAGAAATTTAAATGCCATGCTTCATTATATATATATATATATATATATATATATATATATATATATATTTAATGAAGAATAATTAGTGAGCTAATGATATTAATTAATATATAATTATATCACATATAATTTATATCACATTATTAAATCAACACTTGATCTAATAATCCGGTTATATCATATATGACTGACCAATATCATTTATTTGTACATCACATTATCGAATCAACACTTGATTCGACAATCTGGTTATATCACATATAACCGCACCGGTGACAGATGACTGCCAGATTACAATACGGTATCACATACTCGTATTTAATCAGGCCCACACACATATCACATATATGTCCTATTTCGTTTCACTTGAATCAGGGAACTTCTGTGTGGGACTCTAAAGACTCGTCAATACGCCAGTAGTAGGTGATAATCATATCAGTCACCTACAAGCCGTCAGCGGTACTAGCTGGACGTAACGGCTACCCGGGTATTGAGCGATATGGAGATCAACAAGCAAGCCTGTCCATAGTCTCCATGGAGCCTATCAGTAACACTCTCGTACAGTCTGGTCTCTACGTCTGATATGTCGCATACTATGTCTAGGGGTGGAAATCGTCAGACCCCAGTAACGTGATAAGTCATGTCAATGTCTGGCCTATAACGGTTCGAGAAACAACTGATAACACTTATCAGCATATCTCGGCAGTAGACCTGGCCAGGGACTTCCAGTTATAGCCAATCAAACATAGCGCAACATCAACCACTAATACCGGGAGAGACAAAACCCCTGCTATCGCTCATTGCCTCCATACGACTCGGGACTGTACCCAAAATCCACCTATTCGCACGTCTCCTTTGAACGTGGTAGGGAGGAAATTAAAGAACAGTGGAAGCCGCACAAGACGCTATGACGATCTTGGGTCTATAGACAAACCTGTACTAGTGTCACCAGAGTACTGCTATCTGACGATAGGTATACTACCACATGGGAGTCTTCGGCGAGTCCTGTTCAGTGTACCCAGTCTCCACTGAGCACACGTATACCATCTTTGAGGTCAAACACCAATGGATGTGGGATCATCCATTGCCCATCATATGGGTCAAGAAGCGTATACGCTAGTCTACTCTGGAATATCGATACCCTGTCTCGATATTCTCTCGACTAGGAACAATTAAAGGATATACTTGTGAACTGCCCTGGCCCCACTAGTATGATCTCCATCATTGTCCTGGTAGTCAAGTACATATCCTAAGGGCTTTATCAACATATGAGAGCAAGACAGTATAAATACCAGTCTGCATGTTAAGATAAAGGTAACCAAATAGCATACTATCATGTCGAGCAAGAAATTCCTCTATATATATGTCCAAGCATCCACTATAATATACATCATATGTACAATAATGGCCTCTAGGGCATACATATAACTAACAGTGAGGGCTCCTAGGATTAGGAGAGGGTACACCTATTGCGCTTATTGAATAGTCTTCTTCCAAACCATAGGCAGGTGCCGAAAGCTGGGGAAGGAAGAAAACCAATTAGCCTAAGTGTGGTGTATAGAAGGTAATAAATAAAGACAGATAAAAGGATTAGAAAGAGGACAAAGTAAATTGCGACTGCTATCATTCATGACCAAACCACGTATTTCCTCGCCACTCCTACTTCACCTTTGATTTTCTCCAGAACACTCTGTATCACTACGAAGATCCACAATTATTAGATAATCTATCGTACTCGAAGGAACTTGTTCCAGTTCGAGGATGGATTCTTGTTCAGGAGAAATAGAATAAGGATTATTCAGTTGTCTTTTATCTTCATCTTTTCTCAGGTTGCGAGGGCTCCTAGGATTAGGAGAGTACACCTATTACGATTATTAGATAGTCTTCTTCCAAACCATAGGCTGGTGCCGAACGTTAGGGAAGGAAGAAAACCGTTTAGCCTCACGATGGTGTACAGAAGGTATTAAGTAAAGATAAATAAAGGGATTTAGACAAATGGCAAGGAAATATAAGGTTATAGTCATGAATATGGATAATGGAAGAGGCATTACTAGGAATACCCGGATACCTTTTCGAAATATTTTCATGTTTCCGTTTCACTATGGGTTGTTAATTGAAAATTGATTTCCCAATTAGATCCTTGCTCCAGGATATGTATTTACCAGGTTTGATTCTCACATCTGTATGGTTTTACAGATTATGAGTGGGAGTAAGTTATTAGGAATTAGGTGATTATATTCTCATTATATCAGAATTCATTGTAATTGGTGACATTTTGAGGAAATCACCTGGAGTTTTGCCTGACGGCAAATTTTTTGTGTTGAATATCCGTTGTTATGCACCATTTTCAAACTGATATATTTGTACGTTTATTTTATAAAGTGAGATATAACTTTTTGAAATTGTGTCCATGACATTTACCTATATCAGTTGATGATTGGGTAAGGAGTATTAAACAGCGGTGTAATTCTTCTTAACCATAGTACAGTTTTCAACCTACGACGCACAAGATTTGAGTTATTCAACTCAGAGGACTTATACAAAGTATTGTATGTTGTCCAGTTTCCATTAAGACAGAGGGGTTGGTCCTCGTACTATATTCTGTTTACTTGTAACTTCTCCAGTTTTAGACAAGTGTTTCATAGAAATACAAGGTCCAAGTTTTGAGAAATTATAGGTATAAGAATAAAGTAAAGAACCATGTGTTGCAAGTATTAGGATTCATCAAGGTGATCGAAGATGTAGATACTTGTGTTTGGTATTCAGTTGATAGTAATGGTTTTGAGAATTTGCTTCTCTTTCAGGTTACTCATGTTTGGATGCACTCCAAGTTGAGTAATGTTGATCGGCCTCTCTCCATTTTTTTGACATGCACTGGCGACAGCTGCATGATTTGAATCTGGTTCGAATAAAATCAGTGCCTCTGTTTCTATATTATATATAGAATGGTTCATATCTTAACAATGTTAAGGTATATGGAGTTGTCCGGCTTATGCTTAAAACCAGACACTAGATAACTCAAGACATGTTTCTGTAATGGCAGTTTGTAGGTTATCACGGGCTATGACTAGGGTTAACTTTCTACCATCTGGAAGATCAATAATGATATTGTTCTTAACTCGCCACAGTTTTACTAAATTGATTTTTTTCAGAACATAGTAGTAGGAGTATGGTAGAACTGAAAGTGATTCCAGAACCACAAACGATTACTGAAAATTTAATAGAACCTAAAGATTCAATCAGGGTTTGACATTCCATTAACCACTCCGCAGATATGGTGGGTAACCTCAGGCGCCCGAGAGGTACTTCGGTATCCTCAAAGACGGTGACATGGAGGTTCTTGTTTATCCACACTTTCCATTACTGTTGCTCTAGACTATAAGACCTGACAGGAGGATGAGTATAGCATCGTTCTAAACTAGCTTTAGAAGTGCACGTGTATATGACTCTACCAGAAGGTTGTTGTGGTCAGTGGGACCAGCGGAAGCATAGTGGACAAGTAGCTTGTGTCTATTTAAAGACTAAAGCAAGTATAGCGGAGATAGATCATCTATTTTTGATGTGATAGTCATGGGCTTTGACTTCATCAGAATAGGAGATAGATCTGTTAAGAAGGTGGTAGGGTGGTATGTCCTGGTATTTGGATGACATACACTTTGTAGGAAGTGAAATTTCTACACTACGATCGGTTATACTGTGGTTTTCATACAGTGGTTTCTCCACATAGGATATGGATATTATATCAGGCATTATGGTTACTAGATCTATGGTATTAGATATAGATTTGGGTAGTTTCCCAATCTGGGTACTTAGACAGTATTCTAAAGGTGTTTTAGAATAGACGACTCCTGGCATGGTGGTGCACCTGCAGGTGATGGAGTCACCCTCTCTAAAGGTCTCTTACAGACTAAAGGGGAGAAGGATGTGCATGATTGGCATATCACTTTCTTAGGCAATTGAGTCAACCATGATATGTCAAGTACCACACCAGATGTTGTTTTTGCACTAGATACAATAAGTTGATATATTAATCCGATCCTGGAGAAACATTCGGAAGCAGTTTATGAACATAAGTGGATGTTCTAGGAATATGGTAATAACAGCCTCCTTCGGGAGATAGTTATCATTCCATGCTTCCAAGGAGACCTGGATGACAGAGTTACTATCAGAGTTATAGTTTTCCCTCTTAACGAGGGGCAGTAGTTTGGACAAGTGGTCCAAGCGGATACTGAGGGAGGCATGGCACAGGATACTGATTAAATTCAATTGAAAATACAGTCTAAGAAGTTTGCTGGATTTGAAGTTCATTTGTGAACTGGGTCCCATCAGATATCCAGACATATTCTAAGACAGGTATTGCTCATTTCGGGAGATAGCTTTCTCTGCGAACTTGCGATAAAGAGAGATATAGAAAGAAACATTGGAGCGGATCCACTCACTGAGGCTATTTCTCGAACGCAATAGTTTTACAAACAAGCTTTGTGAAACTGATTAGTAGAGAAGTTGGGTGTTCGGTATCACACTAGCTGTGAGTATGCGACACCGCAATAATTGGCCTCAAGTGCAAGTGGGAGATTGATGGCTATAGTGCCCTCAAGTCAATTATTGGATCAGAGGCACGTGATTGTAATAATTGAGAGAGGACCTATACCGGTAGAACAGTCTTACTCGAGATAATAGTATGCTATTGGTTTGTCTTTATCATCGTATACATGCTTCAGGTGACATTACGGATCACTTTTACATGTTGATAGAGCCCATAGGATTCTTGCTTGACTACCAGCAGTATGATGGCGATCATATCGTGAGATTTGGGTGGTCTATAAGCACATCCTTAAAGTGTCCCTAGTCGTGGGAGTTTCGAGACTGGGCATCGATACTCCGAGAGTAGACTAGTGTATACGGATTGAGACCCTGACAAGGGGCGGTGGCCAGTCTCATAACCCATTGGTGTCGGTTGGTTCACATAAGATGTATATAGGTGCTCACTGGGTTATGAGTACACCGAACGGACTCGCCAGGAACATGCTAGTTGGTATTATACCTATTTCAGATAGCAGTTCCCAGGTGACATATGTACATGTTAGTCTATCGACCTGAGATCGTCATTTGTCTCATGTGAGTTCCCACTGTGCATTGATTACTACCCTACCACGGCTCAAAGGAGTCGTGCAAACAGGTTTTAGTTGGGTACAGTCCCGAGCCGCATGGAGGCAGTGAGCGGATCGTCAAGGTATTCATCTCTTCCGGTATTGGGGGTTGATGTTACGGTGTGCACGGGTGGCCATCACCAAAAATCCTTGGCCAAGGTAGTCAAGAATTACTGATCTAGGATCGGTAGTTTCTCAGGTGGTGATAGGCTTCATACCGACACTAAATGTCAAGTTATTAGGGGTCTGACTTTATCCACCCCTCTAGACTCGATATGCGATACCCATAGACGAACGGACCGAACTGTACGGATATTGCACTGTCAGGCTTAGTAGGGTTTCTGGATGAGTTTTCTTGGTCGCCTCCCTTTCGCTTAATATCGGGTAGCTGTTACGTACAGCTAGTGCCACTGACGTGCTTGTGGTTAAACCCACTGCCAGCGTATTGACAAGTCTTCAGAGTCCCACACAGAAGGTTTCCCTGGTTCGGGCGAAACATTGTAGAGGTCATATGGTTTTATGGCAGGGTTCGATCATATACGCGCACTTGTGCACGGATCATAATCGGACGGATAATACTAATGAGCTTTGGTTTAAGTCGGATCCTAGTATTATATTGTTGGATTGCTTTCATCTCGTTGTATTCGTATTCAGTCGGAATACGGGTGCAGGTATGTTTATACGGTTGAGGGGTATTCTTGTAATCCTTTACGAGTTACTTTAAAGTTGCCATTTCTTTTTCTAGTATTAAACATTTAGGGTTTTTCTTTAAATTTTTAATATTTATGTGATGAAGAGTGTGAGTGCAAGTCTTGTCTTGGGCATTGATTGTGGCATGACACATGTGTGCAAGTCTTGGCCTTGTGCATTCATGGTGGCATGTGCACTTGGTGACTCATGGTATTGGGTTTGTTGTGAGGTATTTTGTTCTAGGATTTTTCTTCACTTGATAAACACAATATCTCACAACAACTCAACACAAGAAAAACAACAGACACTTTTTCTTGAGTTGTTTTCCTAAGCCAAAAACTTGAGCTCACTCTTTTCTTCACGAATGGCTTCTTCTTTACCTCCATCCATACCCTCTCATGAGTTGAGAATCCATAGATGTTTTGAGAAAAAGTATTCACACACTATCTCTACTTCATCTTGGTTATCTAGGCTAGCAAACTGGATGCCCGAGTTGCTTCGGTTTTGAAGCGGGAGCCCGTATTACTAATCCTCAACGTGGATCGTCTTCGACGAGGGAGACCGGAGAATGAACTTGTTCGAGGCAGCCGCGACGAGCTAAGGATAGAGATTGAAGACCGAAGGACACAGATCAATCGGTATAATCTCTTAAACCTCTTTACAGTTAACTAGTATAGGGTTAATGGCACGATCCGTCGTTTAGGGTGCCGTTAGCGCCGGTTTTTTAAAGTTTTATTTCGCGTTTGGCCACGGATTGATGGTCGGGGTGCTGACGTAGCCTTACAATACGTGGGGTATCCCAAATCTCATTGCTACATGTCAACGGAATTTAGGATGCACGTATTTACTTACGTTGATGAAATGTGATTTTATGTGTCGCTAATATGATTTATTGGATCGTCGTGAATGAATAGCCGGGGTTTTTATATGAGATGAGAGCTTTTATTTTTATTCATGTAAAATTTGTATGTAATATTCTTTTATTGGGGCACATCCGGGTTGAAAATGATGTCACCACTGTTATATATTATTTACTTTTCCACATTAGGATAGACCCAAAGCAGGGAGTACAAGTAACCGGGTTCTAAAGTCCAGTAGGAGACCATCTCAAGGAGTTGAGACCGGGTCTCCTAAATCTAGAATTGGTAGGGCTACTTGCCACTCTCGTAGGAGTCTAGGGATGTGGGTTTGGCTATTCATCACAACTGTGGAATCCGTGTTTTACATTATTAGCTAAATTTAAAACACGGAAATCCTAGTATATCCAATATTTCATATGTTGCTTCTGCTGCTTGGTTATGTGATGTGATCATATAACTGCGTGAGATGAATGTTATAGTATATATATGATATATAATAAACGTTGCTTATGTTTTGCACCCACGCTAGTCCAGCCCCCGCTCTTCCGGTAGTTAAGTAACCTAACGGTGCTTGACGGGGCCCAGTGGCGAATGCAGATGGCATAACCGTACATTCTATTTTCGTTTCACTTTTCTGTGATGTTTAGGAAACATTAAATGATGGGACTTCATTAATGAGATTAATGAAAAGAAAGAAACCTAAAGATATTGTAGAATCAAATTTTCAAAAAGGGTAGCTCTAGTTTTTGCTTTGCATGGTGGTATTCCTTGATGAATATCCAGCACCTCATTCGATGAGGAAAGAGCCGAGATCTCTTCACCAGGAGTGACCTCTTTAGCAAAACTAGCAAATGCTACAACCCACTCGGTTTTGTTCTTTGATTGCTTCTCTATTTCTTTCTTTGCATAGTGGTATTCCTGAATATCCTGCACCTCACTCGATGGAAAGAGTCGAGATCCCTTCACCGGGAGTGACCTCTTTAGCGAAACTAGCAAAAGCCTAAAAAACACTCCTTTTTAAAATCATTAGATTCTACAACGATTTCAAGCTCATTACTCTCATGGTTTTCTTAAAAACCTGTGTAGCCCTCCGTCATTTCAAATAAGTACTATTTTAGTATTCATGCTACGTTTGTTGGCCTGCGTCAAGGCGTAGTGTGCGGTAGCTGATTAGTGCTTATCTGCTAGCATGTGATGCGATTGGATTAGGGTATTCGTACGGCGTTGTTTGGCCTGCGTCAAAAGTCATACGGGTGGGTTTAATTCAATCAAGAAATGAGCGGGTTGAACTTGACTAGCGCCCTATGGGTTGTTTGGCCTGCGTCAAGGTCATAGGATGCTAGGGGTAAAAACCATTATCGGGTATTTCAAGTGTTGAAATTTGCAATGAGATTGCATACCATCTATATAATAGTTAGATCCCGATACCCACTGCGAGTAAGAGTTACTCCTGGGAGAGTTTTGCACTTTACAATTAGCTAATCAATTAGGTGTCTAAAAAGGTGTCAACGGGGTTATGCTTTTAGGGAAACAAAGTTTATTTTAATTAGGTCCGTGCGAAAGCACGAGGAACCTCCCTCGGAGTACCGATACCTGCCTGGCTGAATGATTGGCAAACCTGTAGGGTGTAATTAATCCCGGCTAATATTACCTTTTAGTGTTCGATGGAAGATTTGATAAAAACAGTGGGAGCCATCCTGATTAGATAAAAACCAATCTAATCTTGCAAAGAGCGCACGCAAAGTGATTACCTTTCTCTCTCTCCTGGTAGCGACCAATGAAATGCCTTAATCAAGATAATAATATGGATGTATTTATCGAACCTACTTATTATACTTGGCTAGGTTCCGCTCTATCTTATGATTGTCATAAGTCTGAGCAAGGAATAGGAGAATATCCGGATTCCCACGCCACCCATACGAAGAAAAAGCATGTTGATGCATAGTCTTTGGGTGTGTTCGTAACCAAGAACTGTTTCTCAATTTGCTATACGTCCTAGGTATTGGATACCGGATCAGGATCCCATATATGTAATTTGTTACATGGGCTACAGATAAGTAGAGAAATGGGAAAGAGTGATATATCTCTACTAGTAGAGAATGGTGCAATTGTTGCAACCAAGGTACTTGGCAAATATCATCTTGTATTAAACAGTAATACATTGATTCTGAGCGACTGTTGTTCCATACCAAAATATTGTGAATGTTTTCCTAAATCAAGTGTTCATTGGGTTTGGTACGTTGTGTAATGGTATATACGTTCTGAATCAAACCACAGTTCTAACGTAAAGAACACACACAAGAGGAACAATTCAAAAATGAACGAAGTCTTCTTGTGGCATTATAGACTAGGTCATATTGATGAGACAAGACCAGCTAAAGTTCCATAAGGATGCATATTTTGAATCCGTTCGAATTTACATCTTATGAAACTTGCCAGTCATGTCTCAAAGACTAGGTGACCAAATCTCCGTTTACTGGAAACGGAGAAAGAGCTACTGAACTCTTGGACATATACATAGTGATGTATGTGGTCCTATGTCTATACATGCCAGTGATGGTTCCGCGTACTTTATTACATTCACCAATGTTCTCTCAAGATACGGACATGTGTTCTTTTTCAAACACAAATCTGAATCTTTTGAGAATTTCAAGGAATATAAGTATGAAATTAAGAACCAGATGGGTAAAAGTATTCAAATCCTTCGATATGATCAGGGAGGAGAATACTTGAGCATGGAATTCCGGGATTGTTTAAAAGGGAATCAGATTCTCTCTCTGTTTACTCCTCCGTATACATCACAGCACAACGGTATATCGGGGTGGAGGAATCGCACCCTATTAAATATAGTACACTCTATGATGAGTATTGCTGAGTTGCCTATTTCCTTTTGGGGATTTACACTTGAGATAGCTGCAGACCTATTGAATAGAGTTCCGACCAAATCTGTTTCCTACCAATCCATAGAAGATATGGAATAGGAAGAGACCATCTCTTAAACGAGTTAAGATATGGGGTTGTCCGGCCTATGATGAAAAGCAAAATCCGGATAAGCTTGAGGCAAGGTTAGTTCTGTGCAAAGTTTGTAGGATATCCCAAACATTCGCGAGGGTATATCTTCTACCACATCGAGGAACAAAAGGTGTTTTGTTTCTAGACATGCCACCTTCTTAGAAAAGGAATTTCTTGTCACGAACCGAAAGAGCACGTGACTGGCCCTTGAACCATATGAAGTCTATAGGACTCCATCTAATCCAAGTAAGCCAAAAGCCCAGAAATCTAAAACCATTTTAAGGAGTAAATAAAGAAAACTAGTTTAAAGAAGTGAAGAAAACACGCTTTGAAGTCAAGGTTTTTAAATAACTAAGCCGAAAATAGATTTTTAAAATGTAAAGTCTTTTCTAAAAATTTCGGCAGAGTCTCTTTTGTAAAAACTGGCCCCGAAAGGGGTATAACAAGAATAAGATATATGCAATGATAAAAGGCATCCCCAAGCGGGAGCTAGCTCTTCGTCAACCGACGGTCACAACCACATAAGCAATATAATATACAACGCCGAACGGCGAGGATCAAAACTCAAAAAGAAACTCAAAATAACAAGAAAACCGTAATACTACTACTCGCGACTCTAAGGTCCAAAATAATACATCACTAGTGTCTAAGTCTGAAACAATACATAAGTTTTGGTTGATGGAATTTCTAGATACAATGAATAATACATGTACAACGGCGGTTCTGATACAAAGAACCCACCTACTAAGCAAATCACCCGTGAAGGAAAGCAGTGTGCCAGAAATGCCACTATGGAACCTGTACAGCAAACCCTGCAAGAACTGTGGCACAACGGGGGTGAGTTGCCAACTCGTGAATAGAAAATATCTACAAGCAGAAATCGAATGCAAGACATAATCCTAGGTCAATACAATCAGTATATAATATAACCCTCAAGAGTAAGTCTGAAGCATGATAATGTGGCAATGTAACATCTAATCATGTAGGTAGTGCCAAGTACCCGTGCCAGTGCCTCAGATAATAACATGTCATAAATGTAAGGTATGTCTGCATGAAGTAAACATGATGAAGTATCAAATGAATATCAATACACAAATATTAGCGTCCTATACCACTAATATTGGTGTAAGGGTATATATAACAGCGCCTTCATACCCTGTTATATATACAAATGAAGTATGATCAATGTAAATCCAGTCTGTATGTGATCAATGTCTGTATATATGTAGATCCCGTCCACCTGTCACCCAATGACAATAAGCATCATGCATGCAAATATGAGGATATAATCAAAATCATGGAGATCATCATGAAACCTGTGCCTAGCATCGGCACGTAAATCCTCGTCCATATGGGGCTCCGTCTGCGGTATCGGCCCTCGGCCCCGGCAGTACGGGTCAGCCCATGTCCAACTCTCAACTCCGGTCGGTATCCTCCAGATATCCACCGAGCTCAAATACAATCACCGGTAGGTAGTAGTCCCTCTGCTAGGCTCACCGTCTACTACACAGCGAAACCGTTCTCGCCCCGGGGTACCATACCGGGTCCACCAAGTACCCGCAATCGGCCTCATCCGCCTCCTCGAATCGGGTTTCACATGTCGCTCTCAGCACCGAGAAAACACATGGTGGACGCACTGAAATATCATATCAAGGGTAACCGGTTTTGTAAAACAATTATATATTCTCTTTTGAAATACCCACGGTTCCCAAATCCAGAAATATCATGGAAACAACATATCTCAATGCGTATAATCAAAACATGATGTATGCGACATGTAAAGAAAGGTAAGCATATCGGTAAGTCATGCAATATGGAATAGTAATGTGCACATGTCGAGGGAAACCGCTTTTTTTTTTAAAATGAATCAGTTTTGAAGAATATCTTGCGGTTCTCAAATATCTAATCAAGTCAGAATCATCTACGTAAGTGTACAGGTATGAGTGTACAATATGCCATGCAAGAATCATATCATGAATGCAATAGTACTGCAGTGTAGCGGCATGGCAATTATCGCTGATGAAGTGTGTGAGCCGGCAAATAGTGTACGTGGAACATACGCATCATCGATAATGGTGCTGGTGTCCTAACAGCATGATAGTAATATATCAATAAATATATGCAAAGCAATGTGAATAGCATGAACAAGCGGAAATCAAATAATCAACACCACAGTGAAGAATCTACATCAATATGAATATGTCATGCAGTTATGTCATTTGAAATAAGACGAATCAGGATTTTTAGTAAAATAAGGGCTACGGTGTTTTTAAGAAAAGATACGCCCTTTTAAAGTATCCGTAGAATCCCTTTTTCTTGTCTTTAAGATATTCCTGATTCGTAGTTTTTGAAATAGGTATGACTCGGGTCTAGTCTAACATCTACTATGCAAACTACAGATCTAAGTATCAAGTCAATCGGGAGGGGTATGGAAACCACCTAAATCTGAGTCGATATATATATAGATATAATAGTCGGTGATCCCGCCTCTATAATATCGCGTACGATACAGTATATCGTAAGACATCCTCGAGTCATGAGTGCGGATCTATCATCAATATAGGCTCGTACGGTAAATCGTCGTACGGCATCCCAATAGCTGGGAACAGGTCAATATCACATTATCTCACTACATATCAGGTATCACTATCATCATATCACATAATCTGGAGTACTGATCTAAGTCTAGTACAAATCGATACCATCTATATACTGCGTGTGTAAGCACACGTCCAAAGGCCCGCTAGAGATCACATATCGTATCCCAAATACGAATCACCTCAAATCACCGATCTCGCGGCACAATGCCCAACATCATCGACTCATCTCCAATGTCATCCAATATCATCAAACACAGTGCAAGTATAATGAATATGCAAGGGTGTGCGTGTAGGTGTAAATCTATTCTAGGGTTCGCGCCTATGAACTACACTAGTTACTTCTAACCCTACACTATCCATAATACACCTAACACAATATCCATGACACACTATAACCATCATATATATAATATATAGTATATCAACTACGGACTGCGGGGGTGCTATACGCCATCCACCCGACTTCCCCCTGTAAATATAATCCACTCACCTTGCGTCTTCATTGTCGACATCACCACGCGTTTGCTTGTCGTCCCGAAGTCTTCATAGGGTACCTACACATCAAAGTATCGTATATGCACATTAAAACCAAATCAAAGCTAAAACGGCACACGGAACCCAAAACAATACGATAAGGGGCCTATAGGTTAGAACCTATGGGCACGCCATCAAAACCATCAATCAATCCTCGATATCATCATATAAACGCCAAATAGTCGAGGTAAAACACAATACACAATTGCAGAATTAAAAATACGGAATACGGAAACACGAATCAAAAACAGCAACTAAGGAAATAGGCTCCAGATTTCACCCTAGGTCAATTTAGATAAATCTATACATGCCAGGGGTCTAAAATACTGGTAAGGGGCACCAAAACCAAAACGAGCCAAAATGAAGCAGGTCTGGCCGCAAATTGCGGCCAATAGGATTAAATCTGAGGCCGGGTCAAGGAGTTAGGGGCTAGGGTCTTGGGGTTAGCTTCCTAGGTACCTGCACATGTCACTGTCCATTCAATATAATTTTCAGAGTCTCGGGTTGATAGCAGATCTCAATTAACCTTCACAGATTCCACAAACCTTCCGATATCGGTTTCTAAATCCGTATTTCGGGTTTCAACTCTCAGGTTTTGGGTCTCCATTCATGCACTAGGGTGTTTATATAACCTCAACTGAGCTCAATTTCACATTACAACACAAAATTTCCTCAAACCCTAACTAGGTTTTCCTTAACTCCACAATATCAAACAATATCGGTTCAATCTAAACATGGGGTAAAGGTAATGCATAACTAAGCTTTAAGGTCCAGAAAATACCTCATTTGGCAACTCAAGGATTTTATTGAGTTGCCCCTAGTGGCCAAAATCCTTGCTTCTTTAGTCCAATGTGTAGATCTTGAGCTTGTGCACACTTTTAATGAAATGGGGGTAGGGTTTTGGTGATGTTTTTGAGATGATTTGGGGCTTGAAGAGGGGAGGTGAGGGGAGGAGCAGAAGCAGCAGCAGCAACAAGAAGGAGAGGGAGAGAAATGAGTGAAGGTTGAAGAGGAAATGGCTAAGTCTTTAGTCAAAGTAAAACCATACCTTTCTCTCTCTCACCATACCTCATTTCTTTATTCCTTTTCCATTTTCTTTCCCTTTTCTTTTTCTCCAAAACCTTCTCACTAGAATAGTAACCCCAAAGTAAAACCGTGGCAAGAAAAATGTAACACAAGTGTAGAAAAGATATGTGAATGTTTTGCACAAAATTGCTTAAAAGCCAATTAGCGATTTTTAATCGCGATTAGCATTAAATTAGCATATAACTAGTCATAAAAACTTTAAAATGGCATAATTCTATAAAATACCCTATTTTATAATTTTCCATAATCTTTCCAAATTTTTCTGTATTTAATTATACCAAAATATTAAAATATTCAATAAAATAATATTAAATTATAAAAATTCCTAGAAAATAATATTTTATTTTTTTGAAATGTTACAATCTTTCCCCCTTAAATAAATTCGGTCCCCGAATTTAAATTTAAACCCCCAATACTAAAACATTTCAGTAAAAATCCAAATTGTCGGGGCTCCGAAAACATCAATACATACCGAATATCATAAAAATGTACTGCTCTACTAGAAATCAATCCCCAAAATGTATATATAAGAATATCCTGTGCGTCTGATGCGCAAGGAATTAAAATCCATATATGTGTCATACATGGGTACCAAACAACATCTAGGTGCAACGGATGTGCACGAAACATCTGTCATAGGCAACGTGTGTGCCTGACAGCAAAATCAGGTGCATTTGACATGCACGAAGAATTTTGATTTAGTGCATCTGGCGTGCACCAAAATCGTATATCAAAACACTAAAGGTGCATGAAAACTATGCTGGAAACGTAAATCACATCACTGGCATAAAATAGGCATGAAATCACAATCAATATCTCAAGTGTAATAACTATGCGCAAAATATAAATACCCAGTGGGTGCATAAAACAAATATCATGAAACTCAGTCATCAAAACTAAATCATGCAAATAGAACGCCCAAAATACCGAAATCCAAGATGACGGATACGTGATAATCGAATCACAAAATCATAAATCATAAATACCGTCGTCGGTAGTTCCTCCTTCAAAGTCGAGAAGGTGTCGGTGCATCCAATGCTAGCAGCGCAAGATATCTACTTGCCTCTTGCTCACGGTCTGGCGTCCTCTGTCTCTGGGTCCTTATCTTCCTGTGAATTACCAATCTCACGATCAATCGGCTCATCGGCCCTATCAGGTGTGCTAACGGGGCCGATTCCATTCTGGCACTTCTCTGGTCATCCCTCGGCCAATTCTCACGACCACTCATAAAGCAGCATATCACTGGCGTCGGCCTCTGGCTCTCTGAATGCACATCACACATCTGATCCTGGGTGCAAACATCATTGCAGCAGTGTCCTGGAAGGAATCCTGCTCAAGGTTCTTCCGATCTTGCCTATGACGGTCTGTACGGAGGGTGGTACTCTTGCAAAATCTCTTCTCGCTCAATAGACATCTGCGTCCTCAGCACAGCATTTTCTCGGAAATTGGTCGCCTCCCAGCGCCTCAGTAAGCATATCAGGTCTCTAGCCTCGACAGAAAGTAATGACAACTCGACAGCGTCTCGCACGAACCTCTGGCTCCACTTGTCTCTATCGTCGTCCACTATGACGTCACGCCATGCTATCTATGCACTGCACTGTTCTCGGCCACGGTCAATCCGAAGTCTCTCGCACGGACTCGAAATCGCGTACTCTATAGCTTCACCATTCTATAGAAGATGTCTGGCCGAACAGGTTCTCGGGAACGTGTCCCAACCATCGGAGGAATACTCAATACACGTCCGTCCTTGATCAATTCGCAACGCATCTGGGTAAGGTCCTTTATCCGAACCTGGTCAACTACCTCGTCGACGATGCCGAACTCTGGCCTGCTGGGTGTGCGCAATATGACCACTCCTGGGTCTAAGTCTTCTCGTATCGTATTCCAGAAAGGTCCTGTCGAGGTCTCTCTCTCAAATCTCATTCCTGCCGAATTGCCCGGAAGTCATCATCCATTGCTGAAGCTAATTCTTATTCCGAAACGGCTGCATACTTATCGCGCCTCTTTCTGGAAGATATATCCATAAACAACGCCTATGCGTGCGTATCGCATCTCTGATGTCGGCGGAGTGGGACGTCATCTCGTCGAAATCTCTTGCGAACTCTTTACTTCACTCTGCTTCAATGTCGATTGCTTCAGACTCGTCTCATCGTGGCTGCACGGACTGCGCTCCGACGGCTATGCTCATATCTGGAGTCTCCCAAGCAGTGTGTCCCATCATATGATATCCGAATGATGTTGAACCATCCGATCAACTCGTCAGAACCTCATAATCCCCTAAGAGATCAACATTTGGAGTACAGTTTAATAGTATCGAGTACATACCACAGCATCAGTGGTCCAGCCGTAGAAGGGCTAACCCAAGCCTCACTAATGGCACCGCGGAACTACCGCAAACCCTAAGGTTCAAAGGCTTTCACACGGTCATTAAGTCGAGTTAGGGTTTCATTCTTCTAGAGGGTCCATAAAATCGCTTGCATGTCTTTCTGAATACTTTAAACTTGGAAAATGGGCTCCTGACATTCGATCGTCTCTATCGACTCTCAACGAATCTGCGTGAAGTCGTCTCTAGCTGGAATCAATCTATCTGATGACCTCTCATCTGGGTAAGCGAACGAATCACATGTCCTAGTCATTCATCCTCGGTGACTAGCGACCTTCCATCATATCTCTAAGTATATACTCATGCTGCAGTAGCTCCAATCGTCTGGGCGATATCTCGTCATTTGCAGCAGCAACTGGCTCATTCGTCTGTATGCTGAACAGCGTCTCAATCCTCTAGGAAAGGCGATACATTGACGGTCATCTCTAAATCGGTCTGCTCTAGATCTGAGTAAGACTCTCCACACTGGAAATCTTCAACTCAATTGGGCCTGCTCCGGCGCATAAATCGGACGAATCACCTTCGTCTCTCAAATCGGGTAGACAAGCTATCATCTGTCTCATATCTGCCTGGAAGCTCTGGCGATCTCAGCTCATAAGCTCTGGAAGCGACATCCTATGAATCTCAGCAACAGCTGGTCCATCAGTCTGCACGGTAGGCGACATCATAATCTCTGAGGTATGCTGTACATCAACAGTCCTCTCTCAACTGGCAGCTCTAACAATGGCCCGATCATCCGGCGCAAAACCAAGCACTCGCCTCCACTAGAGGTCACAATCACCAATACTAACTCGAGACGTTCCTATATCACCAGAAAACACAATGGCCAGCTCTCGTACCAGACGAGCTCGCACTGACCGTAACACTAGCAGCTGCTCAACTGCGCTCAAACAATGGCGACAGGAACCTCTATCGAGTATCGAAGAGAGCAGATCAATGGAAAGAAGAAAACAACAGATCCAGAATGGATACATGATCATAAGAAGGAACAACATCAATGAAGGTATGATCATGAAACTAACAGAATCGAGGATCTCAAATGGATGTATAATCATGGATATGAAGAGAATCACTGATCTCGAAAATATGTACATTCTAAGGTTCCTTAAGCGGAGTGGCGTGTCGTAAGTATGCCGCGGAACATACCCACGGTACGTCACTCTACTTTAGTCACCTATTCCATCAACCAAGGGTCATCCTACGCGACGAAAGTTCGGGTCTAATACCCCCTCGACTAAGTCTAAGTTCCGTAAGATCAAGCCTAAGTTCCGTATATATATAGACGCCCTAGGCTCCACATAGTCAAACTTAGACTCGAACCAAGGTTAACCTAGTTCTCTGATACCAACTTTGTCATGACCCGAAAGAGCACGTGACTGGCCCTTGAACCATTTGAAGTCTATAGGACTCCATCTGATCCAAGTAAGCCAAAAGCCCAGAAATCTAAAACCATTTTAAGGAGTAAATAAAGAAAACTAGTTTAAAGAAGTGAAGAAAACATGTTTTGAAGTCAAGGATTTTAAATAACTAAGCCGAAAATGGATTTTTAAAATGTAAAGTCTTTTCTAAAAATTTCGGCAGAGTCTCTTTTGTAAAAACTAGCCCCGAACGTGGTACAACAAGAATAAGATATATGCAATTATAAAAGGCATCCCCAAGCGAGAGCTAGCTCTTCGTCAACCGACAGTCACAACCACACAAGCAATATAATATACAACGCCGAACGGCGAGGATCAAAACTCAAAAAGAAACTCAAAATAACAAGAAAACCGTAATACTACTACTCGCGACTCTAAGGTCCAAAATAATACATCACTAGTGTCTAAGTCTGAAACAATATACAAGTTTTAGTTGATGGAATTTCTAGATACAATGAATAATACATGTACAACGGCAGTTCTGATACAAAGAACCCACCTACCAAGCAAATCACTCGCGAAGGAAAGCAGTGTGCCAGAAATGCCGCTATGGAACCTGTACGGCAAATCCTGCAAGAACTGTGGCACAACGGGGGTGAGTTGCCAACTCGTGAATAGAAAATATCTACAAGCAGAAATCGAATACAAGACATAATCCTAGGTCAATACAATCAGTATATAATATAACCCTCAAGAGTAAGTCTGAAGCATGATAATGTGGCAATGTAACATCTAATCATGTAGGCAGTACCAAGTACCCGTGCCAGTGCCTCAGATAATAACATGTCATAAATGTAAGGTATGTCTGCATGAAGTAAACATGATGAAGTATCAAATGAATATCAATACACATATATTAACGTCCCATACCACTAATATTGGTGTAAGGGTATATATAACAGCGCCCTCATACCCTGTTATATATACAAATGAAGTATGATCAATGTAAATCCAGTCTGTATGTGATCAATGTCTGTATATATATGGATCCCGTCCACCTGTCACCCAATGACAATAAGCATCATGCATGCAAATATGAGGATATAATCAAAATCATGGAGATCATCATGAAACCTGTACCTAGCAACGGCATGTAAATCCTCGTCCATATGGGACTCCGTCTGTGGTATCGGCCCTCGGCCCCGGCAGTACGGGTCAGCCCATGTCCATCTCTCAACTCCGGTCGGTATCCTCCAGATATCCGCCGAGCTCAAATACATTCACCGGTAGGTAGTAGTCCCTCTGCCAAGCTCACCGTCTACTACACAGCGAAACCGTTCTTGCCCCGGGGTACCATACCGGGTCCACCATGTACCCGCAATCGGCCTCATCCGCCTCCTCGAATCGGGTTTCACATGTCGCTCTCAGCACCGAGAAAACACATGGTGGACGCATTGAAATATCATATCAAGGGTAACCGGGTTTTTAAAACAATTATATATTCTCTTTTGAAATACCTACGGTTCCCAAATCCAGAAATATCATGGAAACAACATATCTCAATGCGTATAATCAAAACATGATGTATGCGACATGTAAAGAAAGGTAAGCATATCGGTAAGTCATGCAATATGGAATAGTAATGTGCACATGTCGAGGGAAACCGTTATTTTTTAAAATGAATCAGTTTTGAAGAATATCTTGCGGTTCCCAAATCTCTAATCAAGTCAGAATCATCTACGTAAGTGTACAGGTATGAGTGTACAATATGCCATGCAAGAATCATATCATGAATGCAACAGTACTACAGTGTAGCGGCATGGCAATTATCGATGATGAAGTGTGTGAGCCGGCAAATAGTGTACGTGGAACATACGCATCATCGATAATGGTGCTGGTGTCCTAACAGCATGATAGTAATATAGCAATAAACATATGCAAAGCAATGTGAATAGCATGAACATGCGGAAATCAAATAATCAACATCACAGTGAAAAATCTACATCAATATGAATATGCCATGCAGTTATGTCATTTGAAATAAGACGAATCAGGATTTTTAGTAAAATAAGGGCTAAGGTGTTTTTAAGAAAAGATACGCCTTTTTAAAGTATCCGTAGAATCCCTTTTTCTTGTCTTTAAGATATTCCTGATTCGTAGTTTTTGAAATAGGTATGACTCGGGTCTAGTCTAACATCTACTATGCAAACTACAGATCTAAATATCAAGTCAATCGGGAGGGGTATAGAAACCACCTAAATCTGAGTCGATATATATATAGATATAATAGTCGGTGATCCCGCCTCAATAATATCGCGTACGATACAGTATATCGTAAGACATCCTTGAGTCATGAGTGCGGATCTATCATCAATATAGGCTCGTACGGTAAATCGTCGTACGGCATCCCAATAGCTGGGTATGGGTCAATATCACATTATCTCACCACATATCAGGTATCACTATCATCATATCACATAATCTGGGGTACTGATCTAAGTCTAGTACAAATCGATACCATCTATATACTGCGTGTGTAAGCACACGTCCAAAGGCCCGCTAGAGATCACATATCGTATCCCAAATACGAATCACCTCAAATAACCGATCTCGCGGCACAATGCCCAACATCATCGACTCATCTCCAATGTCATCCAATATCATCAAACACTGTGCAAGTATAATGAATATGCAAGGGTGTGCGTGTAGGTGTAAATCTATTCTAGGGTTCGCGCCTATGAACTACACTAGTTACTTCTAACCCTACACTATCCATAATACACCTAACACAATATCCATGACACACTATAACTATCATATATATAATATATAGTATATCAACTACGGACTGCGGGGGTGCTATACGCCATCCACCCGACTTCCCCCTGTAGATATAATCCACTCACCTTGCGTCTTCATTGTCGATATCACCACGCGTTTGCTTGTCGTCTGTTCATATCAGATTTTTGCATTTTCATACCGCCCAATTTTTATCACATTGCATATCCGTAGATACTCTTGAGCCGTGTTTGCTAGTCAATTACAGGATACAGGTTCTCGGTTCTAAAACGGTGAAATTCATGGAAAACACGACAAAATCCGGGTTCCTGCCAACCACAGATAAAACACGGTCTCCGCTCTTCATCCGTATGTTGCCAGATACCAGTTTAGGAGACAAAAGGACAAATCAATTGTCACCTTCATGCACAAAGCACTATGGCAACACCAAGACCAAGAGATCTACGCGGAGCTCGAGGCAATCATGACAAAAACACTCACAAAAAGTCCACCTTTCCTCAACTGAAATTCTGGAAGAAATGTGAAATTATTTTCAGAAAATATATATACCAGACAAGAGGGGACAGAAGACCAGGGATGTACACAGAAGACGACGCCCTGAACCCACCATTGCGCGGCGGATCCGCGGCCAATAGGGGGTCTAGGCCGCGGATCCGCGGCAGTACAATCCCTTCAGCCGACCACTTTTCAGGGGTATTTTGGTCTTTGTACAGGTGTTCTGGTGGTTGCCCTAGGTTTTCATTTTTTGGCCTATAAATAGCCCAGAACTTTGTGAAGGAAAGGGGCCATTCTTGTATTTTCTTTTTGCTAGGTTTTAGTTTCCATGTTCTTCTTCTTCTCATCTCTTCTCCATTAAACTTGTAGTGAGCTTTGTGAATGAGGAATGGTGAATAAAGAAGATCATTTTATTATCATGCTTGTCTCTTTACTTTGTTAATTGTTGTAATTTTAATTCGTTAAGTAGTTGTTGTTATTTCCTTGTTGTTTCTTTCTTCTCTCTTTTTCTTTATCATTCATACGACAATGATGCTTACGCTCGATCCTCGCCAAGGTGAGGTCGCAAATAGCTAGTCGTATTTTTCTAATCTCCTTCTTTCTATCTTCCTCTTTTGTTTTGTTTTGTTTTTCCTTATCATGAAGTGTGAGTAGTTTTATACTTGTTAGGGTAGGATAAGGGAAGTTTGAGAGAAGGAAATCTCTCTCACTCTTTCCTTGCCCAACAGCTTAAATCGACTCCCGTTAATTGAACCACAATCCGCTCCTTACGACACCCTATCCTACATGATAGCGGTGATTCCGTAGTGAGACCGGTTGTGGTTGAATTAACCGGAGGTTATGGATAAGAGCCAAGAACGGACGGACAAGCACCAAAAGGAAGACTTATGCGTTGGAAAGCCTAGCTTATACTCGCAAAGTCCTTCCTAGTCGTGCTAATCCCCGTTGTTGCCGATTACCGTAACACCGATATTAAGAGGGGCAACGAAAGATGAGGAGACTCCTAACTCAAACTAACCTAATCCTAACCCTAACAAGCTCTCTTTAAATATCAACTTAACACTTAGATAACCACAACAAAATCTGAAAACAGGACTTAACTCGTTAAAACACTTTGAAAAAGACTCCCATCTCCCTGCGGACGACCCGTACTCAACCGGCTAGCTACAAGCGAAACCGTCTTGATTGCGGTATTTAAACTAGAACTTGAACACGCACGTATCCTAACAATCAAATGGCGCCGTTGCCGGGGAGACGGTAGTTTATTTCCTTGTGTAATTTCGGGTTAATTTGTAAGTATAAAAAAGAAAAAAAAAACGAAAAAAGTATACATTGTAAAAAACCATCTTGTTATTCTTGATTAGTTTTTGTGCAAGTGTGCAGGAAAATACGAAGTTCAAGATCGACGCCAAAGACGCCGGATAATACGGAGTTCAAGTACAGTGCCAAAGACGTGGGAAGATAGACCCACATTTCGCGGCTACACCGCGACGGACAAAAACGAAGCATCCGGTCTACTGTAAAAATCTGGAGCAGATACAGTGAGCAACTCAGAATTCCACACATCCAGACAAGCAGAAGACACCCAACAGAGAACACCCAAATTTTTTCAGAGCCCCAATTCCTCTTCATAGCCGCGGAAACGCGGCCTAAGGTGGTGTTTGGCCACGGATCCGCGGCCACTTGGTGGCCTCAGGCTTCCAAATTCTCTCTGTAAGTTTGTCTTCTCCTCCCCACTCCTCTGAACTCCACTGAATTGTGTTTTCTGCAGCCTTCTTTGCGCAAATTCTTCTCCCCCTTCCAATAAACTGTTCTTGTGCAGGATTCTTTGCGCCGCAAAATAAAAATTGTTTGCAGTTGATTTGTTACTGCCTTGCATTTCTTTAATACGGACTTAAGGGGCTTGAAACCAATCCAGATTGGGTGGGGATTTCATCACCCTTCCCAGGACCCCAAAAATCACTAAAGCATATGCATTGTCCATTGTAAATTAAAAAAATACTAGATTTCAGCCCTAAGGACTTCGCGCTCATTAGGAGAAGATAAACCGTGTTTAGAACCTCGCTTAACCGTATATTGTTTACGGGGTGTCTAGGAAAGTGTTAAAGGCGCAACCGCCGAAAGAGAAAGGGTTATTTAATTAAGGAATTTCGCGAAAGCGTTGGATAACCTCCCCTTATCTCTGCACTTACCTGGCCTCGTGATCAGTGTATTTTTAAGCCCGTTTCTCGGCATTGTTTAACTTCGACAATCAAGTTCAGGAGCAGGTCTAGTAGACCTAGGTTACCCTAGATCTAGGTGTGATTGTGCATATCTTGTTTGTGATTGCTTAAGCCGTATTTCCGTACATATTTCTGTAAAAATCTTTCTAAAAAAAAAAAGAAAAAAATCAAAATTTTTTATAAAAACTTGCCCTTTTGTCGCCAAATCCATTTTCACCCACCACCCATCGCCTTTCTCCATTGACGTTTTCTTACCCTCACCTTCTCCGCTTTGACTATACTAAACTCGTATAGTGTATGTCCGCTTGGACTCGGGACACTAGCGCCCGTCTAGTCCGCGTTACGTTAGTCGCGACCGACTACGCGATCGACTCCGAAGTCGATACTCCGTCTACTCCTCTTTCACCCCTTCCTTTGCCGGCCAACTCTGATGTTGACCGGAATTCTGTTCATACATCTTCACCTTCACCTTCACCTTCACCAACCTCTTCTTCCGCGATGTCAGGATTTAATCCGAACATCTCTTTGACCACCGCTGGATTGGCTCCACCTCCTACGGAGACCAATATCCCACCTCCTCCGCCTGTTGTAGCGCCGCAGCGAATCGCGCTCCAGGATCGTTTCTACCCCACCCGTTCTGCACTTCCGACCTGCCTTTCTCTTCCTCCGGCCAATGGGGACAACTTTGAAATTAAGCCCCATTTCATCAACATGCTTCCACGTTTTCATGGGCTTGAATCTGAAGATGCCTATATCTTCATCAATAAATTTCAAAATGTCTGTGCCATGATGAAAACTACCCAGCTGTCGGACGATGCTATACGTCTACGGGTCATTCCGTTCACTTTATGCGATCTCGCTGAAAAATGGCTCTATAGCACCGCTTCCCACTCAATCACCAGCTGGGACGAGTTTGTTAAAGCGTTTCTGAAAAAATTCTATCCAAATCATAAGACCGCAAGAATTCGAAATGAAATCAACCAATTCTCCCAGCTTCCTTCTGAACCTTTCTGGAAGTGCTTTGACCGGTACAAAGACCTTCTTGTTCAGTTTCCTCACCACGGTATAGAGAAATGGCAGCTCTGCCAAACCTTATACGAGGGACTGAACCCAGCAACGAAGCAGTTGCTGGAAACCATCTGTCAGGGCCACTTCCTATCGAAATCTGACGAGGAAGCGTAGCAGTTCTTTGACGATCTTGCGGAGCAAACGCTACAGTGGGA
The DNA here is from genome assembly GCA_030015575.1 of Agapanthus africanus. NCBI lineage: Eukaryota > Viridiplantae > Streptophyta > Magnoliopsida > Asparagales > Amaryllidaceae > Agapanthus > Agapanthus africanus. The sequence continues at coordinate 306,562,683 of JASDDO010000029.1, forward strand.
GAGCACCAGACCGACTTCTTCTTCTTCTACCTCCACTTCTACCGGTCAGTCTAGGGTAGGAATCCACCAACTCGATGTCTCTATTGCGATGAAAGCTGAAATGGCTGCAATAACACGAAAGCTTGAAGCGATAGAGAGCAAATTTTCTGCTCCTGCCCCCACCCCTGTTCTCCCCCTTCGTACCATCTGCGCTTGTTGTTCCGATCCTTCCCACTTGACCGAAGAGTGTCCTTACAATCCACCCTCGCAAGGACAGGATCAGGTTAATACTGCCTTCCAGCAAAGACCGAGGAATGATCCATACTCTTCCACCTACAATCCCGGTTGGAGGAACCACCCCAATTTCGCCTGGAATCAGAATCAGAATCAATTCCAAGGCAACAATTTCCAAAGGGCCCCTCCACCGCAACAACAAGCGCCACAACAAACTTAACATCAATATCAGCAGCCCTTCCAACCCCAACCTTTCCAAAACCAGACGAACAACTTTGCACCCAACAACTCTTTTCCGCCAAACAACTTTGTTCCGTCAAACAACGATAAGGTTTCCTCGCTCGAGCGAAGCCTGGAGGCGTTTGTTAAACAATCGAATCAATCCACCGCCAACATCCAGTCTTCAATTCAATCTTTAGTGCAACACACTGCCGCACACGGGCAAAGCATCAAGACCATCGAGGCCCAGATTGCACAGCTGAACGCGGCCTTAAGCGAGCGAGAGAAGGGGAAGCTCCCGTCCCAGCCACTTCCAAATCCCGGTCACCCACATAATGCACATGTTGCTCTTGAACAACAAAACCATAATGTGAGTGTCGTGACCACACTGAGATCGGGAAGGATGCTGCAAAACAACACCGGCACACGAATCAACAATGACATCCCGGCCGCTGCTTCTTCTTCTTCTTCTTCTTCTTCTTCTTCTTCTTCTTCGTCTTCGTCTTCTGAGCCTATTCTCCGTTCTTCATAAGGCTCCCCTCCCTCTTCTTCTGCTCTGAACGGACCCACTTCTCACTCCACGAAAACACCTATTCTGGGATCCGTTCCAACTCCACAATCTCCTCCTCCAGCTTTAGACTCAACCAATTTTCAAAATGTTCCATTTCCAAACCGGTTGAGGTCTAACAAACAAAATCCACAAATGGAGAAGATTATGGAGTTATTTAAGCAAGTTAACATTAACATTCCTCTTTTAGATGCTGTCCAACAAGTCCCGTCTTCCACGAAAATCTTAAAGGACTTGTGCACGAAAAAGAGGAAGTCTCAGGTACCAAAGAAAGTTTTCTTGGCCAGTGCTGTGAGTGATGCTCTTACCCAATCTTTACCACAAAAACGGAAGGACCCTGGCTGTCCTACGATTTCAATCACTATTGGGGATAAGAAGATCAACCGCGCACTATTAGATCTTGGTGCCAGTGTTAACTTGCTTCCGTATTCAGTATACGAGCAATTAGGCGTCGGAGAGTTGAAACCCACGCACTGCACTCTCCAAATGGCCGACCGATCGATCACCCATCCTAAGGGTGAGCTAGAGGATGTGTTGATAAGAGTCGGGGACTTCATATTCCCCGTTGACTTCATTGTATTAGATACACAGCCTGTAGCTAACCCCCGGAATCAGATTCCGGTGATACTCGATCGACCATTTCTCGCAACCTCAAATGCTGTGATCAATTGTCGCAATGGTTTGATGAACCTCTCTTTTGGAAATATGACGATTGAACTCAACATTTTTAGGTTGGGGAATCAGCCCGCCGAACCTAATGCTCATATACTGGACGTCTGCTCGATCCAGGAGATCACCCCAGAAGAGTGTGAATTCGAGGAGTTTCTGTTTGATCACGATAATCTTGATGCCACTAGTGCATTTCTCTTCGAACCGGCTGCTATTTCTGCGCCCGACAACGACTACGAGTGTTTCACATTTTCGAACGATCTTAGCCGCGCACAACCCGAGTTTGAATCCATCGACTTTCCGGATGAGTTACCTGAACCATCCAACTCGGTTGCTTACACTCGCTTTGAACCTTTGTTGGAGTCCTTTGAGTTCGAGACCTTTGCACCGGTCTTGCCTTCCATCGTTTCACCTCCAACGCTCGAACTCAAGCCGTTGCCGTCTCACCTTAAGTATGCTTACTTAGGTGAGAACGAGACCCTCCCTGTCATCATCTCGGCTTCTCTAGCTCCCGAGCAAGAGAAAGCCCTTCTCGCGGTCTTGCACAGCAACAGGCAAGCTTTTGGCTGGTCCATGGCGGACATCAAGGGGATTAGTCCCCTCATCGTTGAGCATCACATTCATCTGATGGATGATGCCAAACCAGCCCGGGATCCACAAAGACGTCTTAATCCAGTCATGAAAGAGGCTGTGAAGAAGGAGATCGTCAAATGTCTAGATAGTGGTATCATTTACCCTATCTCTGATAGCCAGTGGGTCAGCCCCATTCACGTTGTCCCTAAGAAGTCGGGCATCACAGTCATCACCAACGAGGCGAATGAGTTAATCCCTACTCGCACCCAAACTGGGTGGCGAGTTTGCATTGATTACAGAAAACTCAACGCCGCAACGCGGAAAGACCACTTTCCGCTACCTTTCATTGACCAGATGCTTGAACGATTGGCCGGACACGAGTACTACTGCTTTCTTGATGGCTACTCCGGCTATAATCAAATTCCCATCGCCGAAAAAGACCAGGACAAGACCACTTTCACTTGTCCTTTCGGCACGTTTGCATATCGACGCATGCTCTTTGGGTTATGCAATGCGCCCGCTACCTTCCAGCGGTGTATGATGGGAATTTTCTCGGACATGGTGGAAAAATTTCTGGAGATTTTCATGGATGACTTCTCCATCTTCGGCGATTCCTTCAACGAGTGTTTGCTGCATCTTGACGCTGTCCTTACCCGATGTAAGGACAAGAATCTCACTTTGAACTGGGAGAAATGCCACTTCATGGTGCGCGAAGGTATTGTCTTAGGACATATCATCTCGCAAAATGGCATAGAGGTTGACAAAGCAAAGATTGAGGTCATTTCCAATCTGCCTCCTCCCCGATGCGTCAGAGATATCCGAGCCTTCCTTGGCCATGCCAGTTTCTATAGACGGTTTATCAAGGACTTTAGCAAGATTGCTAGGCCCTTGACACTTTTGCTGGCCAAGGACACGCCTTTCGATTTCAACTCGAGCTGTGTGACTGCATTCGAGTCACTGAAACGCTCACTCACTTCTGCTCCCGTTCTTTCTTCACCTGACTGGACGCACCCATTCGAGATTATGTGCGATGCATCCGACTTTGCCATTGGTGCTGTCCTTGGACAACACATCAACAAGATGCCGCACGTAATCTATTACGCAAGCCGAACCCTGAACGACGCACAACTCAATTATACAACAACTGAGAAGGAATTCTTAGCTGTTGTATTTGCTTTAGAAAAGTTCAGGCCCTACCTCATCGGCTCTCCAGTCATTGTTTACACAGACCATTCAGCTCTGCGCCATCTTTTTGCGAAGAAAGATGCAAAATCTCGGTTAATACGTTGGATCCTCTTGCTTCAAGAGTTTGACCTTGTCATTAAGGACAAACGAGGATGTGAAAACGTAGTTGCCGACCATCTCTCACGACTTCCTTCTTCGCCTTCGCTTCCAATTCCGATCAACGACGTTTTCCCGGATGAACAGCTCTTGACAGTATCGTGCGAACCCTGGTTCGCAGATATTGTGAACTATTTGGCCACGGGATTACTACCGACTGAATGGTCGAGTCAGGACAGACTTCGCTTCTTATCCCAAGTAAAACACTTTTACTGGGACGAACCCTACTTGTTCAAGTACTGTCCCGACCAGATTATTCGTCGGTGTGTCCCTGACGAGGAATTCAAGAGTGTGCTGTCATTTTGCCACGATCAAGCGTGTGGCGGGCATTTTGGGCCCAGAAAGACAGCTGAGAAGATCTTGCAATGTGGTTTCTACTGGCCACAACTTTTCAAAGACGCTCACGACTATTGCAAGACTTGCTCCCGGTGCCAACACATGGGCCGGATATCCCGGAGGAACGAGATGCCGCTCCAACCAATCTTGGTTGTGGAGATTTTCGATGTTTGGGGGATAGATTTCATGGGGCCGTTTCCCAGCTCTTTCGGGAACTTGTACATCCTTCTAACTGTTGATTACGTCTCTAAATGGGTCGAGGCTGTGCCGAGCAGGACTAACGACAACAAGGTTGTCGTTAGGTTCCTTAAAGAAAACATTTTCTCCTGGTTTGGCCACCCTCGAGCGATCATTAGCGACAATGGAAGTCATTTCTGCAATAGGACTTTCGAGGCCTTGATGCGGAAATACTCCATTAATCATAAGCTTTCTACGCCCTACCACCCCCAAACCTGCGGGCAGGCCGAAGTTTCAAATCGGCAAATCAAGCAGATACTGGAGAAGACGGTTTCCAAGAACCGTAAGGATTGGTCTCTGAAACTCGCTGATGCCCTTTGGGCATTTAGAAACACTTATAAGACCGACCTTGGCATGTCTCCCTATCGGCTTGTGTACGGAAAAGCCTGCCACCTTCCTATCAAAATCGAGCATCACGCATTTTGGGCGATAAAGGAGCTGAATCTGTCTCTTGAGGATGCGGGCAGCCATCGGAAGCTGCAGTTGAACGAACTGAACGAGCTTAGGGATGAGGCTTACGATAACGCGGTTGTCGTTAAGAATCGAACGAAGGTGTTTCACGATAAACACCTTTTGCGCAAAACCTTCGTACCTGGTCAGCAGGTACTGCTTTACGACACCCGGCTTCACTTCCTTCCAGGAAAGCTCAGATCTCGCTGGAAAGGGCCGTATTTTGTGCGGAATGTGTATCCGCAAGGCGCTGTGGATTTGGAAAATCCAAATGACGGTTCACTCTTCAAGGTAAATGGACACCGATGCAAACCGTACCTTAGCGCCGAACCAACAGAGGAGCTCCTGTTCTTGCAGGAGCCGGTTTACCCTGAATGATCTTCCTCTGCCTACCTCCAAACTTCGGTTATCCTGCCTAGAACAGCGGACACTGTTCCAAATAAGTTTGCGGGTATGTACAAACCATTTTGTATATATTTGTGTATATTCTTTTTCTTTTCTTTAAAAACAAAAACAAATAAAAATTTGTGTATCGCTAACCGACAATTTTGACCCTTCAAATGATCTCTTCATGCAACGACAGTGAGGACACTGTCCAGTTTAAGTTTGGGGGTACACTCGGTACGCATTTCTTACCTTCGCATTCATATGTATATTTTGCATCTGCATATTAAAATCCATAAAAATCTGAAAATTTTCTAAAAATATAAAAACTTTTCTGTCAAGTTAGCTTGTGGAAGAACTCTGATTCAACATTCGACGGTTTTTGTTTGAAAAAATAGGAATAACTAAATCTTATGTTTGGATTTTGAAAACCTGAAAGATAACTCTCCTTTGAAGTTAACTATAGCTGATATACGTCTTTACATTACACTACACGTGTCGTGAATTTTGGGAATTAGATGACAAGTCTTTCATGTTTAAACTTTTAAACAGATAAATGATTTTCTGAGGATCAAATAGGTTTGTTCTGAAATAAGTAATGTCAAGAATAGTTTATGAAGTAAAGCGAATATGAAGGAATGTTATTGATGCCGTAATTGGAGCTAAGTCTGAAAAATAACCCATCTAAAACTTGATTGGAATGATTACACACCAAACCCACTAAACACGTCTTTTATCCAAAAAAAATATTTGAACTGCCGGTTATATCTCCGTTCGTATTAAATCATCTGATTTTCACGATAAACTGTCTTTTGTTTTTGGACCTAGGTAACTTGAGTAATTAAGTCCGCTGGGGTGTTTCTACACCTAATGCCCTAAAACCAACTGGTTTGGGTGCATTGGCCCAAAGCTCGCTAAGAAGCCTAGAAAGTCCAGTTTAAAACAAAGTCAAGCAAGTGTTCTCTCCGAGTTAAAATTCCTAACGGTTCTTTGTGTGAGAATAATCTTGATAAAAGACAGGCTTTTAAAAAAAAAATTTTACGGAGATATGAAGGTTTTATTCTATGATAAAGACTATTGCACGTTCACAGAGGTGTGTATGAAATGAAAACAAGTTAAAGGTGGAGTGAAAAATACGACTTAGTTTCCTGTTAAGGAAGATAGAAATTCTGAAGTTGAAACCTTACTGGAAAACGAAACTTGAAAAATGCTTAACTCTTTATAAAACTTATGTGATCCTTTTAAAATTGTTATCTGGGCTTTATTGTGCGACATGATGACTTTAATCGATCCTTCTGGAACTTAACGACACTAATTGCACTACACGTAAAGACATATAAAATCTGTAGTTAAATAAGAAGCGAGGTGTGAAAAATAAAGGTTCGATAGTCTAGACTTAGGATTATAGAATTGTTATTTTCTAAAACAAAACTTTAGGGTTTGAAACTTAGTCATTTTTACAAACCAACTTGACCGGATTTTGTGGGTAGTATCCGCTGAAAACCCTCAGGAGACAACACTCCTCCTACTAGGGACACCTAGAGGTTTAACGGCTTGTTGCACATGCTCAGTGCAATCGCGTTCCCTGCGAAAGTGAGGTTAGGAAATTTTTTGTGAATAAATGGGCTTTGCTCGGGACGAGCAAATGATAAGTTTGGGGGTATTTGTTCATATCAGATTTTTGCATTTTCATACCGCCCAATTTTTATCACATTGCATATCCGTAGATACTCTTGAGCCGTGTTTGCTAGTCAATTACAGCATACAGGTTCTCGGTTCTAAAACGGTGAAATTCATGGAAAACACGACAAAATCCGGGTTCCTGCCAACCACAGATAAAACACGGTCTCCGCTCTTCATCCGTATGTTGCCAGATACCAGTTTAGGAGACAAAAGGACAAATCAATTGTCACCTTCATGCACAAAGCACTATGGCAACACCAAGACCAAGAGATCTACGTGGAGCTCGAGGCAATCATGACAAAAACACTCACAAAAAGTCCACCTTTCCTCAACTGAAATTCTGGAAGAAATGTGAAATTATTTTCAGAAAATATATATACCAGACAAGAGGGGACAGAAGACCAGGGATGTACACAGAAGACGACGCCCTGAACCCACCATTGCGCGGCGGATCCGCGGCCAATAGGGGGTCTAGGCCGCGGATCCGCGGAAGTACAGTCCCTTCAGCCGACCACTTTTCAGGGGTATTTTGGTCTTTGTACAGGTGTTCTGGTGGTTGCCCTAGGTTTTCATTTTTTGGCCTATAAATAGCCCAGAACTTTGTGAAGGAAAGGGGCCATTCTTGTATTTTCTTTTTGCTAGGTTTTAGTTTCCATGTTCTTCTTCTTCTCATCTCTTCTCCATTAAACTTGTAGTGAGCTTTGTGAATGAGGAATGGTGAATAAAGAAGATCATTTTATTATCATGCTTGTCTCTTTACTTTGTTAATTGTTGTAATTTTAATTCGTTAAGTAGTTGTTGTTATTTCCTTGTTGTTTCTTTCTTCTCTCTTTTTCTTTATCATTCATACGACAATGATGCTTACGCTCGATCCTCGCCAAGGTGAGGTCGCAAATAGCTAGTCGTATTCTTCTAATCTCCTTCTTTCTATCTTCCTCTTTTGTTTTGTTTTGTTTTTCCTTATCATGAAGTGTGAGTAGTTTTATACTTGTTAGGGTAGGATAAGGGAAGTTTGAGAGAAGGAAATCTCTCTCACTCTTTCCTTGCCCAACAGCTTAAATCGACTCCCGTTAATTGAACCACAATCCGCTCCTTACGGCACCCTATCCTACATGATAGCGGTGATTCCGTAGTGAGACCGGTTGTGGTTGAATTAACCGGAGGTTATGGATAAGAGCCAAGAACGGACGGACAAGCACCAAAAGGAAGACTTATGCATTGGAAAGCCTAGCTTATACTCGCAAAGTCCTTCCTAGTCGTGCTAATCCCCGTTGTTGCCGATTACCGTAACACCGATATTAAGAGGGGCAACGAAAGATGAGGAGACTCCTAACTCAAACTAACCTAATCCTAACCCTAACAAGCTCTCTTTAAATATCAACTTAACACTTAGATAACCACAACAAAATCTGAAAACAGGACTTAACTCGTTAAAACACTTTGAAAAAGACTCCCATCTCCCTGCGGACGACCCGTACTCAACCGGCTAGCTACAAGCGAAACCGTCTTGATTGCGGTATTTAAACTAGAACTTGAACACGCACGTATCCTAACAATCATCGTCCCAAAGTCTTCATGGGGTAACTACACATCAAAGTATCGTATATGCGCATTAAAACCAAATCAAAGCTAAAACGGCTCACGGAACCCAAAACGATACGATAAGGGGCCTATAGGTTAGAACCTATGGGCACGCCTTCAAAACCATCAATCAATCCTCGATATCGTCGTATAAACGCCAAATAGTCGAGGTAAAACACAATACACAATTGCAGAATTAAAAATACGGAATACGGAAACACGAATCCAAAACAGCAACTAAGGAAATAGGCTCCAGATTTCACCCTAGGTCAATTTAGACAAATCTATGTAAGTGCACGGCGGCGCCCCGGCCGTCAATCCGACGGCCAAACGCGGAAACGGTGATAAACATAAATTTTGCGGACTTGGCAAAACGGCACCACCGCGCACTAAAACCGGATCGTGCCATTAAACTAGTCTAAGCTATCTAGAGAGGGGGTAGAGAAGTATACCATCGATCCGAGTCCTCCGGTCTTCATCTCCACTCCGATCTCCTCGCGGGATCTCCGTCCGTCTCTTCTTCGTCGGAAAGGGCACCACGAAGCCGGGTACTTTTACGGGCTCCCACCTCAATACCGAGGCAACTCGCGCATGAAGCCGGCTACTCGACATGCACAAGATATGCTGTAGGGAGTGTAATGTAGAATGTATGTCTCACTTTGGGGGTTTGTTGCCATTTGTGGATGATGGAGGAAACAAGGTAAGAAAAATGGTGCTTGCATTTTTCTAGTGTCAAAAATGAGATCAAGAATGCTACTCTCTCAAAGATGAAGCTCTCATTTTTCTTCTCTTTTCTTCTTCTCTCTTTTTTTCTACCATTTTTCATCAAGTCATAAGAACAAGGTGGAGGAATGAATATGAAGCATAACCATAGAAGGAAGGTGAGTGTAGGAAAAGTAGAAAGGTGACTATATCCTAAACATCATCATAACAATCTTTCTTATCAACCTCAAATCCTTTCTAATCTCATAATTACATGAAAAGCAAAGATGCTTATCATATCACACCTTATGCAATAAAACCCTCCACAATGTGTTATTTGCAAACTTGCAAATAACACCCTCCATCGGAAAAGTCCTGCCGGGAAAGAACAAAGAAAAACCGGCCGGAACGGAATGCAAACTGGCAACTCCAGAAAACTGGTCCCGTAATAAATTACAGGAAAACCCCGATACTGTGCATACACACCTGCATCTGTATTCCGTCCGGATACAAATGCAAAGAGACAAAATCTACACTGTACTATACTAGGATCCGGCTTAAACCAAAGCCGGCTAGTAAAATCCGTCCGATCCTGATCCGTGCAATACCGCACGTATCTGATCGAACGCTGCCATATAACTATACGGCCACTAGTACAAAACCGTCCGATCCTGATCCGTGCAATACCGCACGTATCTGATCGGACCCTGCCATATCTCCATACGGCCTCTACAGTGTTTCGCCCGAAACTTGAGTAACTGTAAGTGGTGGACTCTAAAGACTCGTCAATACCTTGGCTGTGGATTTAACCACTAGCACGTCAGAGGTATAAGCCAATACGTGACGGGCCACCAGGTATTGACCAAATGGGACGTCGATGAGGAAGCTCACCCCGACACCCAACTGAGCCTGTCAGTGACAATATCCGTACAGTCCGGTCCGTTCGTCTATGAGCATCGCATGGCGGGCCTAGGGGGTTGGTAAAAGTCAGACCCCCAAAAGCGGTACAAGTCGTGTCGGAGTGTAGCCCAGAACACCCTGAGATACTACTGGAATACCTACCAGTAAATCTCCTTGCCTTGGCCAAGGACTTTGTGTAATGGCTCTCCTAGACACAGCACGACCTCACCCCCAATACCGGGAGAGACGAACCCCTGAAGATACGCTCACTGCCTCCATGTGGCTCGGGACTGTACCCAACTAAAACCTGTTTGCACGACTCCTTTGAGCCGTGGTAGGGTAGTAATCAAAGTACAGTGGGAACTCACACGAGACAAATGACGATCCCCAGGTCGATGAACTAACCTGCACACATGTCACCAGGGAACTGCCATCTGACGTCTGGTATATGACCAACTAGCATGTTCCCGGCGAGTCCTGTCCGGTGTACTCATAACCCAATGAGCACCTGTATACATCTTAGGTGATCCTACTGACACCAGTGGCTTGTGAGACCGGCCACCGCCCCTCGTCGGGGTCTCGACTGTATACACTAGTCTACTAATGGAGTATCGATGCCCGGTCTCGAAACTCCCACGACTAGGGACCTTTTAAGGATATGCTTGTAGACCCCCAGCTCCCACTTATATGATCGCCCTCATACTGCTGGTGGTCAAGCAAGAATCCTAGGGGCTCTATCAACGTGTAATAGCGACGTGTCAGGTCACCTAAAACAGTACACGATGATAAAGGTAAACCAGATAGCATACTATCATCTCGAGTAAGACTGTCCTACCGGGATAGGTCCTCCCTCAATCATTACAATCACGTACCTGTGACCTAATAATTGACTCTGAGGGCACTATCTCCAACAATCTCCCACTTGCACTCAAGGCTAATTATTGCGATGTCGCATACTCACAGCCCGTGTGATACCGAACACCCAACTCCTCTACTAGTCAGTCTCACAAAGCCTGTTTGCGAAACTCTTGCGTTCGAGGAATAGCCTCAGTGAGTGGATCCGCCTAGAAGTTTCTTTCTATGTCTCTCTATATCTCATGTTCGCGGAGAAAACCATCTCCCGAAATGAGCAATACCTGTCTTAGAATGTCTGGATGTCTGATAGGACCTAGCTCATAAATGAACTCCAAATCCAAACTTCTTAGACTGTATCGTCAACTGAACTTAATCAGTATCCTGCGCCATGCCACCCTCAGTATTGCCTTGGACCACCTGTCCAAAATACTGCCCCTCGTCAGAAGGAAAAATATAACTCTGACAACCTCCTTGTCGTCTATGTCACCTTGGAAGCCTGGAATGATAACTGTCTCCCACATGAGGCTGTCGTTATCATATCCCTAGAACATCTACTTATGTTCTAAAACTGCTTCCGACCGTTTCTCCAGGATTGGATTAATGTCAACTTATTGCATCTAGTGCAAGAACAACATCTGGTGTGGTACTTGACATCTCATGATTGACTCAATTGCCTAAGCAAGTGATCTGCCAATCATGCACGTCCCTCTCCCCTTTAGTCTGTAAGACACCTTTGGAGAGGGTGACTCCATTACCTGCAGGTACACTACCATGCCAGGAGTCGTCCATCCTAAATACTCTTAGAATGCTGTCAAGTACCCTGATTGGGAAACCACCCAAATCTTGATCTAAAACCATAGATCCAGTAACCAGTATGTCAGATATAAAATCCATTTCCTTTGTGGAGAAACCACTGTGTGACGACCAAAGTATAACCGATCGTAGTGTAGGAGTTTCCTTTCCTACTCTGTGTATGTCATCCAAATACCAGGATATCACACCCTACTACCTTCTCAACAGATCCATCCCCTATTCTGATGAAGTCAAACCCTTGACTGTCACGTCAGAAATAGATGATCTATCTCCGCTACATCTGCTTTAGTCTATAAATAGACATAAGCTACCTGTCCACCAATGCTTCCGCTGCTCCCACTGACTACGACAACCCTCTGGCAGAGTCATATACACGTGCACTTCTAAAACTAGTTTAGAACGACGCTATACTCATCCTCCCGCCGGGTCTCGCAGCCTGGAACAACAGCAATGGCAATTGTGGGTAAACAAGAACTTCCCTTTCACCGTCCTTGAGGCTACCGGAGTACCTCTCAGGTGCCTGAAGTTACCCACCTTATCTGCGGAGTGGCCAATGGAATGTCAATCCAGATTGAATCTTTAGGTTCCTTATCAAATCTTCAGTAATCGTTTGTGGTTCTGGAATCACTTCCAGTTCTACCATACTCCCACTACTGTTTTCTGAAAAATCCATTTTTAATAAAACTGTGGCGAGTCTAGAACAATATTGCTATTGTTCATCCAGATGGTAGAAAATCAACCCGCGTCATAGCCTGGGTCAACCCACAAACAGCCATTACAGAAACGTGCCTTGAGTTGTCCAGTGTCTGGTTTTAAGCATAAGCCAGACAACTCCCCGTACCTTAACAATGTTAAGATATGAACTGTACTATATCCAATATAGAAACAGAGGCACTGATTTAATTTAACCAGATTCAAATCATGCAGCTATCCCCAGTGCATGTCAACTAAATGGAAGGAGGCCGATCAGCGTTACTCAACTTAGGAATACTTCCAATTATGAGTAACCTGAAAGAGAAGCAAGATCTCTTAATCATTACTATCAACTGAATACCATACACAAGTATCTACATCTTCGATCTCTTTGAAGAATCCCGATACTTGCTATACCTGGTTCTCTACTCTATTCAAATACCAATAACTTCTCCAAATTCGGACCCTGTGTTTCCACGAAACACCTGTCTAAAAACTAGAGAAGTCATAAGTAAACCGAATATAGTACGAGGACCAACCCCTCTGTCCTGATGGACCCTGGACAACATACAATACTCTGTATAAGTCCCTTGAGTCTAATAACTCATTCACTGTGTGTCGTAGGTTGAAAACTGTACTTATGGTTAAGAAGAATTACACCGCTGTTTAATGCTCCTTACCTAACCATCCACTGATATAGGTAAATGTCGTAGACATAATTTCAGAAAGGTATATCTCACTCTATGAAAATAGACGTACAGATATATCAATTTGAAATTGGTGCATAACAGCGGATATTCAAAACCAAATATTTGCCGACCGGCAAACAGCCCAGGTGATCTCCTCAAATATCACTGATTACAACGAATCCCGATATAATGAGGATGATCACCCAATTCCCAATAACCTACTCCCACTCATCATCTGTAAAACCATACAGACGTGAGACTCAAACCTGGTAAATACATACCCTGGAGCAAGTGTCTAATTGGGAAATCAGTTTTCTTTTAACAGTACACAGTGAAACTGAAACATTGCAATGTTTCGATGGGGTATCCTGGTATTCCTAGTAATGCCTCTTCCATTATCCAGATTCACAACTATAACCGTATAATTCTTTGCCATCTTTCCAAATCCCTTTATATGTCTTTAGTCATTACCTTCTGTACACCACTTTAGGCCAAATGGTTTTCTTCCTTCCCTACCGTTCAGCACCAGCCTATGGTTTGGAAGAAGACTATCCAATAAGCATAAAGGGTGTACTGTCCTAATCCTAGGAGCACTCGCAACGCGAGAGAAGGTGAAGATAAAAGACACCTGAATGTACTTTATTCCTATTTCTCCTGAACCAGGATCCATCCCCGAACTGGAACAAGTTCCTTTCGAGTTCGTATATAACCATACGATGGATTATCCAATAAAATGGGATCTTCGTAGTGATACGGAGTGTCCTGGAGAAATACAAAGGTGATTTAGGATTGCCGAAGAAATACTTGGTTTGGTCGTGAATATCTGTTGCAATTTACTTTGCCCTCTTACTAATCCCTTGCTTTGTCTTAACTTAATACCTTCTGCACACCATCGTTAGGCTAATTGGTTTTCTTCATTCCCCACCGGTCGGTACCAGCCTAAGGTTTGGAAGAAGACAATCCAATTTGCGTAATAGGTGTACTACCCCTAAACCAAGGAGTACTCGTAACCTGAGAGAGGGTAAAAGGAAAAGACAACTGAATAATCCTATCCGTTTTCTCCAGAACCGGAAACCATCCTCGAATAAATTCTTTCGAGTTCGTATATAACCATACGATGGTTTTGTCCAATGGAAGTGGACGTTCGTAGCAATACGGGGTGTCCTGGAGAAAAGGGTAAAAGTAGGAGTGGCAATGAGGTCTGCAACTCTGACAATCCAAAAGCCAGTGTTAAGTAGGTTCGGTCAACTTGGTCACTGAGTCATAGTCTAGGGTCGGGTCAATGGTCGCTGCCAGAGAGAGAGAGAAAAGAAACACTCAGCGTGCACTCTAACCTAGATCAGAATGGTTACCAATTTATCTAATCTGGAAACCTCCCACTGTACCTCAAATTCTCCTCCAAACCTGAAAGAAGAATTAGTCGGGGTCACCCGAGGAGTAAACCAACTCATCAGTGGGAATCGGGATCCAACTCTCATCGCATGACAACGTGACGGAATCCGCTCACGGTATCACACTCCAGAAGGTATGCGCATATCTGGCAAGTTTCAGTACTTTTGAAACTCCCGATGTGATTTCTGCCCCATACTCTTATGACCTTGACGAAGGTCAACAAATCATAAGTCACATGTCAAGTTCTACCCGTCATTATCCAGGGTTAATCTGAATCCACCCGTACAAGCCCTTGACGAAGGTCAACAAGGCTATACGACTGTCCCAAACCAACGCATCTATCTATGCAGCAGAAAGGTAACAAGCAGCTACCATACACTATGCCTTGACGAAGGTCAACAAACATAGCATGAATACTACGTGCTACCCGTCTGAAACGACGGAGGGCTACGAATGGTTTCTGGCGAAAACCTTTAACGTAATGAACTTGATATCGTTGAAGGAACGGATAGCTTTTTGAAAATATAGTGACGAAAACCGTTGCTAAAGAGGTCACTCCCGGTGAAGGGATCTCGGCTCTTTCCCCGTAGAATGGGGTGCAGGATATTCCAAATGAATACCACGGTGCAAAGCAAAAGTAATCGGCTATAGTGAAGTCATTGCCCTGACGCAAACTTTTTGTCCAAGGGGTCACTCCCGGTGAAGGGATCTCGGCCCTTGCCTCGTCGACTGAGGAGCAGGATATTCCAATGAATACCACGATGCAAAACCAAAGTAAACGTCCTTGCAATAACAGCTTTTTGAAAAAGTGTTCCAACAACATCAGATTAGGTTTGTTTTTAACTTGCATTGATCCGAATCAATGCAGTCCCATCAATTAATCACACCACAAAGAACGAAAATATACTGACGTACGTATATGCCATCCGCATTCGCCACTGGGTCCCGTCATCACTCGTTAGGTTAGCTTACTAACGACAGAGCAGGGACTGGACTAGCGCGGATGAAAAACATATACAACATCTACTAATATATATACCAATATATTATATTTCGCTCAAGGCGTGAAAGAAATGCAACATCACAGAAATGTACAGCATCACAGAAACAATACAGATATCTGGGATCCCCGGGTTTCACAGAGCCACTACTGAAACCCGACGTTCCCCTGGTCGTGTGGATAGCCTGCGCAATGAAATCCTAGACCCCTACGGGCGCGGCAAGTCACCCGCCAAAACCTGAAGCGAGGCAGCCCCCTTCATCTCCGTGAATGGACCACCCAGCACTCCACGGAATCCGGCAACTTGGGCACCCCTCCTGGGTCAGCCTGTACCCCCTACGAGTGCGGCGAATAGCCCGCCAATCCCAGAGTGAAGCCCCTTCCGTCCCAATGCCATGAGATGCGGGCTTGTTGCCCTCCAGAACCCGGCTATCCGTGCACCCCACCGCGGGGTAATCCTAGTACAGAAAGTAAAATATACATACAACGGGTACATCGACCGCAACCAGGTCGTGCCCCAAAATAATAATACAAACAGGCAGTGACGGAAGTCCACATGTCGGACGCTCGCCCCGCAACAACAAATGTATATAATACAACAGCACAGTACTAGTATTGCATCCAGGCTATCCCCCACGACCGATCCGCAACAACACAGCATAAACATAGAACATCAACGTGAAAGTCACGTTCGCAAATCCATCTAACCGGGCTATAGCAGTTAGACCGGATTTACCGATCGAGTGACATTCACGGTCGCAGATATAATGTAAATACTGTGAAAAAATGTGTTTGAAATATCCGATCGATCAAAAATTAACAAGTGGGCCCCCAATCAAAACTGTAGCACTAACAGAAATCCTGGGCCCAATTTTAATATTCCAAAACCCATATTATAGGCCCATAAGGCTTCTGAAAAAATTTGGTGATGTGATGTGAATAGTGCGCGGCGGAAGGGCCGCACAAATGGGGTTTTCGCGGCGCTTCCGCGCTCCCACTGTGGAGTTACATCGTCAAATTTTTACAGAACTCTTAGATTTTCCTATACATCAATATTTTACAACCTGAAAAATTTTTCGAGACCAAAAATTTTCAACAGAAACTGATGCGAACTAAAATGCAGTTTTGGAACATTCGATCGATCAAAACAGAAAAACACATTACACCAAGCTAGACTATGTTAATGGCGAGGCTCTGATACCACTGTAAGTGCACGGCGGCGCCCCGGCCGTCAATCCGACGGCCAAACGCGGAAACGGTGATAAACATAAATTTTGCGGACTTGGCAAAACGGCACCACCGCGCACTAAAACCGGATCGTGCCATTAAACTAGTCTAAGCTATCTAGAGAGGGGGTAGAGAAGTATACCATCGATCCGAGTCCTCCGGTCTTCATCTCCACTCCGATCTCCTCGCGGGATCTCCGTCCGTCTCTTCTTCGTCGGAAAGGGCACCACGAAGCCGGGTACTTTTACGGGCTCCCACCTCAATACCGAGGCAACTCGCGCATGAAGCCGGCTACTCGACATGCACATGATATGCTGTAGGGAGTGTAATGTAGAATGTATGTCTCACTTTGGGGGTTTGTTGCCATTTGTGGATGATGGAGGAAACAAGGTAAGAAAAATGGTGCTTGCATTTTTCTAGTGTCAAAAATGAGATCAAGAATGCTACTCTCTCAAAGATGAAGCTCTCATTTTTCTTCTCTTTTCTTCTTCTCTCTTTTTTTCTACCATTTTTCATCAAGTCATAAGAACAAGGTGGAGGAATGAATATGAAGCATAACCATAGAAGGAAGGTGAGTGTAGGAAAAGTAGAAAGGTGACTATATCCTAAACATCATCATAACAATCTTTCTTATCAACCTCAAATCCTTTCTAATCTCATAATTACATGAAAAGCAAAGATGCTTATCATATCACACCTTATGCAATAAAACCCTCCACAATGTGTTATTTGCAAACTTGCAAATAACACCCTCCATCGGAAAAGTCCTGCCGGGAAAGAACAAAGAAAAACCGGCCGGAACGGAATGCAAACTGGCAACTCCAGAAAACTGGTCCCGTAATAAATTACAGGAAAACCCCGATACTGTGCATACACACCTGCATCTGTATTCCGTCCGGATACAAATGCAAAGAGACAAAATCTACACTGTACTATACTAGGATCCGGCTTAAACCAAAGCCGGCTAGTAAAATCCGTCCGATCCTGATCCGTGCAATACCGCACGTATCTGATCGAACGCTGCCATATAACTATACGGCCACTAGTACAAAACCGTCCGATCCTGATCCGTGCAATACCGCACGTATCTGATCGGACCCTGCCATATCTCCATACGGCCTCTACAGTGTTTCGCCCGAAACTTGAGTAACTGTAAGTGGTGGACTCTAAAGACTCGTCAATACCTTGGCTGTGGATTTAACCACTAGCACGTCAGAGGTATAAGCCAATACGTGACGGGCCACCAGGTATTGACCAAATGGGACGTCGATGAGGAAGCTCACCCCGACACCCAACTGAGCCTGTCAGTGACAATATCTGTACAGTCCGGTCCGTTCGTCTATGAGCATCGCATGGCGGGCCTAGGGGGTTGGTAAAAGTCAGACCCCCAAAAGCGGTACAAGTCGTGTCGGAGTGTAGCCCAGAACACCCTGAGATACTACTGGAATACCTACCAGTAAATCTCCTTGCCTTGGCCAAGGACTTTGTGTAATGGCTCTCCTAGACACAGCACGACCTCACCCCCAATACCGGGAGAGACGAACCCCTGAAGATACGCTCACTGCCTCCATGTGGCTCGGGACTGTACCCAACTAAAACCTGTTTGCACGACTCCTTTGAGCCGTGGTAGGGTAGTAATCAAAGTACAGTGGGAACTCACACGAGACAAATGACGATCCCCAGGTCGATGAACTAACCTGCACACATGTCACCAGGGAACTGCCATCTGACGTCTGGTATATGACCAACTAGCATGTTCCCGGCGAGTCCTGTCCGGTGTACTCATAACCCAATGAGCACCTGTATACATCTTAGGTGATCCTACTGACACCAGTGGCTTGTGAGACCGGCCACCGCCCCTCGTCGGGGTCTCGACTGTATACACTAGTCTACTAATGGAGTATCGATGCCCGGTCTCGAAACTCCCACGACTAGGGACCTTTTAAGGATATGCTTGTAGACCCCCAGCTCCCACTTATATGATCGCCCTCATACTGCTGGTGGTCAAGCAAGAATCCTAGGGGCTCTATCAACGTGTAATAGCGACGTGTCAGGTCACCTAAAACAGTACACGATGATAAAGGTAAACCAGATAGCATACTATCATCTCGAGTAAGACTGTCCTACCGGGATAGGTCCTCCCTCAATCATTACAATCACGTACCTGTGACCTAATAATTGACTCTGAGGGCACTATCTCCAACAATCTATACATGCCAGGGGTCTAATATACTGGTAACGGGGCACCAAAACCAAAACGAGCCAAAATGAAGCAGGTCTGGCCGCAAATTGCGGCCAATAGGATTAAATCTGCGGTCAGGTCTAGGAGTTAGAGGCTAAGGTCTTGGGGTTAGCTTCCTAGGTGCCTGCACATGTCACTGTCCATTCAATATAATTTTCAGAGTCTCGGGTTGATAGCAGATCTCTATTAACCTTCACAGAATCCATAAACCTTCCGATATCGGTTTCTAAATCCGTATTTCGGGTTTCAACTCTCAGGTTTTGGGTCTCCATTCATGCACTAGGGTGTTTATATAACCTCAATTGAGCTCAATTTCACATTACAACACAAAATTTCCTCAAACCCTAACTAGGTTTTCCTTAATTCCACAATATCAAACAATATCGGTTCAATCTAAACATGGGGTAAAAGTAATGCATAACTAAGTTTTAAGGTCCAGAAAATACCTCGTTTGGCAACTCAAGAATTTTCTTGAGTTGCCCCTAGTGGCCAAATTCCTTGCTTCTTTAGTCCAATGTGTAGATCTTGAGCTTGTGCAAACTTTTAATGAAATGGGGGTAGGGTTTTGGTGATGTTTTTGAGATGATTTGGGGCTTGAAGAAGGGAGGTGAGGTGAGGAGCAGGAGCAGCAGCAGCAACAAGAGGGAGAGGGAGAGAAATGAGTGAAGGTTGAAGAGGAAATGGCTAAGTCTTTAGTCAAAGTAAAACCATACCTTTCTCTCTCTCACCATACCTCATTTCTTTATTCCTTTTCCATTTTCTTTCCCTTTTCTTTTTCTACAAAACCTTCTCACTAGAATAGTAACCCCAAAGTAAAACCATGGCAAGAAAAATGTAGCACAAGTGTAGAAAGATATGTGCATGTTTTGCACAAAATTGCTTAAAAGTCGATTAGCGATTTTTAATCGTAATTAACATTAAATTAGCATATAACTAATCATAAAAACTTTAAAATAGCATAATTCTATAAAATACCCTATTTTATAATTTTCCATAATCTTTCCAAATTTTTCTGTATTTAATTATACCAAAATATTAAAATATTCAATAAAATAATATTAAATTATAAAAATTCCCAAAAAATAATATTTTTTTTTTTTGAAATGTTACATTTCTTGTGAAAGAAATTAGTGGCAATGAGGTAGAATTGGAAGAAGTTCCAGCAACGCAAACTATAACTGACGATTTGGTGGAATCGGAGGATTCAATAGTCCCCAACGAACCGCAGCCACTCCGCAGATCTAGTAGGGTTCCTCATCTACCAGAGAGATACTACGGTTGTCTCATAGACGGTAGGAGCATGGATTGCATCATGGAGATGATGACCCAACTAGTTTCGAGCAGGCCATCACGTGTGGGGACTCTGTGAAATAGCTGGATGCTATGAGATCTGAGATGGAATCCATGTACACCAACAAAGTGTTGACTTTGAAAGTTGCTACTGAAGGGGTAAAACCCATCGAGAGCAAGAGGATCTTTGAGAAAGATAATTTGGTGTAGACGGAAAAGTTGAGACTTTCAAAGCTAGACTTGTAGCAAAAGGTTTTCGTCTACGACCTGGTGTCAACTATGAAGAAACCTCTTCTCCTGTCGCTATGCTTAAGTCCATCAGGATCCTACTTGCCATTGCTGCATACCATAACTACGAAATCTGGCAGATTGCACATCAAAACAGCTTTTCTAAATGGTGATTTAGAAGAGAGCATGTACATGACACTGCCAGAAGGCTTCGTAGACAGTGGGAGCAGCGGAAGTGTATGCAAGCTGCTTGAATCCATCTACGGATTAAAGCAGGCATCGCGGAGATGGAATGTCTGTTTTGATGAAGCTGTCAAAGAGTTTAACTTCATCAAAAAGGTAGATGAACCATGTATATATAAAAAGGTTGTAGAGAGTAAGGTTGTCTTCCTCGTATTGTATGTAGATGACATACTCTTGATAGGAAACAATGTTCCTATGCTACACTCGGTCAAGCTCATCTGATCATACAAGTTCTCCATGAAAGATCTAACTGATGCCTCCTACATCCTGGGGATATAGATCTATAGAGATAGATCTAAATGGATTTGGGATTGTCCCAATTCAGGTACATAGACACCATACTAAAAGAGTTCTGTATGGAAGATTCTAAGCATGGTAATGTACCCGCTTGTTCAAGAATCACTCTCTCCGAAGAGATATCTCCCAAGACTGATTTGGAGAGGGCTCGCATACAATGGATACCCTATGCTTCGGCAGTCGGGTCAATCATACATGCGATGTTGTGTACCAGACTAGATGTAGCTTACTCTCTAGGTTTAGTGAGTAAGTATCAAAAAGATCTTGGGAAAAACCACTGAAAAGCTGTCAGGAACATTCTTATTTACTTGAGAAGGACTAAAGAGATGTTCATGGTGTATGGTAACGGTGAACTCCAGGTGGATTCCTTTTCCGATTCGAGCTTCCAGAGTGATAATGACGACTGAAAGTCAGTCTCAGATTTTGTCTTCACTCTCAGTGGAGGGACGGTATGTTGGAAGGGCTCTAAGCTATATACCGTAGCAGACTCGTTGATAGAGGCTGATTACATGCTACCAACGATGCTGCAAAAGAGGCTGTCTGGATGAATAAGTTCATAAGATGAACTTGGTTCCTACCATTGGGCATCCAGTACTTGTGTATTGTGATGACAATGGAGTTGTGGTTTTGACCTAGGAACCCCGGTCTCATCAGCAATCCAGACATATTATTAGACAATATCACCTGATCAAGGAGATGATTGATCTCCGGGAGATCGAGGTCAGGATGTTAGTTATCTGTATGCCCTAGAGGCCATTACTGTACATGCGATGTATATTGTAGTAGATTCTTGGATATATATAGGGAGAACTTTCTTTCTCGACATGATAATATGATATTTGGTTGCTCTTTATCTTAACATGTACACTTATTGTCTCTCTATTACATGTTGATAAAGCCTTTAGGATGAGTACTTGACTACCAAGATTATGATGCAGATCATACTAGGGAAGAGGTAGTCGGTAAGTACATCCTTAGATTGTTCCTAGTCGTGGGAGTATCAAGACAGGGCTTCGATACTCCAGAGTAGACTAGCGTATACGCTTCTCGACCCATATGATGGGCGATGGATGATCTCATATCCGTTGGTGTTTGATATCAGGGAAGGTATACGGGTGCTCAGTGGAGACTGGGTACACTGAACGGACTCACCGAAAACTCCTAGATGGTATTATACCTATCGTCAGATAGCAGTTCTCTGGTGACCCTGGTACAGGTTAGTCTGACGACCCGAGATCGTCATAGAGTCTTGTGTGATTCCCACTGTGCTTTGATTTCCACCATACCACGTTCAAGAGATCGTGCAAAAAGATGGTTTTTGGGTACTGTCCAGAGTCACATGGAGGCAATGAGCGATAGGAGGGGATTGATCTCTCCCGGTATTGGGGGTTGATGTTGCGCTATGCTCGATTGGCCATAACAGGAAATCCCTGGTCAGAGTTGCTGAGATCTACTGGCAAGTGTTATCAGTAGTTTCTCAAACCGTTATGGACCTTGCATCGGCATGACTTATCAGGCTATTGGGGTCTGACGTTATACCACCCCCAAGCTATGATATGCGACATATCTGAAGAACATACCGGACTGTACGGTAGTGTTACTGATTGGATTCGCAGGAGTATGAGCAGGCTTGCTTATTGATCTTCTGATCGCTCAATACCCGGGTGGCCGTTACATTTAGCAGACCGCATGTGGATTGTTGGTGTTTGATATGATCATCACCTACTGCCGGCGTATTGACGAGTCTTTAGAGTCCTACACAGAGGTTTCCTGGTTCATGCGAAACGGAGTAGGAGCACATATGTGATATGTGCGGGAACGAGATTAATGCACGTATATGATACCGCATTCTATTCTCGCGATTTGTGACATCGGTCGGTTATATGTGATATAGCCAGGTTATCGGATCAAGTGTTGATCGATAAGTTGATTCATATGATATTAGTCGGTTGTATGTGATATAGCCGGATTATTAAATCAAGTGTTGATTTAATAATTTAATGTATAATTATATATGTGATATATTGAATTACATTAACTAATATTAGCTCACTTAAACATTTCTTTTTCTCACTTGTGTGCATTTAGTATATATGTGATATATATTAATGTACATTTTATTTGTTTCATGCTTGATGCCACATGCTACATGGGTGTATGAGACTCACACCATGCTTGATATAATGAGGGGTTTTTATTTATCAAAGTAATTCAAAATTGATGGAAATTGGTTCAATGGTTGAAGCTTGGAGAAGCTTGTAAAACCATTGACCAAGTCCACTAGTTTTGTTTTCACTTGTAGATATTTATTAACATAACCATTATCCATAGCCATAGTTAAGTCTCTACATGAGTTAGAGTATGACACTAACTCACCCATGGTTGATATTCTCACCTCATGAGTTTTTCATTCTCATTTTCATCTTCTTCTTCATTGAGAAAAATCTTGCTAGCTTTTTTCTAAGTGAGAAAATATTGTGAGAAAATTAAATCCAAAGTGAGCCTATTTCCTACTTCATCATCTTCTACTATATTAGCCATTTAGTTTAGAGTGTTTTCTTCACTAATCTACAATTAGTGAAGAGATAGCATGAGCTTGAGTCTCCTCGACGTAGATCATCTTCGGCCTCGAAGACTTCGAGCATGCATGTTCATTTCTTCATGTGAACCCTTACTAGAGTTTGGGTGTTCACTACTTGGAGCGAAGGGACTACTACACGGAGCTTTAGAAGTGAAGGACCAGTCTACAAAGATTGTATTCCTCATTCACTTAGATGTAAAGATGTTTCCATGCTTGTTCGTCTAATTCTCTAGTTAAGAATCTAGGTTACGGTTCTTTAGTACGGCAAAAATTTGAAAACGACATGGATGATACCTCCCGAAATCTCGCCGCCGCCCTAGGTAATCCAACAGCGGTATCAGAGACAAGCTAGAGAATTAGACGATGTTTATTAGATTACAAAACCGAAACAATTCTGAAACACACGAAACATAATCCTAGTTTCTGTCGAATTTTAAATAGCCTCTAAAAAAATTTTTAGCAACTCCAAAATGTTGTGTGTGATATAACATGAACACTATCAAAATTTGAAGCAATTTGGCATGTTTTTGGCCGGCCACATCACTACCAAAATCCAGCTCACTGGTTCAATGGTGGGTTTTTGGCTTCAGATTTTTAGGGTGTTCCAGTCTCTGGGTTTTGGTGTTTCAGGTGTTGCTTGTTTTTGCTAAATTTGCATGTGATGTTAACTTTCTGCAAAGGCAATCCGGAGTGTTTCGTAGTTGTAATTCTAACCTGTATTCGGGTTATTTAGACGACGTTAAAAAGTTCGAACGGATACTCATATTTTCCCTCACTGGAAATTTTCCAAGAGTTGGATTTTTCCAATTTTAAAATCTTCAGAAAATCATGCAAGCGATTCTGTGGACCCTCTAAAAGAACGATACCCAAACTCGACTTTTTGGATCGCGGAACCGCGGTCATACCGTAGGGTTTGCGGCAGTTCCGTGGTGACATGAGTGAGGTATGGGTCGGCCCTTCTACGCATGGATCATAGGAGCTGTGGCATGTTCTGGGTACTTTTTGAACTCCGCTCAAGTGTTGAGCTCTTTGGGAAATTTTGGGTGTTTGTTTAGTCGATCGAAAAGTTTAACATCGTCTAGCCATCTGTGATTGTGATACAATATTTGGAATCCACAAATTTAGTTATGTGATAACTTGTTTGAATTTTATAAATCAAGCAAGTTAGTCTCATTTGATCGGTTGCCACGGAATTTTGATGAGGATCAAAAGTTCGTCGCAATTACATAGTGTACGCGGATACTCGTCGGGTAACCTTACTAGATAGCCAGGACCCATAGCCCCGACCAAGTGACTATAAGAGAACTCCGTCACCAAAAGCATTCGTTCGGATGCTCACGGTCGCGGTGTTCCGCCTTAGTGCACTTCGTCGACGGCATCGGGGGTGCGGCCGTCTACTAAAGTTTCCGACGAGCTTTCGATCAGGTTATCGAGAATTTTGTTGAATTACCCGCCTGGTTATTGAAAAGTGTTTTCAATATCGATACTAAAATGCGGGGTTTATAATTGTTAGGCAAGTGATGTCTAAGGAATTCATTTGGTTAGGCATGAAATCCAAAGTATGCGATACATTGGGATTATGATATCTAAGGTGGTAGTGGATTCCAACTGTTGTAGTTTTTCACTTTCTTTTCTATGACCGTAAGTGTAATATGTGATGTATCGCCGGTTTCGTTGCTATATGTCAACGATAATTAGGATACGCATATTTACTTACGTTGATGACATGTGATGTTATGAGTTGCTATGATATGTTCTATTAGATCATCGCGTTTTGAATAGTCGGGTTTTTTTTATGTGAGATGAGAGTTTTTCATTTTCATTCATGTAAAAGCTTGTATGTGATATTCTTTTATTGGGGCACTTCCGGGTTGAGGATGATGTCATCATTGATGTATATTATTTACTTTCCCGCATTAGGATAGACCCAAGGAGGAGAGCACAAGTAACCGGATTCTAGGGTCCAGTGGGAGACCAACTCGAGTAGTCGAAACCGGGTCTCCTAACTCTAGAATTGGTAGAGTTGCTTGCCGCTCTCGTAGGGGTCTATGGATATGGGTTTGGATATTCATCGCTGTTCCCGCCAAAATTTTCGGCCATGAGTTACTTGTTCCCTTATAAAAAGGGGGAGAGTCCTCAAAATTTGGCCTCACGTGTTAAACACGTGGGCGCTCATATGCAAAGCATATGGGCGCTGAGAATAAAACAATTAATGGCCAAACTGGCCTCACGTGTAAAACACGTGAGCACTCATATGCAAGCGTATGAGCGCTGAATAAAATAAACTTAAAGAGCCAAACATGCCTTACATGTAAAACACGTGAGCACTCATATAAGCGCTGAACATAAATCACCAAGAGCCAAACATGACTCACGTGTTAAGCACGTGAGCGCTCTGAACATAAACAGGCTAAAATCCACAATAGGGGTCACGTGTTAAATACGTAAGTGCTTTTGCCAATCACATGCAAAGCATGTGAGCACCCTAATTTAAAATGTTCCTATCAAATTCTAGAATCAAATTCTATTTGGGAAATATTTTCTTAATCTTCCTTAAACTATAAACATCTTCTCTGTTAAACAGAAGACCCTTGGATCAAAGATCCAGCGGTGATCATTTGATAGAATAAAAATCTATCATGGGAAAATATTTTCCTAATCTTAAAACAAGAATAAAATTCTATGTTAACAAGATATCCATATTAAGAAAATATATTTCTGATCTTGTTAAATTAAAAAGATTTGATAGAATAAAATTCTAATCTTGTTAAAACTAACAAGATATTCATAATCTTGCTAAACAAATAAGAATTCTTCTCTGTTAAACAGAGAGACTTTGGATTAAAAATCCAACGGTGAATAAAATTCACCGAGTGATCTAAAAGATAATGTTGGTTATAAAATCAATCAAAAATCTCTCAATTAGAGATTTGCTGAACAAACTAATTGTTTTTTTCCTCCTATAAATAGGAGCCAAGAAGGAGAAGAGAAGGGGAGAAGGAAAAAAATAGAAAGAGAATTTTATTCTCTAAAGAAGAGGAACCCCTCCCAAAAGCTCCCACAAAAAGAGAATTTAATTCTCAAACCAAGAGTTTAGCTCTTCTAAAAGAACTTAGTTCTTCCTCTGGTTGAAGATCTGCAGAAGCAGATCTCCCCACAAGTTGAGAATTTAATTCTCATCGGGGAGATTCTGTCATGCAGATTCAAAACCTAGGGGAATGAACTGAATCCAAAAGAGTTTAACTCTTACAAAACATATAGAAATTTAATTCCTCTGAAAATAAGGTTTAACCCTTTAAAAAGAATTTAATCCCTGCAAAGAACAAAAGGAGAATTTGATCTCTCATAATCATAGAAGAATAGCCTGATGAACGCTACATAAAAGCTCACGTCATCCCACATGAGCACCTTTGAGGAACAAAGTGGGAAAGAATGAGATCTAGTCACGTGAACCCACGTGACCCTTGAGAAGTGCTCAACACTTATAAATGAGAAAAGTGAATAAACCCTATTTTTAGAGTGCCTCATGTGACCCCACGTGACCCCTGAGAAGTGCTCAGCACTTTTAAAAGACAAAAGAGAATAAACCCTATTTTTGTAGTGCCTCACGTGACCCCACATGACCCCTGAGAAGTGCTCAGCACTTATAAAAGAGAAAAGGGAATAAACCCTATTTTTAGAGTGTTAGTGTATATGCCCTAGGGGCCATTATTGTATCATACTAGCTTGTATATTACTTAATAGAAGCATGGGATATTCACAGTTATATAATAGTCTTGCTAAACATGGTAGTATGCTACTTGGTTTTATCTATCTTAATATATGTGTTCGTATTGATAGAGCCCTTAGGATCTTATTTTACTACCAGCGTTGTGATGGCAGTCACACTAGTGGGGGCTGGGTAGTCTATAAGGACATCCTTTTCCAGGTCCCTAGTCGTAGGATTATCGAGACAGGGCATCGATACTCCGGAGTAGACTAGTGTGTACGCTTCTCATCCCAGTTGGGGAGATGGTCTGTCCCACAGCCATCAGTATGTCGTACTGGAGATAGTATACAGGTGCTCATTGCGTTATGGGTACACCGGACAGGACTCGCAGGGAACTGCTGGTTGGTATTATACCCGTCGTCAGTTAACAGTTCCCAGGTGACATGAGTACAGCATAATCCGCAGACTTGACACTGCTACTTCGCCTCGAGTGTGTCCCACTGTTCTTAGATTTCTACCCTACCACGGCTCAAAGGAGTCGTGCAAACAGGTAGCAGTTGGGTGCAGTCCCGAGCACTTGGAGGCAGTGGCGGTTAGACAGGATTCGTTTCTCCCGGTATTGGGAGTTGATATCGCGCTGTGTCAGAGAGACATTACGCAAAGTCCCTGGCCAGGGCAACCGAGATTTACTGGTAGGTTCCAATAGTTTCTCAAGGTGTAATGGGCTACGCTCCGACACGATTTATACCGTTATTAGGGGACTGACGCTTACCGCCCCCTAGGCCCAATATGCGATAGTCTTAGACGAACAGACTGGACTGTACGGAGATTGTCACATCAGGCTCAGTAGGAGTTCGGATGAGTTTCCTCATCGGCCTTCTTATCGACATCTACCTGGGGACCGTTACGTACAGCTAGTGCCGCTTGCGGTCTGTGGTTAAACCCACTGCCAGCGTAGTAGTCGAGTCTTTAGAGTCCCACACAGAGAGTTTCCCTGCTCCAGACGAAATGATATAGAGATCGTATGGTTTTACGACAAGGGTTCGGACGCATACGTGTGTTTACGCACGTACGACGTTCGGACAGTTTTTACTAGCCGGCTTTGATTTAAGCCAGATTCTAGTATCGGATTATTGGATTTATACAGTCTAAAGTTTTTCCGTGTTTTCACAGATAGGAGGGGCGTTCTCGTAATTTGGCGGGAAGCTTCTAGAAGGATGATGACTTGGGGGTGTAGGTGGCATAAGCATTAAATGATTTAGTGACTCATTTGTGTGATTCATCCATGTCATTAATGCATCATTAAATGGTTAATGACTCATGTAGTGAATCACTCATATGAATAAATGAAGCATGATGATTAATCATTTTATTTATTTATTTTGATAAATCATTATGCTTCATATATTCAAGAGAGATCATTATCTCATTCTCATTCTCTTGCTCACCTTCTCTCTCCTCAAGCTCTCTCTCTTCAAACCCTAATCCTCCCCTCTCATGTGTTGAGATCAAGGATTAGATAGACTAATTAATCCATAACCTCACTCTATATCACCTAGGTGCCTTTGATTAGCAACTAAAGAAACCTAGTTACCTCAAGATTAGAGGTGAAGCTTGGAATAGAAGCTCTCGGGTGGATCGTCTATTACGTAGAGGAGGCCGAGGAGGAGGTTAATAACGAAAAGACAAAGGACTAGATTCACTAGGTATAATCACTTCTCATAGTAGTTAACAACTCCTATGAATATGTTAGTTATAGTTTAGCAAAGATTCTTCGGTTAGTCGATGTTAACTCAAAGAACAGGATTGTTTTTCATATTTCTGCCTCCCCGCAACTCGTGGGGTGTTGTACATCGACTTACAGTGGTATCAGAGCCTTGATAAACAATAATTAACTCATTAGCAAAGTCGTAAGAATTTCGAACGCAAAACGAACCGAGAAAAAACATCAAAATCACTAAGTTTCTGTCGATTTTAAAACAGGCCCTAAAAATTTTTCAGGCACCTCTAAAAATACCGGCAGGGAAATACAAGAACTCTGGAAAAAAATTGGGTGCATGAATCGGCCAAACAGCCGATGAACCGCGGCCGATCCCACCGATCCGCGGCCAAGTTGAAGCCGATTCACCCCAAATTTTCCCAGAACTCTTCTGTGATGTTTTTTGTCTTTTCTGGAATGTTTATTTTCTGCTCAAGTCTCAGGTGCACAGAGAAGTTTTGGAGTAGAATCTGAAGTGTTTGCTCGATCGAAATTATACGATGTTTGCTAATTAGATTATATCTGTGAACTATATAATGTGTTCGTAAACCTCCCATAACTGCTAGTATGTCGGTTGGCAGGGGGTTGCACATTTCTGTGATGCTTTAACTGTTTGTGATTATGAACTTGATTGGATTGTTGTGATGATTAGCCGTGGTTTGAGATGGGTTATTATATTCATTCATTCGATGTAATTATAATATGTTATAATATTATTTTGCGGGGCACATCCAGGTTGCGGTTGTAGCCACCGTTGTATTATTTCATTTTACTGTTTTTGCTCCTAGGATAGACCCAAGGTGGGGTACACAAACTACCGGATACTTTGAAGTGTTTAGTGGCCTACTCACGTTGCTGAGGGAGACCGCTTCACTTCGGGTACTTGGCAGGTAGTTTGCCGTACCCGTAGGGGTCTAGGGTAGGGTAATGGCTATTCATCACAACTGTGTAATCCGTCTTTCGTTGCAGGCTCAAAAGAAACGCGGATTGCTTGAATATCCAATAATGTTCATCTGTGATCTGGAATGGCTATTATTGTATCTGACGAATGTACAATATCTATATATGATAGCTATTTAGACGTCACTTATGTTTTACACCCGCGCTAGCCCAGCCCCCGCTCTGTCGTTAGTTAAGTAACCTAACGGGTGATGATGGGACCCAGTGGCGAATGTGGGTGGCATAAGAGGACATTGTATTTTCGTTGTTTTCTACGATGATAGGTTAATTGATGGGACGCATTATAATAATGCAAAGAAAATAAACCAAAGTTGAATCGTTGGAACAGTTTAAAAGAAACCACTCGGTTATTTTTAAAACAGAAGATATTTTTAATTGCGGAGCTTTAACTACTCCTTTTAAAAGCTATCAGGTTCCTTCGGTCATATCAAGTTCATTATGTTCACGGTTTCGCCAAAACCATTCATGGCCCTCCGTCATTTCATTTGGGTATTCAGTAGTATTCAAGCTATGTATTTTGACCAACGCCAAGGCATAGTGTTTGGTAGCTGCTGGGTATTCATTTGTTGCATAGATAGATGAGTTAGTTTGGGACAGTCGTATTATCATTTTGGCCAACGTCAAGGATATGTACGGATGGGTTCAAATTAACAAGATAATGATGGGTAGAACTTGACATGTGACTTATGAAATTTTGACCAACGCCAAGGTCATAAGAGCATGGGGCAAAAATTTATATCGGGAATTTCTAAAGAAACTGAAATTTGCAATGAGATGTATACCATTTGGAGTTTGATGAATGTTGGTAGGATTCCTTCAACATTATCATACGATGATATTTGGATCCCGATCCTACTGTGAGTATATGCTACTCATTCAGGAGATTCGTCACTTAACGATCAATGCTATAAACCAAGTAAGTGCCGAGAAAGGTGTCAGCGGGGCTACGCCCCCAGAGAAAAGAGGTTATTTAATTAAGGAACTTCGCGAAAGCGTTGGAAAATCTCCCTCGAAGTATCGACACTAGCCTGGCTGAACGGTTAAGCAAGTATTGTACGGTAAGAATAGTCCTGGCTAGTTCTTCCTTTCTGGTTTGAGGAGGGATTCGAGAAACAGTGGGAGCCATCCAGTTTAGGTAAACTAAAAACCACTCTAAATTTGCAAGAGCATCATGCTAAAGTGTTCTCTCTCTCTCTCTTAATTGCAGAGACCCTGAAAATGACTGGACTTAAGTTACTGTTAGAAAAAATATACTGACAGGGCCAAACTATAAAGATTGGCTGCGGAATGTCAAAATGGCTTTGACCTATGACAGATTGGGGTATGTCCTCACCACTAAGGCACCTGCAGTCCCAGGTCCCAAATCCAGTAATGCGGATAAGGAAATCTGCAAAACTTGGGAGTTAGATTGCGCGAAGGCCAAGTGCATCGTGCTTGCCTCGATGAACAATGAACATCAGAGGAGGCACGAGGATATGGATCTTGATGCCATATTTCTCCATACAAAGGAACTTTATGGAGAGCAATCTCGTATAGCAAGATACGAGAGCTCAAAGAACTTGTTTCGAGCGAGGTTGGCCGTCGGATCATCGGTAGGAAAACATGTCCTAAAGATGATAGGCTATATTGAAGAGCTCGCAGACCTTAGGACGACTTTGGATAATGAGCTCTATACAGACTTGATTCTCCAGTCCCTTCCTTCCACCTACGCCTAGTTTATTCTGAATTTCAACATTCAAAGAAAAGAAGTTGAACTTCCAGAACTCCTTAACATGTTGAAGAGTGCAGAGGGCACCTTGCAGAAGGCAAGGGAAACACCCGCTATGTTTGTTAGCGGTGCTTCTTCTTCCAGGTCTAAGGCTAGGGCCAAAGGAAAGAAGAAGAAGGCCGCCACCAAACCTAGAGGAGGTGTTAGTAAGGTAGGAGCGAAGAGAAAGAAAAGGATTGCGGTGCCAGTAGTGGCCCAGGATGAGTGCTTCCATTGTCATAGGAAAGGGCACTGGAAGAAAGATTGCAAGTGGAACGCCAAAAACCAGGAACCGAAGCAGGTTGTGGCTTCGACTTCAGGTGTGTTTGTAATTGAGAATTGTCTGTCAATCAACTCTACTTCCTGGGTATTGGATACCGGATCAGGATCTCACATATGCAATTCATTGCAGGCACTGAGAAACCGTAGAGTGCTGAAGGATGGTGATATGACCCTTAAAGTTGCTAACGGAGCTAGCGTGGGAGCTGTGTCCGTAGGGGATTATCACCTGGGATTGACAAGTGGACACATTTTGGTTTTACATAACTATTTTTGTGTACCTAGCTTAACGTGTAATATCATATCAGTTTCCTTGTTATCAAATAAAGGTTATGATTTCACGTTTGTAAGTGATATTGTTAACATCCACCTTAATCATAGTTTGATTGGGTCCGGTACACTGAATAACGGTATATATGTCTTAAACCAACTACAGATTTTCAATGTCCAAAACACACTAAAAAGAAAGTCTCCAGATTTAACTAAGGCTTTCTTATGGCATTGTAGACTAGGCACATCAATGAGACAAGGTTAACTAAGTTACATAGAGAAGGATATTTGGACTCGTTCGAATATCAAACTTATGCCACTTGTGAATCATGTCTCAAAGGAAAGATGACAAAGACTCCATTCACTGGACATGGAGTAAGAGCGAGCGAGCTCTTAGGACTCATACACAGCGATGTATGTGGTCCAATGTCTACACATGCAAGAGGTGTTTTTTCCTATTTCATTACTTTTACGGATGATTACTCTAGGTACGGATTCATTTATCTAATGAAACATAAATCCGGGGCTTTTGAGAAATTCCAAGAGTATAAGAATGAAGTAGAAAACCAAACCGGCAAAAGTATCAAGACACTAAGATCTGATCGAGGTGGTGAATACTTAAGTGCCAAGTTCCTAGGTTACCTAAAAGAGAAAGGAATTCTCTCTCAGCTTACTCCTCCATACACTCCACAGCATAATCGTGTATCGGAGAGACGGAATCGAACCCTATTGGATATGGTACGTTCCATGATGAGTAATGCTGAGTTACCACGATCTTTCTGGGGTTATGTGTTAGAATCAGCGGCATATCTTTTGAACATGGTTCCTACTGTGCCTACCACGCCATATCAGATGTAGAGTGGGAAGAAACCCTATCTTCAGTATCTGAAGATATGGAGATGTCCATCTTTTGTTAAAAAGCAGTATATGGACAAGCTCGAGGCACGATCAGTACAGTGTAAGTTTGTGGGATATCCAAAAAACTCCAAGGGGTATCTATTCTATTACGTGAAGGAACAAAAGGTTTTTGTTTCTCGTAATGCCCATTTTCTAGAATATCAGTTTTTAGAAAAGGAAATAAGTGGGAGCGAAATAGAACTGGAAGAAATTCCAGAACCACAAACTACTAATGAAAGTTTGGTAGAACCAGTAGTTCAAGAAGAACAGGACATTCGCGCACCCCTCCGCAGGAGTAGTAGGCCGTCTCATCCGCCTGAAAGATGCTACGGTTTTCTCATAGAAGGGGATGGAGAGGATTGCATCATTGATGATGATGAACCTACTAGCTTCCAGTAGGCCATCCAGAGCGGCGACTCGGTACGATGGCTAGATGCAATGCGGACCAAAATGGAGTCCATGTACACCAACAAAGTATGGACTTTGGACTTTGCTCCAGATGGGGTAAAACCCATAGGATGCAAATGGATCTTCAAGAAAAAGATTCGTGTAGATGGACAGGTAGAAACCTATAAGGCTAGACTTATTGCAAAGGGTTTTCGTCAAAGACCTGATTTGGACTATGACGAAACTTTTTCTCCAGTGGCTATGCTCAAATCCATTCTGGTCCTTCTTGCTATTGCTGCCTTCCATGATTATGAAATCTGGCAGATGGACATAAAGACGGCTTTTCTAAATGGTAATTTAGAAGAATGCGTCTATATGGATCAGCCAGAAGGTTTCAATTAAAGTGGGAGCAGCGGGAAAGTATGCAAGTTGCTTAAGTCCATTTATGGATTGAAGCAGGCATCGCGGAGTTGGAACATCTGTTTTGATGAAACGGTCAAAGAATATGACTTTATCAAAAATCCAGATGAACCATGTATATATAGTAAAGTTGTAGCACAAACTGTCGTATTCCTCGTCTTGTACGTGGATGACATTCTATTGATAGGAAATGACATTCCTATGCTACAATCTGTCAAAGGATTCTTGTCACACAGGTTCTCCATGAAAGACCTGGGTGATGCCTCTTACATTCTGGGGATCCGGATCTATCGTGATAGATCCAAGAGGATGTTGGGACTTTCGCAGTCCAGGTATATCAACACTATACTGAAAAGATTCAGTATGGAAGATTCTAAGCACGGTAATCTACCAGCTTGTCATGGAATCACCCTCTCCAAAGAGATGTCTCCCAAGACTGATTTGGAAAGGGAACGCATGTCTATTATACCCTACGCTTCTGCGGTAGGCTCTATAATGTATGCGATGTTATGCACCAGACCAGATGTAGCTTACGCACTGAGCGTGGTGAGCTGGTATCAGTCAGACCCAGGGGAGAAGCACTGGATAGCAGTAAAGAACATTCTCAAGTACCTGAGAAGGACTAAGGAGATGTTCTTGGTTTACGGCGGAAAAGACCTCAAGATGGAGGCCTTTGCTGATTCCGGCTTCCTGAGTGATAAGGACGATTCCAAGTCCATGTCAGGTTATGTCTTTACCCTCAATGGAGGGGCGGTGTGCTGGAAGAGTTCCAAGCAGGACACCGTTGCTGACTCGACGATGGAAGCGGAGTATATTGCTGCTTGCGATGCCGCAAAAGAAGCGGTCTGGATGAAGAAGTTCCTAACAGAACTTCAGGTGGTTCCTTCCATTGTTGATCCAATACCTCTGTATTGCGACAAAAACGGAGCTATAGCTTTAGCGAAGGAACCAAGGTCCCATCAGAAGTCCAGACACATCTTAAGGCGGTATCACCTGATCAGGGAGATCATAGATCGTCGGGAGATCGAGGTCCGAAGAGTTGCTACTGAAGAGAACATTGCTGATCCATTCACAAAGGCCCTACCTCAGATTCAGTTCGAGAGGCTACTCGAGATCATCGGTCTTCGATATGCCAGTTCATGGCCCTAGTGCAAGTGGGAGATTGTTAGTGTATATGCCCTATGGGCCATTATTGTATCATACTAGCTTGTATATTACTTAATGGAAGCTTAGAATATTCACAGTTATATAACAGTCTTGCTAAACATGGTAGTATGCTACTTGGTTTTATCTATCATAATATGTGTGTTCGTATTGATAGAGCCCTTAGGATCTTGCTTGACTACCAGCGTTGTGATGGCAGTCACACTAGTGGGGGCTGGGTAGCTACAAGCACATCCTTTTCCAGGTCCCTAGTCGTAGGATTATCGAGACAGGGCATCGATACTCCGGAGTAGACTAGTGTGTACGCTTCTCATCCCATTTAGGGAGATGGTCTGTCCCACAGTCATCAGTACGTCGTACTGGAGATAGAATACAGGTGCTCGTTGGGTTATGGGTACACCGGACAGGACTCGTAGGGAACTGTTGGTAGGTATTATACCCGTCGTCAGTTAACAGTTCCCAGGTGACATGAGTACAGCATAGTCCGCAGACTTGACACTGCTTCTTCGCCTCGAGTGTGTCCCACTGTTCTTAGATTTCTACCCTACCACGGCTCAAAGGAGTCGTGCAAACAGGTAGCAGTTGGGTGCAGTCCCGAGCACTTGGAGGCAGTGGCGGTTAGACAGGATTCGTTTCTCCCGGTATTAGGAGTTGATATCGCGCTGTGTCAGAGAGCCATTACGCAAAGTCCCTGGCCAGGGCAACCGAGATTTACTGGTAGGTTCCAGTAGTTTCTCAAGGTGTAATGGGCTACGCTCCGACACGACTTATACCGCTATTAGGGGACTGACGCTTGCCGCCCCCTAGGCCCAATATGCGATAGTCTTAGACGAACAGACCGGACTGTACGGAGATTGTCACATCAGGCTCAGTAGGAGTTCGGATAGGTTTCCTCATCGGCCTTCTTATCGACATCTACCTGGGGACCATTACGTACAGCTAGTGCCGCTTGCGGTCTGTGGTTAAACCCACTGCCAGCGTAGTAGTCGAGTCTTTAGAGTCCCACACTGAGAGTTTTCCTGCTCCAGGCGAAACGATATAGAGGTCGTATGGTTTTACAACAAGAGTTCGGACACATACGTGTGTTTACGCACGTACGACGTTCGGACAGTTTTTACTAGCCGGTTTTGGTTTAAGCCAGATTCTAGTATCGGATTATTGGATTTATACAGTCTAAGTTTTTCCGTGTTTTCACAGATAGGAGGGGCGTTTTCGTAATTTGGCAGGAAGCTTCTAGAAGGATGATGACTTGGGGGTGTAGGTGGCATAAGCATTAAATGATTTAGTGACTCATTTGTGTGATTCATCCATGTCATTAATGCATCATTAAATGGTTAATGACTCATGTGGTGAATCATTCATATGAATAAATGAAGCATGATGATTAATAATTTTATTTATTTATTTTGATAAATCATTATGCTTCATATATTCAAAAGAGATCATTATCTCATTCTCATTCTCTTGCTCACCTTCTCTCTCCTCAAGCTTTCTCTCTTCAAACCCTAATCCTCCCCTCTCATGTGTTGAGATCAAGAATTAGATAGACTAATTAATCCATAACCTCACTCTATATCACCTAGGTGCCTTTGATTAGCAACTAAAGAAACCTAGTTACCTCAAGATTAGAGGTGAAGCTTGGAATAGAAGCTCTCGGGTGGATCGTCTATTACGTAGAGGAGGCCGAGGAAGAGGTTGATAACGAAAAGACGAAGGACTAGATTCACTAGGTATAATCACTTCTCATAGTAGTTAACAACTCCTATGAATATGTTAGTTATAGTTTAGCAAAGATTCTTCGGTTAGTCGATGTTAACTCAAAGAACAGGATTGTTTTTCATATTTCCGCCTCCCCGCAACTCATGGGGTGTTGTACATCGACTTACATAGAGTGCCCCACGTGACCCCACATGACCCTTGAGAAGTGCTCAGCACTTATAAAAGGGAGTAAACCCTATTCTTGGAGCACCTCACGTGATCCCACGTGAGCACCTCAAATTCTTAGTGTTTAACACTATTTCAGGCGCCTCACGTGGGAGCACGCGAGCGCTGATCATAAACTAGTGTTTAACACTACTTTAAGGCCTCACGTGGGAGCACGTGAGTGCCAATCATGTATTAGTGTTTAACACTATGAGAAGCCAATATTAGCCAAATTTAGATCAAATCTCCCGAGGGCAATCAATCGAGCCCCCATGCTCGGGGTCCCCCAAACCGATCTCAGTCCCAAAGATAGCTAATGAGCTCCTAACATATGACATCTAAAATGATGTTCATCCCACCATGATCTCTCCCCTCGATCTGGAATTTGGTTCAAGGGTACATTTCTCCACACCTCCGATACATGTCGTTATAATTCTTCAACGTCTTCAAAGAGGTGGAGGGTCCCAATAACCAATAACTCTTGGCGCACCACCGAACAAGCTTTTCAAAAAGGCAAGTAAATCTAAAATACATCTCAATTTGGGGCGTCTCACGTGACCTCACGTGATCCCTTGATAGTGCTTACAACTCAGAAAAAGAAAAGGAGAATAAAACAAAGGCAATTTTCATTCTTTAGAGTGCCTCACGTGATCTTACGTGATCCAATAGTGCTTAGCACTCAGAAAAGGAAAAAGGGAATAAACCCAAGATAGCTCCCATTTTGGGGGCACCTCACGTGTTCCCACCTGACCCCCAAACAGGGAGAAAATTCCAAAGACAGCGCTCGCATTTTGAAGGCACCTCACTTGTCTGCACGTGACTGTTTGATGAACCAAGTTCTTAGCACTTACAAATGAAAGAAGAATAAAATCCAGAGAACAGTTCTTACCTTGGGCGCCTTACGTGCTCACACGTGAGCCAAGTGCTCAGCACTTTTATATATATATATATATATATATATATATATATAAGGGAATTAACTCAAGGAACAATGCCCACTTCGGGGCCCCTCACGTGTTCATACGTGAGCTCCTCCAAAGTCTAGTGTTTAACACTGATTCAGTGCTTAGCACTATGGGGTGACTAAGGGAAATCAACCTTAGCTCAAATTAGCCAAGTCTTCCGAAGCCAAGACCCTTTTTGTCACCAATCAACCGAGCCCCCATGTTCAGGTCTCCCCAAACTAATCCTAGTCCCAAAGATGACTAGCGTTCTCCTAACAGATGACATCTAAACTGATGTGCATCCCATTCCCCAAATCGGGATATTGGTTCAAGGGTACATCTCTTCATACCTATGATACATGTCATTGTAATTCTTCAACGTCTTCAGAGAGATGGAGGGTCCCAATAACCGATAACTTTTGGTGCATCCCCAAACGGTTGAACCAAAACCACACAGACTATGACATCTTTAAACTGGACTATGATGTCCTTAAACTTTACGGACTGTGAGGTCCTTAAACTCATGGACTACGATGTCCTTAAACTTTACAGACTATGACGTCTTTAAACTGGACTATGATGTCCTTAAACTTTACGGACTGTGGGGTCCTTAAACTCATAGACTATGATGAATATGTTTTGACAGTTTAGAAAGATCTTAGTTTCTCTTGAGTTTTCCTTCTAAAGAGCGGTCTCCAATCCGAAATTTTTATCATCTTTGCGGAAAATATAAGACTTATTTTTTATCTCTATCATTCCTCTAAATATCGATCGTATACACCTACGTGTGTGTAAATTTCACCCCTATACTCAAGAATTCAATTCAAGCTATAGTACCCTTACCTTCATACCTAATGCTACTTCTTTTCATTAATGATGGACGGATTTGCTCACACGCCTTTCATGCGACTATTACTACTTCCTGAGGCACTAATCAGCCGATTACTGAATGTGTGAGTTTATCAAAGCGTAAATAGCAGTTTCCAAATCTTGTAATTTTTTTTCCTTTTTCTTTTTTTTCTTTTCAAGACCGGATATATTTTTCAATGATACTCTTTTGATGGTTAGTTTTAAATACCGTTTTTTCTTTCATACTAGGCTTTCTGGCAAGAGTATTTCTAGGTATCCTCTACTATCCCAAGTTTCAAGATACGTGTAAGTGCAATTTATAGGGTATATTTTCTTAATTTGGACTCAAGAATAGGAACTATTTTTCAGACTTATCTTCAATAAAGTTTTCAATACTTTCCCTTCATCTTGACTTGACTTAAGAACTAAACTCAAAATTACTTACTTTTAAAAAAACTGCAAGAACGTATATTTACCAAGGTTAAACTGAAGAAGGGTTATTTTTAGGGTTTTCAATTCCTAAGCCAAAGATTTAGTTATTTCTAACCTAACAAACTAAATTTTCGGAATAAAAATCTAAGTTGCCCTACTAGCTAACTTGACGACAAAGATTTTATATTTTTGTAAAAATTTTCAATTTTTGTGGGTTTTTAAATAAGTATGCAAATGAAAAATATACACATGAATACAAAGATAGAAGGCTTACCGAGCACACCCCCAAACTTAAACTTGACAGTGTCCTCAATGTCATGCTACACCAAGAGGGTCAAAATTATGGAGGGGTCAAAATTTGTCGGTGGTCTCCTTTTTTTTGTTTTTTTTCTTTTTCTTTTATAAAAAAGAAAGCAAACACAAAATATATATACAAAAAGGCCCCTCCAAACTTAAGTGAAATAGTGTTTCTATTGTTTAAGCGGTGAAGTTCAAAGTTAGGAGGAAAGAGCAGTTTCAATCTATACAAGACCTTACACAAGCCAAAAGTTAATACCAATCATTCAAAAAATTTATCGTGATAATGCAGTGGTTGGAGAAAGAATGCGTAGAGAAAAGAAATGAAGAATACACGAGACCGTTCGTGGATGGAGGCGGGATACGGTCTCGGTAGAGGAGATGAATGGTGGAAGGAAGAAAGAAATGGAATACAAACTTAAGGGTGGAGATGGATTGAATAAATTAGTACAGTTTGTAATGAGTGAAATATAAAAATTTATTGCACTAATCTATCAACATGTTGAGAAATGAGGTCAAACCTCTCAAAATTCGCAAGAAAATATGGGTCGACCGAACTTAGTGAACCAGACGTAAGAGATGAAGGTGACAAGTTATCGTGCAAGGTGGAAACAATGGAAAGGATGGAGAAAAGTGATCGAGGAATGGTATCGGTTAAACGTTCAGGAGTGTGTGCACGGTCAATGGAAGGGATAAGATGAATTGGAAAATTCGACTCATCTAATAAAACAGGTTCATCCTCACTAATATCCTCAAAATTCTCCTCAAAATTCAGCTCATCCATGCATTTATCATCATCAATAACATTCAGACGCATATAAGGTTTGGGAAAAACAATTAACGATTCGGGATGATGCCCACATGGATGTGAAAGGACATGATGAATTGGTGAGAAAAACTCATCTAACATTATGGGTACATCATCCAAAATATTCCCAGCGTCGATATCCTCAATCAAGTGAAAGTCAAATTTCTCAAACACCTCATCAAAAGCATGGTTTTCAATCAATTGTGGTTCTAGAGTGGAGGTGTATGTAAGTCTACGGTAGCGCCCCGGCCGTCTACAGACGCCAAATACGGAACAAAAACTTTTAACTGGCGCTATCGTATACTTTAACCCGGATCTGCCATTATTGCTAAACTAACAAACTGTAAAGAGTGTAGAAAGGTTATACCGAACGATCCGAGTCCTTCGTTCTGTAACCATCATCCCACGCTCCGTTGCGGCTGCTCCGATCTCTTCGATCTCCGATCTACTCGTCCAGGTGGCACCACATCAACGATTCTTTAAACGGGCTCCCGCCTCTGACTTGAGGCAACTCGGTCGTCAAGTTTGCTAAAAGAGACGACCAAGAATGATGTAGAGAATGAGTAGATGACTTTGTCTCGCTTCGTCCAAAACCATGGACGAACGGTTAATGAAGTTGCCGTGGGAATCGGGTGATGGAATGAAATGAGCTGTGAAATTCCATACACCCCAAAATCTATCATATCTTTTGTAACCAAATGAAAACATCAAGTGTATGAGAGAGAGAGGAGGGGCCGGCCATTTATAGGTGGAGGGAGGTGAGTGTAGGAGAGGGGAGAGTAACCTTAAGAATAAATATCATGAACAAATATCCTAAGGATAAACAAGAATCATTAATGTCAAAGCATGAGTCATAAACACCTAGTCATCATGTAATCAATGTAAGCAAAGGTTCATGAACCTAGTCACCCCTTCTAGTTGCTTCTAGAAACTTCCAGAACACTGACTCACCTCATCTCAAGAAAAGATAAATCCGTCTTTAACCGAATGTTAAAAGACGGCTGATAGAAAACTGGAAACTGGCAACTTCCAAAAGTGATCCTGAAACGACTTTCAGGATAACCCCGTAACTGTATAAATATACCCGTATTTGTATTACGACCGAATACAAATGCAACTGAGACAAAGATATTATATCTACTCAATATAATACTCGGATCC
Source organism: Agapanthus africanus (assembly GCA_030015575.1). Taxonomy (NCBI): domain Eukaryota; kingdom Viridiplantae; phylum Streptophyta; class Magnoliopsida; order Asparagales; family Amaryllidaceae; genus Agapanthus; species Agapanthus africanus. Next base: position 306,604,095 of record JASDDO010000029.1, read on the forward strand.
GGCTTAAACCAAAGCCGACCAGTATCAACTGCCCGAAAACTGACACGTGCGTAAACGCACGTGCATTTTCCGAACCCTGCCATAAAACCATACGGCCTCTACAACGTTTCGTCCGAACTTGGGAAACTGTCTGTGGGGGACTCTAATGACTCGTCAGTACCCTGGCAGTGGGTTTAACCACAAACCGTCAGTGGCACTAGCAATGCGTAACAGCTGCCCATAGACTGACCTCAAGGGAGGCCGATGAGCGAACTCATCCGGAAACCCTACTGAGCCTAACAGTGAAAATGTATATACAGTCCGGTCCGTTCGTCTATGAGTATCGCATATCTGCCTAGGGGGCTAGTAACGTCAGACCCCCAATAGCAGTATAAGTCGTGTCGGAGTGAAGCCCAATAACACCCTGAGATACTACTGGAGTACCTACCAGTAAATCTCCTGCCACGGCCGTAGGCTATGTGTAATGGCTCTCCTAGACACAGCACGATCTCGCCCCCAATACCGTGAGAGACGAATCCCCTGCCGATCCGCTCACGTGCCTCCATATGGCTCGGGACTGTACCCAAAAACTACCTGTTTGCACGACTCCTTTGAGCCGTGGTAGGGTAGAAATCAAAGCACAGTGGGAACTCACACGAGACAAATGACGACCTCAGGTCGATGAACTAACATGTACACATGTCACCAGGGAACTGCTATCTGACGATAGGTATAGTACTAACTAGCAGATTCCCGGCGAGTCCTGTCCGGTGTACTCATAACCCAATGAGCACCTGTATACATCTTAGGTGATCCAACTGACACCAGTGGCTTGTGAGACCAGCCACCGCCCCTCGTCGGGGTCTCGACTGTACACACTAGTATACTCCGGAGTATCGATGCCCTGTCTCGAAACTCCCACGACTAGGGACCACAATTAAGGATATGCATATAAACTACCCAACTCTCACGTATATGATCGCCATCATACAGTTGGTAGTAAAGCAAGATCCTAAGGGCTCTATCAAAATGTAATATGTAATCAGTCACCTGAACATGTACACGACTGATAAAGGCAAACCAGATAGCATACTATCATTTTGAGTAAGATTGTCCTACTGGTATAGGTCCTCCGCAATCATTGTAATCACGTACCTGTGATCCAATAATTGACTCTGAGGGCACTATCTCCAACAATCTCCCACTTGCACTCAAGGCTAATTATTGCAATGTCGACTACTCACAGCCCGTGTGAAACCGAACATCCAACTCCTCTACTAATCAGTTTCACAAAGCCCGTTTGTAAAACTATTGTGTTCGAGAAATAGCCTCAGTGAGTGGATCCGCCTAGATGTTTCTTTCTATATCTCTCTTAATCTCAAATTCACGGAGAAAGCCATCTCCCGAATCGAGTAATACCTGTCGTAGAATATGTCTGGATATCTGATGGGACCTAGTTCATAAATGAACTCCAAATCCAAACTTCTTAGACTGTATCGATCACTGAACCTAATCAGTATCCGGCACCATGCCTCCCACAGTATCCTCTTGGACCACCTGTCCATAATACTGTCCCTCGTCAGAGGGAAAACTGTAACTCTGACAATCACTCTGTCAACCATGTCACCTTTGAAGCCTGGAATGATAACCGTCTCCCGAAAGAGGCTGCTGTCATCAAATCCGTAGAACATGTACTTATGTTCTAAAACTGCTTCCTTATGTTTCTCCAGGATTGGATTAATACAAACTTATTGCATCTAGTGCAAAAACAACATCTGGTGTGGTACTTGACATCTCACGATTGACTCAATTGCCTAAGCAAGTGATCTGTCAATCATGCACATCCCTCTCCCCTTTAGTCTATACGACACCTTGAGAGAGGGTGACTCCATCACCTGCAGGTACACCACCATGCTAGGAGTCATCTATTCTAAAAACCATTAGAATACTGTCAAAGTACCCACATTGGGAAACTACCCAAATCCAGATCTAAAACCATAGATCTAGAAACCATAATGTCAAATATTATATCCATATCCTGTCTGGAGAAACAACTGTGTGACGACCACAGTACAACCGATCGTAGTATAGGAATTTTACTTCCTACTCTGTGTATGTCATCCAGATACCATGACATCACACCCTACTACCTTCTTAACAGATCCATCTCCTATCCTGATTGAAGTCAAATCCATGACTGTCACATCAAAATTAGATGATCTATCTCTGCTATAACTGCTCAAGTCTATAAATAGATATAAGCATCTTGCCCACTATGCTTCCGCTGCTCCCACTGACTACGACAACCCTCCTACCGGGTCTCATATCCTGGAACAACAGTAGTGTCAAGTTTTGGTAAACAAAATCCTCCCTGTCACCGTCCTTGAGGCTACCGGAGTACCTCTCGGGTGTCTGAGGTTACCCATCATATCTGCGGAGTGGCTATTTGAATGTCAAACCTGATTGAATATATAGGTCCTATTAAATTTTCCGTAATCGTTCGCGGTTCTGGAATCACTTCCAGTTCTACCATACTCCCACTACTGTTTTCTGAAAAAATCCATTTTTACTAAAACTGTGGCGAGTCAAGAACAATATCACTATTGATCTTCCAAATGGTAGAATATCAACCCTCGTCATAGCCAGGGTCAACCCACAAACAGCCATTACAGAAACGTGCCCTGAGTTATCCAGAGTCTGGTTTTAAGCATAAGCTGGACAACTCCCCGTACCTTAACATCTTTTAAGGTACGAACTATTCTATATCCAATATAGAAACTTTGGCACTTATTTAATTGGAACCATATTCTAACCATGCAGCTGTCTCCAGTGCATATCAACTTAATGGAAAGAGGCTAATCAGCATTACTCAACTTAGGAATCCATCCAATTATGAGTAACCTGAAAGAGAAACAAGTTTCTCAAAACCATTACTATCATCTGAATACCAATCACAAGAATCTACACCTTCGATCTCTTTGAAGAATCCCGATACTTGTGATACCTGGTTCTCTACTTTATTCTTATACCCACAACTTCTCAAAACTTAGACCTTGTATTTCTTACGAAACACTTGTCTAAATACTAGAGAAGTTATAAGTAAACAGAACATAGTACGAGGACCTACCCCTTTGTCCTGATGGACACTTGGACAACATACAATACTCTGTATAAGTCCACTGAGTTTGAACAACTCAAAACCTGTGCATCGTAGGTTGAAAACTGTACCCTGGCGATTTCCTCAAATATCACCAATTACAACGAATTCCGATATAATGAGAATAATCACCTAATTCCCAATAACTTACTCCCACTCATCATCTGTAAAACCATACAGATATGAGAATGAAACCTGGTAAATACATACCCTTGGAGTAAGTATCTAATTGAGAAAACAGTTTTACTTCAACAATGCACTGAAACATGAAAATGTTTCGTAGGGGTATCCTGGTATTCATAGCAATGCCTCTTCCATAATCCAATTCATGACTTCAACCGTATATTTTATTGCCATCTCTCCAAATCCCTTTATTTGTCTTTAGTCGTTACCTTCTGTACACCATCGTTAGGCTAAATGGTTTTCTTCCTTCCCTACCGTTCGGCACCAGCCTATGGTTTGGAAGAAGACTATCCAGTAAGCATAATAGGTGTACCCTCCTAAACCAAGGAGTACTCGCATCTTGAGAGAAGGTGATGATAAAAGACAACTGAATAATACCTTATTCTTTTAAAGGTGAAATAGGAGTGGCGATGAAGTACGCGATTTGGTCGTGAATGATAACAGTCGCAAGTTACTTTGCCCTCTTTCTAATCCCTTTATTTTGTCTTTACATATTACCTTCTGCACACCCTACTTAGGCTAATTGGTTTTCTTCATTCCCTACGTTTCGGCACCAGCCTATGGTTTGGAATAAGACTATCCAATAAGCGTAATAGGTGTACTCTCCTAAACCAAGGAGCTCTCGCAACCTGAGAGAAGGTGATAATAAAAGACAACTGAATAAACCAATTTTATTTCTCCTGAACCTGGATCCATCCTCGAAGAAGTCCCTTCGAGTTCGTATATAACCATACGATGGATCTATCCAATGGAAGTGGATATCCGTAATAACACGGGTGTTCTGAGAAATTCAAAGGGTAAAAGAAGGAGTGGCAATGACTTATGCAACTCAGACAATCCAAAAGCCAGTATTTTAAGAAGGTTCGGTCAACTTGGTCACTGAGTCATAGTCTAGGGTCGGTCAAAGGTCGCTGCCAAAGAGAGAGAGAAAAGAAACACTCTGCGTGCACTCTAACCTAGATCAGAATGGTTATCACTTTATCTAATCCGGAAACCTCATACTGTCCTGTCAAATTCTCCTCCAAACCTGAAAGAAGATCCAATCGGGATCACCCGAAGAGTAAACCAACTCATCAGTGGGAATCGGGATCCAACTCTCATCGCATGATAACGTGATGGAATGCATCCACGTTACTCATACTCCAGAAGGTATGCTCATACTTGGCAAGTTTCAGTTTCTTTAGAAACTCCCGATATTGTTTTATGCCCCATGCTCTTATGACCTTGGCGTAAGTCAACAAATCATAAGTCACATGTCAAGTTCTGCCCGTCATTATCTTGTTAATTTGAACCCACCCGTACATACCCATGACGTAAGCCAACAAGGTAATACGACTGTCCCAAACCAACTCATCTATCTATGCAACAAATGAATATCCAGCAGCTACCAAACACTATGCCTTGACGTAAGCCAACAAACATAGCTTGAATACTACTGACCATCCATAAGAAACGACGGAGGGCTACGACTGGTTTTTGGCGAAAAACCTTTAGCGTAACGAACTTGATATCGCTGAAGGAACCTGATAGCTTTTTATAAAAAATATAGTGGCGAAAACCTTTTGCTAAAGAGGTCATTCCCGGTGAAGGGATCTCGGCTCTTTCCTCGTGGAATGAGGTGCAGGATATTCCACTGAATACCGCGGTGCAAAGCAACTTGTAATCGACTATAGTGAAGTTATTACCCTGACGCAAACTTTTGCCCAAGGGGTCAGTCCCGGTGAAGGGATATCGGCCTTTGCCCCGTCGAATGAGGTGCAGGATATTCCACTGAATACCACGATGCAAAACAAAAGGAAACGTCTTTGCAATAACACTTTTTAAATTTGTTCCAACAACAATAAAACAGGTTTGTTTTACTTTGCATTGATCAGAATCAACACAGTCCCATCAATCAATCACACCAGAAAAGAACGAAAATAAAATGTACGTATATGCCATCCGCATTCGTCACTGGGTCCCGTCATCACCCGTTAGGTTACTTAACTAACGACAGAGCGGGGACTGGACTAGTGCGGGTGTAAAACATATACAACATCTAATAGTATATAAACCAATATACAATAATCGCTCCAGGCGTGATAATATGCAACATTACAGAAAAGTAATAAGCATCATAGAACAATACAGATAATCTGGGATCCCCGAGTTTCACAGAGCCGCTGCTTAAACCCGACGTTCCCCTGTCGTGTGGATAGCCTGTGCAATGAAACCTAGACCCCTACGGGTGCGGCAAGTTACCCGCCAAAACCTGAAGCGAGGTAGTCCCCCACAGCATAGTGAATGGAACACCCGGCACTTCACGGAATCCGGTAAATTGAGCACCCCTCCTTGGGTCAACCTGTACCCCCTACGAGTGCGGCGAATAGTCTGCCAATTCTAGAGTGGGACCCCTCTGCCTCTCAAAGCCATGAGATGCGGACCCGTTGCCCCTCAGAACCCGGCTATTCGTGCACTCCGTCGCGGAGCAAAACCTAGTACAGAAATGAATAATAGTACAACAGGTACATCGACCACAACCTGGTCGTGCCCCAAAAGAAAATTATACAACAGGCAGTGACGGCAGTCCACAAGTTGGACGCTCGCCCTGCAATATCATAAGTACAAATAAACTCAAACTGCACTACCATTGCACACTGCTATCCACCACGACAAATCCGCAACATCACAGCACAACACAGAACATCAACGCGAATGTCACGTTCGCAAACCCGTCTAAAAGAACTATAGCAATCAGACGCGGTTTACCGATCAAATGACATTCCCGGTCGGAGATATAATGTAAGCACTGTAAACTAACATGTTTAAATTTCGATCGACTAAATATCACAAAGTGGGCCCCACAAACAACTGGTGAACAGTAACAAAATCTGGGCCCAAAAGATATATACCAAAACCCCCAAATTCCAGAGGAGAACACACTGTACAAATTTGGGAGCATGATCTCACCAAGTGGCCGCGGATGCGCGGCCAAACCATGGGTTTGGCCGCATTTCCGCGGCGGTTTGGTGGAATCACGAGCCCAAATTTTGTCGGTGTTCTTAGAAAAGCCTGCTGAATTTTCTGTGATGTGTAAAATTAATTTTGGAACCCTTTTAAAATCGACAGAAACTCAGAAATTGGATTTTGCAGTTTTTGATTTTCGGTTCGATCGATATTTTAAACGCGTTAGCACAAGTTAGTATAGCAAAATGGTTAGGCTCTGATACCACTGTAAGTCTACGGTAGCGCCCCGGCCGTCTACAGACGCCAAATGCGGAACAAAAACTTTTAACTGGCGCTATCGTATACTTTAACCCTTTAACTGGCGCTATCGTATACTTTAACCCGGATCTGCCATTATTGCTAAACTAACAAACTGTAAAGAGTGTAGAAAGGTTATACCGAACGATCCGAGTCCTTCGTTCTGTAACCATCATCCCACGCTCCGTTGCGGCTGCTCCGATCTCTTCGATCTCCGATCTGCTCGTCCAGGTGGCACCACATCAACGATTCTTTAAACGGGCTCCCGCCTCTGACTTGAGGCAACTCGGTCGTCAAGTTTGATAAAAGAGACGACCAAGAATGATGTAGAGAATGAGTAGATGACTTTGTCTCGCTTCGTCCAAAACCATGGACGAACGGTTAATGAAGTTGCCGTGGGAATCGGGTGATGGAATGAAATGAGCTGTGAAATTCCATACACCCCAAAATCTATCATATCTTTTGTAACCAAATGAAAACATCAAGTGTATGAGAGAGAGAGGAGGGGCCGGCCATTTATAGGTGGAGGGAGGTGAGTGTAGGAGAGGGGAGAGTAACCTTAAGAATAAATATCATGAACAAATATCCTAAGGATAAACAAGAATCATTAATGTCAAAGCATGAGTCATAAACACCTAGTCATCATGTAATCAATGTAAGCAAAGGTTCATGAACCTAGTCACCCCTTCTAGTTGCTTCTAGAAACTTCCAGAACACTGACTCACCTCATCTCAAGAAAAGATAAATCCGTCTTTAACCGAATGTTAAAAGACGGCTGATAGAAAACTGGAAACTGGCAACTTCCAAAAGTGATCCTGAAACGACTTTCAGGATAACCCCGTAACTGTATAAATATACCCGCATTTGTATTACGACCGAATACAAATGCAACTGAGACAAAGATATTATATCTACTCAATATAATACTCGGATCCGGCTTAAACCAAAGCCGACCAGTATCAACTGCCCGAAAACTGACACGTGCGTAAACGCACGTGCATTTTCCGAACCCTGCCATAAAACCATACGGCCTCTACAACGTTTCGCCCGAACTTGGGAAACTGTCTGTGGGGGACTCTAAAGACTCGTCAGTACCCTGGCAGTGGGTTTAACCACAAACCGTCAGTGGCACTAGCAATGCGTAACAGCTGCCCATGGACTGACCTCAAGGGAGGCCGATGAGCGAACTCATCCGGAAACCCTACTGAGCCTAACAGTGACAATGTATATACAGTCCGGTCCGTTCGTCTATGAGTATCGCATATCTGCCTAGGGGGCTAGTAACGTCAGACCCCCAATAGCAGTATAAGTCGTGTCGGAGTGAAGCCCAATAACACCCTGAGATACTTCTGGAGTACCTACCAGTAAATCTCCTGCCATGGCCGTGGGCTATGTGTAATGGCTTTCCTAGACACAGCACGATCTCGCCCCCAATACCGGGAGAGACGAATCCCCTGCCGATCCGCTCACGTGCCTCCATATGGCTCGGGACTGTACCTAAAAACTACCTGTTTGCATGACCCCTTTGAGCCGTGGTAGGGTAGAAATCAAAGCACAGTGGGAACTCACACGAGACAAATGACGACCTCAGGTCGATGAACTAACCTGTACACATGTCACCAGGGAACTGCTATCTGACGATAGGTATAGTACTAACTAGCAGATTCCCGGTGAGTCCTGTCCGGTGTACTCATAACCCAATGAGCACCTGTATACATCTTAGGTGATCCAACTGACACCAGTGGCTTGTGAGACCGGCCACCGCCCCTCGTCGGGGTCTCGACTGTACACACTAGTCTACTCCGGAGTATCGATGCCCTGTTGTTCAGACCATAATATTGCATTTATCATTCCCCTATTCTTAACTTTTTTATAAATAAACAGGTACTCTTGACGCACGTTTGTTGCATATTACAGGATACAGGTCTCTGGAGCAAAAACAGTGAAAAAGACACAAAGCAACAGAAAAAGGGACTTTTTGACCAACTATTAGATAGATCCTAGTCAAGCCCAGTTCACATAGGTGCAAGGCAACGAATGTCAACGTGAAACGGTTAAAAAGCCCAATACAAGTCTTCACTGAAGATCTGGAGAAGAGTGAGAAGCCAACTGAGAAAATACATATAACAATACAGAGCCCAAGAACTCCTGAAGAAAGCCCAAAAGACTGGCGGCCCAAGACAACAAAAGAGCCGCGGATCCGCGGCCCAAGCCAACATTTGCCGCAGATCCGCGGCCATATAAGGCCCGTGTCGGTGGAGATTTCTTCTGTTGCCGCGACTGTTCTGTTGTTGGGATTCTCAGGGGTCAAATCAGTAATTGCGCATGTGCGAGAGTCTATAACGCTAGGTTTCCTATTTTCCTATAAATTGTAATTTTAGATCTGTAAAACCCTATGCCTCTTTATAATAAATAAAAGTTCAGAATTTCTGGGAATAATTATTCAGATCTGTTCTTTATCGCTTGGAGGGAGCCGTCAAATTAGTAAGTGTTTTTTCTATTCTTTTAATGTTTTATCATCCCCTAATGAGCGAGTAGTCTCCTCGCTTGTTAGAGTTAGCCTTAGGGAAAGGTTTGAGAGATGATATCTCTCACCCCTTTCATGCCATCCACACCTAATAGTTAGCACTCCATGCATGCACGCACAACCGCTCCCTACGGCATCCTACCCCTCAAGGTAACGATGAACCGTAGTATAAAGGGTCGGTTGCGCGTGTTTTCCATGGGGGTTAGGGTAATTATCAACAAAGGAAGAATGCGAATCTAGAGGAAGAAACATCTTCCCAAAAGATTCGGATCCACTTTATTGATAATTATCGTAACATCTAACAGATCTAAAATATGGCAATGAAAGCGGTGAGGAAAACGTCAATCTCCAAAACTTCCCCGAAGCCTAACCCTGGCAAGACTTTTAATTAGATTAATTAGATCCAGATTTTATAGATTTTAGAAATCAACCAAAACGACAAATAGAATCAACTCGTTAAAACACATAAAAGGAATTTACCCGTCTCTGTGGATCGACCCGCACTCACCGGCTAGCTGCGAAGCGACGCCGTTTCTGATTGCGGTAAATACAGTTTTTGACAAACAATCAAATGGAGCCGTTGCCGGGGACGGCGTAATCTTTCTTTTTGTGAATTTTCGGGTTGATATAAATTTTAAAAAAATTATAAAAATCTGAAAATATAAAAAAATATAAAAATTATCAAATTTGATCTGTTTGAAGGGTTTATTTTTGAATCTTGCAGGAATAGCGAAGATCTGAAATTTTACAGAGCGCAAATCAGAAAGTTACATATAAGAACAGAGAGGAACTATCAGTACAGAGCAACACAATTTTTTCCAGTGGCTGAACCCACCCCCTGACCGCGCTTCCGCCGCATAAACGGGGTTCCCGTCGCGGATCCGCGCTCCTAGTGCCACGTCAGCGCACCAAATTTTGCTGGTTTGATTTCTCTTTTCTTCCCCTCTGCAACCTACAATACATCTCTCTGTAAAAAGTTTTCTGCAGGGTTCTTTGCGTAAAGAGTCTTTCTCCCCCTTCTAAATAACAGATTTCTGCAGGTTTCTTTGCGCCGTGCTAAAAATTTTGATTGCAAGTGAAATTTTATCTGTTTTGCATAATTTAACCGGACTCTAAGGGGCTATTTGACCAAACTCAGATTGGGTGGGGATTTCATCACCCTTCCCAGGACCCCAGAAAACACCTAAAGCATGTACATCGACCACAATTAATTAAAAAAGACTATACTCAGACCTAAGAACATCGAGCTCAATAGGAAAAGGACTAGGGTAGGCATCGGCCGTTTATCCTAACCGACATTACGGTGTCTAGGCTAGTGGTTATTAATTAGGCCCACTGTAGTGGTGGTTCCTTCCCACTTACCTGGCCATACTTGTCCGTGAAGAGGCGGTTTGAAGTCTATTTCTAGCCCTAGTTAGGAGCTGTCTAGCAGACCTAGGCGACCCTAGATCTAGGCCTGATTGTGCATGTGTGGTTGACACATTGGTATCACGAGTCCCTTTCCTAAAACCTCATTGCAAAACCTTCACATAAATAAAAGAAAAAGAAAAAGAAAAATCTTTTAAAAACTTGCAACTTGCCGCTAAAGAAAATTTGCAAACTCACTTCCACCACTTCTTCTCACTGACGTTATCTTACCCCCACATTCTGTTTTTCTCTTTTTTTTCTAACTGCACTACCCTTTAGTGTATGTCATTTTGGACTAGGGATACTAACGCCCGATTAGTCCGTGTTTCGTTGGTACCGACCAACGAACCCTTCGGCGAACCCTTCGTCGAAAGTCCCTCCATTTCCATACCTCCACCTTTAAATTCTTCTTTCGAAGGTATGTCGGGATTCAACCCCAACGATACCTTACCGACGGGAATGATTCCACCTCCGCCAAGTGCGAATAACCCGAATCTACCGCCTGTTGTAGCGCCCGCACGAGTTGCGCTCCAGGATCTCTTCTACCCCGTCCGCACTTCTTTACCCACATGTCTTTCACCCCCACCGGCAAATGGGGATAATTTTGAAATAAAACCATATTTCATCAATATGCTGCCTAAGTTTCATGGTTTGGAATCCGAAGATGCATATATTTTCATTAATAAATTCCAAAATGTTTGCGCCATGATGAAGACAACCCAATTAAGTGATGACGCAATAAGGCTAAGGGTCATTCCTTTTACCTTATGTGACCTAGCCGAGAAGTGGCTATACAGCACCGCATCACATTCCATTAGAAATTGGGACGAGTTTGTGAGAGCTTTTCTGAAAAAGTTCTATCCTCACTACAAAACTGCTAGAATCCGAAACGAGATTATACAATTTTCACAGCTTCCTTCCGAACCATTTTGGAAGTGCTTCGAGAGATTTAAAGACCTACTCGTTCAATGTCCTCATCATGGGATAGAAAATTGGCAACTTTGCCAAACATTATACGAGGGATTGAACGCAGCAACGAAGCAGTTGCTAGAAACAATATGTCAAGGTCATTTTCTCTCCAAGTCTAGCGACGAAGCTTGGCAGTTTCTTGAGGACCTAAGTGAGCAAACAATTCAGTGGGAGAGTACCAAGACCACATCATCTTCTTCAGTTGGTCAATCTAGGGCAGGCATACATCAAATAGATATGTCGATTGCTATGAAGGCCGAGATGGCCTCACTTATGAAAAAGCTAGAAGCCATTGAGACCAAAATCTCATCGTCTTCTCCTGCCCCTACTCTACCCACACGAACTGTTTGTGCTTGTTGTTCGAACCCATCGCATTTAACCGAAGAGTGTCCTTATAATGCACCCATTCAAGGACAGGATCAAGTCAATGCTGCATTTCAGCAACGACAAAGAAATGATCCGTACTCTTCGACATACAATCAGGGGTGGAGGAGTCACCCAAATCAACAGTTCCAAGGGAATAATAATTTTCAAAGATCTCCTCCACAACAACAACAAGCACCCTTACAAACTCAAAACCAGCAACCTTTCCAACAACAACCTTATACAAATCAAACGAACAATTTGGTTCAACCTAATGATGATAAGGTTAGCTCGCTCGAGAAAAGTCTAGAAGCATTTCTCAAGCAAACTACAGAATCCGCAGCAAGATTTGAAAGTTATGTTCAATCTTTAATGAATAACATTGCCTCACACGATCAAAGTATCAAATCTATTGAGGCACAAATTGCACAATTAACTGCTGCGTTGAGCGAGAGAGAAAAGGGAAAGCTTCCATCTCAACCACTGCCCAATCCCGGTCACGCACAAAACGCATATCACAATCACAATGTAAATGCGGTGACCACGTTGAGATCCGGAAGAGAGTTGCAAAATAATGTGGAAACTAGTGATGACATCCCCGCCGGTGGTTCTTCTTCTTCTTCCCCTTCTTCATTTTCTTCACTTCCTTCTTCACCTTTTTCTTTAGAGCCTATTCTCCACCCTTCACATGGCTCTACTTCTTCTAGCTCTAACGGACCCATTTCTCACAACACGAACACATCTACACCGGGATCCGTTCCTAATCCACAGTCTGCTCCACAAACATTTGACTCAACTAATTTTCAAAATGCACCATTTCTAAACAGGTTGAGTCCTAATAAACCAAATACACAAGTGGAGAAAATTGTGGAGATATTTAAGCAGGTTAGCATAAATATACCTCTCTTGGATGCTATCCAACAAGTCCCTTCATACGCGAAAATCTTAAAGGGATTATGCACTTCAAAGAGAAAAGCATCTCAAGTACCCAAGAAAGTGCTAGTGGCTAGTGCAGTGAGCAATGCTATTAACCACCATCAAACCTTACCCCAAAAACGAAAGGACCCCGGCTGTCCTACGATTTCAATTACAATTGGGGATAAGAAAATTAATCGAGCACTTTTAGATCTTGGGTCTAGTATTAACCTGATTCCCTACTCCGTGTACGAATAATTAGGGGTTGGAGAGTTGAAACCCACTCGTTGCACTCTCCAAATAGCTGATCGATCAATCACCTATCCAAGGGGTCAACTAGAGGATGTGTTGATCAAAGTCGGGGAATTCATATTCCCCGTTGATTTTATCGTTATGGATACACAACCTGTTGCTAACCCAAGAAACCAAATTCCGGTGATTCTTGGTCGACCATTTTTGGCCACTTCCAATGCCGTGATAAATTGTCGCAATGGCTCCATGACTCTATCCTTCGGAAAGAGGTCTAGTGAGTTCAATATTTATAAGATGGGAAGTCTGCCCCCCGTGCCAAAAACTAGTACACGAGAAGTTTGCTCTGTTCACGAAATCACGCAGGAGGACTGCGAGCTTGAAAGATTTCTATTTGATGAAAACAGTTTTGACGCCACTAGTGCGTCCCTCCTTGAGCCTACTACCGTTGACACAACCGAAGTTGATTATGAATGTTTCACTTTTTCGGATGACGACGACTCACAGCCCGAATATGAGTCGTTTGAATTTTTGGATGAGTCAGTCGAACCATCCAAATCGGTTGTTTGCAGTGATTTCGAGCCTGTGTTAGAGTCCTTTGAGTTCGAGGTAGATTCCGCAATGATTCTTTCACCTCAGAAATTCGAACTCACGCCCTTGCCGTCTCACCTTAGATATGCCTACATAGGTGAGAATGAGACTTTTCCCATTATCATATCAGCCTCTCTAGCCTTCGAGCAAGAGAACGCTATTGTAAAAGTCTTACAAGACAGGCGGCAAGTTTTCAGTTGTACTATGGCGGACATCGAGGAGATCAGTTCCCTCATATTTGTATATCATACATTGATGGATGATGCCATGCCAATAGAGGACCCACAGGAACATCTTGGGGGTATTGTGGTGAGTCAACTTCCTCCCTTAGAAGTTGAAATACCCCCATTTCTTTTAATAAGGTACGAGAATGCCAACACTCCACTGATTGCTGATCATTTCCATTCTCGCTTTGATATATCACCATTGCCTGTATATTTACCTCCACACCTCCCATACCACTACTTCTATCTTCCCCAATTCTTTGTGGACCGCTACAATTTATTCTTCCACCAACCAATACTCTTTACCGATAAAATTTTCAACTGGTTGGTGTTGACTTTTGGGCTATGCAAAGTTTGGCAGTAATGTCTAACATAGTTTAAATGAAGTTTGGGGGAGGGCCTTTCTGTATATATATATTTTTTTCATTAACAATAAAAATTATAAATAAATAAACAGGGAAGTGCCGGTATTTTGACCCTCTTAGTTTAGCATGACAGTGAGGACACTGTCAAGTTCAAGTTGGGGGTATGCTCGGTACGTCTTCTTCCTTCGCATTCATTTGTACATATTTTTGCATTTGCATACTTATTTGAAAACCTAGAAAAATTTCAAAAATTTCAAAAATTATAAAAATAAATGTATTCAATTTTGGCTAATTGACTTTAGTTTGACAAATAGGTCAACTAGCTAGGAACAAATAGATCTTAGACTTAGTAAGTTGAAAACCCTAAAAATAACCTTCCTTAAAGTTTAACAGTAGAAAGTATATGCCTTGTAGTTTATTTAGAAATAGGCAAATTTTGGGTTCACTTTTTGGGATAAGTCGAAACAAGGGAAGAGTATTGATGTTCTTATTAGAGTACAAGTTTGAAAAATAGTTCCTCGCTTAAGTCTAGATTCTGAAAACGTATACCATACAATTTGCACAATCACGCACCTTGAAACTTGGAATAGTAGAAGAGACCTTGAAATGCTATTGTCTAAAGTCCTTAGTACGAAGAAAATAAAAGAAAAAGTGTGAATAAAAAAAAATGGACACTGGTTTTTGTGATTACCTAAGGCTGTAAAAAATAGAAAAATATTTAGCGAGGGTGTCTTATCACCTAGTGCCTTAGACCAACTGGTTTGGGAGTCACTGCTAAAGCCTTGGGAGTTGCAAAACTAGGAAGTACGCTTTAAAGTGCAAACGCATTTTGTAATCGGTCGTTGGTACCTCAAGAAGTATTAACGGTCGCATGAAGGATGTGTAAGCGAATTTCATTTAAATTCACCAATTAATAAGTACTTTGGACAATGGACTAGAGCATGATTGCTTGAATTGAATTTCCAAGTGTAGGGGTGATCTTTACACACACGTAGGGGTATGTGATTGGAATTTAGATAAAAGAGAGGAATGAAAGATAGAATTTGTATCTTTAATGGAGTTGATAGAAAATTCCTAAGTAGAGATGAAACCCTAGAAGGAAGACTTAAGAGATGCCGAAAGCTAAGTAGGTCTATATAACATATATAATCTTAAGTTAAATAATGAGGAAGCGTGAAGAATATGGGTGGATAATTTGCAAGTATAAGATAATAGAATTCCTTGTTAGAAAACCTAATTGGAAAACAAAAGTCAATGGGCCAAGTTGATAGGATTTTGTGGGTGTAATCCGCTGAAAACCCTCAGGAGACAACACTCCTCCTACTAGGGACACCTAGAGGTTTAACGGCTTGTTGCACGTGCTCAGTGCAATCGCGTTTCCCTGCGAAAGTGCGGTTAGGATTTTAGTGAATAAAATAATAAGTTTGCCCGAGGACGAGCAAAAGGTAAGTTTGGGGGTATTTGTTCAGACCATAATATTGCATTTATCATTCCCCTATTCTTATCCTTTTTATAAATAAACAGGTACTCTTGACGCACGTTTCTTGCATATTACAGGATACAGGTCTCTGGAGCAAAAACAGTGAAAAAGACACAAAGCAACAGAAAAAGGGACTTTTTGACCAACTATTAGATGGATCCTAGTCAAGCCCAGTTCACATAGGTGCAAGGCAACGAATGTCAACGTGAAACGGTTAAAAAGCCCAATACAAGTCTTCACTGAAGATCTGGAGAAGAGTGAGAAGCCAACTGAGAAAATACATATAACAATACAGAGCCCAAGAACTCCTGAAGAAAGCCCAAAAGACTGGCGGCCCAAGACCACCAAAGGGCCGCGGATCCGCGGCCCAAGCCAACATTTGCCGCGGATCCGCGGCCATATAAGGCCCGTGTCGGTGGAGATTTCTTCTGTTGCCGCGACTGTTCTGTTGTTGGGATTCTCAGGGGTCAAATCAGTAATTGCGCATGTGCGAGAGTCTGTAACCCTAGGTTTCCTATTTTCCTATAAATTGTAATTTTAGATCTGTAAAACCCTATGCCTCTTTTCAATAAATAAAAGTTCAGAATTTCTGGGAATAATTATTCAGATCTGTTCTTTATCGCTTGGAGGGAGCCGTCAAATTAGTAAGTGTTTTTTCTATCCTTTTAATGTTTTATCATCCCCTAATGAGCGAGTAGTCTCCTCGCTTGTTAGGGTTAGCCTTAGGGAAAGGTTTGAGAGATGATATCTCTCACCCCTTTCATGCCATCCACACCTAATAGTTAGCACTCCATGCATGCACGCACAACCGCTCCCTACGGCATCCTACCCCTCGAGGTAACGATGAACCGTAGTATAAAAGGCCGGTTGCGCGTGTTTTCCATGGGGGTTAGGGTAATTATCAACAAAGGAAGAATGCGAATCTAGAGGAATAAACATCTTCCCAAAAGATTCGGATCCACTTTATTGATAATTATCGTAACATCTAACAGATCTAAAATATGGCAATGAAAGCGGTGAGGAAAACATCAATCTCCAAAACTTCCCCGAAGCCTAACCCTGGCAAGACTTTTAATTAGATTAATTAGATCCAGATTTTATAGATTTTAGAAATCAACCAAAACGACAAATAGAATCAACTCGTTAAAACACATAAAAGGAATTTACCTGTCTCTGTGGATCGACCCGCACTCACCGGCTAGCTGCGAAGCGACGCCGTTTCTGATTGCGGTAAATACAGTTTTTGACAAACAATCACCTGTCTCGAAACTCCCACGACTAGGGACCACAATTAAGGATATGCATATAAACTACCCAACTCTCACGTATATGATCGCCATCATACAGTTGGTAGTAAAGCAAGATCCTAAGGGCTCTATCAAAGTGTAATATGTAATCAGTCACCTGAACATGTACACGACTGATAAAGGCAAACCAGATAGCATACTATCATTTTGAGTAAGATTGTCCTACCGGTATAAGTCCTCCGCAATCATTGTAATCACGTACCTGTGATCCAATAATTGACTCTGAGGGCACTATCTCCAACAATCTCCCACTTGCACTCAAGGCTGATTATTGCAATGTCGACTACTCACAGCCCGTGTGAAACCGAACATCCAACTCCTCTACTAATCAGTTTCACAAAGCCCGTTTGTAAAACTATTGTGTTCGAGAAATAGCCTCAGTGAGTGGATCCGCTGTCACGACCCGAAAGAGCACGTGACTGGCCCTTGAACCATATGAAGTCTATAGGACCCCATCTGATCCAAGTAAGCCAAAAGCCCAGCAATCTAAAACCATTTAAAGAGTAAATAAGGAAAAACTGTTTTTGAAAAGTAAGGAAATCATGTTTCGAAATTCAAAGTTTTTAAATAACTAAGCCGAATGTGTATTTTTAAAGGTGTAATCTTTCCTGAAAATTTTGGCAGAGTTTCCTTTGTAAAAACTGGCCCTGAACGGGGTACAACAAGAATAATATATATGAGATGATAAAAGGCATCCCCAAGCGGGAGCTAGCTCTTCGTCAATCGACGGTCACAGCCATGCAAGCAATAATAATATACAACGCCAAGGGGCGAGGATCAAAACTGAAAAGAAACTCAAAAACAGCCAGAAAACCGCAATACTACAAGCGCGACTCTAAGGTCGAAACAATACAACACTGATTTCTAAGTCTGAAACAAACTACAAGTTTTGATTGATGGACAATTCTAGATACAATAAAAATACATGAACAATGGCGGTTCTGATACAAAGAACCCACCTAACCAAGCAAGTCACCCATAGGAAGCAGTGTGCCAGAAATGCCGCTATGGAATCTGTACGGCAAAAACCTGCAAGAACTGGGGCACAACGGGGGTGAGTTGCCAACTCGTGAATAGAAAATATCTACAAGCAGAGATCGAATGCATGACCTATCCTAGGTCAATACGATCAGATAATAAATAAACCTCAATATGAATAAAGCTGAAGCATGCTAAACTGGCAATGTAATCTCTATACATGAGTGTAGTGCCAAGTGCTCGTGCTAGTGCCTCAGGTAATAGCATGTCATGAATATGAGGTATAACCAATGTAATCAAATCTGCACACTCGTGGATCCCGTCCACTCGTCACCCAATGACAACAACCATCATGCAAGTAAATATCATGAAACCTGTGCATGGAAATATGAGGATATAACCCACCCGTGTCCCTCGCGACACGTCAAAATCATGGAACCGGAGTGCCCAGTATCGGCACTGGAAAACATCATGAAAACTTTGCTCAGCATCGGCACATAAATCCTCATATATCGGGCTCCGTCAGTCCGGATCGGCCCGCGGGCTCTGTCTGCGGTATCGGCCCTCGGCCCCGGCAGTATGCCCAAAACATCTATCGACTCTGGTCGGTATCCTCCGGATAACCGCCAGGTCCAACCAATCACCGGTAGGTACTCGCCCGCCTCCAGGCTCAATCGGCAAAGCTCATCGATCATCTTGCCGAGGGGAACCATACCGGGTCCACCATGTACCCGCAATCGGCTCATCCACGCCTCGATTCGGATTACACATATCGCTCTCAGCACCGAGAAAACACGTGGTGGACGCACTGAAATATCATATCAAGGGTAACCGGGTTTTTAAAGAAATGACATATTCTCTTTTGAAATACCCTCGGTTCCCAAATCCAGAAATATCATAGAAACAACATATCTCAATGCGTACAGTCAAAGCATGATGTATGCGGCATGTAACAGTAATGCAAGCATATCAGTAAGTCATGCAACATGGAATAATAATGTGCACATGTCGAGGGAGACCGCTCTTTTAAAAGGAATCTGTTTTTAAAGAGTATCTTGCGGTTCCCAAATCCCCAATCAAGCTAGAATCATCTATATATGTGTACAGGTATAAGTGTACAATATGCCATGCCAGAATCATATCATGAATGCAATAGTACTATAGTGTAGTGACATGGCAATTATCGATGATGAGTGTGTGAGCCGGCAACAAGTGTACGTGGAACATATGCATCATCGATAATGGTGCTGGTGTCCTAGCAGCATGACTGAAATATAACCACAGTACAAGCGATGCAATGCAAATAGCATGAATATGCGGAATCGAATAATCAACGCAAAAGTAAAGAATCTACACCAATCTGTACAAGTCATGCAGGGGTGCCATTTGAAATAAGACGAATCAGGGCTTTTGGAAAAATAAGGGCTACGGTGTTTTAAGAAAAGATACATCATTTGAAAATATCCGTATGACCCTTCTGCCTATCTTTAAAATATCCCCGATTCGTTAGTTTGAAATAGGTATGACTCGGTCCAGTCTAATGTCTACTAAGTAATCTAGACAGGAGGGGTAAGAAACCACCTAATCTGAGTCAATATATATAGATATGATAGTCGGTGATCCCGCCTCAATAACATATCGTAAGATATCCTCGAGTCATGAGTGCGGATCTATCATCAATATCGGCTCGTACGGTAGATCGTCGTACGGCATCCTAATAGCTGGGTAGGGGTCAATATCACACTATCTCATCACATATCAGGTATCACTTATCATCAGATCACACAATCTGGGGTACTACTGTAAGTCTAGTACAAATCGACACCATCTATAAAAATATGAATGCGGGTAAAGCACATGTCCAAAGGCCCGCTAAAACTATCATATCGCACCTCGAAGACAAGCTATGTCACATCGCCGATCTCGCGGCCTCACATCAAGTATCATCTCAAACCACGTATCATCCTCAAATCCCGTATATAAACACATAGTCCCATACCCATGTGTAGATATACGCACCATCATATGCACTCTAATAAATGAAAGAATGAATGCAAGTATGTGTGTAAATGTATGTGTGAGTGCAACCACTACTCTAGGGTTCGCACTATACTAAACCAATATATTCTTATCATCAAAATATCATTATTACCATCAATAACCCTAAACAACACATAATAAATATTCGTGTGTATATGTATTCGTATACATCACCACGGACTGCGGGGGTGCTATACGCCATCCACCCGACTTCTCCCCGTAGATATAAATCTACTCACCTTGCTTCTCGTGTGCCAAAGCCGATGTCGCTATCTTCAACTCCTTTGCCTCAACATCACGCGGGGTACCTACAAGTATATCACAATGCTAAAGCACATGAAAATCATATCGGAAACCAAAATAGCACACGCTACCCGCATAGGTAAAAACCTATCGACTCGCATGTAGACACAATCAAAATCCACTTGTCGTTGACGTCCAAACGCCACCCGACAGGAATGAATCACCAAATACCAAAATCCATGCTAAAACAAGTCCCAAATTATACACCAACATAGGAAAATCAACCCAGATTTCACCCTAGATGGAATCAGTCAAAACTAGACATACTCAGGGTCAAAACTAGAGGAAATGGGGACATGCACAGAAAACGAGGTAATTCCTTAAAATACCTTATTTTAGAATTTTCCATAATTTTTCCCCATTTATCTGTATTTAATTATACCAGAATATTAAAATATTCATTAAAATAATATTAAATTATAAAATTTCCCAAAAATCATATTTTATTATTTTGAAGACGTTACAATCTACCCCCCTTAAAGAAATTCGGTCCCCGAATTTAAATTTAAAACCCCAAATTCTAAAACATTTCGATACGAATTCCAAGTCGTCGGGGCTCCGAAATCATCAACACATAAAACGTCACAGCGCAATGCATGCGCATGAGTACTGAGCAGATAACTCAAAAACAACGCTCCATCAAGCATCCCGCAATCATCGGAGTCAAGGTAAGGACACAATGTCAAATCCAATACGAAACCGATATGATATGGATCAGAACTACACATGCAGACATCCAATCTATACATGTGAATAGCTGATGTAAAAGCATGCCAAATCCTTTTTAAGTCGCTGTGCGATGCGCATAACACTGCACAGTGGCGGACGTTTTTCATAAGAAAGTAACTATATATGTATATATATATCCTTTGTTTAATAAGCACGTTCCGCCGTTTTGAAAACAATCAGAAGGGTTTCCTTGTTTTTTTTAAAACGTTTCGTGTCATATTGGACACGTAGGTATATACTGAGACTATAGCTCGCTCTTTGGAAATCCCTTCGATAACTATCGATGCATGCAAAAAAAAAAAATATCCAGGTACTGTCCTCTGACTAGTCCTGCTCAGTAAGAAAATAATATCCAATATCATAAAAATGTACTGTTCCAAAAGGAATAAATCTCAAAAATATACATAACCCACCCTGTGCGTCTGGTACGCACGGGAATCAAAATCCATATATGTGCTAAACAGATGCACATAACAGCATCTAGATGCAACGGGTGTGCACGAAGCATCTGTCATAGGCAACATGTGTGCCTGACAGCCAAAACAGGTGCATCTGACATGCACGAAGAATCTCGATTTAGTGCATCTGGTGTGCCCCAAAATCGTATCTCAAAACATGCGCCCAACATGCGCAAAAATCCAAATCGGTGCATCCATCATGCACGAATGAAAATCTAAACCCTGCGCACTCAATATGCACGGAATCACAAAATCCAATAGCAACGCCGAATATGCGTAAGTCCAGTCAAAAACACGGAGTGCAAGAATCCACATCAATATCACAATCAGAATCGACATACCGAAAGGCATCAAATCGAAGTCAGGTGCAACCGTAATGCACAAAATATAAATCCGGTGCAACAAAGGCACGAAATATAAATCTGATGCGGTAAACGCAAGAAACATAAAACTGGTGCGACAAACGCACGAAGTATAGAACTTGTGCATCCCATGCACAAATACCAGCAATAACTCAAATACGTAAGCAGCAACACCAAGTGTACCCGGATATAAGGAAAATCATAAACGTGTGCAACTGCGTGCACAAAACACATATCAATGCACTACAAGCACATATAAGCTATACCGAGTGCAAAGAAAAATCAAATCGTGTGCGTAACATATGCACAATATCAAATCAACCGTATGAAATCCATAAAGTCATAAGCTGGTGCAGCCAAGGCACGAAATGATATACAACGCGGCTCAATCAAATCAGGTGTACCGCGATGGAAAAAAAAAACTCACAACCGCGTGCATCAGCGTGCACAAATCAAAACACTAAAAGTACATGAAACTATGCTGGAAGCGTAAATCAAATCACCGGCATAAAATAGGCATGAAATCACAATCAATACCTCAAGAGTAATAACTATGTGCAAGGTATAAATACGCAGTAAGCTCAACCATGGTGCACAAAAACAGAAATCATAGAACTCAGTCATCGAAACCAAATCATGAAAACAGGACGCCAAAACACCGAAATCCATAGTGACAGATACGTGATAGTCGAATCAAAAAATCACAAATCATAATTACCGTCGTCGGTATATCCTTCTTCACGGTCGAGAAGGTACCGGTACATCCGATGCTAGCGGCGCAAGATATCTACTTGCCTCTTGCTCGCGGCTGGCGTCCTCTGCCTCTGGTTCCTGATCTTTCCTGTAGATTACCAACTCGTAATCCATCGGCTCATCGGCCCGGTCAGGTGTGCTGACAGGAACGATTCCGTTCTTGCACTTCACTGGTCATCTCTCGGTCAATCCTCACGACCTCTCGTAAAGCAGCACATCTCTGGCGCCGACCTCGGGTCCTTTGAATGCATATCACACATCCGATCCTGGGTGCAACTCTTATTGCAGCAGTGTACTGGAAGGAATCCTACTCAAGGTCTCTTCTGATCTTGCCTAAGCCAAACTGTAAGGAGGCTGGTACTCTGGCGTAATCTTTTCTCGCTCTCTGGACCTCTGCGTCCTTAGTACAACATCTCCTCGGAAGCTGGTCGCATCTCTGCGCCTCTGTATGCATGTCCGGCCTTTAATCTTAACGGGGTGTAGTAACAGCTCGTCTGCCTCTCGCACGAACTTCTTGTCCCGCTTGTCTGTATCATCGACCATTCGACGTCGCGTTTTTATCTGCACACTGCAATGTCCTCGGCTACGGTCCACCCGAAGTCTCTAACACGGACTCGAAATCACGAACTCAGTATCTTCATCACTCAGTAGAAGATATCTAGCCGAACACGTCCTCAGCGTGCATATCGCATCTCTGATGTTAGCGGAGTGGAACGTCATCTCGTCGAAATCTCGTGCAAACTCTTTACTCCACCTTGCTCCACTATCGACTGATTCGGACTCATCTCATCATGGCTACACAGACTGCGCTCCGACGGCTATGCTCGTATCTGGAGTCTCCCAAGCAGTGTCCCATCACATGATATCTGAATGATGTCGAATCATCCGATCGACTCGTCAGAACCTCACAATCCCCCAAGAGCTCAACATCTCGGGTACAGTTTAATAGTATCGAGTACATGCCACAGCGTCGGTGGTCCAGCCGTAGAAGGGCAAACCCAAGCCTCACTAATGGCGCCGAGGAACTGCCGCAAACCCTAAGGTTCAAAGGCTTTCACACGGTCATTCAGTCGAGTTAGGGTTTCATTCTTCTAGAGGGTCCATAGAATCACCTGCATGTCTTTCCGTATACTTTAAACTTGGAAAATGGGTTCCTGACCTTCGATCATCTCAATCGACTCTCAACGAATCTGCGTGAAGTCGCCTCTAGCTGGAATCAATCTATCTGATGACCTCGCATCGGGGTAAGCGAACGAACCACATGTCCTAGTCATTCATCCTCGGTGACTAGCGACTCACTACCATATCTTTAAGAATATGCTCATGCTGCAGTAGCTCCAATCATCTGGGCGATATCTCATCACTCGCAGCAACAACTGGCTCATTCGTCGGTACGCTAAGCAGCGCCTCAACCATCATGAATAAGCGATATATCAGCAGTCATCACATCCTGGCTGGCCTCTATCAGTGGCTCAATCCTCTGGTACCGTCCGGTACATTCGAGAAATCTCGCAACAGCGATCTGTCAAACGCTCAAAGTGCGGAAACACAAAATACGAAGCCTCAATGCAACCGTATGTCTCTGGAATCACGCCCCGGTCAGCCCTCGTCCGCGACGAGCTCATGCTGACAACTCGAGCCATAGCTCACTCTGCCCGTGCAATCGTGGCAACAAAACCACAACCAGTATCGATGAAGATAGATCATAGGAAGGAATATGACACAATGCAAGGAAATGTACAACCTAAGGTTTCTTAAGCGGAGTGGCGTGTCGTAAGTATGCCGCGGAACATACCAACGGTACGTCACTCTACTTTAGTCACCTATTCCATCAACCAAGGGTCATCCTACGCGAAGAAAGTTCGGGTCTAATACCCCCTCGACCAAGTCTAAGTTCCGTAAGGTCAAGCCTAAGTTCCGTATATAAGTAATGCCCTAGGCTCCATATAGTCAAACTTAGACTCGAACCAAGGTCAACCTAGCGCTCTGATACCAACTTTGTCACGACTCGAAAGAGCACGTGACTGGCCCTTGAACCATATGAAGTCTATAGGACCCCATCTGATCCAAGTAAGCCAAAAGCCCAGCAATCTAAAACCATTTAAAGAGTAAATAAGGAAAAACTGTTTTTGAAAAGTAAGGAAATCATGTTTCGAAATTCAAAGTTTTTAAATAACTAAGCCGAATGTGTATTTTTAAAGGTGTAATCTTTCCTGAAAATTTCGGCAGAGTTTCCTTTGTAAAAACTGGCCCCGAACGGGGTACAACAAGAATAATATATATGAGATGATAAAAGGCATCCCCAAGCGGGAGCTAGCTCTTCGTCAATCGACGGTCACAGCCACGCAAGCAATAATAATATACAACGCCAAGGGGCGAGGATCAAAACTGAAAAGAAACTCAAAAACAGCCAGAAAACCGCAATACTACAAGCACGACTCTAAGGTCGAAACAATACAACACTGATTTCTAAGTCTGAAACAAACTACAAGTTTTGATTGATGGACAATTCTAGATACAATAAAAATACATGAACAATGGCGGTTCTGATACAAAGAACCCACCTAACCAAGCAAGTCACCCATAGGAAGCAGTGTGCCAGAAATGCCGCTATGGAATCTGTACGACAAAAACCTGCAAGAACTGGGGCACAACGGGGGTGAGTTGCCAACTCGTGAATAGAAAATATCTACAAGCAGAGATCGAATGCATGACCTATCCTAGGTCAATACGATCAGATAATAAATAAACCTCAATATGAATAAAGCTGAAGCATGCTAAACTGGCAATGTAATCTCTATACATGAGTGTAGTGCCAAGTGCTCGTGCTAGTGCCTCAGGTAATAGCATGTCATGAATATGAGGTATAACCAATGTAATCAAATCTGCACACTCGTGGATCCCGTCCACTCGTCACCCAATGACAACAACCATCATGCAAGTAAATATCATGAAACCTGTGCATGGAAATATGAGGATATAACCCACCCGTGTCCCTCGCGACACGTCAAAATCATGGAACCGGAGTGCCCAGCATCGGCACTGGAAAACATCATGAAAACTTTGCTCAGCATCGGCACATAAATCCTCATATATCGGGCTCCGTCAGTCCGGATCGGCCCGCGGGCTCTGTCTGCGGTATCGGCCCTCGGCCCCGGCAGTATGCCCAAAACATCTATCGACTCTGGTCGGTATCCTCCGGATAACCGCCAGGTCCAACCAATCACCGGTAGGTACTCGCCCGCCTCCAGGCTCAATCGGCAAAGCTCATCGATCATCTTGCCGAGGGGAACCATACCGGGTCCACCATGTACCCGCAATCGGCTCATCCACGCCTCGATTCGGATTACACATATCGCTCTCAGCACCGAGAAAACACATGGTGGACGCACTGAAATATCATATCAAGGGTAACCGGGTTTTTAAAGAAATGACATATTCTCTTTTGAAATACCCTCGGTTCCCAAATCCAGAAATATCATAGAAACAACATATCTCAATGCGTACAGTCAAAGCATGATGTATGCGGCATGTAACAGTAATGCAAGCATATCAGTAAGTCATGCAACATGGAATAATAATGTGCACATGTCGAGGGAGACCGCTCTTTTAAAAGGAATCTGTTTTTAAAGAGTATCTTGCGGTTCCCAAATCCCCAATCAAGCTAGAATCATCTATATATGTGTACAGGTATAAGTGTACAATATGCCATGCCAGAATCATATCATGAATGCAATAGTACTATAGTGTAGTGACATGGCAATTATCGATGATGAGTGTGTGAGCCGGCAACAAGTGTACGTGGAACATATGCATCATCGATAATGGTGCTGGTGTCCTAGCAGCATGACTGAAATATAACCACAGTACAAGCGATGCAATGCAAATAGCATGAATATGCGGAATCGAATAATCAACGCAAAAGTAAAGAATCTACACCAATCTGTACAAGTCATGCAGGGGTGCCATTTGAAATAAGACGAATCAGGGCTTTTGGAAAAATAAGGGCTACGGTGTTTTAATAAAAGATACATCATTTGAAAATATCCGTATGACCCTTCTGCCTATCTTTAAAATATCCCCGATTCGTTAGTTTGAAATAGGTATGACTCGGTCCAGTCTAATGTCTACTAAGTAATCTAGACAGGAGGGGTAAGAAACCACCTAATCTGAGTCAATATATATAGATATGATAGTCGGTGATCCCGCCTCAATAACATATCGTAAGATATCCTCGAGTCATGAGTGCGGATCTATCATCAATATCGGCTCGTACAGTAGATCGTCGTACGGCATCCCAATAGCTGGGTAGGGGTCAATATCACACTATCTCATCACATATCAGGTATCACTTATCATCAGATCACACAATCTGGGGTACTACTGTAAGTCTAGTACAAATCGACACCATCTATAAAAATATGAATGCGGGTAAAGCACATGTCCAAAGGCCTGCTAAAACTATCATATCGCACCTCGAAGACAAGCTATGTCACATCGCCGATCTCACGGCCTCACATCAAGTATCATCTCAAACCACGTATCATCCTCAAATCCCGTATATAAACACATAGTCCCATACCCATGTGTAGATATACGCACCATCATATGCACTCTAATAAATGAAAGAATGAATGCAAGTATGTGTGTAAATGTATGTGTGAGTGCAACCACTACTCTAGGGTTCGCACTATACTAAACCAATATATTCTTATCATCAAAATATCATTATTACCATCAATAACCCTAAACAACACATAATAAATATTCGTGTGTATATGTATTCGTATACATCACCACGGACTGCGGGGGTGCTATACGCCATCCACCCGACTTCTCCCCGTAGATATAAATCTACTCACCTTGCTTCTCGTGTGCCAAAGCCGATGTCGCTATCTTCACCTCCTTTGCCTCAACATCACGCGGGGTACCTACAAGTATATCACAATCCTAAAGCACATGAAAATCACATCGGAAACCAAAATAGCACACGCTACCCGCATAGGTAAAAACCTATCGACTCGCATGTAGACACAATCAAAATCCACTTGTCGTTGACGTCCAAACGCCACCCGACAGGAATGAATCACCAAATACCAAAATCCATGCTAAAACAAGTCCCAAATTATACACCAACATAGGAAAATCAACCCAGATTTCACCCCAGATGGAATCAGTCAAAACTAGACATACTCAGGGTCAAAACTAGAGGAAATGGGGGCATGCACAGAAAATGAGGTAATTCCTTAAAATACCTTATTTTAGAATTTTCCATAATTTTTTCCCATTTATCTGTATTTAATTATACCAGAATATTAAAATATTCATTAAAATAATATTAAATTATAAAATTTCCCAAAAATCATATTTTATTATTTTGAAGACGTTACATCCGCCTAGATGTTTCTTTCTATATCTCTCTTAATCTCAAATTCACGGAGAAAGCCATCTCCCGAATCGAGTAATACATGTCTTAGAATATGTCTGGATATCTGATGGGACCTAGTTCATAAATGAACTCCAAATCCAAACTTCTTAGACTGTATCGATCACTGAACCTAATCAGTATCCGGCACCATGCCTCCCACAGTATCCTCTTGGACCACCTGTCCATAATACTGTCCCTCGTCAGAGGGAAAACTGTAACTCTGACAATCACTCTGTCAACCATGTCACCTTTGAAGCCTGGAATGATAACCGTCTCCCGAAAGAGGCTGCTGTCATCAAATCCGTAGAACATGCACTTATGTTCTAAAACTGCTTCCTTATGTTTCTCCAGGATTGGATTAATACAAACTTATTGCATCTAGTGCAAAAACAACATCTGGTGTGGTACTTGATATCTCACGATTGACTCAATTGCCTAAGCAAGTGATCTGTCAATCATGCATATCCCTCTCCCCTTTAGTCTATACGACACCTTGAGAGAGGGTGACTCCATCACCTGCAGGTACACCACCATGCTAGGAGTCATCTATTCTAAAAACCATTAGAATACTGTCAAAGTACCCACATTGGGAAACTACCCAAATCCAGATCTAAAACCATAGATCTAGAAACCATAATGTCAAATATTATATCCATATCCTGTCTGGAGAAACTACTGTGTGACGACCACAGTACAACCGATCGTAGTATAGGAATTTTACTTCCTACTCTGTGTATGTCATCCAGATACCATGACATCACACCCTACTACCTTCTTAACAGATCCATCCCCTATCCTGATTGAAGTCAAACCCATGACTGTCACATCAAAATTAGATGATCTATCTCCGCTATAACTGCTCAAGTCTATAAATAGATATAAGCATCTTGCCCACTATGCTTTCGCTGCTCCCACTGACTACGACAACCCTCCTACCGGGTCTCATATCCTGGAACAACAGTAGTGTCAAGTTTGGGTAAACAAAATCCTCCCTGTCACCATCCTTGAGGCTACCGGAGTACCTCTCGGGTGTCTGAGGTTACCCATCATATCTGCGGAGTGGCTATTTGAATGTCAAACCTGATTGAATATATAGGTCCTATTAAATTTTCCGTAATCGTTCGCGGTTCTGGAATCACTTCCAGTTCTACCATACTCCCACTACTGTTTTCTGAAAAAATCCATTTTTACTAAAACTGTGGCGAGTCAAGAACAATATCACTATTGATCTTCCAAATGGTAGAATATCAACCCTCGTCATAGCCAGGGTCAACCCACAAACAGCCATTACAGAAACGTGCCCTGAGGTATCCAGAGTCTGGTTTTAAGCATAAGCTGGACAACTCCCCGTACCTTAACATCTTTTAAGGTACGAACTATTCTATATCCAATATAGAAACTTTGGCACTTATTTAATTGGAACCATATTCTAACCATGCAGCTGTCTCCAGTGCATATCAACTTAATGGAAAGAGGCTAATCAGCATTACTCAACTTAGGAATCCATCCAATTATGAGTAACCTGAAAGAGAAACAAGTTTCTCAAAACCATTACTATCGTCTGAATACCAATCACAAGAATCTACATCTTCGATCTCTTTGAAGAATCCCGATACTTGTGATACCTGGTTCTCTACTTTATTCTTATACCCACAACTTCTCAAAACTTAGACCTTGTATTTCTTACGAAACACTTGTCTAAATACTAGAGAAGTTATAAGTAAACAGAACATAGTACGAGGACCTACCCCTTTGTCCTGATGGACACTTGGACAACATACAATACTCTGTATAAGTCCGCTGAGTTTGAACAACTCAAAACCTGTGCGTCGTAGGTTGAAAACTGTACCCTGGCGATTTCCTCAAATATCACCAATTACAACGAATTCCGATATAATGAGGATAATCACCTAATTCCCAATAACTTACTCCCACTCATCATCTGTAAAACCATACAGATATAAGAATGAAACCTGGTAAATACATACTCTTGGAGTAAGTATCTAATTGAGAAAACAGTTTTACTTCAACAATGCACTGAAACATGAAAATGTTTCGTAGGGGTATCCTGGTATTCATAGCAATGCCTCTTCCATAATCCAATTCATGACTTCAACCGTATATTTTATTGCCATCTCTCCAAATCCCTTTATTTGTTTTTAGTCGTTACCTTCTGTACACCATCGTTAGGCTAAATGGTTTTCTTCCTTCCCTACCGTTCGGCACCAGCCTATGGTTTGGAAGAAGACTATCCAGTAAGCATAATAGGTGTACCCTCCTAAACCAAGGAGTACTCGCATCTTGAGAGAAGGTGATGATAAAAGACAACTGAATAATACCTTATTCTTTTAAAGGTGAAATAGGAGTGGCGATGAAGTACGTGGTTTGGTCGTGAATGATAACAGTCGCAAGTTACTTTGCCCTCTTTCTAATCCCTTTATTTTGTCTTTACATATTACCTTCTGCACACCCTACTTAGGCTAATTGGTTTTCTTCATTCCCTACCTTTCGGCACCAGCCTATGGTTTGGAATAAGACTATCCAATAAGCGTAATAGGTGTACTCTCCTAAACCAAGGAGCTCTCGCAACCTGAGAGAAGGTGATAATAAAAGACAACTGAATAAACTAATTTTATTTCTCCTGAACCTGGATCCATCCTCAAAGAAGTCCCTTCGAGTTCGTATATAACCATATGATGGATCTATCCAATGGAAGTGGATATCCGTAATAACATGGGTGTTCTGAGAAATTCAAAGGGTAAAAGAAGGAGTGGCAATGAATTATGCAACTCAGACAATCCAAAAGCCAGTATTTTAAGAAGGTTCGGTCAACTTGGTCACTGAGTCATAGTCTAGGGTCGGTCAAAGGTCGCTGCCAAAGAGAGAGAGAGAAAAGAAACACTCTGCGTGCACTCTAACCTAGATCAGAATGGTTATCACTTTATCTAATCCGGAAACCTCCCACTATCCTGTCAAATTCTCCTCCAACCCTGAAAGAAAATCCAATCGGGATCACCCGAAGAGTAAACCAACTCATCAGTGGGAATCGGGATCCAACTCTCATCGCATGATAACGTGATGGAATGCATCCACGTTACTCATACTCCAGAAGGTATGCTCATACTTGGCAAGTTTCAGTTTCTTTAGAAACTCCCGATATTGTTTTATGCCCCATGCTCTTATTGTAAGTCCACGTTGCGACCCCCGGTTCTTACGGGGAGGCGGAAACGGTATAAAAAACGAATTTTTATCGCAAGAGGCAACATGGACTAAACTATGGTCGGGATCGTTACCTAAACTAAAACTAGCATACTAAGCTAAAGATATTTAGCTACTCGGATAGAGATGGTTATACCTAGTTTGTCTTGAACTCCTTCGTCTTCAAGCTCCGGTGGTGATCCGATGGCTCCTTCTCGTCGTCTCCGTACGCCGAAGATAGATCCACTTGAAAGCTCCAACCTTTAGCTCCTTCTTCGGTCTTTGAAGAAACTAGCTCACTTGGTTTGCTAAACCTAGTGAACTAGAATGAGTAGAGATGATTTAGAATGGGATTTTATCTATGGTTCTTGATTCTCAACTCATGAGACAAGAGAACCATAGATCAAGAGAGGGAGCAAGAGGTTGAGGGTGAGAGCAAGGGGAGAGCTCAAGAACAAGAGAGAGAATGAGCAAGAAAGAATGAGGCTCTCTTTTTCCTTTCACCCTCTCATAATCCAAAGTGATCATAACTCATCATATCAAAAAAGTCTTTTGGTGATGGTTAGAAGCAACCATAAGGTTATCATATCATGCACTCATTTTACTCAAAAAAACAAGCAAGAAAAAAGTCTTTGGCATGAAATGATAACCATGGTCATCATGATGGTCAACTAGTCAAGCCTAGTCAACCGGTCAACAAGTCAACAAAAGTCAACAAGTCACCAAAGTCAACAAGTCAACAAAAGTCAACAAGTCAACAACCATATCACCATAATACTTAATTAATATAATAGTTAATCACAAATCATATTCTCATTAGGGTTGAGCAAAAAGTCAAAAGTCAACGGTCAACTGTCAACAACCCTAATGAGAATCCACTGCCTCTGCCTCCCTGTCAACTGTGCATACACACCCGCATCCGCGTTCCGAGGAACACGAATGCAAACTGGATAAATCCAATCCCATAAGGTACACTAGGATCTGGCTTAAACCAAAGCCCGCTAGTGTAAACTGTCCGGACACTGTACGTGCACAAGTGCACGGATGTGACCGAACCCTGTCGCAAAACCATGCGACCTGTCGCAATACCATGCGACCTCTACTCTTTTGCCTAAAGGCGAAAAGCTTTCTGTGTGGGACTCTAAAGACTCGACACTACGCTGGCAGTGGGTTTAACCACAGACCGCAAGCGGCACTAGCTGTGCGTAACGGTCCCCAGGTAATGCCGACAAGAAGACCGACGAGGCGAAACCCATCTGAACTCCTACTGAGCCTGAGTGTGACATTCTCCATACAGTCCGGTCTGTTCGTCTGATACATCGCATGGCGGGCCTAGGGGGCGGTAAACGTCAGTCCCCCAATAGCGGTACAAGTCGTGCCGGAGTGAAGCCCAATACACCCTGAGATAACACTGGAAACCTACCAGTATATCTCGTTTGCCCTGGCCAGGGACTACTCGTGTAATGGCTCTCCTAGACACAGCGCGATGTCAACCCCCAATACCGGGAGAGACGAATCCTGTCTAACCGTCACTGCCTCCAAGTGCTTCGGGACTGCACCCAACCACCACCTGTTTGCACGACTCCTTTGAGCCGTGGTAGGGTAGTGATCAAAGTACAGTGGGAACACACTCGAGGCGGAGTGACAGTGTCAAGTCAGCGGACTAAGCTGTACTCATGTCACCTGGGAACTGATAACTGACGATAGGTATAATACCAACTAGTCAGTTCCCGACGAGTCCTGTCCAGTGTACCCGTAACCTAACGAGCACCCGCATACTATCTCAAGTACGACGTACTGACGGCTGTGGGACAGACCGTCTCCCACACTGGGATGAGAAGCGCATGCGCTGGTCTACTCCGGAGTATCGATGCCCTGTCTCGATAGTCCTGCGACCAGGGACCTGAATAAGGATGTGCTTATAGATTACCCAGCCCCCACTAGTGTGACTGCCATCACAACGCTGGTAATCAAGCAAAGATCCTAAGGGCTCCACTAATGCGTATAAGTGATATACTGAAATAAACACAAGTACACATTGAAGTAGAAACAAACCAAGTAGCATACTACTATTTTGAGCAAGATTGTATATACAAGGTGAATATCCCAAGCATCCATTAAGTAATATACAAACTAGTATGATACAGTAATGGCCTCTAGGGCATATACACTAACAATCTCCCACTTGCACTAAGGCCATGTACTGGCGTATCGAAGACCTATCATCTCGATCAGCCGCTCGAACTGAGTCTGGGGCAGGGCCTTGGTAAATGGATCAGCAGTGTTATCTTCTGAAGCGACTCTCCGAACCTCGATCTCCTGGCGATCTACGATCTCCCTGATCAGGTGATACCGCCTTAAGATGTGCCTGGATTTCTGATGGGACCTGGGTTCCTTCGCTAAAGCTATAGCCCCGTTGTTGTCGCAATACAGAGGTATTGGATCAACAATGGACGGAACCACCTGAAGTTCTTTCAAGAACTTCCTCATCCAGACAGCTTCTTTTGCGGCATCAGATGCAGCGATGTATTCCGCTTCCATCGTCGAGTCTGCAACGGTTTCCTGTTTGGAACTCTTCCAACACACCGCCCCTCCATTGAGGGTAAAGACAAAACCCGACATGGACTTGGAATCATCCTTGTCACTCTGGAAGCTGGAGTCAGCAAAGGCCTCGATCTGGAGGTCTTTTCCGCCATACACCAAGAACATCTCCTTAGTCCTTCTCAGGTACTTGAGAATGTTCTTTACCGCTATCCAGTGTTTCTCCCCTGGGTTAGACTGATACCGGCTTACCACACTCAGTGCATAAGCTACATCCGGTCTGGTACATAACATCGCATACATTATAGAGCCTACCGCAGAAGCGTAGGATATAATAGACATGCGATCCCTCTCCAAATCAGTCTTGGGAGACATCTCTTTAGAGAGGGTGATCCCGTGACAAGCCGGTAGGTTACCGCGCTTGGAATCTTCCATACTGAACCTCTTCAGTATGGTGTCGATGTACCTGGACTGTGAAAGTCCTAATATCCTCTTGGATCTGTCACGGTAGATCCGGATACCCAGAATGTACGAGGCATCACCCAGGTCTTTCATGGAGAACCTGTGTGACAAGAACCCCTTGACAGATTGTAGCATAGGAATGTCATTTCCTATTAAGAGAATGTCATCCACGTATAAAACGAGGAATACTACAGTTCTCGCTACAAATCTACTATAGATGCATGGTTCATCTGGATTTTTGATAAAGCCAAATTCTTTGACCGTCTCATCAAAGCAGATGTTCCAACTCCGCGATGCCTGCTTTAGTCCATAGATGGACTTAAGCAACTTGCACACCTTTCCGCTGCTCCCACTCTGAATGAAACCCTCTGGCTGGTCCATATAGACACACTCCTCTAAATTTCCATTTAGAAAAGCTGTCTTTACGTCCATTTGCCAGATCTCATAATCGTGGAAGGCAGCAATGGCAAGAAGGATCCGAATGGATTTCAGCATGGCTACTGGAGAAAAGGTTTCGTCGTAGTCCAAGCCAGGTCTTTGACGAAAACCCTTTGCTACCAGCCTAGCTTTATAGGTCTCAACCTGTCCATCTACACCAATCTTCCTTTTGAAGATCCACTTGCATCCTACGGGTTTTACCCCGTCTGGAGCAATGTCCAACGTCCATACCTTGTTGGTGTACATGGACTCCATTTCGGTCCGCATTGCATCCAGCCATTTCACTGAGTCAACGCTCTGAACGGCCTGCTGGAAGCTAGTAGGCTCATCATAATCTATGATGCAATCCTCTCTATCCCCGTCTATGAGAAAACCGTAGTATCTCTCGGGCGGATGAGACTGCCTACTACTTCTGCGGAGCGGCGTGGGAATGTCCTGTTCTTCCGAACCTTCTGGTTCCACTAAACTTTCAGTAACAGTCCGTGGTTCTGGAATTTCTTCCAGTTCTACTGTGCTCCCACTTATCTGGTTTTCCAAAAACTCAGTTTCCAAGAAGTAGGCATGACGAGAAACAAGAACTTTTTGTTCCTCTTCACAGTAGAAGAAATATCCTTTTGAGTTCTTTGGATACCCCACAAACTTGCACTGTACTGAGCGTGCCTCGAGCTTGTCCGCATGCTGCTTTTTGACAAAAGCCGGACATCCCCATGTCTTAATGTGCTTAAGATAGGGTCTCTTCCCACACCACATTTCATATGGTGTGGAAGGCACAGTCTTAGTCGGAACTCGGTTCAAAAGGTACGCTGCTGATTCTAGCGCATACCCCCAGAATGATCGCGGTAACTCAGCATTACCCATCATGGACCGCACCATATCCAATAGGGTGCGGTTCCGTCTCTCCGATACACCGTTATGTTGCGGGGTGTATGGAGGAGTAAGCTGAGAGAGAATTCCGTTCTCTTTTAAATAGTCCAGGAACTCGGCACTTAAGTATTCTCCACCTCGATCCGATCTTAGAATCTTAATACTTTTGCCGGTCTGTTTCTCTACTTCATTCTTATACTCCTGGAATTTTCCAAAGGCCTCGGACTTATGTTTCATTAAGAAGACATAACCGTACCTTGAGAAGTCATCCGTAAAAGTAATGAAGTAAGAATGTCCGCTTCGGGCATGTGTAGACATTGGACCGCACACGTCACTGTGTACGAGTCCCAAGAGCTCGCTCGCTCTTACTCCATGTCCAGTAAACGGAGTCTTTGTCATCTTTCCCTTGAGACAGGATTGACAAGTGGCATACGACTGATATTCGAACGCATTCAAATACCCTTCTGTATGTAACTTCGTCAACCTTCTCTCATTGATGTGACCCAATCTACAATGCCATAAGAAAGTCTGATTTATTTCTGGAGACTTTCTTTTGTGTGTATTCTGGACATTAAAAATCTGTGGTTGGTTTAACACGTATATACCATTACTCAGAGTACCTGACCCAATCAATACTTGATTAAGGTGAATGTTTACAACATTACTTACAAACGCAAATTCATAACCTTCTTTAGAAACTAAAGATACAGAAATGATATTACAAGTTGCGTTGGGTACAAAAAAGCAATTACGCAAAACCAAAACATGTCCATCTGACATTCCCAGGTGATAGTCCCCCACGGCTTTAGCATCCATGCTAGCTCCGTTTGCAACTCTGAGGGTCATGTCACCTGCTTTCAAAACACTACGGTTTCTCAACGCCTGCAAAGAATTACAGATATGAGATCCTGATCCGGTATCCAATACCCAGGAAGTAGAGTTTATTGAAAGACAGTTTTCAATAACATACACACCTGAAGCTGAAGTTGCAACCTGCTTCAATTCCTGTGTTCTGGCCTTCCAGGCCCTGCAATCATTCTTCCAGTGTCCTTTCTTATGACAATAGAAGCATTCTTCCTTATCCACAAGCTTCCCCGCTATCTTTGTTGCTTTGCCTTTTCCCTTCGTATCCACTTTACCAACACCGCCCCTTGGTTTGGCGGGGGCCTTCTTCTTCTTTCCCTTGGCTTTCGCCTTGGACCTAGAAGAAGATGATCCTCCTACAAACAAAGTGGATGTTTCCCTACCTTTCTGTAGGGTGCCCTCTGCGCTCCTCAGCATGTTGAGGAGCTCTGATAGTTCAACCTCTTTTTCTTGTAGGTTGAAGTTCAGTATAAACTGGGCGTAAGTGGAAGGAAGGGACTGGAGAACTATATCCGTATATAGCTCACTCTCCAATGTGATCCCTAGGTCAGCGAGCTCCTCAATGAAGCCGATCATCTTTAGCACATGCTCGGCTACTGATGATCCGACGGCCATTCTTGTCGAAAATAACTTTTTCGACGCTTCGTATCTTGCGATACGTGATTGCTCTCCATACAGTTCTTTTGTATGGAGCAATATGGACTCCATGTCCATATTCTCATGCCTCCTCTGATGTTCGTTGTCCATCGAGGCAAGCAGGAGGCACTTGGCCTTCGCGCTATCAATCTCCCAAGTCTTGCGGATTTCCTTATCCGCGATGCTGGAAGTTGGACCAGGGACAGGGGGAGCTTTGGTGGTAAGAAGATACCCCAGCTTGTCATAAGTGATTGCTATCGTGACATTCCTGAGCCAATCTTTGTAGTTTGGCCCTGTCAGTTTGTTTTTATCTAGGAGTAACTTAAGTCCAGTCATGTTGATTGGTCGCTGCAATTAGGAGAGAGAAGAAGAAACACTCAGCATGATGCTCTTGCAAGTTTAGAGTGGTTTTTAGTTTGTCTAAACAGGATGGCTCCCACTGTTTCTCGAATCCCTCCTCAAACCATAAAGGAAGAATTAGTCAGGATCAATCCCACCGTACAATACTTGCTTAACCGTTCAGCCAGGCCGGTGTCGGTACTTCGAGGGAGGTTTTCCAACGCTTTCGCGAAGTTCCTTAATTAGAGAACCTCTTTTCCCTGGGGGCGTAGCCCCGCTAACACCTTTCTAGGCACCTACTAGGTTTATAGCATTGATCGTTAAGTGAGAAATTTCCCGAGGAGTAGCATATACTCACAGTAGGATCGGGATCCAAATATCATCGCGTGACGAAACTGAAGGAATCCTACCAGAATCATCACACTCCAAATGGTATGCAAATCTAGCAAGTTTCAGTACTTATGAAACTCCCGATGTGGATTTTTGCCCCATGCTCTTATGACCTTGACTTTGGCCAACAAATCATAAGTCACATGTCAAGTTCTGCCCGTCGTTCTCCAGGTTAATTTGAATCCACCCGCACCTACCCTTGACTTTGGCCAACAAGGCAGTACGACTGTTCCAAACCAACGCATCTATCTATGCTGCACATGAATACCCAATAGCTACCAATCACTGTGCCTTGACTTTGGCCAACAAACACAGCTTGAATACTATTGACTATTCATGTGAAACGACGGAGGGCTACGGATGGTTTTGGCGAAACCGTGAACGTAGTGAACTTGATTTAATCGATGGAACGAGATAGCTTTTAGAAGGAGTGGCTCAAGCTCCGCATTTAAAAGTTATTTTGAAAAGAACCGAGTGGTTTTTCGAAAGTGTTCCAACGACTTTAACTTGGTTTATTATCTTGCATTAGTTCTTTTAATGCGTGATATTCTTGCATTAGTACTTTTAATGCGTCCCATCATTTAACCCTACCATTGCAGAAAACAACCAAAATATGACGTACGCTTATGCCATTCGCATTCGCCACTGGGCCCCGTCATTACCCGTTAGGTTACTTAACTAACGACAGAGCGGGGGCTGGGCTAGCGCGTCTGTAAAACATAAGCAACGCCTAAATAGTAAGCAATGATAGACATTACAGATCACAGATGAATGCATTGGATATACTAGCAATCCGCAATCCTTTCGAGCCTGAAACGAAAAGCGGATAACACGGTCGCGGTGAATAGCCAAATACCCCACCCAAGACCCCTACGGGTGCGGCAAACTACCCGCCAAGTACTCGGTAGTTTGTGCACCCCTCCATGGGTCTATCCTAGGAGCAAAAACAGTAAAAAGAATTATACAATGACGGCTACAACCCCGACCCGGTTGTGCGGTCAAACAAATAATAATTATTACATCAATTTACATTTACAATGAATGAAAGAAAAACAAAAGCTCATCTCACATCCACCCCGGCTATTCACCCGCGACAGTCCAACACATTCATATACACATTCCAGCACATTACAGATCATGTATAACCCCGACTAATCGACTTATAGCGATTAGCCGACGTTCAATACATGCAAGCATCACAGATATAACCATCATAGTCAAAGTGCAGTGAAGTTCGGAAAAAATACGGAATTATAGGACCCCAAAAGGAAACTTCTTTTCTGGAAAATCTGGGCACATATAATATATTTTAAAAATCCCAAAACCAACACACAAACACACTGCACGAAAAACGATGCAGAGAAGAAACCAAGTCGCGGCGGTTCCGCGGCGTCCAAGAAGGATCACGCGGCGGAAGCGCGGCACTTTAGGCGAATCACTGTATCGTTTTTCTTGGGTGTTCACACAAAACCCTGAGCCGAATTTAGGAGTATAAAGTTTTTCATTTTGACCAGGAAAAATTTCAACAGAAACTCAGATTTTGTAAAGTTTGATTTTTGGATTTTTCCGGTTCCGAACTTCGTTACACTTCACTACCAAGCTAGTTTAAGTTTAGTTAGGCTCTGATACCACTGTAAGTCCACGTTGCGACCCCCGGTTCTTACGGGGAGGCGGAAACGGTATAAAAAACGAATTTTTATCGCAAGAGGCAACATGGACTAAACTATGGTCGGGATCGTTACCTAAACTAAAACTAGCATACTAAGCTAAAGATATTTAGCTACTCGGATAGAGATGGTTATACCTAGTTTGTCTTGAACTCCTTCGTCTTCAAGCTCCGGTGGTGATCCGATGGCTCCTTCTCGTCGTCTCCGTACGCCGAAGATAGATCCACTTGAAAGCTCCAACCTTTAGCTCCTTCTTCGGTCTTTGAAGAAACTAGCTCACTTGGTTTGCTAAACCTAGTGAACTAGAATGAGTAGAGATGATTTAGAATGGGATTTTATCTATGGTTCTTGATTCTCAACTCATGAGACAAGAGAACCATAGATCAAGAGAGGGAGCAAGAGGTTGAGGGTGAGAGCAAGGGGAGAGCTCAAGAACAAGAGAGAGAATGAGCAAGAAAGAATGAGGCTCTCTTTTTCCTTTCACCCTCTCATAATCCAAAGTGATCATAACTCATCATATCAAAAAAGTCTTTTGGTGATGGTTAGAAGCAACCATAAGGTTATCATATCATGCACTCATTTTACTCAAAAAAACAAGCAAGAAAAAAGTCTTTGGCATGAAATGATAACCATGGTCATCATGATGGTCAACTAGTCAAGCCTAGTCAACCGGTCAACAAGTCAACAAAAGTCAACAAGTCACCAAAGTCAACAAGTCAACAAAAGTCAACAAGTCAACAACCATATCACCATAATACTTAATTAATATAATAGTTAATCACAAATCATATTCTCATTAGGGTTGAGCAAAAAGTCAAAAGTCAACGGTCAACTGTCAACAACCCTAATGAGAATCCACTGCCTCTGCCTCCCTGTCAACTGTGCATACACACCCGCATCCGCGTTCCGAGGAACACGAATGCAAACTGGATAAATCCAATCCCATAAGGTACACTAGGATCTGGCTTAAACCAAAGCCCGCTAGTGTAAACTGTCCGGACACTGTACGTGCACAAGTGCACGGATGTGACCGAACCCTGTCGCAAAACCATGCGACCTGTCGCAATACCATGCGACCTCTACTCTTTTGCCTAAAGGCGAAAAGCTTTCTGTGTGGGACTCTAAAGACTCGACACTACGCTGGCAGTGGGTTTAACCACAGACCGCAAGCGGCACTAGCTGTGCGTAACGGTCCCCAGGTAATGCCGACAAGAAGACCGACGAGGCGAAACCCATCTGAACTCCTACTGAGCCTGAGTGTGACATTCTCCATACAGTCCGGTCTGTTCGTCTGATACATCGCATGGCGGGCCTAGGGGGCGGTAAACGTCAGTCCCCCAATAGCGGTACAAGTCGTGCCGGAGTGAAGCC
Organism: Agapanthus africanus; assembly: GCA_030015575.1. Classification (NCBI taxonomy): domain Eukaryota; kingdom Viridiplantae; phylum Streptophyta; class Magnoliopsida; order Asparagales; family Amaryllidaceae; genus Agapanthus; species Agapanthus africanus. Next base: position 306,644,875 of record JASDDO010000029.1, read on the forward strand.
CAATACACCCTGAGATAACACTGGAAACCTACCAGTATATCTCGTTTGCCCTGGCCAGGGACTACTCGTGTAATGGCTCTCCTAGACACAGCGCGATGTCAACCCCCAATACCGGGAGAGACGAATCCTGTCTAACCGTCACTGCCTCCAAGTGCTTCGGGACTGCACCCAACCACCACCTGTTTGCACGACTCCTTTGAGCCGTGGTAGGGTAGTGATCAAAGTACAGTGGGAACACACTCGAGGCGGAGTGACAGTGTCAAGTCAGCGGACTAAGCTGTACTCATGTCACCTGGGAACTGATAACTGACGATAGGTATAATACCAACTAGTCAGTTCCCGACGAGTCCTGTCCAGTGTACCCGTAACCTAACGAGCACCCGCATACTATCTTAAGTACGACGTACTGACGGCTGTGGGACAGACCGTCTCCCACACTGGGATGAGAAGCGCATGCGCTGGTCTACTCCGGAGTATCGATGCCCTGTCTCGATAGTCCTGCGACCAGGGACCTGAATAAGGATGTGCTTATAGATTACCCAGCCCCCACTAGTGTGACTGCCATCACAACGCTGGTAATCAAGCAAAGATCCTAAGGGCTCCACTAATGCGTATAAGTGATATACTGAAATAAACACAAGTACACATTGAAGTAGAAACAAACCAAGTAGCATACTACTATTTTGAGCAAGATTGTATATACAAGGTGAATATCCCAAGCATCCATTAAGTAATATACAAACTAGTATGATACAGTAATGGCCTCTAGGGCATATACACTAACACTTATGACCTTGGCGTAAGTCAACAAATCATAAGTCACATGTCAAGTTCTGCCCGTCATTATCTTGTTAATTTGAACCCACCCGTACATACCCATGACGTAAGCCAACAAGATAATACGACTGTCCCAAACCAACTCATCTATCTATGCAACAAATGAATACCCAGCAGCTACCAAACACTATGCCTTGACGTAAGCCAACAAACATAGCTTGAATACTACTGACCATCCATAAGAAACGACGGAGGGCTACGACTGGTTTTTGGCGAAAAACCTTTAGCGTAACGAACTTGATATCGCTGAAGGAACCTGATAGCTTTTTATAAAAAATATAGTGGCGAAAACCTTTTGCTAAAGAGGTCATTCCCGGTGAAGGGATCTCGGCTCTTTCCTCGTGGAATGAGGTGCAGGATATTCCACTGAATACCGCGGTGCAAAGCAACTTGTAATCGACTATAGTGAAGTTATTACCCTGACGCAAACTTTTTCCCAAGGGGTCAGTCCCGGTGAAGGGATATCGGCCTTTGCCCCGTCGAATGAGGTGCAGGATATTCCACTGAATACCACGATGCAAAACAAAAGGAAACGTCTTTGCAATAACACTTTTTAAATTTGTTCCAACAACTGTAAACAGGTTTGTTTTACTTTGCATTGATCAGAATCAACACAGTCCCATCAATGAATCACACCAGAAAAGAACGAAAATAAAATGTACGTATATGCCATCCGCATTCATCACTGGGTCCCGTCATCACCCGTTAGGTTACTTAACTAACGACAGAGCGGGGACTGGACTAGTGCGGGTGTAAAACATATACAACATCTAATAGTATATAAACCAATATACAATAATCGCTCCAGGCGTGATAATATGCAACATTACAGAAAAGTAATAAGCATCACAGAACAAAACAGATAATCTGGGATCCCCGAGTTTCACAGAGCCGCTGCTTAAACCCGACGTTCCCCTATCGTGTGGATAGCCTGTGCAATGAAACCTAGACCCCTACGGGTGCGGCAAGTTACCCGCCAAAACCTGAAGCGAGGTAGTCCCCCACAGCATAGTGAATGGAACACCCGGCACTTCACGGAATCCGGTAAATTGAGCACCCCTCCTTGGGTCAACCTGTACCCCCTACGAGTGCGGTGAATAGTCTGCCAATTCTAGAGTGGGACCCCTATGCCTCTCAAAGCCATGAGATGCGGACCCGTTGCCCCTCAGAACCCGGCTATCCGTTCACTCCGTCGCGGGGCAAAACCTAGTACAGAAATGAATAATAGTACAACAGGTACATCGACCGCAACCTGGTCGTGCCCCAAAATAAAATTATACAACAGGCAATGACGGCAGTCCACAAGTTGGACGCTCGCCCTGCAATATCAAAAGTACAAATAAACTCAAACTGCACTACCATTGCACACTGCTATCCACCACGACAAATCCGCAACATCACAGCACAACACAGAACATCAACGCGAATGTCACGTTCGCAAACCCGTCTAAAAGAACTATAGCAATCAGACGCGGTTTACCGATCAAATGACATTCCCGGTCGGAGATATAATGTAAGCACTGTAAACTAACATGTTTAAATTTCGATCGACTAAATATCACAAAGTGGGCCCCACAAACAACTGGTGAACAGTAACAAAATCTGGGCCCAAAAGATATATACCAAAAACCCCAAATTCCAGAGGAGAACACACTGTACAAATTTGGGAGCATGATCTCACCAAGTGGCCGCGGATGCGCGGCCAAACCATGGGTTTGGCCGCGTTTCCGCGGCGGTTTGGTGGAATCACGAGCCCAAATTTTGTCGGTGTTCTTAGAAAAGCCTGCTGAATTTTCTGTGATGTGTAAAATTAATTTTGGAACCCTTTTAAAATCGACAGAAACTCAGAAATTGGATTTTGCAGTTTTTGATTTTCGGTTCGATCGATATTTTAAACGCGTTAGCACAAGTTATTATAGCAAAATGGTTAGGCTCTGATACCACTGTAAGTCTACGGTAGCGCCCCGGCCGTCTACAGACGCCAAATGCGGAACAAAAACTTTTAACTGGCGCTATCGTATACTTTAACCCGGATCTGCCATTATTGCTAAACTAACAAACTGTAAAGAGTGTAGAAAGGTTATACCGAACGATCCGAGTCCTTCGTTCTGTAACCATCATCCCACGCTCCGTTGCGGCTGCTCCGATCTCTTCAATCTCCGATCTGCTCGTCCAGGTGGCACCACATCAACGATTCTTTAAACGGGCTCCCGCCTCTGACTTGAGGCAACTCGGTCGTCAAGTTTGCTAAAAGAGACGACCAAGAATGATGTAGAGAATGAGTAGATGACTTTGTCTCGCTTCGTCCAAAACCATGGACGAACGGTTAATGAAGTTGCCGTGGGAATCGGGTGATGGAATGAAATGAGCTGTGAAATTCCATACACCCCAAAATCTATCATATCTTTTGTAACCAAATGAAAACATCAAGTGTATGAGAGAGAAAGGAGGGGCCGGCCATTTATAGGTGGAGGGAGGTGAGTGTAGGAGAGGGGAGAGTAACCTTAAGAATAAATATCATGAACAAATATCCTAAGGATAAACAAGAATCATTAATGTCAAAGCATGAGTCATAAACACCTAGTCATCATGTAATCAATGTAAGCAAAGGTTCATGAACCTAGTCACCCCTTCTAGTTGCTTGTAGAAACTTCCAGAACACTGACTCGCCTCATCTTAAGAAAAGATAAATCCGTCTTTAACCGAATGTTAAAAGACGGCTGATAGAAAACTGGAAACTGGCAACTTCCAAAAGTGATCCTGAAACGACTTTCAGGATAACCCCGTAACTGTATAAATATACCCGCATTTGTATTACGACCGAATAAAAATGCAACTGAGACAAAGATATTATATCTACTCAATATAATACTCGGATCTGGCTTAAACCAAAGCCGACCAGTATCAACTGCCCGAAAACTGACACGTGCGTAAATGCACGTGCATTTTCCGAACCCTGCCATAAAACCATACGGCCTCTACAACGTTTCGCCCGAACTTGGGAAACTGTCTATGGAGGACTCTAATGACTCGTCAGTACCCTGGCAGTGGGTTTAACCACAAACCGTCAGTGGCACTAGCAATGCGTAACAGCTGCCCATGGACTGACCTCAAGGGAGGCCGATGAGCGAACTTATCCGGAAACCCTACTGAGCCTAACAGTGACAATGTATATACAGTCCGGTCCGTTCGTCTATGAGTATCGCATATCTGCCTAGGGGGCTAGTAACGTCAGACCCCCAATAGCAGTATAAGTCGTGTCGGAGTGAAGCCCAATAACACCCTGAGATACTACTGGAGTACCTACCAGTAAATCTCCTGCCACGGCCGTGGGCTATGTGTAATGGCTCTCCTAGACACAGCACGATCTCGCCCCCAATACCGGGAGAGACGAATCCCATGCCGATCCGCTCACGTGCCTCCATATGGCTCGGGACTGTACCCAAAAACTACCTGTTTGCACGACTCCTTTGAGCCGTGGTAGGGTAGAAATCAAAGCACAGTGGGAACTCACACGAGACAAATGACGACCTCAGGTCGATGAACTAACCTGTACACATGTCACCAGGGAACTGCTATCTGACGATAGGTATAGTACTAACTAGCAGATTCCCGGCGAGTCCTGTCCGGTGTACTCATAACCCAATGAGCACCTGTATACATCTTAGGTGATCCAACTGACACCAGTGGCTTGTGAGACCGGCCACCGCCCCTCGTCGGGGTCTCGACTGTACACACTAGTCTACTCCGGAGTATCGATACCCTGTCTCGAAACTCCCACGACTAGGGACCACAATTAAGGATATGCATATAAACTACCCAACTCTCACGTATATGATCGCCATCATATAGTTGGTAGTAAAGCAAGATCCTAAGGGCTCTATCAAAGTGTAATATATAATCAGTCACCTGAACATGTACACGACTGATAAAGGCAAACCAGATAGCATACTATCATTTTGAGTAAGATTGTCCTACCGGTATAGGTCCTCCGCAATCATTGTAATCACGTACCTGCGATCCAATAATTGACTCTGAGGGCACTATCTCCAACAGTGTAGAGATCAAAGGGAATAGGTGTGGTTTCACTTGAAATGGACCCTTCGCAATCAGGTAAATCAAACACTACATAGTCGCACAACTCCTCAAACGTTCTATCTTCAATTGGTAAATCATTTGGGGCACTCGATAGAATTTCGAAAATGGAGTTGTGGAATTCAATTTGGAATGGGTAGCTTTGATTTTGAAGGGTGTACTGCTCACTCTCACTACTCAAATCCACAAATTGTCCTATCACCGCATCATACATTAGAAAATTTTGAGCTAATTGGAAACTAGCTGCTGGTTCGTTAGGTTGTATGAGGGCGGCCATGGATGCATTCAATTCCTCTATCTGGTAACATGACGCTACCTGAAATTCTTCCAATGACTGTTCAAGACTAGACATGCATTATGAAGGGGTTTCAGTAAAAAATTCAAATTCGTCTGGATACGTGAAACTCCCAAATCGTTGTTCAGAAGAAATGTCTAGAGAAGGTGTAAAAGTTGGGTAGGATTGATAGGAATCAAATGGATGTGAAAAATGAACATAATTAGGATCAATGTTATGATAAGAAGGTGATTGGAATTGTTTTCCTAACGAATTTGGAGTGGTAAAAGAAGTGAAAAATCGGTTACGGGATTGTTCAATTCTGTCAGCAATAGACATGAGTTTCGGAGTCACAACATGACTCTCAGAAGGGGTATCATCATGAGAAGGTGTGAAAGTTTGAAATGGTTGATACAAAGTGGAGTGTGATGCCCAATTGTTGGTTTTAGAAGCTTTTGTCCGATCTATCAAAAAAATATTGGGCATGGATGAATCGTTCGAAGTTCGACCAAAGTAAGAACCATAAGAAGAAATGTCTGGTTGTGGATATCAAAGTTCAGCAAGAGTTGGTCATTTTAGGGTACCTATGATAGGAAAAGAATGAAAGATAGGGAGGGTGGAAGGTGGGCGAAAATTTATTTATTTTTATTTTTTTGGATTTTTGAAATTGTTTGTTTTGGTTTTTGAAGAAATACGGAATTATGGGACTAAATTTTACACAAGCACAATCACAATCACAATATGCACAAACAATACCTAGAGCTAGAGTCTTCAAAGTCCAACTAGACCACTCCTAGACTTCCAAGCAACGAATTGCAGGATAACTCTCGAATCGTCTCTTCACTGCAAATTGTGGCCAAGTAAGCACAAGTGAGGTAAAGAGGGTTCCGCTCATGAATCACCGTGTGACGGGCCTTTTAAAATTACCTCCTCACTTGTCTAGCCTAAGCACCACAAAGTCAAGTTTAGATAAGCAACCGATTCCCCACAACCTTCACTTGTCCTATATAAGCGCAACAAGTTCTTATAGGTTTGGTCTAGATATTTTTTATTAACTCAAGATAATGCATATGCTTTTTGTGATTTGTGTGGTCTTAAAAAAGGTGATGAAATCTCCACCCAATCTGAATTGGTGTTCAAACCCCTTAATGTCCGTATTATTATATGCAAAGCAATAAAAAAACAAAATCTAAAACAACAAAAAATTTATTTTGCGGCGGTGTAATTTGTGCAAAGAAACCTGCAGAAAATATAATTCAGTGGAGTTCAGAGGAGAAATTTAGAGCAAAGAAGAAGTCTGAAAAATTTTGGGGGCACGAAGACCAAGTTTGGCCACGGAACCACCGCCTTTACTACCTTTTGGCCACGGATCCGCGGTGGGTATAATGAATTTGACCTCCAAACTTGTTCTGTACACTCCCCTTGTTCTGTTCTTCTGTATTAAAACCTCTGTTTCTTGATTTTATAACTGTATTTACTCCAGATTTGCCTGCACACCGCACAAAAAATATCAAAAAATAACAAGATGGTTTTTATATTTTGTTGTTTTTATTTTTATTTATATTTTTTATACAAAAATTAACCCGAATAATAAGAAAGAAATACGTTACCGTCTCCCCGGCAACGGTGTCGTCTGATTAAGAGCAGAAAGGCCACGATATATGTCATGATATGCGTTCTACTTTATTCTCTACTTACCACAAGCAAGACAGTGTCGCTTGGTAGCTATCCGGTTGAGTACGGGTCGTCCACTGGGGGATGGTATATTTTTGTTCGTGTTTTAGACGAGTCAATTAAAGAATGTATATATGTATGTTCAATTCTATCCTAAGTGTTCGTAATTTATGTTCAAGTAAACTTGTTAAAGTTAGGGTTGGTTGGTAGAGTTAGAATTAGCCTTGTACTTGTCTTTTACCATTCTTGAAATGATATTGGAATAATCGGAAGTAGTGGGGATTAGGAGGATATAGAAATGGGATTTACGAGTTTAAGCAAGCTTTCTAACGCAAAATCCATTCGTAGTGCCCCTTGTCTATAACAACCCTAACTTTCTGTACAATTTTTTTCAAAAATACAGAAAGGAACCCCTGAGCCTGAGCACAAGTTATAAGTTTGATTTGCTTTTGAACAGAAAGAAAGCTTGTAGCTCACTGGTAAGACCTTGCATTGCTGAGACATAGCACCCGAGTTCAAATCCAATCAACCACATTATCTTTTTATTTAATTTTCTTTTAAAACTTTTAGAATCCCAAGAGTTGCACGTGCACTACACGTAATAGGGTAAGTTACAGAATAATCAAACACGTGCAATAGGCTAGTTGAAACGTCATGGACACGTAGCCCCAATCTAGACCTTAGCCCCTCGGATCCGACCGACGAAACTCACCCACAGGCCATCGCCGCCGGTCCAACATGGTCCAAACCTAAAATTTTTCTTTTACCCTAGTATTACTTATTTACTCTGCACATTTACAAAGAATATTAAAACACTTCAAATTCCATTTTAATGCATTATTCATCACCCCCTAAACCCTATATTGTCCTATAAATACCCACTCCATCTTACACCCCTCTCACTCAGAATTCTCTTCCAAAAACTATACCAAAATCCCAAGTCTTTTAGTGTACAAGTGGAGTTAGTGAAGGGCGAAACTCCGACGAACTTCTGAGGAGATTTCGGCGACGAATCGACGTCCCGAAGAGTTCTTTAGGACCCCCTCTCTCTCCTCTAGTCTAACAAGCCAGTAAGCCCCGTCTCCCCTCTCATATTTTTCTTTAAAATGTTCCATTTCCAAAACCCGACGGAAGCGGTAGTCCGACTTCCGATTCGGTTTTCTTTAAAAACTACACTTTTCTTTAACAAGATAAAACCATATTCTTATATGTTGATTAATACACATTAACAAACTCAATAAAAACAAATTTCACATCAAAATAATCATTTTTGTGACATTTATCGTATTTTTACATAAAAATACCACATACTTTACATTTGGACATTATAACCTTTATTCTTTACTATACCTTAGATAGTTCACGAGCTAATGACCTATCTCATCACAAAACACATCTCTATCATAGCACGATTGATTTTGGGATAATAGAATACGGGAAATACGACCTTACAAATAAATACCCTAAACTTATAAAATCGTTTTCTATAAAAAGATGTATTAACAATTTCCATGCAATTGCGCCTCTACAACCCATTTTGGGGATCCCGTTTAGGTCGGTGCGGATTATCGCACTCCTCGGGCTTAGTAGAGCGAGATGTAGACCTCCGCAAGGAGCATTCGATCTCAATAGAATTTTTATACATTTTTCTTTAGAAAATGAGATTTCTACAAGAAAATAAATAAATTATTTTCATTAAATATATATATCTATTATCAAAATATCTATTTTAATTATATAGATATTCAAAGCTTTCTAAATCAAAGGAATCACTATTACATGAAAATATCATCCAAATACAACACAAGTACAATATTTCAAGAAAATACTATATACTATCAAATTAGGTTTTATTCACTAGAAATTTCACATTTATAAAATATACATCTATGAAAACCCTAAAGAAGATAATTAAATACTTGAGGTGTATTTTGAAATTATGCCAAAACTATTTTTATATAAAACCCCCTCAAGTTATATTAAATTACAACAAGGACCCTAGTAAACATAGGTTTAAGTGGGACAAGTTTCTTGAGCCTCAAGGAGCCGAAGATATGGGTGCTTGCCTATTTAAGGTAGACAATCTAATAAACGGTGTTATCAACACGATAATTGTCTTGGAAAAAGATACAAATCCTGCCGTCCATGTGCAGCAGTTACCGATAACACCAAAACCTAATTCAGGACTTCAATTCTTTTCTAAATTGTCTGACTCAGACCGAGTCTCAATCTAATCAATCTGACTTGAATATGATTCAAGTATAAAATCCAATTCAATATGAATCTATCTATTCAATCTATACAACTTGACTGAACCGAACCATGGATATACTCCATTTACATGTTCATCCATTATATCTGTTCGGTTACTGATATCATAGTTTTGGCAAGTTATCCATCTATACAATTATAGTACAAGATAATACAATACAAACAATACAATCATGACATTGCGGGGTTTATAAGGGGTAGATTGGTACGGAAGGTGTTAAAAATGGCACGAGACTGTAACCATAAGACACCTAACCTGAATCTCCATTGCCATTGTACCGTGGCTGAACGGTTCCTTATACTCCATATATCTTAGTCTCCAGGATAGTGGGACTCTTCTCATATACACTGGCATTTTCTGTACCAAGCTACAAACAACAGCATTAACAATATAATACAACTTTAAAAGTTACATTCTCCTTCTGTCTATTCTGTCTCTTCTTACTTTTGAGACTTACCGAGCGATTGTTCGCTGACGACATTCATTTTCTTCTTTCTTTGGAATGTTGTCAGGTGGATCGGACCTTCTGGAGACAGAGCCTACCAGCGAGGACTTGGATCAGCTAGCCTTTGACTCGGAGCTCTAGTTTACTTCTACATTTCATTTTCATTTCTGTTATGCCATTGTTTAGGCATTGCTTTCAGTACATGTGTTTTCATTTCAGTTGTATTGTAAAAAGAATGTTAATAAATAAAGTTGTTGTTCATTTACATCTTGTCTCTTGTGTATATTTTATTTTATATTGCTTAGATACGCTTAGCGTGTTTACTTTTGAGTAAATATGTAGCGGACCTCGTCGCGCCCTCTGCCCGTACACCGGGAAGCGGGGTGTGACATTGTCCGTCCGCTACATGCTATTATTTCCAACCCTAGGTCAAACATACGCAATCAAGTCTCCAATTAGGTCACAACTACATGTTACGTTGTAGTGCACCCAAGGAAATTCTTGACTTAGGTCGCGACTATATGTCACTTATAGCGTGCATAAATGAGGGGGTTGTGTTTGTTTAGTCTAGATTCATTTTAAGATGTTTGGAGAAGAGAAACACAAGGTATTTTTCCATATCTCATACTAACCTTCCATAGCCCTAATAAGTGTGTAAATTATTCAAACGTTAAAAGAAAAATAAACCAAGAAGGAAGAGAAGAAAGAATGGAAAAAATAAGGTTTCAACAAATGATAGCAAGCTAACTACTTGAGTACTCATCTAAGCAAGGGACTCCATTAAGTATCATGGCTTGAAAAATACGGATTTAAAAGAGAAGAAAAACAAAACAAGAAAAAAAACCAACAACTACTTAACAATAAATAATAAAGTTACACTAGGAATTAAAATTACAATACAAGAAAATAAAAATACAAGTTAAAGAAACACCTTCATCTTCATTAATCTTTCACTCAAAAAGCTCTCACTACAATTTCAATGGAGAATAAATGATGAAGAAGAAGAAACTACAAACTAAACTACAATAAATCTAAGTAAAGAAAAGCATTCTTGGTTTGGCTTAAAACTGAAGTATTTATAGGCAGAGGACTGAAACCCTAAGGCCATATTCTGAGCCCTTATAGAATTACAAAACTGTTCCTGAAAAATGGTCACAAGACGCCGCGTGGTGACCGCGGAACCGCCGCCCAAACCCCCTCTTCGCCATGCTTTCGCGGTCCTTTTGATGAATTGGAGCCTTGTGTTTTCTGTGCTTCCTCAAGTTGCTTTGTTCTTCTGTTTGACAGGTCCAAAATTTCAAAATGGTTCCAAAATATCTTCAGATTTTCAACAATCAAAAATAGCTACACTTTTAATCTTTTTGATCTTGATCTCCTTCGAGCTCCGCACACCTCTTAATCTTTTCGATGCCCCTCTCGTGCTCTGTGCTTGTCTGAAATACGAATGACCACTGTTATTTGTCTTGTCTCTTGAACTAGTAAGATACACTTGACGGGTGTGGATGACTGGAACCCGGATTTTATCTGTTTGTGGCAGATGTTCTGGATTTTGGCATAACTGTGGAGATTTTGCATGATTTGCGTTATTTTGGACTAGGAACCTGTAACCTGTAGTCAAGTAGCAAACACGGATTAAAAGCACCTACCTATAAACAAACGAGCAGAAGAACGGGCGGTATTAAATGCAATATACTGGTGTGAACAGTCTACTCAGTCTTTTTCCTTTTATTCAGAAGTGCTAAGCACTTATTTGTGGCTTGAGCACTCAGCCTTGGACTTTCTCCCTTTATTCAGAAGTACTAAACATTTATTTGCGGCTCTGGTGCTCACGTAAGAAGCACATGAGGCGCTCATACATGGGCGCTGCCCAATCAGTGCTAGGCACTTTAGTCATTTTGACTAAATTTATAGTGCTCAGCACTTTTATATAACGCTCATGTGGGAAGCATGTGAGGTTCTAAGCGTTCTGTTTTGTTGGGCGCTCATGTGGGAAGCACATGGGGCGCCGAGTCCTTTGTTTTGGGTGCTCACGTAGGAAACACGTGAGGCACTATAATAGTGCTAAGCACTAATTTTTCTCTGCCACTCACGTGTGTTTCATGTAAGGCGCTGAGTTTTTTTTCTTTTTAGAGATTTAATCTCTGTTGATGTTTTCTGAAGAAGTTTTAACTTCTGTTAATACCATTTTGATCATTAATGATCACCAAGATCTCTGTTTTCAAGATCTTGGATCGGTTTTATTAGAAAACTAAGTTCTTCTGTTCTTTTTTTAAGAACTAAGTTCTTTATGTAAAGTTAAACCCTGTTTTTGGAGGAATTAAATTCCTAGACAGCGTGTCTTTTCTTTTGATCCAGTTCTTTTCCTAGATTTTGAGTCTGAAGAACAGAACCTCCCCGATGAAAATTAAATTCTCAACTTGGGCGGAGATTTACGTTTCAGATCTTAGATCAGAGAAAGAACTAAATTCTTTTTGAAGGGTTAAACCCTTATTTTTTCTTTTTACTTATTCTAGGCAAAAGAGATATATTTTTATCTCGGCTTTTCTTTACCTAGGGTCTAGAAGGAGGAAGATCTTCTTCTTTGAAAGGAGAATTAAATTCTCGGTTTTATGACTTCTGACATTTTTTGTGCAGCGTATGGGGGGTTCTCTTTCTCTTTTTTTATATCTCTCATACATGAAGTCTCTTATCTTTTATATAAGAGAGGTAAATTGTTAACTAGTTTGAGAAAATCTCTCATTTGAGAGATACCAATTGATTTAATTGGCCTCAAAAATTATTCGAGGGATTTTATCCACCATTGGATATTTGATCCAGAGAATTTCTATTTTACAGAATATATATTCTTGTTTATAACAATATTATGAATATATTTTCCCATATACAGAATTTAATTCCGTCATACGGTGATTTTTTAATCACCCTTGGATTTTTAATCCAACGGTTCATTGTTTAACAGAGCACAATCTTTCTTTATTTAGAAAGATATAGTAAAATATTTTCCCATCTCATTGGATTTTTGATCAACAGCTTTCTGTTTAACAAAAAATATCTTTCTCATTTAGAAAGATCGGGGAGATATTTTCCCCCAATAAAATTTAATTCTATATTCAATGATTTTTAATCACCATTGGATCTTTGATCTGACAGTTCTTTATATAGAATTTAATTCTATAAGAAGCTAAAATGTATGTTCTCACGTGTTTAACATGTGACCCCGTGTGGGTTTTAATCTTCTTAAATTTAGCGCTCATATGCTTTGCATATGAGCGCTAACGTGTTTAACACATGAGACCAGTTTGGCCTTTTTGGTTATTTGTTTTCAGCACCTATATCTGTGCATATAAGCACTCACGTGTTTAACACGTGAGGCCATTTTGGCCTTTATTTCCAGAGTTTATATTCTTTGAATATAATCCCACACATGTTTAACACATGAAGCCTAAACTGTGTGAATCCTTTTCTTCTTTCTTTTCTCCCCATTTTTTATAAGGGAACAGTAGTCAATGGGAACAGAGGATGATGTGCAAGTTGCTTATGTCTATTCGTAAACTAAAGCATGGATAGCGGAGACAGGTCATCTGTTTTAATGTGAAAGTCAAGATGATTGACTTCAGCAAAACAATAGATGAACCTAGTAAGAAGTTTGTAGGGAGAACTGGCCTGAGATTTGGATGACAGATAGGAAGTGATGTTCCTATACTACAATCGGTCAAGATTTTATTGTCATATAGTATTTTCTCCACGTTGGATATGTATAAAATATCAGGGATTCTGATGACTAGATCTATGGCTTTAGATCTAGATTTGGGAGGTCTCCCAATCTGGGTACTTAGACTGCATTCTAAAAGTATTTTAGAATGGACAACTTCTGGCATGGTGGTGTACCCGCAGGTGATGGAGTTACCCCCTCTCTAAAAAGATGTGTTCTAGACTGATAAAGAGAGAGACTGGCATGAATGATATCATTTGCTTATGCAATTGAATCAATCTTGAAATGTCTTGTACAAAACCATATGTTGCTTATACACTTGCTGTAGTAAGCAGATATTAATCCAATCCTGGAAAGACAAAGGGAAGCGGTTATGAACATTAGAGGATGTTCTTGGTATATGATAATGACAGCCTTCTCCGGAAAGTGGTTATCGGTTTAGGCTTCCAAGGTGATCTGGATGACAGAGTTGTTGTCAGGGTTTTGAATTTAGCCTCTTTTGAGGAGCAGTACTATCACGCCCCGCTTCCCAGTGTACAGAGAAGGGGATGTGGCGAGGCCGCGACGTATTTACTCAGAAATAAACACGTTAAGCGTAAATAAGCAATATAAATGAATACACAAGAATGACAAGGAATGTAATATAAAACAGCAACTTTTATTAACATTCAACTTTACATTACAACTGCTTTTGAAAAGGAAAATATAATGATGAAAGCAATGCCTAAATAGTGGCATATGAAAAGAAAATAAGTACAAGTAAGCTAGAAGTCTATCCGGGCCTCAATCTACTCCAACTACTCCTGGCTGGGCTCGATCCCCTAAGAGTCGGGTCCTCCTGACAAACATTCCAAAGAAAGAAAGGAGAAGAATATTGTCAGCGAACTAACGCTCAGTAAGTCCCAAAGATAAGATGTAATAGAACAAGTAAAGAGGAGAGAACTGGTAATATAAACAGGTATATGTTTGTTATTCTAACGTAGTTGTTTGTAGCTTGGTATAAAATATATCAGTATTTACGAGAGGAGTCCAACTATCCCGTGGACTATAGGAAAAAGAAAGTATAAGGCCACGTCAATACCCACGGGACAACGGCATGGATGTACGGTAGGTGTCTTTTAGTGTCCTTCATCGTGCCACTTATAATACATTCCGTACCAATCAACCCCATTAAAACCCCATAATATATATATATATATATATATTGTATAAATATAGTTAACAGACTTGCCGAGACCATGGATATAAGTTGTTCATATAAACGGTTTCAGGATGTATCAAGCAGGCATGTAATCAAGTCAAGATATAGCCATGGTTTGGTCAGGTCAAGTAATCATGTTTGGTATATTGGATTCATGTTTTGATTGGAATCGGATTGATTTAGACTCAGACTTGAGTCAGACACTTAAAACAGATTTGGATCCTGGATTAGGTTTGGGTGTTATCGGTAACTGCTGCACATAGACAGCAGGATTTATGTCTATTTCCAAGACAATTACCATTGATAATTCCATTAAGTTTTTCTACCTTAGGCAAGTACTCACTTTCTCTGGCTCCCTAAGACTCAAGAGAATTGATCCCGCTTAAACCTATATTTACTAAATTCTTAATTGTAATTTTATATAACTCGAGGGGATTGCATGAAAAATATTTTATATACTTTCAAAATAAATCTTGAGTAATTATTTATCATATTTAGGGTTTCCATGGATGTAACTTTTATGGTTTGAGGTATTTTAGTGAATATTAACCTGGCTTGAATAGTTCATGGTATTTTAGTGTAAAACTTATCTTGTATTGATACTTGATGGTATTTTAGTGAAACTTGTCATTATTTTATTTTTAGAAAAACATGGAATTTTATTATAACTTGAAAATATGTGGTTTGATAATATTTATATATCTATAAAAAAATTAATTTTATTATTAATTAGAAAATCTCATTTTTCTTAAAAATCGTAGTAAAAGTCTTTCGAGACCGGATGCTCTGCATCTCGCTCTACTAGCTCGAGAATGTACGATAATACGCACCATCCAATAGTGGGTTCCCCAAAATGGGTTGTAGACGCATAATCGCAAAGAGTTTAAAACACAATTCTAAAGAAAAATCGGTTTTTATAGTTCATGGTATTTAAATGAAAAGTTATAATCGCCACAAAAATAGGTTCCCAAGATAATCGTGCTATGTCAATATGTGTGTTGTGAAGGGTAGGTCATTACCCCATGATGTTTTCTAAAGGTAAGATTAAACCAAGTAATAAAATACGGTAAATACAAAGTTCATGGTATTTAAAAGTAAAACTCAATTTAAAGTTATCTAGCATGATGGTTTAGGGTGAAAGTTATTTCTAATTATTAGTTTCATGTTTAACAATTCAAGGTATAAAATATGAAAGTGTAATGCTTAATAAAAGATGTAGTTTCAGGGGTTTTAGAAACAAATATCGGTATAACTCCACTTACCGACATATTTTACAAAAAGAGACTTTTTTAAGTATAAAAAGAAGAAGGGGGTGGGACTTACTAGCTGGTGTCGGGGGACCGTTGGATGATTGCCACATTTTCTACTTAGTTCATACAACATTTTACACATGTTAGATTTTTCTGACTTTTCATGTTTACGTGTATTGCACGTGTAAACTTTTGACGTTCCAAAATGTTTAAAAATAATATCAGTAAAAATAATATGTGGCTGATAGAATTCTAACACAAGGGCTACGTCACAGCTATGCAAGACTTTACCAATGAGCTATAAGCTATTTCTTGCTGTTCTTAAACAAAAATAACTTTTAAATTGTGCTCAGGCTTGCAAACTCCTTTCTGTACATTAAGAAGAAAAATTTTGTACAGAAAATTCAGGGTCGTTACATTCTACCCTCCTTATAAAAATTTCGTCCTCGAAATTTATAGAAGGAAGCAGTAACAGATTCAAGAAAAATTTGGTTACAGTGGTGGTGAAAAGAACTACTGAAAATGTATAAAAATGTTTGAAAGAATGAAAGGGTGTAAGAATAGTTTTCAAGAAAGCTGCTAGCATGCAATCAAATAGAAGAAACGTAAATTAGAATTAGATTGTCAAGAATGAATAAAAATCAGGGAAGGATATGAGTTATCAAAGGAGATAGGATTCGATAATTATGGATATATGATAGAACATAACTGAATCAAGAGGAAAGAGAATCAAAGGTAGAACTCCAAGTCACTCAAGCAGAGTACCGCATTGTAATTATGTTGTAGTTCATAGTTACAATCGCATAACTCCAATTAAATCATCCAAATCCCACCATCAGATCCAAGGTGATAAGGTTTAAGAAACAATCAAAGGAGGATCAAGAGTTTGTAGTTTCGTGTTACGTCGAGACAAGATTATCAAGGAAAACAAGAAAAGATTCAAAAAAATGCAATCATGTTGCAGGCGTTATAGTCTACCTTCCTTAAAAGAATTTTGTCCGCGAAATTCTCTCAAGTTGCGACATGAAGTATTGTAACGCTCCAGTGTCGAACAATGCAAGTACAGGAATAGTGGCTACTAGTATAGTTCTTAAGTTGTGCGGGGTTGGTTTTAGATACAAGGAAAAATATAGAGGAATACAAGGATTTGAAAAGTTGAAAGGATTGGGAATAACCAGTAATAACTTGGCCAGCGGTTCCGGCTTCTCCAACCGGCAAGGTGGATGGCTAGCCTCCTAGTACTTTTCTCTATGCCTGCTGGTACATTTCGGACTGATGAGGTAAAGGTGGTCCTCGCGAGGTGGTGCAGTAGTTGGAGTTTGTATAGTCAGGTTTGGCGTGGAGTTTGTGTTTGCTCTGTACTTTGACCAAGCCCTTAGACTGTGTGCAGGTGATCCACAAATCATACAAAGATCATTAGCTCGCCTGCAGTCCTTTATTTCATGTCCGAGTTTCTTACAATAATAGCAAGTGTTTGCTGGCGTTGTCCTTTCCTTCTTCTTGATATAACCATGAACTGCCCTCAAAGTTGCCTTAGTGCGAACCAGTCCTTGGTGAAGAAGAGCAGCCTGCTCCTGCTGTCCCTCAACTAGACTCCTAGTTGCTTCAAGGAGCGCCATAAATCTTATCAAAAAATCCTTAACGGTAATGGATGGTAGTGTAGGTGGTGGAGTGTTGCCGTTCACGATGGTCCTCGTGTTGTTGGAAGGATCCATAACCTTGAAAGAAAAAGAAAGGTTAGGATAGATTCAAAGAATTTAAAAATGTAAGGAAAGTTTAGTTGCTGATTCTTATAATTCTTATGATATATTGCTTAGGATTCCATGCAGAACTAACCTGCATGGGCCGCTAACAAAACCTGTCATGCCCCGCTTCCCAGTGTACGGAGAAGGGGACGTGGCGAAGCACGCGACGTATTTACTCAGAAGTAAACATGCTAAGCGTAAATAAGCAATATATAAATAAAAGCACAAAAATGACAAGAGATGAAATATAAACAGTAACTTTTATTAATATCCATTCTTTACATTACAACTGATTTGAAAAGAAAAAAATACAATGCTGAAAGCAATGCCTAAACAATGGCATATGAAATGGAAATAAGTACAAGTAAGCTAGTAGTCAAGTTGCTCGGGTATCTGCTCTAATTACACCGGCTGGGCCTGGTCTCTTAAGAGTCGGGTCCTCCTTACGAACATTCCAAAGAAAGAAGGAACAGGAATGTCGTCAGCGAACTAGCGCTCGGTAAGTCCAAAAAGAAAGAATGGAATAGACAAGTAAAGAGAATAGAACTGGTAATTGGTACAAGTATATATTTGTTACACTAACGTGGTTGTTTGTAACTTGGTACAGAATGTATCAGTGTTTACGAGAGGAGTCCAACTATCCCGTGGACTATGGGAAATGGAAAGTATAAGGCCTCGTCAATACCCATAGGACAACGGTATGGATGTACGGTATGTGTCTTTTAGTGTCCTTCACCATGCCACTTATAATACATTCTGTACCAATCTACCCCATTAAAACCCCGTAATATATATATATATATATAGTATAAATATAGTTAACAGACTTGCCGAGACCATGGATACAAGTTGTTCATATAAACGTTTCAAGATGTATCAAGTAGGCATGTAATCAAGTCAAAATATACCCATAGTTCGGTCAAGTCAAGTCTTGTTGATATATTGATATTATTCTGGTATTCAGGTTTAAGTTCAAGTAGTCATGTTTGGTATATTGGATTCATGTTGAATTGGATTAATGTTTGGATTGGACTCAGATTGATTTAGACTCGAACTTGAGTCGGACACTTAAAATAGATTTGGATCCTGAATTAAGTTTGAGTGTTATCGGTAACTGCTGCATATGGACGGCAGGATTTGTGTCTTTTTCCAAGACAATTATCATTGATAGCTCCGTTAAATTTTTCTACCTTAAGTAGGCAAGCACTAACTTTCTCCGGCTCCCTGAAGCTCAAGAGAATTGATCCCACTTAAATCTATATTTACTAAAGTCCTTAATTGTAATTTTATATAACTCGAGAGGGTTTCATGAAAAATATTTTATTTACTTTCAAAATAAACCTCAAGTAATTATTTATCGTATTTAGGGTTTTCATGGATGTAACTTTTATGGTTTGAGGTATTTTAGTGAATATTATCCTTGCTTGAATAGTTCATGGTATTTTAGTGTAAAACTTATCTTGTATTGATACTTGATGGTATTTTAGTGAAACTTGTCATTCTTTTATTTTTAGAAAAACATGGAATTTTATTATAACTTGAAAATATGTGGTTTGATAATATTTATATATTTATAAAAAATTAATTTTATTATTAATTAGAAAATCTCGTTTTTCTTAAAATTCGTATTAAAATTCTTTCAAGACTGGATGCTCTGTGAGGAGGTCTGGATCTCGCTCTACTAGCCTGAGGATGTGAGATAATCCGCACCATCCAATAGAGAGTTCCCTAAAATGGGTTGTAAAGGCATAATCGCAAAGAGTTTGAAATACAATTCTAAAGAAAAATCGGTTTTTATAGTTCATGGTATTTAAATGAAAAGTTAAAATCGCCACAAAAATAGGTTCCCAAGAGAATCGTGCTATGTCAATATGTGTGTTGTGAAGGATAGGTCATTACCCCGTGATGTTTTCTAAAGGTATGATTAAGCCAAGTAATAAAATACGGTAAATACAAAGTTCATGGTATTTAGAAGTAAAACTCAATTTAAAGTTATCTAGCATGATGATTTAGGGTGAAAGTTATTTCTAATTATTAGTTTCATGTTTAACAATTCAAGGTATAGAATATGAATGAGTAATTCTTAATAAAAAATGTAGTTTCAAGGGTTTTAGAAACAAATATCGCTATAACTCCACTTACCGACATGTTTTATAAAAAGAAACTTTTTTAAGTATAAAGAAAGGAAGGGGGTAGGACTTACTAGCTGGTGTTGGGGGACCGTCGGATGATTGCCACGTGTTCTACTCGGTTCATACAACATATTACACATGTTAGATTTTTCTGACTTTTCATGTTTGTGTGTATTGCACGTGTAAACTTTTGAGCTTCCAAAAAGTTTAAAAGGAATATCAGTAAAAATAGTATGTGGCTGATGGGATTCGAACACAGGGGCTACATCACAGCAGTGCAAGGCTTTACCAATGAGCTACAAGCTATCTCTTGCTGTTCTTAAACAAAAATAACTTTTAAATTGTGCTCAGGCTTGCAAACTCCTTTCTGTACATTAAGAAGAAAAATTTTGTACAGAAAATTCAGGGTCGTTACATTCTACCCTCCTTATAAAAATTTCGTCCTCGAAATTTATAGAAGGAAGCTGTAACAGATTCAAGAAAAATTTTGTTACAGTGGTGGTGAAAAGAACTACTGAAAATGTAAAAAAATGTTTGAAAGAACGAAAGGGTGTAAGAATAGTTTTTAAGAAAGCTGCTAGCATGTAATCAAATAGAAGAAACGTAAGTTAGAATTGGATTGTCAAGAATGAATAAAAATCAGGAAAGGATATGAGTTATCAAAAGAGATAAGATTTGATAATTATGGATATATGATAGAACATAGCTAATTCAAGAGGAAAGAGAATCAAAGGTAGAACTCCAAGACACTCAAGCAGAGTACCGCAGTGTAATTATATTGCAGTTCATAATTACAATCACATAACTCCAATTAAATCACCCAAATCCCACCATCAGATTCAAGGTGATAAGGTTTAAAAAACAATCAGAGGATGAAGAGTTTGTAGTTTCGTGTTACGTGGAGACAAGATTGTCAAGGAAAACAAGAAAAGATTCAAAAGAATGCAATCATGTTGCAGACGTTATAGTCTACCCTCCTTAAAGTAATTTTGTCCGCAAAATTCTCTCAAATTGCGACATGAAGTATTGTAACGCTCCAGTGTCGAACAGTGCAAGTGCAGGAATAGTGGCTACTGGTATAGTGCTTATGTTGTGTGGGGTTGGTTTTAGATACAAGGAAAAATATAGAGGTATACAAGGATTTGAAAAGATGAAAGGATTGGGAATAACCAGTAATAACTTGGCCAGCAGTTCCGGCTTCTCCAACTGGCATGGTGGATGGCTAGCCTCCTGGCACTTTTCTCTGTGCCTGCAGGTACATTTCGGACTGACGAGGTAAAGGTGGTCCTCGCGAAGGTGGTGCGGTGGTGGGAGTTTGTATAGTCAGGTTTGGCGTGGAGTTTGTGTTTGCTCTGTACTTTGAGCAAGCCCTTAGACTGAGTTCAGGTGATCCACAAATCATACAAAGACCATTAGCTTGCCTACAGTCCTTTATTTCATGTCCGAGTTTCTTACAATAATAGCAAGTCTTTGCTGGCGGTGTCCTTTCCTTCTTCTTGATAATACTATGAATTGCCCTCAAAGTTGCCCTCGTGCGAACCAGTCCTTAGTGAAGAAGAGCAGCCTGCTCCTTCTGTCCCTCAACTAGACTCCTAGTTGCTTCAAGGAACGCCATAAATCTTATCAAAAAGTCCTCAGCGGTAATGGATGGTAGTGTAGGTGGTGTAGTGTTGCCGTTCATGATGGTGCTCGTGTTGTTGGAAGGATCCATAACCTTGAAAGAAAAAGAATGGTTATGATAGATTCAAGGAATTTAAAAATGTAAGGAAATTTTATTTGTTGATTCTTATAATTCTTATGATATATTGCTTAGGATTCCATGCAGAACTAACATGCATGGGCCACCAACAAAACCTGTCACGCCCCGCTTCCCAGTGTACGGAGAAGGGGACGTGGCGAGGCACGCGACGTATTTACTCAGAAGTAAACATGCTAAGTGTAAATAAACAATATATAAATAAAAGCACAATAATGACAAGTGATGAAATATAAACAGTAACTTTTATTAATATCCATTCTTTACATTACAACTGATTTGAAAAGAAAAAAAATACAATGCTGAAAGCAATACCTAAACAATGGCATATGAAATGGAAATACGTACAAGTAAGCTAGTAGTCAAGTTGCTCGGGTATCTGCTCCAATTACTCCTGGCCGGGCTTGGTCTCTTGAGAGTCGGGTCCTACTTACGAACATTCCAAAGAAAGAAGGAACAGGAATGTCATCAGCGAACTAGCACTCGGTAAGTCCAAAAAGAAAGAATGGAATAGACAAGTAAAGAGAATAGAACTGGTAATTGGTACAAGTATATATTTGTTACACTAACGTAGTTGTTTGTAGCTTGGTACAGAATGTATCAGTATTTACGAAAGGAGTCCAACAATCCCGTGGACTATGGAAAACGGAAAGTATAAGGCCCCGTCAATACCCATGGGACAACGGCATGGATGTACGGTAGGTTTCTTTTAGTGTCCTTCATCATGCCACTTATAATACATTCCATACTAATCTACCCCATTAAAACCCCGTAATATATATATTGTATAAATATAGTTAACAGACTTACCGAGACCATAGATACAAGTTGTTCATATAAACGGTTTCAGGATGTATCAAGTAGGCATGTAATCAAGTCAAGATATACCTATGATTCCGTCAAGTCAAGTCTTGTTGATATGTTAATATTATTCTGGTATTCAGGCTCAAGTTCAAGTAGTCATATTTGGTATATTGGATTCATGTTGAATTGGATAAATGTTTGGATTGGGCTCAGATTGATTTAGACTCAGACTTGAGTCAGACACTTAAAACATATTTGGATCCTGAATTAGGTTTGGGTGTTATCGGTAACTGTTGCACATGTACTGCAGGATTTGTGTCTTTTTCCAAGACAATTACCATTGATAACTCCGCTAAGTTTTTCTATCTTAAATAGGCAAGCACTCACTTTCTCCGGCTCCCTGAAGCTCAAGAGAATTGATCCCACTTAAACCTCTATTTACTAAAGTCCTTAATTGTAATTTTATATAACTCGAGAGGGTTTCATGAAAAATAATTTATATACTATCAAAATAAACCTCGAGTAATTATTTATCGTATTTAGGGTTTCCATGGATGTAACTTTTAAGGTTTTAGGTATTTTAGTGAATATTAACCAAGCTTGAATAGTTCATGGTATTTTAGTGTAAAACCTATCTTGTATTGATACTTGATGGTATTTTAGTGAAACTTGTCATTCTTTTATTTTTAGAAAACATGGAATTTTATTACAACTTGAAAATATATGGTTTGATAATATTTATATATTTATAAAAAAATAATTTTATTATTAATTAGAAAATCTCATTTTTCTTAAAAATCGTATTAAAATTCTTTCGAGACCGGATGCTCCATGAGGAGGTCTGCATATCGTTCTACTAGCCCGAGAATGTGCGATAATCCGCCCCATCTAATAGTGAGTTCCCTAAAATGGGTTGTAGAGGCATAATCACAAAGTGTTTGAAATACAATTCTAAAGAATAATCGTTTTCTATAGTTCGTGGTATTTAAATGAAAAGTTATAATCGCCATAAAAATAGGTTCCCAAGGGAATCGTGCTATGTCAATATGTGTGTTGTGAAGGATACGTCATTACCTTGTGATGTTTTCTAAAGGTAAGATTAAGCCAAGTAATAAAATACGGTAAATATAAAGTTCATGGTATTTAAAAGTAAAACTCAATTTAAAGTTATCTAGCATGATGATTTAGGGTGAAAGTTATTTTCTAATTATTAGTTTCATGTTTAACAATTCAAGGTATAGAATATGAATGAGTAATGCTTAATAAAAGATGTAGTTTCAAGGGTTTTAGAAACAAATATCGGTATAACTCCACTTACCGACATATTTTATAAAAAGAGACTTTTTATGTATAAAGAGAAGAAGGGGGTGGGACTTACTAGCTGGTGTCGAGGTACCGTCGGATGATTGCCACGTGTTCTATTCAGTTCATACAACATATTGCACATGTTATATTTTTCTGAATTTTCATGTTTACGTGTATTGCACGTGTAAACTTTTGAGCTTCCAAAAAGCTTAAAAGGAATATCAGTTAAAATAGTATGTGGCCGATGGGATTCGAACACAGGGGCTACGTCACAGCAGTGCAAGGCTTTACCAATGAGCTACAAGCTATTTCTTGATGTTTTAAACAAAAATAACTTTTAAATTGTGCTCAGGCTTGCAAACTCCTTTCTGTACATTAAGAAGAAAAATTTTGTACAGAAAATTCATGGTCGTTACATTCTACCCTCCTTATAAAAATTTCGTCCTCGAAATTTATAGAAGGAAGTTGTAACAGATTCAAGAAAAATTTGGTTACAGTGGTGGTGAAAAAAACTACTGAAAATGTATAAAAATGTTTGAAAGAACGAAAGGGTGTAAGAATAGTTTTCAAGAAAGCTGCTAGCATGCAATCAAATAGAAGAAAGCTGCTAGCATGCAATCAAATAGAAGAAACGTAAGTTAGAATTGGATTATCAAGAATGAATAAAAATCAGGGAAGGATATGAGTTATCAGTGGAGATAGGATTCGATAATTATGGATATATGATAGAACATAGCTGAATCAAGAGGAAAGAGAATCAAAGGTAGAACTCCAAGTCACTCAAGTAGAGTACTGCTGTTCAGACCAGAATATTGCATTTTAATACCGCTCATTCATTATCTATTTTTTGTATATATCGGTATTATTAACCGGTGTTTGCTCGGTAATACAGATTACAGGTATACGTGACAAATACTAGAAATACATCCAGAATCACGGATATTACATTTGTGAGCTGACACTGCAATCAGAACTGCAAACCGATCAAGAATCAAAGAGTTTTTGTAAATAAACTAGTGTACACACATTTTGGTCCAACACATGACAAGTTGTGCACTAGCTCTTTGATAGTATAGACCATGGTGGGGCTGCCATGAATCATGGCACAAGTGGGCATGGTATGATGTGCATTTATTGCAAAAAGTAGTGATGTGATTTGTATCTACCAAGTTCCCTCCAAAGCTCTGAAGACAAACCAGGGTATTTTACACCATGCAAACAATACCAGAGTCATGCTGGGGACAACACAAGACCACACTGCAAGTACGAGCACCAGTGCTCGTATTTCAACCGAGCACTTCCCTCCCAAAGCCAAGGTCGCCGGCCCCATATGCTCCTCTGGCCTCCATCTTTCTGTGGGACCCTCCTTGCTGCCACGTAGCCCTATTTTTATTGTTTATTTTCTTTTCTTTTGTGCCTATATATAGCTAGCAGAGGGCAAGGGTTCATGGTCTCACTTATGCCTGGTTTTGTCTTTACAAGTTTTCATTTTTGTTTCTCTTTTGTTCTCTTATACATAGCATAACTTCCCCTTAAGTTCTTTGCCTTCCCTTGAGCTTGCAACCTCTTCATTGAGCTTGCAAGTTTAAGTTTTGGCAATTGATCTCAAGGGTTGTATTTTCATTTGGAATAAATAAAGCTTTCTCTTTGTGCCTTCATTTCACCTTGGGATATTTATCTTCACTTGATCTTGCAACCTCTTTAGTGAGCTTGCAAGTTTAAGTTTAGGTATTTGATTCCATGGATTGTCACTTGCACTTTGGTTCCTAGTTATTTCTTACTTGCTTTTTATTACTTTCTTTACATTCATGTCTTTTACATTCATGCTTTACATTCTTGCAATTTAAATTCCATGTCATTTATATTCTTGTAATGCTTTCCTTTTCTTTGTTTATCTTCTCTTTTGTTCTCTCTTTTTTTTTGGTTTGTTATTATGAGATGTTGTGAATATTGTTGTTAGGAAAAGAGAATGATATTGTAAATTAAAGTTTCGTTTCTCATATCCTTTTCCCATATTTTCCATTTTAAACTCCGCCCAAACCTTACGCAAGCGCTCCGTTAGGCACCCTACCTTACCACGATAACAGTGATTCCTAACCGCGACCGGTTGCGTTCGATTTAGTCGAAGGCGAAAGCAAGAGACAAGAACGGAAGGACAAGGGTCAATAAGCCGGATTCCACGATACTGTGCTTAAATCCCCTAATCCACGTTGTTGCCGATTGTTCTAGCTTCAATCGTTAAGTTCGGCTCAAAGGACTTGAATAGGGAATCCATTAACTTACATTATCCTATCGTTTCCTAACAAGATTTATACTTGCATATAACACATAAGGTAGATAAGAACTTTCCACCCACGCGCATTAACTCGTAACAACAAGAACGTAAAACGCTCCGTCTCCCTGTGGATCGACCCGTGCTCATCGCGGCTAGCTGCAAAGCAACACCGTCTTGATTGTATACTTTAATTTTTTCAATCAAATGGCGCCGTTGCCGGGGAGACGGTAACGTTTTTATTCTTGTTATTTCGGGTTAATCATTGTACATCTCATTTATACTTCTAACAATATTTTTCAAAAACAAAAATCAAAATCAAAAATTTCAAAACCAAAACAAAAAAACTAACATTCTTAACTCATTTTGCTCTTTGGATTTTGTACCTGCAAGCACTCTGGATCTGAACTGAAAAGTCAAACAATACCAGTGTGATATTAATAGAACATTGGGATCACAGTAGAAGATTTGAGCCCATCTGCTACAAGGTGGCCGGCGACACCCCCTCAATTTCCGAGCTCGCCGGCCAGATCATCCCAATCTGCCTCCAATTTTTCATCTGTGCTCCATAGTTTTAGTTTTGTCCCATTTTTATTGTTTGCTTGTTTTAAATTTTAGTGTGCAAGTATTTGGGCATGCATATCGCTTTTCCGCACTAATATCCGTTTTTTCCGACATTTGTAGATTTTGCGCATTTACGAACTACGATCGTGAGGAGCAAAGTGTACATTCCAAGCTAAGGTGATTACGAAGTACAGTGCCAAAGATCCGGGTAGTTTGACCCTTGCAAGCGAACATTTCAAGCTATTCGGATTTAATTTCAACGTGGGTTTCTTAACCCAAAAAAAAACTTAACGGTACGTATTTCTTAATCACCTTCTTCTCAAATCCGACGCATCCAATATACTATTCTTTACAGGATTCTTTGCAAGTTCGCTTCCAAACCCTTAAATTAACTAACCCGTATTTGTTGTAGTGTTGTGCTTAACGTAAAAAACGATTGTTTGATTCCTTGAACAAAATTTTTGATTGGCGCATTGCATACATTAATACGGATTTAAGGGCAAGCGAACCCCACAAAATACGGTAAAGGATTTCATCACCTTTTCCGTGGCCCACAAATCACGAAACTGTGCATAAACGTTTACCCGCACAAATTTTAAAAGAAACTAGACTTTAAGCCTTTAAAGACTTCGCACTCACTAGGAGAAGTTAACTGTGTTTAGAACACCGCTTAAAGGTATATCGTTCACGGGGTGTCTAGGAAAGTGTTAACAGGGAAACCGCCAAAAGAGAAAGGGTTATTTAATTAAGGACCTTCGCGAAA
Source organism: Agapanthus africanus (assembly GCA_030015575.1). Taxonomy (NCBI): domain Eukaryota; kingdom Viridiplantae; phylum Streptophyta; class Magnoliopsida; order Asparagales; family Amaryllidaceae; genus Agapanthus; species Agapanthus africanus. Next base: position 306,671,976 of record JASDDO010000029.1, read on the forward strand.
GCGTCGGAAAACCTCCCCTTATCTCTGCACTTACCTGGCTTCGTGATCCGTATATCTTGAGCCCGTTTCTCGACACAGTTTTACTTCGACAATCAAGTTCTTGAGCAAGTCTAGTTGACCTAGGTGAACCCTAGACCGATTAGGTGCGTGGTATTTTTTTTGTGTCGTGATTGTTTTTGTCCAAATTCTTTTTGTGTATAATTCATTCTTTTGTTAATAACTAACTTTAAAAAAATAATAAAAAAATTAACCTTCTTTTTCTTCTCCTTTCTCTCATCATAGCATGGGTACCCCACCTCGGAAAACTCTTGCCGAACTTTGGTACCCACAACCAGACATTACCTCATACAATTCTTGCTTTGGTCAAACTTCGAACGACCCCTCCATGCCTAAAATCTCTTTGAAAGATCCGATAGACGCGTCTAGAATGAACAACTGGACCCCGCAATCCACCTTGTATCAACCATTTCAAGCTTCACCACCTTCTTACGTTGATACTCCTTTCTCGAGTCCAGTTGTAACTCCAAGACCTATGTCTCTTGCTGAACATATTGAACAATCATGTAGCAGATCTTTCACTCCTTTCACCACTGCGAATTCTTTGGATCAACAATTTCATTTACCTTCTTATCCGTATGTTGATCCTACCCCTGTCCAACCATTCAATTCCTATCCATCCTACCCAACTTTTGCACCTTCCTAGACATTGCTTCTGAACAGCCTTTTGGGAGTTTCCAGTATCCAAACAACTTCGAATCTTTTACTGAAACCCCTTCACAACCCATGTCTATTCTGGAACATTCGTTGGAAGACTTTCGGGTAGCGTCGTACCAACAGATGATAGATTTGAATGCGCCCATGGCCGCCCCCATACAACCTAGTGACCCGGTAGCTAGTTTCCAACTAGCTCCACATTTTTCAATGTATGATGAGACGGAAGGACAGGCTGAGGATTTGAGTGATGAAAGTGAGTTGTACACCCTTCCAAATCAAACCTACCCGTCCCAAATTGAATCCCACAACTCCTATTTTGAAAGTCTATCAAGTGTCCCAAATGATTTATCAATTGAAGATAGAAGGGTTAATGAGTTGTGCGACTTTGTAGTGTTTGATTTGCCCGATTGTGAAGGGTCCCTTTTAAGTGAAACCACACCCAATCCTCTTGACCTCTACACCTCCATCTTAGAACCTGAATTGATTGAAATCCATGCTTTTGATGAGGTGTCTGAGAAATTTGATTTTCACTTGATTGAGGATATTGACGCTGGGAATATTTTGGATGATGAACCCGCTTCTTTGGATGAGTTTCTCTCTCCAATTCATCATCCCGAGTCATTAAATGTTTTTCCCGAACCCCATATGCGTCTGAATTTTGAGGATAAATATATGGATGTGCTGAATTTTGAGGAAAATTTTGAGGATATTTTTTAGGATGAACCAGTTTTGCTTGATGGGTCGGATTTTCCAATTCATCCTATCCCCTTCATTGACTGTGTACACCCTCCGGAACCTTTAACCGATAACCTTCCTCAACTACTTCCCTCAATCCTTTCCATCGTTCCGATCTTGCAAGACACCGTATCAATTTCATTTCTTATGTCTGGTTTACCAAGTTCGGCGTACCCATGTTCTCTCATGAATCTTGAGGGATTTGACCCCATTTCTCGACGGGTTGATAGATTAACACATTCACTTTTCACATATCGGTCATCACAAATTGTGCTAATTTATTCACTCCATTTTCACCCTCAAGTTCGTACTCCATTTCTTTTTCCCTTCCGCCATTCTTCTTCTCATATACCGAGATCGTATACCACTTCTACCCCCGTACGGTCTCACGTATCCTCCATTTCTTACCTCTCTGCATTCTTTCACCAACCGGCACACTATCGCGATAGAATTTTTGAATGGTTGGTGTTAACTTTTGGCCTTTGTAAGGCCTTGTATATCTTGATATTGTTCTCTTTCCCCCCTAATCCTGAACTTCAACGCTTAACAGTGGAAACACTGTTTCACTTAAGTTTGGGGGGACTCTTTTTGTGTATATATTTTTGGTTTTCTTCTTTTTTGTTTTGTATATAATTTGTTTTTTGGGAGCGCCGACAATTTTGACCCTCTTGGTGTAGCCTGACAATGAGGGCACTGTCAAGTTTAAGTTTGGGGGTGTGCTCGGTAAGCTTTCTTCCTTCGCATTCATTTGTATATTCTGCATTTGCATACCTTATTAAAAACCCAGAAAAATAGAAAATTTTCCAAAAAATATATAAACTTTGTCGTCAAGTTAGCTAATAGGGTAACTTAGATTTTTATTCCGATAGTTTAGTTAATATGTTAGGAATAACTAAATTCTAGGCTTAGGAATTGAAAACCCTAAAATAACCCTCATTCTGCTTAACCTTGGTAAGTATACGTCCTTACAGTTTTTTTTGAGAAATAGGTAATCTTGAGTTCAGTTCTTGAGTTATGTCAAGATGAAGGGAAAGTATTGAAGTTTTACTGAAGGATATGTCAAGATGAAAGGAAAGTTTTAAAGATTTACTGAAGGATAAGTCTGAAAAATAGTTTCTATTCTTGAGTTCAAATTTAGAAAGTATATACCCTACAAACTGCACTTACACGCACCTTGAAACTTGGGATAGTAGAGAATACCTAGGAATACTCTTGCCTGAAATCCTAGTATGAAAGAAAAAACGGCATTTAAAGCTAAACACCAAAAGAGAATATTGAAAAATATATCCGGTCTTGAAAAGGAAAAATAATGAAAAGGAAAAATAAATAAAGTTAAGACCTAGAAACTGTTATTTACGCTTTAAGCTCGCACATTCAGTAATCGACCGTTAGTGCCTCAAGAAGCATTAATAGTCGCATGAAAGGTGTGTGAGCAACACCGTCCATCATTAATGAAAAGAAGTAGTATTAGGTATTAGGGCAAGGGTACTATAGCTTGAATTGAATTCTTGAGTGTAGGGGTGCAAATATACACACACGTAGGGGTATACAATCGATGTTTGGAAGAAAGATAGAAATGAAGAATAAGACTTATGTTTTCTGTAAAGTTGATAAAAATCCCTGATTTGAGACTGCACGTTAGAAGGAAAACTCAGGAGATACCAACATCTTTCTAATCTTTTTTTAGAACGTATATGATCTGGGGTTAAATAGATTAGAGGCGTGAAATATAAGGGTTGAATATTTCTAACTTAAAATGATAGAATTTCTAACGTAGATACTAAACTAAAGGAGTAGAATCGATGTTAACTTATGAAACTAACTTAACGGGATTTTATGGGTAGTATCCGCTGAAAACCCTCGGGAGACAACACTCCTCCTACTAGGGACACCTAGAGGTTTAACGGCTTGTTGCACGTGCTCAGTGCAATCGCGTTCCCAGCGAAAGTGAGGCTAGGATTTTGTTTTGCTCGGGACGAGCAAAAGATAAGTTTGGGGTATTTGTTCAGACCAGAATATTGCATTTTAATACCGCTCATTCATTATCTATTTTTTGTATATATTGGTACTATTAACCGGTGTTTGCTCAGTAATACAGATTACAGGTATCCGTGATAAATACTAGAAATACATCCAGAATCATGGATATTACATTTGTGAGCTGACACTGCAACCAGAACTGCAAACCGATCAAGAATCAAAGAGTTTTTATAAATAAACTAGTGTACACACATTTTGGTCCAACACATGACAAGTTGTGCACTAGCTTTTTGATAGCATAGACCATGGTGGGGCTGCCATGAATCATGGCACAAATGGGCATGGTGTGATGTGCATTTATTGCAAAAAGTAGTGATGTGATTTGTATCTACCAAGTTCCCTCCAAAACTCTGAAGACAAACCAGAGTATTTTAGACCAAGCAAACAACACCAAAGTCATGCTGGGGACAACACAAGACTACACTGCAAGTATGAGAACCAGTGCTCGGATTTCAACCGAGCACTTCCCTCCCAAAGCCGAGGTCGCCGGCCCCATATGCTCATCTGGCCTCCATCTTTCTGTGGGACCCTCCTTGCTGCCGCGTAGCCCTATTTTTATTGTTTATTTTCTTTTCTTTTGTGCCTATATATAGCAGGCAGTGGGCAAGGGTTCATGGTCTCACTTTTGCCTAGTTTTAGTCTTTACAAGTTTTCATTTTTGTTTCTCTTTTGTTCTCTTGTACATAGCATAACTTCCCCTTGAGTTCTTTGCCTTCTCTTGAGCTTGCAACCTCTTCATTGAGCTTGCAAGTTTAAGTTTTGGCAATTGATCTCAAGGGTTGTATCTTCATTTGGAATAAATAAAGCTTTCTCTTTGTGCCTTCATTTCACCTTGGGATCTTTATCTTCACTTGATCTTGCAACCTTTTTAGTGAGCTTGCAAGTTTAAGTTTAAGTATTTGATTCCATGGATTGTCACTTGCACTTTGGTTCCTAGTTATTTCTTACTTGCTTTTTATTACTTGCTTTACATTCATGGTTTTTACATTCATGCTTTACATTCTTCCAATTTAAATTCCATGTCATTTATATTCTTGTAATGCTTTCCTTTTCTTTGTTTATCTTCTCTTTTGTTCTCTTTTTTTTTTGGTTTGTTATTGTGAGATGTTATGAATATTGTTGTTAAGAAAAGAGAATGATATTGTAAGTTAAGGTTTCGTTTCTCATATTCTTTTCCCATATTTTCCATTTTAAACTCCGCCCAAACCTTATGCAAGCGCTCCGTTAGGCACCCTACCCTACCAAGGTAACGGTGATTCCTAACCGCGACCGGTTGTGTTCGATTTGGCCGGAGGCGAAAGCAAGAGACAAGAACGGAAGGATAAGGGTCAATAAGCCGGATTCCACGAATACCGTGCTTAAATCCCCTAATCCACGTTGTTGCCGATTGCTCTAGCTTCAATCGTTAAGTTCGGCTCAAAGGACTTGAATCGGAATCCATTAACTTACATTATCCTATCATTTCCTAAAAAGTTTTATACTTGCATATAACACATAGGGTAGATAAGAACTTTCCGCCCAAGCACATTAACTCGTAACAACAAGAACGTAAAACGCTCCGCCTCCCTGTGGATCGACCCGTGCTCATCGCGGCTAGCTGCAAAGCGACGCCGTCTTGATTGCGGTTAACTTTAATTCTTTCAATCAACCGCATTTTAATTATGTTGCAGTTTATAGTTACAATCACATAACTCCAATTAAATCACCCAAATCCCACCATCAGATTAAAGGTGATAAGGTTTAAGAAACAATCAAAGGAGGATTAAGAGTTTGTAGTTTCGTGTTACGTCGAGACAAGATTATAAAGGAAAATAAGAAAAGATTCAAAGGAATACAATCATGTTGCAGGCGTTATAGTCTACCCTCCTTAAAAGAATTTCGTCCACGAAATTCTCTCAAGTTGCGACATGAAGCATTGTAACGCTCAAGTGTCGAACAGTGAAAGTGCAGGAATAGTAGCTACTAGTATAGTGCTAATGTTGGGTGGAGTTGGTTTTAGATACAAGAAAAAATATAGAGGAACATAAGGATTTGAAAAGATGAAAGGATGGGGAATAAGTAGTAATAACTTGGCCATCGGTTCCGGCTTCTCCAACCGGCATGGTGGATGGCTAGCCTCCAGGCACTTTTCTCTGTGCCTGTTGGTACATTTCGGACTGACGAGGTAAAGGTGGCCCTCGCGAAGGTGGTGCAGTAGTGGGAGTTTGTATAGTCAGGTTTGGCGTGGAGTTTGTGTTTGCTATGTAGTTTAAGCAAGCCCTTAGACTGTGTTCAGGTGGTCCACAAATCATACAAAGACCATCAGCTCGCCTTCAGTCCTTTATTTCATGTCCGAGTTTCTTACAATAATAGCAAGTCTTTGCTGGCGGTGTCCTTTCCTTCTTCTTAATATAACCATGAACTGCCCTCAAAGTTGCCTTAGTGCGAACCAGTCCTTGGTGAAGAAGAGCAGCATGCTCCTGCTGTCCCTCAACTAGACTCCTTGTTGCTTCAAGGAATGCCATAAATCTTATTAGTAAATCCTCAACGGTAATGGATGGTAGTGTAGATGGTGGATGTTGGATATATATGCCCTAGAGGCCTTCATTGTATAGAATGCTAGGGATATGTATGTGCATGACAGTCTTGCTTGATATGATAGTACGCTATTTGGTTTGTCTTTATCTTAACATACGATATATTTTGCATAGTATTCATATATATACATGTTGATAAAGCCCATAGGGTGTTTGCCTGAGTACCGGCGTTGTGATGGCAGTCATACTTGTAGGAGCTGGATAGTCAATAGGCACATCCTTAGATGTCCCCGGTCGTAGGAGTATCGAGACTGGGCATCGATACTTCGGAGTAGACTAGTGTATACATATCTAGACCCTGAGGAAGGGCGATGGATTGGTCCCGCAGCCATTGGTGGAGTGCACCTAAGATTGTATACAGATGCTCACTGGGTGTGAGTACACCGGACAGGACTCGCCGAGAACTGACTGGATGGTATTTATACCTAACGTCAGATAGCAGTTCTCAGGTGACATATGTGCAGATAGTCCGTTCACTTAAGGTCGTCATTTGTCTCGTGTGAGTTCCCACTGTGCTTTGATTACTACCCTACCATGGTTCAAAGGAGTCGTGCAAACAGGTTTTAGTTGGGCACAGTTCCGAGCCACATGGAGACAGTGAGTGACTGTTAGGGATTCGTCTCTCCCGATATAGGGAGTTGATATCGCACGGTTATCGGTTGATCATTACCATAAGTCTCTGGCCAGGGCTGATTGAGAATTACTGATAGACTGATCAGTAGATTCTCGGATGGTAATTGAGCCATGCCGACACGACTTGTACGATTATTAGGGGTTTGACGTTTACCACCTCCCTAGACCATACATGCGATACTCTTAGACGAACAGACCGGACTGTGCGGATATTGTCACGGACAGGCTCAGTAGGAGTTCGGATGGGTTTCCTCATCGGCCTTCTTATCGACATCTACCTAGGGACCGTTACGTACAGCTAGTGCCGCTTACGGTCTGTGGTTAAACCCACTGCCAGCGTAGTAGTCGAGTCTTTAGAGTCCCACACAGAGATTTCCCAACTCCAGGCGAAACGATATAGAGGTCGTACGGTTTTACGACAAGGGTTCGGACGCATACGTGTTTAAACGCATGTACGACATTCGGACAGTTTTTACTAGCCGGCTTTGGTTTAAGCCAGATTCTAGTATCAGGATATTGGATTTATACAGTCTAAAGTTTTTCCGTGTTTTCACGGATAGGAGGGGCGTTCTCGTAATTTTCCGGGAAGCTTCTAGAAGCATGGTGACTTGAGGGTTTAGGTGGCATTGTCATTAAATGATATTGTGACTCATTATGTGTGATTCATCATGTCATTAATGCATTATTAAATGATTAATAACTCACATAGTGAATCACTCATAATGCATTAATGTAGCATGATGAATAATCTCTTTTTATTCATTTATTCATTATGCTTCATATATCAAGTGAGAAACAATATCATTATCATTATAATGTTCACCTTCTCTCTCCTCAAGCTCACTCTCTCTTCAAACCCTAATCCTACCACTCATGAGTTGAGATCAAGGATTAGAATAGACTAAACACTCCATAACCTAACTCTATATCATCTAAGTTCCTTTGATTAGCAACTAGAGAAACTTAGTTACCTCAAGTTTGGAGGTGAAGCTTGGATTAGGGTTCTCGGGTGGATCATCTATCACTTAGAGGAGGCCGAGGAGGACGTAGAGAACGAAAAGTCGAAGGACACGATTCACTAGGTATAATCTCTTTTCATAGTAGCTAAGAACTTCTATGGTTGTTGTTAATTATCGTTTAGTAAAGATCTTCGGTTAGTCGATGTTCGCTTCAAGAACAAGATCGTTTTTCATATTTCCGCCTCCCCGCTACTCGTGGGGTGTTTTACATCGACTTACAGTGGTATCAGAGCCTCACTAAACAATAATTAACTTATTTGCAAAGTCGTATGAATTTCGAACGCAAAACAAACCAGAAAATATACCGATATCACATAGTTTCTGTCGTTTTTAAAATGAGGCCCAAAAATTTTTCAGGGACCTCCAGTATAACATAATTGAAATTATAAGAACACACAGAAAAAATGGGCTCCTGAATCGGCCACTGAGCCGTGGAACCGCGGCCGATCCCACCGATCCGCCGTGGATCCGCGGCCGAGTTGGAGCCGATTCAGCCCAATTTTTCCCTGTGCATCTTCTGTGATATTTTGTCTTTTCTTGTGTGATTTATTTTCTGCTCAAGTTTCAGATTTACAGAGAAGTTTTGGAGTAGAATCTAAAGTGTTTGATCGATCGAAATTATACGATGTTTGCTTATTTGATTATATCTGTGAACTGTATTATGTGTTCGTAAACCTTCCCTAACTGCTAGTATGTCGGTTGGCAGGGGGTTGCACATATCTGTGATGTTTTTTATCTGTTTGTGATTATGAACTGTATTGGATTGTTGTGATGATTAGTCGGGGTTTTGTGATGGGTTTTTGTATTAATTCATTCGATGTAAATGTAATAAGTTGTAATATTATTTTGCGGGGCACATCCTGGTTGCGGTTGTAGCCACCGTTGTATTATTTCTTTTTACTGTTTTTGCTCCTAAGATAGACCCAAGGTGGGGTGCACAAACTACCGGGTATTTCGAAATGTTTAGTGGCCTACTCACGTCGTTGAGGGAGACCGCTTCACTCGGGTACTTGGCGGGTAGTTTGCCGTACCCATAGGGGTCTGGGGAGGGGTAATGGCTATTCATCACAACTGTGTAATCCGTCTTTCGATGCAGGCTCAAAAGAAACGCGGATTGCTTGCATATCCAATAAAGTTTATCTGTGATCTGGAATGCCTATTATTGCGTCTGACGAATGTACAATATCTATATATGATACCTATTAAGACGTCACTTATGTTTTACAACCGCGCTAGCCCAGCCTCCGCTCTGCCGTTAGTTAAGTAACCTAACGGGTGATGACGGGACCCCGTGGCGAATGCGGATGGCATAAGAGGACTTTGTATTTTCGTTGTTATCTGTAATGATAGGTTAATGATGGGACGCATTATTATTAATGCAAAGAAAATAAAACCTAAACTGAATCGTTGGAACAATTTCAAAACCACTCGGTTTTCTTCAAAAAGCAAATTTTAAATGCGGAGCTTAAACCACTCCTTTTAAAAAGGGCTATCTTGGTTCCTTCGATCATATCAAGTTCACTACGTTAACGGTTTTTTGCCAAAAACCAGCCGTAACCCTCCGTCGTTTCAAATAGACAGCACATCGTATTCATGCTATGCTTGTTGGCCTACGTCAAAGCATAGTGTATGGTAGCAGTGTATTTGCTTATTTGTTGCATAGATAGATGCATTAGTATAGGACAGACGTACAGCCTTGTTGGCCGACATCAAGGGCATGTATGATGTACCTAAATTAATCAGGACAACGACGGGTAGAACTTGACTTGCGTCTTATGATTTGTTAGCCTACATCAAGGTCATAAGAGCTTGGGGTAAAAATCATATCGGGAGTTTCAAACATAAAGGAAACTTGCAGATTTAGCATACCTTCTGGAGTGTGGTGACTAGAGTGGCTTCCATCTAGGGCATCATGCAATGATAGTTGGATCCCGATCCCACTGATGAGTAGGATTACTCTCGGGAAACTTTCTCACTTAACAATCAATGCTATAAACCAAGTAGGTGTCCAGAAAGGTGTTAGAGGGGCTACGCCTCCAGGGAAAAGAGGTTATTTAATTAAGGAACTTCGCGAAAGCGTTGGAAAACCTCCCTCGAAGTACCAACACTGGCCTGGCTGAAAGGTTAAGCAAGTATTGTGACGTGTAATTAAATCCTAACTAATTCTTCTTTTAGGTTTTGAAGAAGGGTTTGAGGAAACAGTGGGAGCCATCCTGTTTAGATAAACTAATAACCAATCTAAACTTGTAAGAGCATATGCTGAGTGTTTTCTTTTCTCTCTCTCTGGCAGCTACCATGACAGGACTAAAACTATTACTTGAAAAAAATATACTGACCGGGCAGAACTATAAAGATTGGCTAAGGAACGTCAATATTGCACTGACTTATGACAAAGTAGCATATGTTACCACCGCTGTTCCTCCCCTTATCCCAGGACCAAATTCCTCAGTTGTGGACAAGGAAGTTCGCAAAACCTGGGATCTAGACTGTGAGCGAGCTAAGTGTATCGTGCTGGCGTCTATGAACAATGAACTCCAGAAACAGCACGAGAGTATGGATATTATATCCATCTTTCTCCATGTCAAGGAATTGTATGGGGAGCACTCCCGTATCGCGAGGTACGAGACCTCAAGGAAACTCTTCCAGATGAGGTTAGCTCCAGGATCACCTGTAGGAGAGCACGTCCTCAAAATGATCATCCTCATTGAGGAACTCGCAAACCTGGGATGCGTGCTAGAGAATGATTTGTACATCGACTTGATTTTGCAGTCCCTTCCCCACACCTTCTCTCAGTTCGTGCTGAACTTCAACATGCACGAAATGGAAGCAGATCTTCTAAAGCTCCTCAATATGTTGAGGGTAGCAGAGACCTCCTTGAAAAAGGAGAAGACCCCCGTTCTGTATGTTGGCCAATCATCCTCTTCTAAATCCAAAGCGAAAACTAAAGGGAAGAAGAAGATGAAAGCCACCAAACCGAAGGGTGGGGTCAAGAAGGTGCAGGGAACGAACAAGGCAGGAAGGGTGAAAGCGAATATAAACGAATGCTTTTATTGTCACAAGTGAGGGCACTGGAAAAAGGATCGTATGGCCTTCAAAGCCAAGGACAAGAAGCAAGCTGTTGCTTCTGCTTCAGGTGTGTTCGTAATCGAAAATTGTCTTTCAGTAAACTCTACATCATGGGTACTTGATACCGGTTCTGGTTCTCACATCTGTAATTCATTGCAGGATCTGAGAAATAGTAGAGTATTGGGGACAGGTGATATGACTCTCCGGATGGGCAATGGAATGCATGTAGATGCTATTGCAATAGGGGAATATCACCTAGGGTTGACTAGTGGGCACATTTTGGTGTTGTACAGCTGTTTTTGTATTCCCAGTATATTGTGTAATATTATATCAGTATCATTGTTATCTAATGAAGGATATAATTTTGCGCTTGAAAGAAATATCATGAACATTCTTCTAAATCAAGAACTGATTGGGTATGGCACACTGGAAAACGGCATATACATACTTAATCAGCCTCGAATTTTCAATATTCAAAACACGCTTAAAAGAAAGGCTCCAGATTCAAACCAAGCCTTTCTATGGCATTGTAGACTTGGTCATATAAATGAAACAAGGTTGACTAAGTTACATAAAGATGGATATCTAGATCCGTTTGAATATTCATCATATGCAACTTGTCAATCATGTATCAAAGGAAAAATGACCAAATCTCCGTTCACCGGACACGGAGAAAGAGCCACAGAACTCTTGGGACTTGTACACAGTGATGTATGTGGTCCAATGTCTACGCATGCGAGAAGCGGTCACTCCTACTGATGACTTCTCTAGGTATGGACATGTGTTCTTAATGAAATAGAAATCCGAAGCCTTTAAAAAGTTTAAGGAGTATAAAAATGAAGTAGAGAAACAGACTGGTAAAAGCATCAAGACACTTCGATCTGATCGAGGTAGAGAATACTTAAGTACCAGTTTCCTTGATTGCTTAAAAGAGAATGGAATTCTCTCTCAGCTTACTCCACCTTATACACCTCAGCATAATGGTGATCAGAAAGGAGGAATCGCACGCTATTAGATATGGTGTGTTCAATGATGAATAGTGCTGAGTTGCCACTTTCCTTCTGGGGTTATGCTCTAGAATCAGCAGCATACCTATTGAATAGAGTTCCAACTAAGTCTGTGCCTACCACTCTATATGAAATGTGGAGCAAGAAGAGACCATATCTCAAGTATATCAAGATATGGGGATGTCCAGCATATGTTAAAAAGCATAGTCCGGACAAGCTCGAGGCACGATCGGTTTTGTGCAAGTTTGTAGGATACCCCAAACATTCAAAAGGGTACATGGTCTACCACACTGAAGAACAAAAGGTGTTTGTCGCTCGCCACATTGTCTTCTTAGAGAGCGAATTTCTTGCAAAAGAAATTAGTGGGAGCGCACTAGAGCCGGAAGAAATTCCAGAACCTCAAACTGCTACCGAGGACTTAGTAGAACCTCAGATTTCAATAGAACATGACGAACCAACGCCACTCCGCAGATCTAGTAGGTTTTCTCATCCTCCTGAAAGATACTATGGTTTTCTTCTAGATGGGGATCGAGAGGATTGCATCATCGATGATGATGAGCCTACTAGTTTTCAGCAGGCTATGCTATGAGATCCGAAATGGAATCCAAGTACACCAATAAAGTATGGACTTTAGAAGTTGCTCCTCCTGGGGTGAAACCAGTTGGATGCAAATGGATCTTCAAAAAGAAGATTGGTGCACTTGGACAAGTGGAAACCTACAAAGCTAGACTCGTTGCAAAAGGTTTTCGTCAAAGACCAGGATTGGACTATGATGAAACATTTTCACCTGTAGCTATGCTTAAATCCATTCGGATCCTGCTTGCCATTGCTGCCTTCCATGACTATGAAATCTGGCAGATGGACGTAAAAACAGCTTTTCTAAATGGACATTTAGAAGAGAGTGTTTACATGGATCAACCAGAAGGTTTCTTAGACAGTGGGAGCAGCGGAAGAGTGTGCAGGTTGCTTAAATCCATTTATGGATTAAAGCAAGCATCGCGGAGTTGGAACATCTGCTTTGATAAGACAGTCAAAAAATTTGACTTTATCAAAAATGTAGATGAGCCATGTATTTATAGGAAGATTGTAGAAGGAGCAATAGTCTTCCTCGTTTTGTACGTCGACGACATACTACTGATAGGGAATGATGTCCCTATGCTACAATCAGTAAAGCTCTTCTTGTCACATAAATTCTCCATGAAAGACTTAGGAGATGCAACCTACATTCTGGGCATTAAGATCTATCGTCATAGATCTAATAGAATATTGGGACTTTCACAGTCCAGGTATATTGACACTATACTAAAGAGATTTAGTATGGAAGATTCCAAGCGCGGTAATATGCCCGCTTGTCACGGGATCACCCTCTCAAAAGAGATGTCTCCAAAGACTGATGAAGAGAGGGCTCGCATGGGCATTATACCCTACGCTTCGGCAGTAGGATCTATAATGTATGCGATGTTATGTACAAGACCAGATGTAGCTTACGCACTTGGTGTGGTAAGCAGGTATCAATCTGACCCAGGTGAGAAACATTGGATAGCGGTAAAGAACATTCTCAAGTACCTGAGAAGAACTAAGGAGATGTTCTTAGTTTACGGTAATGGGGACCTCCAGGTAGAGGCTTTTACCGACTCTGGCTTCCAAAGTGACAAAGATGATTCTAACTCCATTTCAGGTTTTGTGTTTACCCTCAATGGAGGGGCGGTATGTTGGAGGAGTTCCAAACAAGATACCGTCGCAGACTCAACTATGGAGGCTGAGTATATAGCTGCTAGTGAAGCCGCAAAAGAGGCTGTCTGGATGAGGAAGTTCATCTCTGAACTTCAGGTGGTTCCGTCCATTTCCAATCCAATACCTTTGTATTGTGTTAACAATAAGGCTGTAGCATTAGCGAAGGAACCGAGGTCCCATCAGAAATCCAGGCATATCTTAAGGCGGTTTCACCTGATCAGGGAGATCGTAGATCGTCGGGAGATCAAGGTACGGAGAGTGGACACAAAAGACAACACGGCAGATCCATTCACCAAGGCCGTCCCTCAAGTCCAGTTCGAGAGGCTGTTTGAGATGTTGGGTATGCGGTACGCCAGCAACTGGATCTAGTGCAGACAGTGGGTACTCATTGCGCCAATTATAGGCCTTAGTACAAGTGGGAGATTGTTGGATATATATGCCCTAGAGGCCTTCATTGTATAGGATGCTAGGGATATGTATGTACATGACAGTCTTGCTTGATATGATAGTACGCTATTTGTTTTGTCTTTATCTTAACATATGATATATTTTGCGTAATATTCATATATATATACATGTTGATAAAGCCCATAGGGTGTTTGCCTGACTACCGGCGTTGTGATGGCAGTCATACTTGTGGGAGCTGGATAGTCAATAGGCACATCCTTAGATGTCCCTGGTCGCAGGAGTATCGAGACTGGGCATCGATACTCCGGAGTAGACTAGTGTATACATATCTAGACCCTGAGGAGGGGCGATGGATTGGTCCCGCAGCCATTGGTGGAGTGCACCTAAGATTGTATACAGATACTCACTGGGTGTGAGTACACCGGACAGGACTCGCCGAGAACTGACTGGATGGTATTTATACCTAACGTCAGATAGAAGTTCTCAGCTGACATGTGTGCAGATAGTCCGTTGACTTAAGGTCGTCATTTGTCTCGTGTGAGTTCCCACTGTGCTTTGATTACTACCCTACCACGGTTCAAAGGAGTCGTGCAAACAGGTTTTAGTTGGGCACAGTCCCGAGCCACGTAGAGGCAGTGAGTGACTGTTAGGGATTCGTCTCTCCCGGTATAGGGAGTTGATATCGCACGGTGATCGGTTGGTCATTACCATAAGTCCCTGGCCAAGGCTGATTAAGAATTACTGATAGACTAATCAGTAGATTCTCGGATGGTAATTGAGCCATGCCGACACGACTTGTAAGGTTATTAGGGATCTGACGTTTACCACCTCCCTAGACCATACATGCGATACTCTTAGACGAACAGACCGGACTGTGCGGATATTGTCACGGACAGGCTCAGTAGGAGTTTGGATGGGTTTCCTCATCAACCTTCTTATCGACATCTACCTGGGGACCGTTATGTACAGCTAGTGCCGCTTGCGGTCTGCGGTTAAACCCGTTGCCAGTGTAGTAGTCGAGTCTTTAGAGTGCCACACAGAGATTTCCCAACTCCAGGCGAAACGATATAGAGGTCATACGGTTTTACGACAAGAGTTCGGACGCATACGTGTTTAAACGCATGTACGACATTCGGACAGTTTTTACTAGCCGGCTTTAGTTTAAGCCAGATTCTAGTATCAGGATATTGGATTTATACAGTCTAAAGTTTTTCCGTGTTTTCACGGATAGGAGGGGCGTTCTCGTAATTTTCCGGGAAGCTTCTAGAAGCATGGTGACTTGAGCGTTTAGGTGGCATTGTCATTAAATGATATTGTGACTCATTATGTGTGATTCATCATGTCATTAATGCATTATTAAATGCTTAATGACTCATATAGTGAATCACTCATAATGCATTAATGTAGCATGATGAATAATCTCTTTTTATTCATTTATTCATTTATTCATTATGCTTCATATATCAAGTGAGAAACAATATCATTATCATTATAATGTTCACCTTCTCTCTCCTCAAGCTCACTCTCTCTTCAAACCCTAATCCTACCACTCATGAGTTGAGATCAAGGATTAGAATAGACTCAACACTCCATAACCTAACTCTTTATCATCTAAGTTCCTTTGATTAGCAACTAGAGAAACTTAGTTACCTCAAGTTTGGAGGTGAAGCTTGGATTAGGGTTCTCGGGTGGATCATCTATCACTTAGAGGAGGCCGAGGAGGACGTAGAGAACGAAAAGATGAAGGACACGATTCACTAGGTATAATCTCTTTTCATAGTAGCTAAGAACTTCTATGGTTGTTGTTAATTATCGTTTAGTAAAGATCTTCGGTTAGTCGATGTTTTCTTCAAGAACAAGATCGTTTTTCATATTTCCGCCTCCCCGCTACTCGTGGGGTGTTGTACATCGACTTACAGTGGAGTGTTGCCATTCACGTTGGTGCTCGTGTTGTTAGAAGGATCCATAACCTTGATAGAAAAAGAAAGGTTAGGATAGATTCAACGAATTTAAAAATGTAAGGAAAGTTTAGTTGCTGATTCTTATAATTCTTATGATATATTGCTTAGGATTCCATGCAGAACTGACCTGCATGGGCCGCCAACAAAACCTGTCACGCCCCGCTTCCCAGTGTACGGACAAGGGGACGGGGCGAGGCACACGACGTATTTACTCAAAAGTAAACATGCTAAGCGTAAATAAGCAATATATAAATAAAAGCACAAGTATGACAAGAGATGAAATATAAACAGTAACTTTTATTAATATCCATTCTTTACATTACAACTGATTTGAAAAGAAAAGAAATACAATGCTGAAAGCAATGCCTAAACAATGTCATATGAAATGGAAATAAGTACAAGTATGCTAGTAGTCAAGTTGCTCGGGTATCTGCTCCAATTACTCCTGGCTGGGCTTGGTCTCTTGAGAGTCGGGTCCTCCTTACGAACATTCCAAAGAAAAAAGGAACAGGAATGTCGTCAGCGGACTAGCGCTCGGTAAGTCCAAAAAGAAAGAATGGAATAAACAAGTAAAGAGAATAGAACTGGTAATTGATACAAGTATATATTTGTTACACTAACGTAGTTGTTTGTAGCTTGGTACAGAATGTATTAGTGTTTACAAGAGGAGTCCAACTATCCCGTGGACTATGGAAAATGGAAAGTATAAGGCCCCGTCAATACCTACGGGACAACGGCATGGATGTACGGTAGGTGTCTTTTAGTATCCTTCATCGTGCCACTTATAATACATTCCGTACCAATCTACCCCATTAAAACCCCGTTATATATATATTGTATAAATATAGTTAACAGACTTGCCGAGATCATAGATACAAGTTGTTCATATAAACGGTTTGAGGATGTATCAAGTCAAGATATACACATGGTTCGGTCAAGTCAAGTCTTGTTGGTATTTTGATATTATTTTGGTATTCAGGTTCAAGTTCAAGTAGTCATGTTTGGTATATTGGATTCATGTTGAATTGGATTAATATTTAGATTGGACTCGGATTGATTTAGACTTGGACTTGAGTCGGACACTTAAAACAGATTTGGATCCTGAATTAGGTTTGGGTGTTATCGGTAACTGCTGCACATGGACAGCGGGATTTGTGTCTTTTTCCAAGACAATTACCATTGATAACTCCGTTAAGTTTTTCTACCTTAAATAGGCAAGCACTCACTTTCTCCGGCTCCCTGAAGCTCAAGAGAATTGATCCCACTTAAACCTATATTTACTAAAGTCTTTAATTGTAATTTTATATAACTCGAGAGGGTTTCATGAAAAATATTTTATATACTTTCAAAATAAATCTCGAGTAATTATTTATCGTATTTAGGGTTTCCATGGATGTAACTTTTAAGGTTTCACTTATTTTAGTGAATATTAACCTAGCTTGAATAGTTCATGGTATTTTAGTGTAAAACTTATCTTGTATTGATACTTGATGGTATTTTAGTGAAACTTGTCATTATTTTATTTTTAGAAAAACATGGAATTTTATTACAACTTGAAAATATGTGGTTTGATAATATTTATATATTTATAAAAAAATTAATTTTATTATTAATTAGAAAATCTCATTTTTCTTAAAAATCGTATTAAAATTCTTTCGAGACCAGATGCTCCATGGGGAGGTCTGCATCTCGCTCTACTAGCCCGAGAATGTGCGATAATCTGCATCATCCAATAGTGAGTTCCCTAAAATGGGTTGTAGAGGTATAATCGCAAAGAGTTTGAATTACAATTCTAAAGAAAAATCGGTTTTTATAGTTCATGGTATTTAAATAAAAAGTTATAATCGCCACAAAAATAGATTCCTAAAAGAATCGTGCTATGTCAATATGTGTGTTGTGAAGGGTAGGTCATTACCCAATGATGTTTTCTAAAGGTAAGATTAAGCCAAGTAAAAAAATACGGTAAATACAAAGTTCATAGTATTTAAAAGTAAAACTCAATTTAAAGTTATCTAGCATAATGATTTAGGGTGAAAGTTATTTCTAATTATTAGTTTCATGTTTAACAATTCAAGGTATAGAATATGAATGAGTAATGCTTAATAAAAGATGTAGTTTCAAGGGTTTTAGAAACAAATATCGGTATAACTCCACATACCGACATGTTTTATAAAAAGAGACTTTTTAAAGTATAAAGAGAAGAAGGGGGTGGGACTTACTAGCTAGAAAGATCAAGATGAGGTAAAAGAAGAGGGTGATAGCCTTCATGGCGTCGTGGGGTCGCCGGAACTTGTGTAGATCCTCGCCGGAAGTCGTTCGTGGGCTAACTCCACTTCAACTCCAATTGTACTTAGAAAATTTTGATATTTTTGACTAGAATTTTCAGAATGAGGAGGGGCTAGGGTATGGGGTTGTATTTATAGTGTGGAAATAGGGTTTTGGAATTGAAAGAATGAATTAAAATGCATTAAAAATTGGATTAAAAGATGAAATTGAATTCTCTGTTAAATTGCAGAGAAAACAAACAGTGCAGGAGTAATCGGGGTAGGCCAAGAGTCAGGTGTGCGGAGTATGGGAACTTTTCCCCACGGGGGACCCGTCGTTGTCGGCCATATAGGCCATCTCACCGGCCAAGTGGTGTCGGGGACCGTCGGATGATTGCCATGTGTTCTACTCAGTTCATACAACATTTTGCACATGTTAGATTTTTCTGACTTTTCATTTTTACGTGTATTGCACATGTAAACTTTTAGGCTTCCAAAAAGTTTAAAAGGAATATCAGTAAAAATAATATGTGGCTGATGGGATTCGAACACAGGGGCTACGCCACAGCAGTGCAAGGCTTTACCAAAGAGCTACAAGCTATTTCTTGCTGTTCTTAAACGAAAATAACATTTAAATTGTGCCCGGGCTTGCAAACTCCTTTCTGTACATTAAGAAGAAAAATTTTGTACAGAAAATTCAGGGTCGTTACAAGTATATTGGATATGGTTCCAAAGGGAATACTGAGGTAAGCATGGTTCAGGATGCCGGTTATGACTCAACAGAGGATACAACCCAAGAAGTTTGTTAGATAAAATTGTTCATTTATGAACTTGGTCGCATCAAGTATCTAGACAAATTCTTGTGGCGGGGTATCGCTCAGTTCGATAGATTGTTCATCTCCACAAAGTTGAGATATAGAGAGAGGAAGTTGGAACATTGTAGCGGATCCACTCAATGAGGTTGTTACTCGAACACGGATGTTTCTCAAACGAGCTTTAAGAAACTGATTAGTAGAGAAATTGAGTATTCGATAGCATATGGGAATGCGGGTATGCAATACCACAATAATTAGCCTTAAGTGCAAGTGGGAGATTGTTGGATATAGTGCCCTCAAGGCAATTATTGTAATTGCAGACACGCGATTATAATAATTGAGGAAGGACCTATACAGGTAGAAAAATTTTACTCGAAATGATAGTATGCTATCTAGTTTGTCCTTATCATTGATGTGTACACATTTTACTTGTTATTACATGTTGCTAATATATAATGATGAAGTCCGTAGGATTCTTGCTTGACTACCAGCATTATGATGGCGATCATATACGTGAGAGCTGGGTAGTCCATAAGCACATCCTTAAATGTCCCTAGTCATGGGAGTATCGAGACTGGGCATCAATATTCCGGAGTAGTCTAGTGTATACGTTTCGAGCCCCCGACGAGGGGCGGTGGCCGGTCTCAAAGCCATTGGTGTTATGTCACCTAAGATAGTATACAGGTACTCACTGGAGGTGAGTACACTGGACGGACCCGTCGAGAACTTCTAGATGGTATTATATCTATCGTCAGATGGAAGTTCTCGAGTGGCATTAATACAGGTTAGTCTTTTGACCTAAGATTGTCATTTGTCTCGTGTGAGTTCCCACTGTACTTTGATTACTACCCTAGCATGGCTCAAAGGAGTCATGCAAACATGTTCTAGTTAGGTACAGTCCTAAGACACATAAAGAAAGTAAGCGATTGTCGAGGATTCGTCTTTCCTGGTATTAAGAGTCGATATCGTGCTATGTTTGTTAGTTATATGTATGCCCTAAAGGCCATTACTATACATAGGATATATATAGTAGTGGATGCTTGGACATATATAGGGAGGACTTTCTTGCTCGACATGATAGTATGCTATCTGGTTTCTCTTTACCTTAACGTGTACACTGATTGTCTCTCTGTTACATGTTGGTAAAGCCCTTAGGATGTGTTCTTGACTACCTGGACTATGATGCGGATCATACTAGTGGGGACATGGTAGTCCATAAGTACATCCTTCAAGGTCCCTAGTCGTGGGTGTATCGAGACGGGGCATCGATATACCAGAGTAGACTAGCGTATACCTTCTCGACCCATACAGATGGGCGATGGATGATCCCATATCCATTGGTGTTTGACATCATAGATGATATACGGGTGCTCAGTGGAGACTGGGTACACTGGACGGACTCGCCGAGAACTCCCAGATGGTATTATACCTTACGTCAGATGGCAGTTCTTTGGTGACATTGGTACAGGTTAGTCTATAGACCTGAGATCGTCATAGAGTCTTGTGTGATTCCCACTGTGCTTTGATTTCCACCTTACCACATCCAAGAGGGCGTGCAAAACGGTGGTTTTTGGGTACAGTCCCGAATCACATGGAGGCAATGAGCGATAGGAGGGGATTCGTCTCTCCCCGTATAGGGAGTTGATGTTGCGCTGTGTTCGATTGGCTATAACCGGAAATCCCTGGCCAGGGTTGCTGAGATTTACTGGTAAGTGTTACCAGTAGTTTCTCGAACTGTTATAGACCTCGTATCGACACGACTTATCGAGCTGCTGGGGTCTGACGTTTACCATCCCTAGGCGAGATATTCGACATATCAGACGAACAGACCGGACTGTACGGTAAGTGTTACTGGTTGGATTCACAGGAGTGTGAGCGGGCTTGCTCGTTGATCTTCTGATCGCTCAATACCCGGGTAGCCGTTACGTTTAGCAGACCGCTTGCGGCTTGTGGGTGTTTGATATGATCATCACCTGCTGCCGGCGTATTGACGAGTCTTTAAAGTCCTACACAGAGGTTTCCTGGCTCAAGCGAAACGAAATAGGAGCGCATATGAGATATGTGCGGGACCGAGAATAATACCAGTATGTGATACTGAATTCTATTCTCGCGATATGTATCATTAGACGGTTATATGAGATATAGCCGGGTTACCGAATCAAAGGTTGATTCGATACATTGATACACTTGATATTAGTCGGTTATATGCAGTATGACCGGATCATTAAATCAAGTGTTGATTTAATGATTTAATGCATAATTATATATTTGATATATTACTTTGCATTAACTAGTATTGGTTCACTTAAGATGGATTTTCTCACTTGATGTGCACATTGTATATATGATATAGTTTTGTGCACTAGTTTGCATCATGTTTGATGATACATGCAAACTTGGGTGTGTATGATTAAACCATGATTAGGTTAATGGTTAGGGTTTTGATTTACTTATTTATTTATTCTTTTCCTTTATTCTTTTTGGCAAAAGAAAATAAAATGGTAGCTTTTTGTTTCATACTTGAAGCTTCATGAAGCTTTGAAAAAGCTTTAACCATTTTGTTTCTTTTCTTAACCTAACCATTCACCTAAACCATAGTTTATTCTCTACACTCAACCATGGTTGCAATATGATAGATATCACTTGAATTTTCTTTTTGGAATAATTCTTTTTCATTCTTCTTCTTCATCTTCTTCATGAAGAAAAGAAAACCATTCTTGAAATTTCAAAGTGATGATTTCAACTGAGAAATCCAAATCCAAAGTTAACCCACTTCCTATTTCTTCATCCTCTACCACTTGCCATGTAGTATAGGGTGTTTTCTTCACAAGTTTCATGACTTGGTGAAGTAGGAGCTTGATCTTGAGTTGCCTCGACGTAGATCATCTTCGGCATCAAAGTCAACGACCTAGCCCTATCTTTTCTCCGATGAAACCACCGCGAGAGTCTAGGATCCGATGATCGCAGCGAAGGGACATCGTCATGGAGCTATGGAGGTGGAGGACCGGATCTACAAAGGTTGTATTTCCGTTCACTTAGTGTAAATGTGATTTACTTTCATTTAGTTTCGCCTAAACTCTAGTTAACGATCTTTGCTTAGGGTTTCTCGGCACCTAAAATTTGAATTTGGCATGGTTGATGCCTTGTGGAACCTCTTGAGTGTGCTTAGGAACCCTACAGTGGTATCAGAGCCTAGCTAGAGCCTTAGGCGAAGTGTGGACGATGTTTTAAGTCCGATCGAAACACGAAACCCTAATCCGACCCCTTCTCTGTACATTTTTCAAAACTGTGCATTTTTCCGAATTAAAAATATGCAGAAAAATCAGCAGGGTTTTCTAAGAACTACTGTGCAAAACGAGCTCCTGAATCGATCAAAGCGCCGCGGAACCGCGGCATGAGCAGGACTCGTGCGGCGGTTCCGCGGCCGTATGGTCACCTTTTTCATTACTTTTTGCACAGTAATTTCTTTCTTTCATTGCTGAGTTTTCTGGGAATTTTTAATGTTTACTCAAGAGTTGAATTTTCTGGGTTGTATTGGGAGTTCATACATTCGATCGGATTATCAAACTTTGTCTATGTGTTTTTCCGGGTAATTTTAGAATATGTTATAAAGTTCGACCGGATATAAATACCCACTTTTCCCCTGCCGGGAAATTTCCAATTGTTGGATTTTTCCGTAGTTTAAGAACGTTCTAAGTAGTGCAAATAACGCGATGGTCCCCCTAGAAGACAACAAACCTTAACTCGATTATGTGACCATCTTGAACTGCCCTTTGAACCTTAGGGTTTGGGGCAGTACGGCGTGCCACATGTGAGGCGTTGGCTTGACCCTTCTACGGCTAGACCGTTGGTACTGAGGCATGAAGTGCATGTTTTTAAACTTATTTCATGTGTTGAGCTGTTTCGGGAAAACTTGGGTGTTTGATTGTTCGATCGGAAAGTTTAACATTTTCTATTTATCTGGAATGTGATACAATGATTGGAATCCACAAGTAGTTATGAGATAACTAATATGAATGTTATAAACATAGCACTTTAGTCTCAATTGATTGGTTGCCACGGAATTTTGATGCGATCAAAAGTCCGTCGCAATCACGTAGCGTACGCGGATACTCGCCGGATAAACTTAATAGATAGCTACACCCCTTAGCCCCGACCAAGTGACTGTAGGAGAACCCCATCGCCGAAAGCATCCGTTCGGGTGCTCGCGGTAGCGGTGTTCCGCCTTGGTGCACTTCGTCGACGGCATCGGGGGTGCGGCCGCCTACTAAAGTTTGCGACGAGCATTCGATCAGGATGTCGGGAATCTTGCTGAATTGCCCGACTTGATATTGAAAAGAGTTTTCGTTAATGAGACTAAAATGCGAGGTTTATAATTGTTAGGCATGCGATGTCTAAGGAATTCATTTGGTTAGGCATGCGATGTCTAAAGAGATTGCGGATTCCAATTATTGTAGTTTTACACTTTCTTTTTTGCGACCGTAAGTGTAATATGTGATATCGCCGGTTTCGTTGCTATATGTCAATGACAATTGGGATGAGCATATTTACTTACGTTGATGACATGTGATGTTATGTGTTGCTGGATATGTTATATTGGATCGTTGTGTTTGAATAGCCGGGGGTTTTTATGTGAAACGAGTGTTTTTCATTTTCATTCATGTAAAAACTTGTATGTAATATTCTTTTATTGGGGCACTTCCAGGTTGCGGAAGTTGTCACCGTTGATGTATATTATTTACTTTTCCGCACTAGGATAGACCCAAGGAGGAGGGCATAAGTAACCGGGTTCTGGAGTCCAGTGGGAGACCAACTCGAGGAGTCGAGTCCGGGTCTCCTAACTCTAGAATTGGTAGGGTTGCTAGCCGCTCTCGTAGGGGTCTAGGGGTGTGGGTTTGGCTATTCATCGCGACCGTGGAATCCGTGTTTTATACTGGCTCGTATTGAAAACACGGACGTCCTAGTATATCCAATGTTTCATATGATTCTTCTGCTGCGATATCTGTGATGTGATCATTTGATATGTTGTGATAGATACGGTATATAGTATATATGATATATTATATAGACGTTACTTATGTTTTGCACTCGCGCTAGCCCTGCCCCGCTCTGTCGTTAGTTACCTAACCTAACGGTGCACGAGGGGACATCGAGGCGAATGCGGATGGCATAAGTGTACGTCGTATTTATCTGTGATGTTTAGGTGATTTAAATGATGGGACTTCATTAATATGATTAATGAAAGAAAAGAAACCTAAGATGTTGTGCAATCAAATTTCAAAAATAAAACAGGTAGCTACAGTTCTTGCTTTGCATAGTGGTATATATGATATATACTGCACCTTATTCGATGAGGAAAGGGCCGACGATCCCTTCACCGGGAGTGACCCCTTTAGCAATAACTGGCAGATGCTACAACCCTCGGTTTGTCTTTTGATTGCTTCTATAGTTTTTGCTTTGCACAGTGATATATATGATATATCCCGCGCCTCATTCGACGAGGAAAGGGCCGACGATCCCTTCACCGGGAGTGACCCCTTTAGCAAAACTAGAAAAGCCTCAAAAACACTCCATTTCAAAATCATTTGATTCTACAGCGATATCAAGTTCATTACGCAATAGGTTTTCAAAAAAACCTGTCGTAGCCCTCCGTCATTTCAGATAAGTTGTATATAGTATTCGTGCTACATTTGTTGGCTTTCGTCAAGATGTAGTGTGCGGTAGCTATATGCTACTTATCTACTGCATACGATGCGATTGGATTAGGGTAGTCGTACGGCTTTGTTAGCTTTCGTCAAAGGTCGTGCGGATGGGTTTAATTCAATCAAGAAATGTACGGGTTGAACTGTTGGAGATAGTGCCCTCATAGTCAATTATTGGATCGCAGGTACGTGATTGCAATGATTGCGGAGGACCTATCCCGGTAGGACAGTCTTACTCGAGATGATAGTTTACTATCTGGTTTGCCTTTATCAGTCGTGTACATGTTCAGGTGACTGATTGCATGTTACACTTTGATAGAGCCCTTAGGATCTTGCTTTACTACCAACAGTATGATGGCGATCATATACGTGAGAGTTGGGTAGTTTATATGCATATCCTTAATTGTGGTCCCTAGTCGTGGGAGTTTCGAGACAGGGCATCGATACTCCGGAGTAGACTAGTGTATACAGTCGAGACCCCGACGAGGGGCGGTGGCCGGTCTCACAAGCCACTGGTGTCAGTTGGATCACCTAAGATGTATACAAGTGCTCATTGGGTTATGAGTACACCGGACAGGACTCGCCGGGAATCTGCTAGTTAGTACTATACCTTTCGCCAGATAGCAGTTCCCAGGTGACATGTGTACAGGTTAGTTCATCGACCTGAGGTCGTCATTTATCTCGTATGAGTTCCCACTGTGCTTTGATTTCTACCCTACCACGGCTCAAAGGAGTCGTGCAAACAGGTAGCTTTTGGGTACAGTCCCGAGCCATATGGAGGCACGTGAGCGGATCAGCAGGGGATTCGTCTCTCCCGGTATTGGGGGCGAGATCGTGCTGTGTCTAGGAGAGCCATTACACATAGCCCACGGCCGTGGCAGGAGATTTACTGGTAGGTACTCCAGTAGTATCTCAGGGTGTTATTGGGCTTCACTCCGACACGACTTATACTGCTTATGGGGGTCTGACGTTACTAGCCCCCTAGGCGGATATACGATACTCATTGACAAACGGACCGGACTGTATATACATTGTCACTGTTAGGCTCAGTAGGGTTTCTGGATGTGTCAGCTCATCGGCCACCCTTGAGTTCGCTCATCAGTCTCCCTTGAGGTCAGTCCGTGGGCAACCGTTACGCATAGATAGTGCAGCTGACGGTTTGTGGTTAAACCCACTGCCAGGGTACTGAAGAGTCATTAGAGTCCCCCACAGACAGTTTCCCAAGTTCGGGCGAAACGTTGTAGAGGCCGTATGGTTTTATGGCAGGGTTCGGAAAAAGCACGTGCGTTTACGCACGTGTTATTTTTCGGGCAGATGATACTGGTCGGCTTTGGTTTAAGCCGGATCCGAGTATTATATTGAGTAGGTATAATATCTTTGTCTCGGTTGCATTTGTATTCGGTCGTAATACAAGTGCGGGTATATTTATACAGATACGGGGTTATCCTGAAAGTCGTTTCAGGATCACTTTTGGAAGTTGTCAGTTTACAGTTTTCTATCAACCGTCTTTTAACATTCGGTTAAAGACGGATTTATCTTTTCTTGGATGAGGGTGAGTCATCCTTCTAGAAGGTTCTAGAAGGTTCTAGAATTTGGTGAGGTGTCTTGTGACTCATGCTTTGATTTCTAAACATTCTTGTTTTGGATGAGATCTTTATGCTTGATATTTGTTTTAGTGTTCACATTATGATAAGGATGGTTGTTTATGGTCACCTCCTTATCTCCTCCTACCATCACCTCCCTCCTTGCTTAAATATGGCCGGCCCTCTCTCTCCTCCCTCACTTGCTTGCTTGATTAATTTTGTAGAAAAGATATGATAGTATTTGGGTGCATGGAAATTTCATTACTTCATTTCTTTCCATCACCCAATTTCCTCGGCAACTTCATTAACCGTCCGTCCACAGTTTTGGACGGAACGAGACAAAGTCATCTACTCATTCTCTACATCATTCTTGGTCGTCTCTTTTAGCAAACTTGACGATCGAGTTGCCTCAAGTCAGAGGCGGGAGCCCGTTTAAAGAATCGGTGATGTGGTGCCACCTGGACGAGCAGATCGGAGCAGCCGCAACGGAGCGTGGGATGATGGTTAAATAACGAAGGACTCGGATCATTCGGTATAACCTTTCTACACTCTTTACAGTTTGTTAGTTTAGCAATAATGGTAGATCCGGGTTAAAGTATACGATAGCGCCAGTTAAAAAGTTTTTATTCCGCATTTGGCGTCTGTAGACGGCCGGGGCGCTAGCGTAGACTTACAGGAACTTGACTAGCGGGCTATGGTTTGTTGGCTTTCGTCAAGGTCATAGCACGTTAGGGGCAAAATTATCGGGAATTTCAAGTGTTGAAATTTGCAATGAGATTGCATACCTTCTATGAGATAGTTGGATCCCGATACCCACTGCGAGTAAGAGTTACTCCTGGGAGAGTTTTACACATTACAATTAGCCGATCAAGTAGGTGTCTAGAAAGGTGTCAACGGGGTTACGCCTCTGGGAAAACGAGGTTTACTGTAATTAGGTCCATGTGAAAGCACAGGAAACCTCCCTCAAAGTACCGACACTGGCCTGGCTGAAAGATTGGCGAACTTGTAGTGTGTAATTAATCCCGGCTAGTCTTTCCTTTTAGGGTTTGAAGGAAGATTTGATAAAAACAGTGGGAGCCATCCTGATTAGATAAAATAATAACCAATCTGATCTTGCAAGAGCGCACGCTGAGTGTTTTCTTCTCTCTCTCTCCAGGTAGCGACCATATCACGCCTTAATCAAGATAATAATATGGATGTATTGACCGAACCCGCTTGTTATACTGAGCTGGGGAACGTTGGTTCCGCTCCAACTTATAATTGTTATAAGACAGAGCAGGAAATTGGGGATTACCAGAATTCCCGTGCCGCCCAAACGAAGAAAGTACATACTGATGCATCATCTTCGGGTGTGTTCATTACAGAGAACCGTTTCTCAGTATCCTTTACGTCCTAGGTATGTGATACCGGATCAGGATCCCGCATATGTAATCTGTTACATAGGGCTACAGAAAGGTAGAGAACTCAGAACGGGTGACAAGTTTCATGAGACAGAAAACGGTGCAAGCGTTGCAGCCAAGTCTGTTGGTCACTGTCACCCTGTATTACCAATACATTGATTCTGAACGAATGTTATTAGATACCGAACCTGATATACAAAATCATATCAGTCTCTTTATTAGTAAAGAAATGATAAAATTTTGTATTGTTGGATAATGTTTTGAACATTTCTTATATCAAGAGTTGATCGGTTCAGGCATGTTATCTAAAAGCATTGATGTTCTAAATCAAACTACAGTTCTTAGTATACGGAACACACACAAGAGGAAGAGTTCAGACTTGAACGATTCCTTCTTGAGGTATTGAAGACTAGGTTATATCAATGCGACCCGACTAGCTTAAGTTACATTGAAGATGCATATTTAAATCAGTTTGAATTTACTTCTTGTGAAACTTGCCAGTCATGTCACAAAGATAAAATGACCATAGCTCTGTTTACTGGATACAGATAAAGAGTTAGTGAACTCTTGGGATTGATACATGCTGATGTATGAAAGTCCCCTGTTTACACATGCCAAGACCGGTTCTTTGTATTTCATTACATTCTCTGATAATCTCTCAAGATTCAGACATATGTTCCTGTTGAAACACAAGTCCGAACCTTTTGAGATATTCACAGAATATAAGTTAGAAGTAGAGAACCAAAACGGGTATAAGTATTATGTCCTTTGATGTGATCAAGGAGGAGAATACTTGTGCATAGAATTTCTGGACTATTCTAAAGGAGAATGAGATTCTCTTTCAGCATTACTCCTCCGTATACACCATAGCACGATGGTATATCGGGGCGGAGCAATAGCACCCTATGTGATATGGTGTGCTCTATGATGAGTACTACTGAGTTTCCTATTTTCCTTTTGGGAGTTATGCACTTGAGAAGCTGCATACCTATTGAATAGGACGGTTCAAATTAAATCAGTTGCCTACCACTTCATATGTGATATGGAAAGGGAAGAGCCCATATCTTAAGTTGGTTAAGATTTGGGGTTGTCCGGACTATGTCTAAAAGCAAAATCCGGACAAGCTCGAGGCAAGGTCTGTTATGTAGAACTGGAAAGGTTCCAGCTATACAAACTACAGCAGATGATTTGGTAGAACCGAAGGATTCAATAGTAACCAACGAACCTCAGCCTCTCCGCCAATCTAGCAGGGTTCCTCACCCACCTGAGAGATACTTCGGTTTCTCGATGACAGTAGGAGCGAGGATTGCATCATGAGATGATGACCCAACTAGTTTCGAGCTGGCCATCAGGAGTGAGACTCTGTAAGAATGGCTGGATGCTTATCGATCTGAGATGGAATCCTTATACACCAACAAAGTATGGACTTTGGTTGCTTTATCTGAAGGGTTAAATCCCCATCAGGAGCAAGTATATCTTGAGAAGATTACTTGGTGTAGATGGAAAAGTTGAGACTTTCAAAACTAGACATGTTAAAGGTTTTCATCATCGACCAGGCGTGGATAATGATGAAACCTTTTTCAGTGGCTATGCT
Source organism: Agapanthus africanus (assembly GCA_030015575.1). Lineage (NCBI taxonomy): Eukaryota > Viridiplantae > Streptophyta > Magnoliopsida > Asparagales > Amaryllidaceae > Agapanthus > Agapanthus africanus. Next base: position 306,701,227 of record JASDDO010000029.1, read on the forward strand.
TAAGTCCATCCAGATCCTACTTGCCACGGCTTCATACCATGACTACGATATCTGGTGGTTGGGTGTCATGATAGCTTTTCTAAATGATGTTTTAGAAGAGGGCGTCTATAAGTATACAGCCAGAGGGCTTCGTAGACAGTAGGAGCAGCGGAAACGTGCACAAGTTGCTTTATAGGATAAAGCAGGCATCGCGGAGTTGGAACGTCTATTTTGATGTAGTAGTCAAAGAGTCTGACTTCATCAAAATGGTAGATGAACCTTGTATATACAAAAAGGTAGTAGGGAGTATGGTGATGATCCTCATAGAGTACGTGGATGACATACTCTTGATAGGGAAGGAGTTTCATATGCTACGCTCAGTCAATCTCCGCTTATCACAAAGATTATCCAGATAGGATCAAAGTGATACCTTCTAAATCCTGAGTTTTGGATCTATGAGATAGATCTAATTGGATGTTAGGATACTCACTAGTTGTAGTGAGATGGTATCAATCGATCCTGGGGAGAATCTCTGGAAGGGTTCCAGGGTGATAAGGACGACTGAATGTCAGTCACAGGCATTGTCTTTACCCTCAGTAAAGGGACGGTATGCTGGAAGAGTTCCAAGCTAGATACCGTGACATACTAGACGATAAAGGCTGAATACATCACTACTTAAGATGCTACCAAAGAGGCTGTCTGGGTGTATATGTTGGAGATAGTGCCCTCAGAGTCAATTATTAGGTCACAGGTACGTGATTGCAATGATTGATGGAGGACCTATCCCGGTAGGACAGTCTTACTCGAGATGATAGTATGCTATCTGGTTTACCTTTATCATCGTGTACTGCTTTAGGTGACCTGACAAGTCGCTATTACACGTTGGTAGAGCCCCTAGGATTCTTGCTTGACCACCAGCAGTATGAGGGCGATCATATAAGTGGGAGCTAAGGGTCTATAAGCACATCCTTAAAAGGTCCCTAGTCGTGGGAGATTCGAGACAGGGCATCGTTTCTCCAGAGTAGACTAGTGTATACAGTCGAGACCCCGACGAGGGGCGGTGGCCGGTCTCACAAGCCACTGGTGTCAGTTGGTTCACCTAAGATGTATACAGGTGCTCATTGGGTTATGAGTACACCGGACAGGACTCGCCGGGAACATGCTAGTTGGTCATATACCAGACGTCAGATGGCAGTTCCCTGGTGACATGTGTACAGGTTAGTTCATCGACCTGGGGATCGTCATTTGTCTCGTGTGAGTTCCCACTGTACTTTGATTACTACCCTACCACGGCTCAAAGGAGTCGTGCAAACAGGTTTTAGTTGGGTACAGTCCCGAGCCACATGGAGGCAGTGAGCGTATCTTCAGGGGTTCGTCTCTCCCGGTATTGGGGGTGAGGTCGCGCTGTGTCTAGGAGAGCCATTACACGAAGCCCTCGGCCGAGGCAAGGAGATTTACTGGTAGGTATTCCAGTAGTATCTCAGGGTGTTCTGGGCTACACTCCGACACGACTTGTACCGCTTTTGGGGGTCTGACTTTTACCAACCCCCTAGGCCCGCCATGCGATACTCATAGACGAACGGACCGGACTGTACGGATATTGTCACTGACAGGCTCAGTAGGGTTGTCAGGCTGAGTTCGCTCACAGACGTCCCTTTTAGTCAATACCTGGTAGCCCGTTACGTATTGGCTTATACCTCTGACGTGCTAGTGGTTAAATCCACAACCAAGGTGTTGACGAGTCTTTAGAGTCCCCCACATTCAGTTACTCAGCTTTCGGGCGAAAGGTTGTAGAGGCCGTATGGAGATATGGCAAGGTCCGATCAGATACGTGCGGTATTGCACGGATCAGGATCGGACAGTTTGTACTATAGGCCGTATGGATATATGGCAGGGTTCGATCAGATACGTGCGGTATTGCACGGATCAGGATCGAACGGATATTACTAGCCGGCTTTGGTTTAAGCCGGATCCTAGTATAGTACAGTGTAGATTTTGTCTCATTGCATTTGTATTTCGGTCGAAACACAAATGCGGGTGTGTATGCACAGTATCGGGGTTTTCCTGTAATTTATTACGGGACCAGTTTTCTGGAGTTGCCAGTTTGCTTTCTGTTTCGGCCAATTTCCTTTGTATCGTTCATTGGCCGAAGTTTGGTGGAGGAGGGCTTATTTGCATTGTTGCAAATAAGTGTTTGTGGAGGGGGTCTTTGCATATTTCCTTGGATCATGATGGTGCACCATTCTTTTGACCTTGACTTCTTCTATCATGATGGCATGACTTTTGGAAGTGATCATTAGCTTGTTGGAGTGATTGGTTTTGGTGCAATCATGGTTGTTGGTTGAGTGTTGAGTGAGGACTTTTCTTTGTGATCATTTTATTCCATATGATAACCATTCCTCTCTCTCTCTCTTGCATGATTCATATGGTCACCTCCCCCCTTGATTTTTTCCTCTCTCCCATTTTCCATAGATGGCCGGCCATGCCTTGGGGGCTGTCCCATTTTTGGTGTGTGGGTTTTTGGCTCATTTGATGTTGCAAAAATCCCACAAGTTCCATCTCAAAACTCCATAGTTCATCCCTCCTCCAAAAGGCAATTCCTACAACCCCAAAATGAGACTTGTACACTACATTCTACAGCAATTCTTGGGCACGTCGACTAGCCAGCTTCGTGCCCGAGTTGCCTCGGCATTGAGGTGGGAGCCCGTAAAAGAAGTAGGCGATGTGGTGCACTTCCGGCGACGAGGAAGAGACGGGACATTCCGCAGGAGACCGGGACGACGACGAGAAGACCGGAGGACTTGGATCAGTCGGTATATCTCTCTTCCCCATCTTGTAGTTAGCTAGGACTAATTAATGGTTCGATCCGGGTATTAGTGCGCGGCGGTTTGCCAGTTCAAAGAAAAATTAAAGTTTATCACCGCTTCCGCATTTGGCCGTCGGATTGACGGCCGGGGCGCCGCCATGCACTTACAGTGGTATCAGAGCCTCGCCATTAATTTAGTCTAGCTTTGTCTAATGTGTTTTGCATTTCCGATCGACCAAAATTCCAAAATCTACATTTTTGTTCACGACAGTTTTCTGTTGAAATTTTTTGGTCTCCAAAAATTTTTCAGGTTGTATAAAATTGATGTACTGGAGATTATAAGAGCTCTGTAAAAATTCGATGAAGTGATTCCACTGTGGGAGCGCGGAACCGCCGCAAACACCCCCTTCTCGCCGCGGTTCCGCCGCGCACTGTGGAGATCCCTGCACCAAATTTCTACAGTGTCTTTGTGGGCTTAAAATATGGGTTTTGGAATATTAATTTTGGGCCCAGAATTTCTTGATGTGCTACAGTAGTACTTGGGGGCCCACTTGTTAAAGTTTGATCGATCGGATATTTTAAACACATTATTTCACAGTATTTACATTATATCTGCGACCGTGAATGTCACTTGATCGGTAAATCCGGTCTAACTGCTATAGCCCGGTTAGACGGATTTGCGAACGTGACTTTCACGTTGATATTTTGTTTTTGCTGTGATGTTGCGGATCGGTCGTGGGGATAGCCTGGATGCAATGCTAGTACAGTTGTGGTTGTATTATGTACATTTGATATTGCGGGGCAAGCGTCCGACATGTGGACTGCCGTCACTGCCTGTTTGTATTATTATTTTGGGGCACGGCCAGGTTGCGGTCGATGTACCCGTTGTATGTATATTTTACTTTCTGTACTAGGATTGCCCCGTGGAGGGGTGCACGGATAGCCGGGTTCTAGAGGGCAACAAGCCCGCATCTCATGGCATTGAGACGGAGGGGACTTCACTCTAGAATTGGCGGGCTATTCGCCGCACTCGTAGGGGGTACAGGTTGACCCAGGAGGGGTGCCCGAGTTACCGGATTCCGTGAAGTGCTGGGTGGTCCATTCACGGCGATGAAGGGGGCTGCCTCGCTTCAGGTTTTGGCGGGTAACTTGCCGCGCCCGTAGGGGTCTAGGTTTTCATTGCACAGGCTATCCACACGACCAGGGGAACGTCGGGTTTCAGCAGCTCTGTGAAACCCGGGGATCCCAGATATCTGTATTGTTTCTGTGATGCTGTACATTTCTGTGATGTTGCATTTTATCATGCCTTGAGCGAATATAATATATTGGTATATATATTAGTAGATGTTGTATGTGTTTTACATCCGCGCTAGTCCAGTCCCCGCTCTGTCGTTAGTTAGCTAACCTAACGGGTAATGACGGGACCCAGTGGCGAATGCGGATGGCATATACGTACATCATATTATTTTCGTTCTTTGTGGTGTGATCAATTGATGGGACTGCATTGATTCGGATCAATGCAAGTTAAAAACAAACCTAATCTGATGTTGTTGGAACACTTTTCAAAAAGCTGTTATTGCAAGGACGTTCACTTTTGTTTAGCATCGTGGTATTCAGTTGGAATATCCTGCTCCTCAGTCGACGAGGCAAGGGCCGAGATCCCTTCACCGGGAGTGACCCCTTGGACAGAAGTTTGCGTCAGGGCATTAACTTCACTATAGCCGATTACTTTTTCTTAGCATCGTGGTATTCAGTTGGAATATCCTGCTCCTCAGTCGACGAGGCAAGGGCCGAGATCCCTTCACCGGGAGTGACCCCTTGGACAGAAGTTTGCGTCAGGGCATTAACTTCACTATAGCCGATTACTTTTGCTTTGCACCGTGGTATTCAGTTAGAATATCCTGCACCCCATTCTACGGGGAAAGAGCTGAGATCCCTTCACCGGGAGTGACCTCTTTAGCGAAGGTTTTCGTCACTATATTTTTAAAAGCTATCCGTTCCTTCAACGATATCAAGTTCATTACGTTAAAGGTTTTCGCCAGAAACCATTCGTAGCCCTCCGTCGTTTCAGACGGGTAGCACGTAGTATTCATGCTGTGTTTGTTGACCTTCGTCAAGGCATAGTGTATGGTAGCTGCTTGTTACCTTTCTGCTGCATAGATAGATGCGTTGGTTTGGGACAGTCGTATAGCCTTGTTGGCCTTCGTCAAGGGCTTGTACGGGTGGATTCAAATTAACCTGGATAATGACGGGTAGAACTTGACATGTGACTTATGATTTGTTGACCTTCGCCAAGGTCATAAGAGCATGGGGCAGAAATCACATCAGGAGTTTCAAAAGAACTGAAACTTGTCAGATATGCGCATACCATCTGGAGTATGATGATGTGAGCGGATTCCGTCACGTTATCATGCGATGATAGTTGGATCCCGATTCCCACTGATGAGTTAGTTTACTCCTCGGGTGTTCCCGACTAATTCTTCTTTTAGGTTTGGAGGAGAATTTGAGGTACAGTGGGAGGTTTCCAGATTAGATAAATTGGTAACCATTCTGATCTAGGTTAGAGTGCACGCTGAGTGTTTCTTTTCTCCCTCTCTTTGGCAGCGACCATTGACCCGACCCTAAGACTATGACTCAGTGACCAAGTTGACCGAACCTTCTTAAACACTGGCTTTTGGATTGTCAGAGTTGCACACCTCATTGCCACTCCTACTTTTACCCTTTTCTCTAGGACACCCCGCATTACTACGAACGTCCACTTCCATTGGACAAAACCATCGTATGGTTAGATACGAACTCGAAGGAATTCGAGGATGGTTTCAGGTTTTGGAAAAAACGGATAGGATTATTCAGTTGTCTTTTCCTTTTACCTTCTCTCAGATTGCGAGTACCCCTTAGATTAGGGGATAGTACACCTATTACGCAAATTGATTAGTCTTCTTCCAAACCTTAGGCCGGTGCCGACCGGTAGGGAATGAAGAAAACCAATTAGCATAACGATGGTGTGCAGAAGGTATTAAGTTAAGACAAAGCAAGGGATTAGTAAGAGGGCAAAGTAAATTGCGACTGCTATTCACGACCAAACCAAGTATTCCCTCGCCAATCCTAAATCACCTTTGTATTTCTCCAGGACACTCCGTATCACTACGAAGATCCACAGTTTATTTGGATACTCCATCGTATGGTTATATACGAACTCGAAAGGAACTTGTTCCAGTTCGGGGATGGATTCTGGTCCAGGAGAAATAGGAATAAGGTTTATTCAGGTGTCTTTTATCTTCACCTTCTCTCGCATTGCGAGTGTTCCTAGGATTGGGACAGTACACCCATTATGCTTATTGGATAGTCTTCTTCCAAACCATAGGCTGGTGCCGAACGGTAGGGAAGGAAGAAAACCATTTGGCCTAAAGGGTGTGCAGAAGGTAATGACTAAAGACATAAAAAGGGATTTGGAGAGGTGGCAAAGAGATATACGGTTACAGTCGTGAATCTGGAAGAGGCATTACTAGGAATACCAGGATACCCCATCGAAACATTTCAATGTTTCAGTTTCACTGTGTACTGTTAAACGAAAACTGATTTCCCAGTTAGACACTTGCTCCAGGGTATGTATTTACCAGGTACGATTCTCACATCTGTATGGTTTTACAGATGATGAGTGGGAGTAAGTTATTGGGAATTGGGTGATCATCCTCATTATATCGGGATTCGTTGTAATCGGTGATATTTGAGGAAATCACCTGGGCAGTTTGCCGGTCGGCAAATATTTGGTTTTGAATATCCGCTGTCATGCACCAATTTCAAATTGATATATCTGTACGTCTATTTTCATAGAGTGAGATATACCTTTTTGAAATTATGTCTACGACGTTTACCTATATCAGTGGATGGTTAGGTAAGGAGCATTAAACAGCGGTGTAATTCTTCTTAACCATAAGTACAGTTTTCAACCTACGACACACAGTGAATGAGTTATCAGACTCAAGGGACTTATACAGAGTATAGTATGTTGTCCAGGGTCCATCAGGACAGAGGGGATGGTCCTCATACTATATTCGGTTTACTTATGACTTCTCTAGTTTTTAGACAGGTGTTTCGTGGAAACACAGGGTCCGAATTTGGAGAAGTTATAGGTATTTGAATAGAGTAGAGAACCAGGTGTAGCAAGTATCGGGATTCTTCAAAGAGATCGAAGATGTAGATACTTGTCAATGGTATTCAGTTGATAGTAATGATTAAGAGAACTTGCTTCTCTTTCAGGTTACTCATAATTGGAAGCATTCCTAAGTTGATTAACGCTGATCGGCCTCCTTCCATTTTAGTTGACATGCACTGGAGACAGCTGCATGATTTGAATCTGGTTCAATTAAATCAGTGCCTCTGGTTCTATATTGGATATAGAACAGTTCATATCTTAACGATGTTAAGGTACGGGGAGTTGTCCGGTTTATGATTAAAACCAGACACTGGATAACTCAAGGCACGTTTCTGTAATAGCTGTTTGTGGGTTGACCCAGGCTATGACGAGGGTTGACTTTCTACCATCTGGATGAACAATAGCAATATTGTTCTAGACTCGCCACAGTTTTATTAAAAATGGATTTTTTCAGAAAACAGTGGTGGGAGTATGGTAGAACTGGAGGTGATTCCATAACCACGAACGATTACTGAAGATTTGACAAGGAACCTAAAGATTCAATCTGGATTGACATTCCATTGGCCACTCCGCAGATACGGTGGGTAACTTCAGGCACCCGAGAGGTACTACGGTAGCCTCAAGGACGGTGACAGGGAAGTTCTTGTTTACCCATAATTACCATTGCTGTTGTTCCAGGCTGCGAGACCCGGCGGGAGGATGAGTATAGCGTCGTTCTGAACTCGCTTTAGAAGTGTACGTCTATATGACTCTGCCAGAGGGTTGTCGTAGTCAGTGGGAGCAGCGGAAGCATTGGTGCACATGTGGCTTGTGTCTATTTATAGACTAAAGCTGATATAGCGGAGATAGATCATCAATTTCTGATGTGACAGTCATAGGTTTGACTTCATCAGAATAGGGGATGGATCTGTTGAGAAGGTAGTAGGGTGTGATGTCCTGATATTTGGATGACATACACAGAATAAGAAAAGAAACTTCTATACTACGATCGGTTATACTTTGGTCGTCACACAGTGGTTTCTCTACAAAGGAAATGGATTTTGTATCAGACATACTGGTTACTAGATCTATGGTTTTAGATCTAGATTTGGGTGGTTTCCCAATCTGGGTACTTAGACAGCATTCTAAGAGTATTTAGAATGGACGACTCCTGGCACGGTAGTGTACCTGCAGGTAATGGAGTCACCCTCTCTAAAGGTGTCTTATAGACTAAAGCGGAGAGGGATGCGCATGATTGACAGATCACTTGCTCAGGCAATTGAGTCAATCGTGAGATGTCAAGTACCGCACCAGATGTTGTTCTTGCACTAGATGCAATAAGTTGATATTGATCCTATCCTGGAGAAACAGTCGGAAGCAGTTTTAGAACATAAGTGGATGTTCTAGGGATATGATAACGACAGCCTCATTCGGGAGACAGTTATCATTCCAGGCTTCCAAGGTGACATGGACGACAAGGAGGTTGTCAGAGTTATAGTTTTCCTTCTGATGAGGGGCAGTATTTTGGACAGGTGGTCCAAGGCAATACTGAGGGAGGCATGGCGCAGGATACTGATTAAGTTCAGTTGACGATACAGTCTAAGAAGTTTGGATTTGGAGTTCATTTATGAGCTATGTCCCATCTAACATCCAAACACATTCTAAGACAGGTATTACTCTTTTCGGGAGATGGGTTTCTCCGCGAACTTGAGATATAGAGAGACATAGAAAGATACAACAAAGCGGATCCACTCACTAAGGCTATTCCTCGAACGCAATAGTTTCGCAAACGAGCTTTGTGAGACTGACCAGTACAGGAGTTGGGTGTTCGGTATCACACGGGCTATGAGTATGCGACATCGCAATAATTAGCCTTGAGTGCAAGTGGGAGATTGTTGGAGATAGTGCCCTCAGAGTCAATTATTAGGTCACAGGTACGTGATTGCAATGATTGATGGAGGACCTATCCCGGTAGGACAGTCTTACTCGAGATGATAGTATGCTATCTGGTTTACCTTTATCATCGTGTACTGCTTTAGGTGACCTGACAAGTCGCTATTACACGTTGGTAGAGCCCCTAGGATTCTTGCTTGACCACCAGCAGTATGAGGGCGATCATATAAGTGGGAGCTGGGGGTCTATAAGCACATCCTTAAAAGATCCCTAGTCGTGGGAGATTCGAGACAGGGCATCGTTTCTCCAGAGTAGACTAGTGTATACAGTCGAGACCCCGACGAGGGGCGGTGGCCGGTCTCACAAGCCACTGGTGTCAGTTGGTTCACCTAAGATGTATACAGGTGCTCATTGGGTTATGAGTACACCGGACAGGACTCGCCGGGAATATGCTAGTTGGTCATATACCAGACGTCAGATGGGTTCCCTGGTGACATGTGTACAGGTTAGTTCATCGACCTGGGGATCGTCATTTGTCTCGTGTGAGTTCCCACTGTACTTTGATTACTACCCTACCACGGCTCAAAGGAGTCGTGCAAACAGGTTTTAGTTGGGTACAGTCCCGAGCCACATGGAGGCAGTGAGCGTATCTTCAGGGGTTCGTCTCTCCCGGTATTGGGGGTGAGGTCGCGCTGTGTCTAGGAGAGCCATTACACGAAGCCCTCGGCCGAGGCAAGGAGATTTACTGGTAGGTATTCCAGTAGTATCTCAGGGTGTTCTGGGCTACACTCCGACACGACTTGTACCGCTTTTGGGGGTCTGACTTTTACCAACCCCCTAGGCCCGCCATGCGATACTCATAGACGAACGGACCGGACTGTACGGATATTGTCACTGACAGGCTCAGTAGGGTTGTCAGGCTGAGTTCGCTCACAGACGTCCCTTTTAGTCAATACCTGGTAGCCCGTTACGTATTGGCTTATACCTCTGACGTGCTAGTGGTTAAATCCACAACCAAGGTGTTGACGAGTCTTTAGAGTCCCCCACATTCAGTTACTCAGCTTTCGGGCGAAAGGTTGTAGAGGCCGTATGGAGATATGGCAAGGTCCGATCAGATACGTGCGGTATTGCACGGATCAGGATCGGACAGTTTGTACTATAGGCCGTATGGATATATGGCAGGGTTCGATCAGATACGTGCGGTATTGCACGGATCAGGATCGAACGGATATTACTAGCCGGCTTTGGTTTAAGCCGGATCCTAGTATAGTACAGTGTAGATTTTGTCTCATTGCATTTGTATTTCGGTCGAAACACAAATGCGGGTGTGTATGCACAGTATCGGGGTTTTCCTGTAATTTATTACGGGACCAGTTTTCTGGAGTTGCCAGTTTGCTTTCTGTTTCGGCCAATTTCCTTTGTATCGTTCATTGGCCGAAGTTTGGTGGAGGAGGGCTTATTTGCATTGTTGCAAATAAGTGTTTGTGGAGGGGGTCTTTGCATATTTCCTTGGATCATGATGGTGCACCATTCTTTTGACCTTGACTTCTTCTATCATGATGGCATGACTTTTGGAAGTGATCATTAGCTTGTTGGAGTGATTGGTTTTGGTGCAATCATGGTTGTTGGTTGAGTGTTGAGTGAGGACTTTTCTTTGTGATCATTTTATTCCATATGATAACCATTCCTCTCTCTCTCTCTTGCATGATTCATATGGTCACCTCCCCCCTTGATTTTTTCCTCTCTCCCATTTTCCATAGATGGCCGGCCATGCCTTGGGGGCTGTCCCATTTTTGGTGTGTGGGTTTTTGGCTCATTTGATGTTGCAAAAAATCCCACAAGTTCCATCTCAAAACTCCATAGTTCATCCCTCCTCCAAAAGGCAATTCCTACAACCCCAAAATGAGACTTGTACACTACATTCTACAGCAATTCTTGGGCACGTCGACTAGCCAGCTTCGTGCCCGAGTTGCCTCGGCATTGAGGTGGGAGCCCGTAAAAGAAGTAGGCGATGTGGTGCACTTCCGGCGACGAGGAGGAGACGGGACATTCCGCAGGAGACCGGGACGACGACGAGAAGACCGGAGGACTTGGATCAGTCGGTATATCTCTCTTCCCCATCTTGTAGTTAGCTAGGACTAATTAATGGTTCGATCCGGGTATTAGTGCGCGGCGGTTTGCCAGTTCAAAGAAAAATTAAAGTTTATCACCGCTTCCGCATTTGGCCGTCGGATTGACGGCCGGGGCGCCGCTATGCACTTACAGTATATTAATTCATAAGATGAACTAGGTTCCTACCATTGTGTGACAATAGAAGTGTGGCATTAGCCAAGGAACCCTGGTCCCATCAGTGACCCAGACATATTCTGAGGCAGCATCACCTGATCATGGAGATGGTTGATCTCCAAGGAGATCGAGGTTAGGAGAGTAGACTCAGAGGACAACACGGTGGATCCACTCACAAAGGCCTTTTCCCGGAGAGAGACTATTATGGGATGGTTGAGTATGAGATACTACAACCACTGCTATCAGATGGCCCTAGTGCAAGTGGGAGATTGTTAGTTATATGTATGCCCTAGAGGCCATTACTATACATAGGATGTATATAGTAGTGGATGCTTGGACATATATAGGGAGGACTTTCTTGCTCGACATGATAGTATGCTATCTGGTTGCTCTTTACCTTAACGTGTACACTGATTGTCTCTCTGTTACATGTTGGTAAAGCCCTTAGGATGTGTTCTTGACTACCTGGACTATGATGCGGATCATACTAGTGGGGACATGGTAGTCCATAAGTACATCCTTCAAGGTCCCTAGTTGTGGGTGTATCAAAACGGGGCATCGATATACCAGAGTAGACTAGCGTATACCTTCTCGACCCATACAGATGGGCGATGGATGATCCCATATCCATTGGTGTTTGACATCAGAGATGATATACGGGTGCTCAGTGGAGACTGGGTACACTGGACGGACTCGCCGAGAACTCCCATATGGTATTATACCTTACGTCATATGGCAGTTCTCTGGTGACACTGGTACAGGTTAGTCTGTAGACCCGAGATCGTCATAGAGTCTTGTGTGATTCCCACTGTGTTTTGATTTCCACCTTACCACGTCCAAGAGGGAGTGCAAAACGGTGGTTTTTGGGTACAGTCCCGAATCACATGGAGGCAATGAGCGATAGGAGGGGATTCGTCTCTCCCGGTATAGGGAGTTGATGTTGCGCTGTGTTCGATTGGCTATAACCGGAAATCCCTGTCCAGGGTTGCTGAGATTTACTGGTAAGTGTTACCGGTAGTTTCTCGAACTGTTATAGACCTCATATCGACATGACTTATCGAGCTGCTGGGGTCTGACGTTTACCATCCCTAGGCGAGATATTCGACATATCAGACGAACAGACCGGACTGTACGGTAAGTGTTACTGGTTGGATTCACAGGAGTGTGAGCGGGCTTGCTCGTTGATCTTCTGATCGCTCAATACCCGGGTAGCCGTTACGTTTAGCAGACCGCTTGCGGCTTGTGGGTGTTTGATATGATCATCACCTGCTGCCGGCGTATTGACGAGTCTTTAAAGTCCTACACAGAGGTTTCCTGGCTCAAGCGAAACGAAATAGGAGCGCATATGAGATATGTGCGGGACCGAGAATAATACCAGTATGTGATACTGAATTCTATTCTCGCGATATGTATCATTAGACGGTTATATGAGATATAGCCGGGTTACCGAATCAAAGGTTGATTCGATACATTGATACACTTGATATTAGTCGGTTATATGCAGTATGACCGGATCATTAAATCAAGTGTTGATTTAATGATTTAATGCATAATTATATATTTGATATATTACTTTGCATTAACTAGTATTGGTTCACTTAAGATGGATTTTCTCACTTGATGTGCACATTGTATATATGATATAGTTTTGTGCACTAGTTTGCATCATGTTTGATGATACATGCAAACTTGGGTGTGTATGATTAAACCATGATTAGGTTAATGGTTAGGGTTTTGATTTACTTATTTATTTATTCTTTTCCTTTATTCTTTTTGGCAAAAGAAAATAAAATGGTGGCTTTTTGTTTCATACTTGAAGCTTCATGAAGCTTTGAAAAAGCTTTGACCATTTTGTTTCTTTTCTTAACCTAACCATTCACCTAAACCATAGTTTATTCTCTACACTCACCCATGGTTGCAATATGATAGATATCACTTGAATTTTCTTTTTGGAATAATTCTTTTTCATTCTTCTTTTTCATCTTCTTCATGAAGAAAAGAAAACCATTCTTGAAATTTCAAAGTGATGATTTCAAGTGAGAAATCCAAATCCAAAGTGAACCCACTTCCTATTTCTTCATCCTCTACCACTTGCCATGTAGTATAGGGTGTTTTCTTTACAAGTTTCATGACTTGGTGAAGTAGGAGCTTGATCTTGAGTTGCCTCGACGTAGATCATCTTCGGCATCAAAGTCAACGACCTAGCCCGATCTTTTCTCTGATGAAACCACCGCGAGAGTCTAGGATCCGATGATCGCAGCGAAGGGACATCGTCATGGAGCTATAGAGGTGGAGGACCGGATCTACAAAGATTGTATTTCCGTTCACTTAGTGTAAATGTGATTTACTTTCATTTAGTTTCGCCTAAACTCTAGTTAACGATCTTTGCTTAGGGTTTCTCGGCACCTAAAATTTGAATTTGGCATGGTTGATGCCTTGTGGAAGCTCTTGAGTGTGCTTAGTATATATAAATATATATATATATAACATTCGTCTCAGGCATGATATAAGCAACATCACAGAAAAGCGATAAGCAACACAAAATAATGGATAATCTAGGAGCCCCGGGTTTCATATGAGCCGCAAATGAGATCCGACGTTCCCCGGTCGTGTGGATAGCCTGCGCAATGAAAAACCAAGATCTCTATGAGCACGGCAAGTTACCTGCCAATCCCAGAAATGAGGAAACCCCAATAAAAAAAATAAATGGGCCACTCGGCACTTCACGGAATCCGGTAACTTAAGCACCCCTCCGTGGGTCATCCTATACCCCTACGAGTGTGGCGAATAGCCTGCCAATTCTAGAGTAAGGCCCCCTTCGTCTCAACGCCATGAGATGCGGGCCCATTACCTTCTAGAACCCAGTTACTCCAGCACTCTACCTTAGGGTAGTCCTAGTACAGAAAAGAAAAGTATATATACAATGGCGACATCGACCTCAACCCGATCGTGCCCCAATAAAAGAATATACAATCTGGAAGAAACGGCTGTCCACATGTCGGACGCTCACCCCGCAATAATGAATATACAAATGAATCTGAACTGTACTACTACCTTTGCAATATAGGCTATCCACCAGGACAATCCATCCATAATATCAGCACAACACAGAACATCAATGTGAATATCATGTTCGCAAACCCGTCTAATTGAACATATAGCAACTAGTCGGGTTATACCGCTCAATGATATTCACGATCGCAGATATTAACATATGCACTGATAAACACGTATTTAAAATTTCGATCGACTAAAACTTTTCCGTGTTGGCCCCAAATGCAAACCAGCACTCAAACAAATATGGGCCAAAAACATACATCCCAAAAATCACATTTCCACATAATAGAGTGCCAAAAGAAATTTGGCGCACAATGGCCACACATAGACCGCGGAACCGCCACCAATAGGCATGTTATGCGGCAGTTCCACGGCCATATAGTTGGCTCACGTGCCAAATTTCTTGAGGTGCTCTACAAATGCTTGCATGTATTTTTAAGACAGTCTGAATAATTTTTTGAACAAGTTTTAAAATCGACTGCAAGCATATCAAAATGGAATTATGATTCGGAAAATTTGGTTCGATCGATATTTTAACCTTGTGTACACTAGTTAGTAAAGGTTTATAGGGTGGCTCTAATACCATGTTGGGGTTAGCTAGCGCTCTGGTCATCTACCGTGGCCGATGCGGAACAAAAATGGTGTTTAAAAAAAACGGCGCTAAAAAACCCGTCCTAGAATCGAACCATAAACCTAAACTAACTATCTACAAAGAGCTTATCTACTGTGATAGAAGCATTATACCGAATGATTCATGTCCTTCGGTTTTCTACCATCTTCCTTAGCTTCTTGAGGTCTCCTGGATCGAGCTTGATCGCCGGTCTTCCTCCGTCGAAGATGATTCACCCGAGAGATGTAGCTCATGGCTCTAGTTCCATACTAAGAATCTAGTGGAGCAACTAGAGACTATAGATTGCTAATCTAAAGTGTCTAGGATGTAGTGAATAGTTCTAAGTGTGTATCTATCTCACCTCCTCTCTTGATTCTCAACACATGAGATTGTAGAGATGAGGTTTAAGAAGAAGGTGGAGGAGCTCAAAAATACTAGTGAAGAGAGTGAAGCAAAGAAAATATGGTGAGAAATGAAATCCTATGAGAGAGAAAAAAATCAACCATGGTTTTGTAAAAACCTTTTTTCAATATAATAAACTCAACCATGCTTGAATAGTTTGCACAAATGAATTAAAAATTCATTTGTCAACACTTTTGAAGCATGGTTCTCACGATACTCCCCTCACTACCTTTACACCTCATTTTCCATTTAAAGATAAATGGATAAATCTAAAATGAGGTATCCACCTTTTAGAATGTTTTCCGTATAAATACGGATTACACTTTACTGTATATACATACCGGTATTTATACCAAAATACGAATACCAAAAGAGATAGAATAACACAAAGAACATAATACTAGAATATAAATATTGAAATACATATACGTAAATTATTAAATCAATACCTGATTTAATAATCCGGTTCAAAGCCGAGCCGGCTAGTATTATCAACCGTCCGATCGAAAGTCCGGGTAACTAATACAATCATTCGATCAGAGCCCTGCACGTATCAAAATACGGCTACTACATCATTTCACCTGAACCAGGAAAACCCTCTGTGTGGGACTCTAAAGACTCGTCAATACGCTGGCAGTGGGTTTAACCACAAGCACGTCAATGATACTAGTTGTACATAATGGCTACCCAGGTATTGAGCGAAAGGAAGACCGACGAGCAAACTCATCCGAACCCCTACTGAGTCTGTCTGTGACAATCTCCATACAGTTTGGTCTGTTCGTCTAAGAGTATAGCATATCGGGTCTAGGGGGTGGATAAAGTCAGACACCTAATAACGCGATATTTCATATCGGTGTGAAGCCCATCACCCATTGAGAAACTACTGATCCAAATTAGTAATTCCCATCTACCTTGGCCAAGAATTTCTGGTGATGGCCATCCGTGCACAGCGCTACATCAACCCTCAACACCAGGAGAGACGAATACCCAAAGATCCGCTCACTACCTCTATGTGGCTCGGGACTGTACCCAACTAAAATCTGTTTGCACGACTTCTTTGAGTCGTTGTAGGGTAGTAATCAAAGCACAGTGGGAACGCACATGAGACAAATGACGATCTCAGGTCGACAGACTAACCTGTACTCATGTCACCTGAGAACTGCTATCTAACAATAGGTATAATACCATCTAGCATGTTCCCGGTGAGTCCATCCAGTGTAACTCATAACCCAATGAGCACCTGTATACTATCTTAAGTGACTAACTGACACCAATGGCTGGTGAGACCGGCCACCGTCCCTCGTCGGGGTCTCGAAAAGTATACACTAGTCTACTCCGGAGTATCGATGGCCAATCTCGATACTCCCTCGACTAGGGACATTTAAGGATGTGCTTATAGACCACCCAGCTCCCACGTATATGATCGTGATCATAATACTGGTAGTCAAGCAAGAATCATATGGACTCTATCAACATGTAATAGTGATCTGTAATACCACATAATGCATGTATTGTTAATTATATGTATACCTTAGAGGCCATTATTGTACATGATTGTATATTATAGTGGATGCTTGGACATATATAGAGAGGACTTTCTTGCTTGACATGATAGTATGCTATCTGGTTGCTCTTTATCTTAACATGTACACTTATATCATTATACTGTCTCTCCGTTACATGTTGATAAAGCCCTTAGGATGTGTACTTGACTACCAGGACTATGATGCAGATCATACTAGTGGGCCTAGGGTAGTCGGCAAGTACATCCTTTAATTGTTCCTAGTCGAGAGAGTATCGAGACAGGGCAACGATATTCTAGAGTAGACTAGTGTGTACGTTTCTTGACCCTGTATGGGGCGATGGTTGATCCCACAGCCATTGGTGTTTGACATCAAAAATTGTACACAGGTGCTCATTAGAGAATGGGTACACCGAACAGGACTCGCCGAGAACTCCTAGATGGTATTATACCTATCGTCAGATAGTGGTTCTCTGGTGACACTGGTACAGGTTAGTCTGTAGACCCGAGATTATCATAGAGGTTTGTGTTCCTTAGCACTCTAGATTTTTTTAATTCAAAAATTCCAACTTTTGGAAAATTTTCCAGAAACCCAGATTTTAGGGTTTCGAAAAGTCGATCGAACACTTTAACTTCGCCTAGACCACTCCTAATGCTCTAGCTTGGCTCTGATACCACTGTTGGAGTTTCTTAGCATGACCACTAGGTTTTTGCAAGTATCGAGTATGCAATTTCAAAACCTAGTGGTCGTGCAAAGAAACTCCAACAGTGGTATCAGAGCCAAGCTAGAGCATTAAGAGTGGTCTATGCGAAGTTAAAGTGTCGATCGACTTTTCGAAACCCTAAAATCCGGGTTTCTACATATTTTTAAATTCAAAAATTCCAACTTTTGGAAAAATATCCAGAAACCCGGATTTTAGGGTTTCGAAAAGTCGATCGAACACTTTAACTTTAGACCACACCTAATACTCTAGCTTGGCTCTGATACCACTGCTGGAGTTTCATAGCACGACCACTAGGTTTTAAATTTGCATACTCGATGCTTGCAAAAACCTAATGGTCATGCAAAGAAACTCCAACAGTGGTATCAAAGCCAATATAGAGCATTAGGAGTGGTCTAGGCGAAATTAAAGTGTTCGATCGACTTTTCGAAACCCTAAAATCCGGGTTTCTGGAAATTTTTCCAAAAGTTGGAATTTTTGAATTTAAAAATATGCAGAAAATTATGCAGGGTTTTATAAGGATCCCCAAGAAAAACGAGCGCCCAACTCGACCAAACGGCCGCGCAACCGCGGCTAAACCATGGGTTTAGCCGCGGTTCCGCGACGCAGTTGGTGAGGCAGGGACGGTTCCTGCTTGTGCTGATCCATAGGTACTTGTGGCACGTTCTGGGTATTTTTAAGTGAGACTCAAGTGTTGAGGTCTCTGGGAATTGTGGGTGTTTGATAAATCGATCGAAATGTTTAACATCATCTAAATATCTGAGATATATGATACAATATTTGGAATCCACAATAATTGGTTTTGCGAAAACTAGTTAGTATATTGTAAATCTAGCAATTTAGTCTCATCGATCGGTTGCCATGGGGTTTTAATTCGGATCAAAACTCCGTCGCAATCCGGTATAGTACGCGAACACTCGCCGGGTAACACCAATAGATAGTCACACTACATCGCCCTGACTAAGTGACTATAGGAGAACCCCGTTGCCAAAAGTATCCGTTCGGGTGCTCGCGGCGGCGGTGTTCCGCCTAAATGCACTTCGTCGATGGCATCGGGGGTGCGGCCGTTGTTCAGTCGAAAATATCGCACTTTTGATATGACATTTTCCTTACTTTTCTTAAATATTTAAAGGTGTTTATTATAAATATGACACATATGAGGGTTTATCTGTAAAAATACTATTTTCATATGTTTATATATTATAATTAACATTATGAAGGAAAATATATGCATGTAATATTTATATAATATTTTGATAAATTAAATATGCATATCATATCAAATATCTTTAATAAATATACTTAAAATATAATATCATATCAAATTGGTTAGGATAATATCTCAAAAATACCAAATATTACTAACATTATTTTTTGAGATATTGTGCAAGTTTTGGCTCAGGTCAGGAGATCGAGATGTTGAGATGTCTGAAATCAAAAATCTTCCGAAATATTAAAGAAAATCGATGAATCAATACTGGCAGAGACTCAGGAAATATTTTCAACTTCCAGACATCAACTAAATCTCCATGTGTCACAAGTATAAAGCCCCAAAAATTTGCACCCAGGATCCACGGCCAAACCATGCAATATGCGGCGGATCTGCGGCCGATTCACCGAATCAGGAGTTAGAATTTTCAGGTTGGATTTGCTGCAACTAACCCTAATTCTGAGGATCTTTGGTTTCTGGTTTTGGACTATATAAAGGACCGATGGCTAAACTTAGAAATCATCAATTTTTTATACAAGCTAATCACCATCAAAGAACAAGTGATCCAAGACAGGTCTAAGATTCAACGTGATAAAGCGATGTGAGATTCGACAGAACATCTACATCCGACAAGGCAGAGATCGAGAGCAACTTCTTCTTCCTCTTGTAATCTAAACTTGAAGTTTGTACTTATGAAGTTGATTAATAAAGGTAGATCTTTAGTTTAATTATTTAGTTACATTATGAATTTCATCTATATCCATTCTTTTATCTCCATCATGCGCGAGTAATTCTCCGCTTGATAAGCTTCGTATGATTAGGGTAGATCAATGGATGAGAAAATATTTTAACTTCTTTTACGTCTTATGAAGTTTATAAACTTTAGCAAAAGAATCGTTAACATCCTTATCGGGTGCGCTACCAATTTATTGCTAGTCTCGACCGCGATTTGAGATCAGATTAACAATTGTTTTGTTAAGGGCTAGACATGAATAAAGATCAATGAAAGGACAAGGGTCAATAGTGTGGAAACCCTAGTTTCTTCCAAGAACCCTAATCCTCATTCATCACTATCAATCCAGTTTTAAATCTATCAAAACATAAAAGGAGTCATCTTTATTAGTCATCCAGGATTACTAAATCCTAACGAGCCCTACAAGCTTTCTTCTGATATAAAATCTACATCCGTCTTTAAACTAGATCTATATTCTACATCCGTGTTTAACGTAGATCTAGATTCTATAACTATTCTTTACTATTATCTATTCTTCTTCCTATTCCTAATCAACACGTCTAAAGAAAGATTCAATGATTCCACATATCACTGAGGATGGCCCGTACTCATCTTGGTCTAGCTACACGCGACACCGTTATTGATTGTAGTTACTACACATACTTCTCTAAAACAGAAATCAATCAAATGGCGTCGTTGCCGGGGATACGTGCGTAATTTTTTATTCTTACTATTCGTGTTGAATTCTTATTCGATCTATATCATAAAACAAACCAAACCGCATCTTGCATATTTAACGATTAGTGTGCGATTTTTGCGAGGGGATCTGGAATCACTGTAGTGATGAGATAAGGATTCAGAGACATTCATCAAGACCCAGAGAAGCAAGGGAGGCCACCGTAGCAAAAAGTTTTTAAAGAACTCTCAACTCCACGGCAGAACCGCTGCAAGAAGTGCGTTTTGGCGGCAGAACCGCGGCGATGTTGGTGAGTTAGGGCTTCAATTTTCTCTGGTATCTTTTCTATCTCTTTCTCTCTCCTCTGAAAAATCCAATAATATATTTTCTGCAGGATTCTTTGCAAAAAATCGCCGCCCAAAAATCTTTTTGCGAATTTTGTTTTGCCGTTTGTTTTTGCATATTTTAATATGGACGTTAAGGGGAAAGACCAAATTCAGATTAGGTGGGGATTTCATCACCCTTCCTAAGTCCCACAAATCACAAAACGAGCATCCGCATCACCCTACATTAATTAAAAAATATCTTGACCAAGACTCTAAGGACCGTCGCGCTCAATAAGCACGAGGAAGGTCGTGGGTAATCTATTGCTTATCCGCATTACTTTTGTGGTGTCTAGGCAAGTGTGTCTAAGACAAATGGTTACTTAATTAGGCCCGCTATTTTCGGTGATTCGTATAGCGTATACCTCCCACTTACCTGGTACTTACCTGGCCACAAGAGTGATAAAGAGGTGTTAGAGAATTGGTCATGCGACTTGTCCTTTGGAAGTCTAGGAGCGGTCTAGTGACTTGACCTAGGTGACCTTAGTTCTAAGGTTGATTGTGCATTTTTATGTGATTTGTCTCACGTTCGACACTTTTTTAAAAAAACGGACCATTTTTAAATCATGTGCACGCTGCCACTTGCGCTAAACCTGCTTAGTGCATGCTCGAATAGACACGGGATTCTAGTGCCCGTCTTGTCCGCGTTTCGGCTATCGACTCCGAAGTCGGTGCTTCTTCATCTTCTTTTTTCCCTCCACCCACCACATCCGTGATGGACGGTTATCCATCAGATTTTACCAACACACCTCTGCCACCACCCGTCGATGCGCAAAATCCACCACGCATCTCTCTCCAAGAAAAATATTACCCCATGCACGAACCCCTTCCTACCTGTCTATCTATTCCACCAGCCAATGGGGATAATTTTGAAATTAAACCCCACTCATCAAACTGTTGCCCAAATTTCACGGGCTTGAATCCGAAGACGCATACGTTTTTATAAACAAATTCGAAAATGTATGCGCAATGATGGGTACGTCACAACTGTCTGTGGATGCTATGCGCTTACGTCTTCTCCCTTTTATTTTGTGCGATCTAGCAGAAAAATGGCTTTGTAACACTGCATCACATTTTATTGCCAAATGGGATGAATTCGTTGTAGCATTCCTTAAGAAATTTTATCCCAGTCATAAGACCGCCCGCGTTCGAAGTGAGATTAACCAGTTTACCCAACTTCCCAATGAACCATTTTGGAAATGCTTTGAACGGTTTAAGGATCTTCTTCTACAATGCCCTCATCATGGAATCAATAGATGGGACCTTTGTCACATATATATGAGGTTGTTGATCCTGCAACAAAACAGATGCTTGAAACTAGGTGTCAATGTCATTTCCTGTCTAAAGATGATGGTGAAGCTTGGCAATTTCTGGTAAATCTCGCTGAACAAACTTTACAGCGGGAAAGCGTTAGACCTACATCGTCTAGGGGAGGTATCCATCAGCTCGATATTTCCATCACAGTGAAAGCCGAAATGGCCGCGATACAAAGGAAACTCGATGCTATAAAAAACAAAGTCTCTTCAGCCTCCCCAAACCAATTTACGCTCCCCAAAACCGTGTGTGGTTGCTGTTCCAACCCATCACATTTGATGGAAGAATGTCCTTTGAATCCACCGCTTCAAGGTCA
This sequence comes from Agapanthus africanus, assembly GCA_030015575.1. Taxonomy (NCBI): domain Eukaryota; kingdom Viridiplantae; phylum Streptophyta; class Magnoliopsida; order Asparagales; family Amaryllidaceae; genus Agapanthus; species Agapanthus africanus. The sequence continues at coordinate 306,723,271 of JASDDO010000029.1, forward strand.
AGAACAAATTAATGCTACTTTTCAGCAACGACCTAGAAACAACCCTTATTCTTCCACATATAATCAGGGATGGAGGAATCATCCTAATTTTGCTTGGAACCAAAACCAAACCCAAAATCAAAACCAGTTCCAAAGTAATTATCAAACACTTTATCCACAACAACAGCAACCACCACAACCAAGTCAGCACCCCTTTCAACTGCAACCTTTGCAAAACCCGGCCAACAACTTTGATCCTTATAATAATTCTTTTGCCAGTACCGATAAACCCTCTGCACTCGAACGAAGCGTGGATATGTTTATTAAACATTCCATGCAATCGACGGATGAAATAAAGTCTTCTATCAGAGCATTAACACAGAACACCACCTCCCACGGTGAAAGTATAAAATCGATAGAAGCACAACTTGCACAAATAAATGTCGCGATGAGTGCAAGAGAAAAAGGGAAACTTCCATCTCAACCCCTACCGAATCCTGGCCACTCATAAAGTTATAATGTGAGTGTCGTTACCACGTTGAGATCGGGAAGAGTGCTGGATAACCAAGTGGGTGAACACGTTGATGACGTTGATGATATTAATAACACCTCGGATTCTACTTCTTCTCCTATTTCGTCTAGTCCACCATCTTCCGAGCCTATTCTCCGTTTTCCCCAAGGCTCGAACCATTTGCCTGCTTCCTCAAGTCTACCTAAACCGATCCCCACTCCAATTCTGGGATCGAATCAATCTCCACAAACTTCTCCAATGTTGGACCCGACCCTTATTGATAAAGCACCTTATCCACACAGGTTAACGGGCAACAGACCAAGTCCACAAATGGAGAAGATTGTAGAAATTTTTAAGCAAGTTAACATAAAAATTCCTCTCCTAAATATTATTCAACAAGTTCCGTCTTATGCAAAAATTCTAAAGGACTTGTGCACTAGGAAGAGAAAAACTCAAGTGCCGAAAAAAGTATCCATGACGAGTAATGTAAGCACAGCTTTTACACAACAACTACCCAAGAAATGAAAAGATCCCGGGAGTCCTACAATATCTATTTCTATTGGGGGTAAAAATATCAATCGTGCTCTACTTGATTTAGGCACTAGTGTTAACTTGCTTTCGTATTCTGTGTATGAGCAATTAGGGATCGGAGAGTTAAAACCGACGCACTGCACTCTTCAGATGGCTGATCGATCTATCACCCAACCTAGGGGTGAGCTAGAGGATGTGTTAATCAAAGTAGGGAAATTTATATTCCCTGTGGACTTTATCATTATAGATACAAAACCTGTAGCGAACCCACAAAACCAAATCCCAGTGATATTAGGTCGACCTTTCCTTGCGACTTCCAACGCAATAATCAATTGTCGAAATGGGTCTATGACCCTATCCTTCGGGAAGATGTTAATTAAGCTTAACATTTACAAGTTGGGAAGTGAACCATCCGAACCCTATGCTCAAGTATTATCTGTCGAAGCGATAATTTCGACGGCAGCGAATTTGAACAGCTTCACGATTTTGATCTTGACTCTGCTAGTACGTTGTTGTTTGACTCTACTATTTGTTATACACATACGAACCCAACATCTAACGCTAAATATGAACCTTTTATGGAGTCCGGGTATCATCCTGTTTTTTCGATGAGATTATTATTCGGGATATCAATGAAAGCTTTGAAGATATTTTCGTTGAAGAACTCGCATTTTTAGAAAACATGGGTGTTGTGATGAATCAATCTCGACACAAAGAAGTTGAACCACCACCCCTTCTTCTTATCAATAACAAGAATGCGAGTAATCCACTATCACTGTTTCGTCTCTATAAACCGAGATGTAAACACGTTCTATTCCATCCCTTATCCCCTTCCCATTTCTTTACGTCGATAGGTGACATGTTCTTCTACCAACCAGTATGTTACATCGATAAAATATTTGAATGGTTGGTGTTGACTTTTGGTCTTTGTAAAGCTTTGCATAGACCAATAACTTTAACCCCCCTCATAATTTTAAATGCTTAATACGATTTTACTCAAGTTTGGGGGGGATATATTTTGGCTCTTGAAAGAAAAATTTTACAAAATTGTGAGCCAAAAATATGTTTGGGGGAGGATTTCACTTTCATTATTTCTTGTCCCCGTTACTTTTCCTTCCAAGTCTACGGTTTTTTTAAGCTTGACATATGACATCAGTGAGGACACTGCTGCAAACAGGTTTGGGGGAGGTTTGTGCTTATTCACGCATTATTTTGCATCATATTATATATAAGCAAAAAAAATTGATAATGAAAGTTTGAAAGTGAAAATTTACATATGAAAGATAGGAATAGTTTGAGAAAAGCAAGAAAGTTAGATATTTTCTTAAACGAAACTAGTAATAAGTAGTTATGAGCCGTTGTCCCAAGGGTTAGTAAGAAGAAGGAAATTACTAATCTGAGGATAAAAATAAATCTGAAAAATAGTCCATATTCTTAAGTCCAAACATTTGATCGTTGATACCCTACTATACGCACTTACACACATCTTAAAACATGGGATAGTAGAGCATACCTTGAAATACTCTTGTCTAAAAGCCTTAGTATGAAGGAAAATAAAATAAAATATAAGTCGTGAAGAAAAAAATGAAAACTGGTTTTGTAATTGCTTAAGGCAGCATAAAAAAATATAGCAAGGGTGTTTTATCATCTAGTGCCTTAGACCAACTGATTTGGGAGCCACTGCTAAGCCTTAGGTGTTACAAGACGAGGAATTACGCCTTAATACGGGAGCTCATTTTGTAATCGGTTGGTTAGTACCTCAAGAAGTATTAACGGTCGCATGAAAAATGTGTGAGCAATTCCATCTAAAATATTCACCAACTAAAAAGTACTAAGGAAGATGGAGAAGAGTATGATAGCTTGAATTGAATTCTCTAAGTGTAGGGATGTCTTTTACACGCACATAGGGGTATATGATCAATGTTTGGAGGAAAGATAGGAAGGAAAACTAAAGACAGTGTTTTATTGAGGGATGATGTGATTTCTAATATCTTTTCACGACCATTAAGATAGGGCTTATGACAACCGAAAAACTGGTGTAGTTGGAAACTCTTATTTTCAAGTTCTTTCTTTTATAGTACTTATCTTTATATGTAACTTTCACTATCTTTCTTTTATTATAGGATTTTGTGGGTGTAATCCGCTGAAAACCCTTAGGAGACAATACTCCTCCTACTAGGGACACCTAGAGGTTTAACGGCTTGTTGCACATGCTCAGTGCAATCGTGTTGCCTACGAAAGTGTGCTACTTAGGTTTTTCTTTTTCTTTCTCCCTCTCTTGAATAAATAAGTTTGCTCGCGACGATAAAAGTTAAGTTTGGGGGTATTTGTTCATTCGAAAATATCGCACTTTTGATATGACATTTTCCTTACTTTTCTTAAATATTTAAAAATGTTTATTATAAATATGACACATATGAGGGTTTATCTGTAAAAATACTATTTTCATATGTTTATATATTATAATTAATATTATGAAAGAAAATATATGCATATAATATTTATATAATATTTTGATAAATTAAATATGCATATCATATCAAATATCTTTAATCAATATTCTTAAAATATAATATCATATCAAATTGGTTAGGATAATATCTCAAAAATACCAAATATTACTAACATTATTCCTTGAGATATGGTGCAAGTTTTGGCTCAGATCAAGAGATCGAGATGTTGAGATGTCTGAAATCAAAAATCTGCCGAAATATTAAAGAAAATTGAAGAATCAATACTGGCAAAGATTCAGGAAATATTTTCAAGTTCCAGATATCAACTAAATCTCCATGTGTCACAAGAATAAAGCCCCAAAAATTTGCACCCAGGATCTGCGGCCAAACCATGCAATATGCGGTCGATCCGTGGCCGATTCACCGAATCAGGAGTTAGGATTTTCAGGTTAGATTTGCTACAACTAACCCTAATTCTGGGGATCTTTGGTTTCTGATTTTGGACTATATAAAGGACCGATGGCTAAACATAGAAATCATCAATCTTTTACACAAGCTAATCACCATCAAAGAACAAGTGTTCCAAGACAGGTCTAAGATTCAACGTGATAAAGCGACGTGAGATTCAACGGAACATCTACATCCGACAAGTCAGAGATCGAGAGCAACTTCTTCTTCCTCTTGTATTCTAAACTTGAAGTTTGTACTTATGAAGTTGATTAATAAAGGTAGATCTTTAGTTTAATTATTTAGTTACATTATGAATTTCATCTCTATCCGTTCTTTTATCTCCATCATGCACGAGTAATTCTCCGCTTGATAGGGTTCATAGGATTAGGGTAGATCAATGGATGAGAAAATATTTTAACTTTTTTTACGTCATATGAAGTTTATAAACTTTAGCAAAAGAATCGTTAACATCCTTATCGGGCACGCTACTAATTTATTGCTAGTCTCGATCACGATTTGAGATCAAATTAACAATTGTTTTATTAAGGGCAAGACATGAATAGAGATCAATGAAAGGACAAGGGTCAATAGTGTGGAAACACTAGTTTCTTCCAAGAACCCTAATTCTCATTCATCACTATCAATCTAGTTTTAAATCTATCAAAAAATAAAAGGAGTCATCTTTATTAGTCATCCAGGATTACTAAATCCTAACGAACCCTACAAGCTTTCTTCTGATATAAAATCTATATCCGTCTTTAAACTAGATCTATATTCTACATCCGTGTTTAACGTAGATCTAGATTCTATAACTATTCTTTACTATTATCTATTCTTCTTCCTCTTTCTAATCAACACGTCTAAAGAAAGATTCAAATATTCTACATATCCCTGAGGACGACCCGTACTCATCTCGGTCTAGCTACACGCGACACCTTTATTGATTGCGGTTACTACACACACTTCTCTAAAACAGATATCAATCAGCCGTCTACTAATGTTTCCGACGAGCATTCGATCATTTGTTGGGAATCTTGTTGAATTGCCTGACTGGATATTGAAAAGTGTTTTCAATTTGAGACTAAAATGTCGGGTTTATAACGTTAAGCATGAAATTCGGAATATGTGATATTCCGGGTTTATGGTGTCTAAGGATTTTATATGGTTAGGCATGAAATCCGAAGTATGTGATATTTCGGATTTATGATGTCTAGGCATGTTGCGGATTCCAATTATTATAGTTTTCATTTTCTTTTCTGCGACCGTAAGTGTAATATGTGGTGTATCGCCGGTTTCGTTGCTATACGTCAACGAAAATTGGGATACGCATATTTACTTACGTTAATGACATGTGATGTTATGTGTTGCTGTGATATGTTATATTGGATCATCTTGTTTGAATAGCCGGGGGTTTTTGCGTGAGATGAGAGTTTTTCATTTTCATTCATGTAAAATTTTGTATGTAATATTCTTTTATTAGGACACTTCCGGGTTAAGGATGATGTCACCATTGATATATATTATTTACTTCTCCGCATTAGGATAGACCCAAGGCAGGGAGCACAAGTAACCGGGTTCTAGAGTCCAGTGGGAGTCCATCTCGAGGAGTCGAGACCGGGTCTCCTAACTCTAGAATTGGTAGGGCTGCTTGCCGCTGTTATAGGGGTCTAGGGATGTGGGTTTGGCTATTCATCACGACCGTGGAATCCATATTTTTTACTGGCTTGATTTAAAACACGGACCTCCTAGTATATCCTATATTTAATATGTTGACTTTTGCTGCAATGTTCTGTGATGAGATCGTATAACTGCGTGAGACGAATGCTTTATATTATATATATGATATATAATAAACGTTGCTTATGTTTTGCATCCGCTAGTCCCGCCCCCACTCTGCCGTTGGTTAAGTAACCTAACGGTGCATGACGGAACCCCGTGACGAATGCGGATGGCATAAGCGTACGTTGTATTTTCGTTTCTTCTGTGATGTTTAGGAAACATAAATGATGGGACTTCATTAATGAGATTAATGAAAAGAAAGAAACCAAATTGAAGGTAGCTCTAGTTATTGCTTTGCATAGTGGTATTCCTTGATGAATATCCAGCACCTCATTCGATGAGGAAAGAGCCGAGATCCCTTCACCGGGAATGACCTCTTTAGCAAAAGTTAGTAAATGCTACAACCCACTCGGTTTATTTTGAAAACTATTCGATTTTAAAAAGCGGAGCTTAAACCACTCATTTTCAAATCACTCGATTCTACAACGATATCAATTTCATTAAGCTAAAGGTTTTCTTAAAAACCAACGTAGCCCTCTGTCATTTCAGATAAGTATTATTTAGTATTCATGCTGCATTTGTTGGCCTGCGTCAAGGCGTAGTGTGCAGTAGCTAATTAGTGCTTATCTGCAATATGTGATGTGATTGGATTAGGGTAGTCGTGCGACTTTGTTGGCCTACGTCAAGGGTCGTGCGGGTGGGTTTAATTCAATCACGAAATGTACGGGTTGAACTTGACTAGCGACCTATGGTTTGCTGGCCTACGTCAAGGTCATAGGACGCTAAGGGCAAAAACATTATCAGGAATTTCAAGTGTTGAAATTTGCAATGAGATTGCATACCTTCTATGAGATAGTTGGATTCCGATACCCACTGTGAGTAAGAGTTACTCCTGGAAGAGTTTTGCACTTTACAATTAGCTAATCCAGTATGTGTTTAAGAGAGGTGTTAACGGGGTTACGCCTCTGCGGAAACGAGATTATTTAATTAGTTTCATGCGAAAGCATGGGGAGATTCCCTCGGAGTACCAATACCTGCCTGGCTGAACGATTGGCAAACTTGTAGGGTGTAATTAATCCCGGCTAGTCTTACCTTTTAGGGTTTGAAGAAAGATTTGATAAAAAACAGTGAGAGCCATCCTGATTAGATAAAATAATAACCAATCTAATTTTGCAAGAGCATACGCTAAAGTGTTTTCTTCTCTCTCTCTCCAGGTAGCAACCATGACACGCCTTAATCAAGATAATAATATGGATGTATTGACCGAACCCGCTTATTATACTGAGTTGGGGAACGTTTTTCCGCTCTACCTTATAATTGTTATAAGTCTAAGCAGGAAATAGGGGAATATCCGGATTCCCATGCGACCCGAACGAGGAATGAGCATGTTGATGCATCTTCTTCGGGTATGTTCATTACCGAGAACCGTTTCTCAGTACACTCTACGTCCTGGGTATTAGATACCGAATCAGTATCCCACATATGTAATATGTTACAGGGGCTTAAGAGAGGTAGAGAACTGGGAAAAAGTGATCATTCTCTAAAAGTAGGGAATGGTGCAAATGTTGCGGCCAAAGCAGTTGGTGAATATCACCTTGTATTACCAAATGGGAATACATTGATCTTAAACGACTGTTATTACGTACCATATATGATATTCAATTTAATATCAATTTCTTTATTAGATAAAGAAGGATATAACTTTGTAGTAGAGAAAAATGTTATGAACATTTTTCTAAATCAAGTGTTGATTGGGTTTAGTGCATTATAAAACGGTTTATACGTTCTGAATCAAAATACAGTTCTTAACATACAGAACACACACAAGAGGAAAAGTTCAGAAATGAACGAATTCTTCTTGTGGCATTGTAGACTAGGTCATATCAATGCGACACGACTAGCTAAGTTACATAAAAATGGATATTTGAATCTGTTTGAATTTACATCTTATGAAACTTGCCAGTCATGTCTCAAAGGCAAAATGACCAAAACTCCGTTTACTGGACACGGAGAAAGAGCTATTGAACTCTTAGGACTGATACATAGTGATGTATGCGGTCCCATGTCTACACATACCAGGAATGGTTCCTCGTACTTTATCATATTCACCGATGATCTCTCAAGATTCGGACATGTGTTCCTATTGAAACGCAAGTCTGAAGCTTTTGAGAAATTCAAAGAATACAAGTGCGAAGTAGAGAACCAAATGGGAAAAAGTATTAAAATCCTACAATCTGATCGGGGAAGAGAATACTTGAGCACGGAATTCCGTGACTATTTAAAAGAGAATGGGATTCTCTCTCAGCTTACTCCTCCGTATACACCACAGCACAACAGTGTATCGGAGCGGAGGAATAGCACCCTATTAGATATGGTGCGCTCTATTATGAGTACTGCTGAGTTATCTATTTCTTTTTGGGGTTATGCACTGGAGACAGCTGCAGACCTATTGAATATGGTTCCCACTAAATTCGTGCCAACCCCTCCATATGAGATATGGAAAGAAAGAAGCCATGTCTTAATTATGTTAAGATATGGGGTTGTCCGGTATATGTGAAAACACAAAATCCGGACAAGCTCGAGGCAAGATTAGTTCTGTGTAAGTTTGTTGGATATCCCAAACATTCATGAGGGTATATCTTCTACCACACCGAGGAACAAAAGGTGTTTGTTTCTTGGCATGCCACCTTTTTAGAAAAGGAATTCCTTGAAAAAGAAATTAGTTTTCATAAGGTATAACTGGAAGAAGTTCCAGCTACACAAACTACGACTGATGATTTGGTAGAACCGAAGGATTCAATAGTCTCCGACGAACCTCAGCCACTCCGCAAATCTAGTAGGGTTCCTCATCCGCCTGAGAGATGCTACAGTTTTCTCATTTGACGGTGGGAGTGAAGATTGCATCATGGAAGATGATGACCCAACTAGTTTCGAGCAGGCCATCACGAGTGGGGACTCTGTGAAATAGCTGGATGCAATGCGATCTGAGACGGAATCTATGCACACCAACAAAGTATGGACTTTGGAAGTTGCTCCTGAAGGGGTAAAACCGATTGGGAGCAAGTGGATGTTTAAGAAGAAACTTGGTGTAGATGGAAAAGTTGAGACTTTCAAAGCTAGACTTATAGCAAAAGGTTTTCGTCAACGACCAGGTGTAGATATGATGAAACCTTTTCTCCAATGTCTATGCTTAAGTTCATCCGGATCCTACTTGCCATTGCTGCATACCATGAATACGAAATCTGGCAGTTAGACGTCAAGACCGCTTTTCTAAATAGTGATTTAGAAAAGAGCGAGTACATGACATAGCCAGAGGGCTTCGTAGATAGTGGGAGCAGTGGAAAAGTGTACAAGATGCTTAAATCAATCTATGGATTAAAGCAGGCATCGCAGAGATGGAACATCTGTTTTGATGTAGCAGTCAAAGAGTTTGACTTCATCAAAAACGTAGATGAACCTTGTATATACAAGAAGATTGTAGAGAGTAAGGTTGTCTTCCTCGAATTGTACGTGGATGACATACTCTTGATAAGAAATGATGTTCCTATGCTACACTCGGTCAAGCTCTACTTATCACAGGTTCTCCATGAACGATTTGGGTGATCCCTCTTGCATCCTGGGGAGAAGCACTGGACAGCTGTGAAGAACATTCTTAAGTGATTGAGAAGAACTAAAGAATTGTTCTTGGTGTATGGTAACAGGGAACTCCATGTCGAGTCCTTTACCGATTCGAGCTTTTACAGTGATAAGGAAGACTGTAAGTCGGTCTCGGATTTTGTCTTTACCCTCAGTGCAGGGACAGTATGTTGGAAGAGTTCCAAGCTAGATACCGTAGCAGACTCGACGATGAAGGCTGAATACATCGCTACCAACGATGCTGCCGAAGAGGTTGTCTGGATGAAAAAGTTCATGACTGAACTTGGTGTGGTTCCATCCATTGAGCATCCAATACCTTTGTATTGTGATAACAATGGAGTTGTGTCTTTAACAAAGGAACCCAGGTCCCATCAGCGATCCAGACATATTCTGAGGCGATATCACCTGATCCGGGAGATAGTTGATCGCCGGGAGATCGAGGTCAGGAGAGTTGACACGAAGAATAATACGGCAGATCCACTCACGAAGGCCATTCCCCAGATAAAATTTGAGAGACTCTTTGGATGTTGGGTATGAGATGCTACAACAACTGGTCTTAGTGCAAGTGGGAGATTGTTAGTTATATGTATGCCCTAGAGGCCATTATTGTACATGATTGTATATTATAGTGGATGCTTGGACATATATAGAGAGGACTTTCTTGCTCGACATGATAGTATACTAGCTGGTTGCTCTTTATCTTAACATGTACACTTGAATCATTATACTGTCTCTCCGTTACATATTAATAAAGACCTTAGGATGTAGACTTGACTACCAGGACTATGATGCAGATCGTACTAGTGGGGCCAGGGTAGTCGGCAAGTACATCCTTTAATTGTTCTTAGTCGAGAGAGTATCGAGACAGGGCATCAATATTCCAGAATAGACTAGTGTGTACGTTTCTTTACCCTGTATGGGGCGATGGTTGATCCCATAGCCATTGGTGTTTGACATCAAAGATTATACACAGGTACTCATTGGAGAATGTGGGTACACCGAACAGGACTCGCCGAGAACTCCTAGATGGTATTATACCTATCGTCAGATAGCAGTTCTCTGGTGATACTGGTACATGTTAGTCTATAGACCCGATATCGTCATAAAGTCTCGTGTAATTCTTACTGTGCTTTGATTTCCTCCCTACCACGCTCAAGAGAGCGTGCAAACAGGTGGATTTTGGGTATAGTCCCGAGTCACATAGAGGCAATGAGCGATAGGAGGGGTTTCGTCTCTCCCGGTATTAGGGGTTGATGTTGCGCTATACTCCATTGGCTATAACTAGAAGTCCCTAGCCAGGGCTGATGATGAGATTTACTCGTAAGTGTTATCAGTAGTTTCTCAACCCGTTATGAGCCTCGCATCGGCATGAGTTATCAAGTTATTGGGGTCTGACGTTTACCACCCCCAGACTCGATATGTGACATATCAGACGAAGAGACCAGACTGTACGGTAGTGTTACTTACTGGATTCATGGGAGTTTAGACAAGCTTGCAGTTTAGACAAGCTTGCTTGTTGATTTTCTAATCGCTCAATACCTGAGTAGCCGTTACGTCCAACTAGTACCGTTGACGGTTTGTGGGTGACCGATATAATCATTATCTACTGCTGGCGTATTGACGAGTCTTTAGAGTCCTACACAGAGGTTTCCTAGCTCAAGAGAAACGAAGTAGGACACATATGTGATATGTGTTGGGATTCCTTAGCACCCCCACTAGGTTTTCCAAGGCATCTAGTATGCAATTTTAAAAAAATCTAGGGTGCTAAAGAACCCTAACCTAGGATCTAACTAGAGAATTAGGGTTAAATTAATATGTAAACTACTTTACACTAAGTGAATGAGGAATACAACCTTTGTAAACCGGTCCTTCACGTCAATAGCTCCGTGTAGCAGTCCCTTCACTCTAAGTAGTGGTCTCCCGGACTCTAGTAAGGCTCCACTAGGCGAAATGAACAAGCTTGCTTGAAGTCTTCGAGGCCGAAGATGATCTACGTCGAGGAGACTATAGCTCAAGCTACCTCTTCACAAATTTGGAATTGGTGAAGCAAACAACCTAAACTAAATGGCTAGTCCAGTGTAGGTTGATGAAGTGGGATTTTTGCTCACTTTATAATTAATTTTCTCACTAATTTTCTTCGCCTCAATAAAACCTAGAGTGCTTTCCTTGAGATGAAGAAGAAGATGAAGTGTAGAATGAATGAATGAGAATTGCAACCATGGGTGAGATAATATCTCATATTATCTATGTAGAGAATTAACCATGGCTATAGATAATGGTTAGGTTAATAAATATCTAAGGTGAGAAAAAATTAGTGGACTAAGTCAAGGTTACTACAAGCTTCTCCAAGCTTCCAACAACCATGCTTATTTCCAACTAATTTTGATTTTCCTTAAATAAAATAAACCCTTAATTATCTATGGAATGGTGGAGTCTCATACACCCATGTACTATGTATCATCAAGCATGATACAATGGAACAAATGCAATTAACATATATCACATATATGTCAAATATAGAAGTGAGAAAAAGAAATGCTTAAATGAGCTAATATTAGTTAATGTATATATCAAATATATAATTATATATTAAATTATTAAATCAACACTTGATTTAATAATTCGGCTATATCACATATAACCGACTAATATCATTTATATCAACATATCGAATCAACACTTGATTCGATAATCTGGCTATATCATATATAACCGATCGATATCTTATATCGTGAGATTAGAATACGGTATCACATATACGTATTAATCTCGGTCCCGCACATATCACATATGTGCTCCTACTTCGTTTCGCCTGAGCCAGGAAGCTTCTGTGTAGGACTCTAAAGACTCGTCAATACGCTAGCAGTAGGCAGTGATCATATCATATACCTACAAACCGTCAACGACACTAGCTATACGTAACAGCTCCCAAGTATTGAGTGATCAGAAGATCAATAAGCAAGCTTGCTCATACTCCCTTGAATCCAATAAGTAACGCTACCGTACAGTCCGGTCTCTTCGTCTGATTTGTCGCATATCCAGTCTGGGGGTGATATACGTCAGACCCCAATAACTTGATAAGTCATGTCAATGTGAGGCTCATAACGGTTCGAGAAACTACTGATAACACTTATCAGTAAATCTCAGCAACCCTGGCCAGGAATTTCCTGTTATGGCCAATCAAGAACAGCGCAACATCAACCCCCAATGCAGGGAGAGACGAAACCCCTCCTATTGCTCATTGCCTCCATGTGACCTGGGACTGTACCCAAAAACCACCTGTTTGCATAACTCAGTAGAGCCGTGGTAGGGTGGAAATCAAAGCATAGTGGGAGACACACAAGACTCTATGATGATCTCGGGCAGACTAACCTATACCAGTGTCACCAGAGAACTGCTATCTGACGATAGGTATAATACCATCTAAGAGTTCTCGGCGAGTCCTGTTCAGTATACCCAGTCTCCACTGAGCACCCGTATACCATCTTTGATGTCAAACACCAATGGATATAGGATCATCCATCGCCTATCAAATGGGTCAAGAAGCGTATACGCTAGTCTACTATGGAATATCGATGCCCTGTCTCGATACACTCTCGACTAGGAACAATTAAAGGATGAACTTGTGGACTACCCTGGCCCCACTAGTATGATTTACATCATAATCCTGGTAGTCAAGTATACATCCTAAGGGCTTTACCAACATGTAAGAGCAAGACAGTGTCACAATACTAGTCAACATGTTAAGATAAAGAGCAACCAGATAGTATACTATCATGTCGAGCAAGAAAGTCCTCCCTATATATGTCCAAGCATCCATTGTAATATACAATCGTGTACAACAATGGCCTCTTGGGCATACATACAACTAACAATATGTGCGGGACCGAGATTAATACGTGTATGTGATACAGTATTCTAATCTTGCGATATAGGTTATATGTCGAATTATTGAATCAAGTGTTGATTCAATAATTTGTTGTATGTATATTTGATATACATATAAATGATATTAGTCGGTTGTATGTGATATAGACAGATTATTAAATCAAGTGTTGATTTAATAATTTAATATATAATTATATATTTGATATATTAATATATATTAACTAATATTAGCACACTTAAGAATTTGTTTTCTACAAATACATACATATATATATATGAGATATATATTAATGTATTTATTTTTGTGTCATGCTAGATGATACATTGGACATGGGTGTATGAGACTCATACCAAACTAAAGATAATTTGGATGATTAATAATTAAGGGATAAATCAAAATTAGGTGGAAATTAGCATGGCTAAAGATACTTGTGGAAGCATGTAGAAGCCTTGACTTAGTCTACTAATTTTGTTTTACTCTAGATATTTATTAACCCAACCATTATTTTTAGCCATGGTTAACTCTCAACTAATATCTCTTGAGATATTTTTCACCCAAGGGTTCACACTTGATCTTCTTCTTCATCTCCTTCTTTGCTCTCTAGCTTTTGAGTGAGGTGAAAAAGAAAAAGAGAAAATTAATTCTAAAGTGAGCAAAATTCCTACTTCATCAATCTATACCAAACTGGATATTTAGTATAGGTTCTTTACTTCACTAATTCCTCAATTAGTGAAGAGATGGCTTGAATTAGAGATTCCTCAACGTAAATCATCTTCGGCCTCGAAGATCCTTAAGCAGACTCGTTCCTTTCGCCTAGTGGATCCTAAGAAGAGTTCGGGGACCACTACTTAGAACTAAGGGACTACTACATGGAGCTTTAGAAGTGAAGGACCGGTCTACAAAGATTGTATTCCTTGTTCACTTAGTGTAATGTTTGTTTACATGTTTTATAAAACCCTAATTATCTAATTCGATTCTAGGTCAGGGTTTCTTAGCACACTAGACTTTTTAAAATTGCATACTCGATGCTTGCAAAAACCTAGTGGTCGTGCTAAGAAACCCCAACATGTACATGATGATAGAGACAAACCAGATAGCATACTATCATCTCGAGTAAGACTGTTTTACCCGTATAGGTCCTCCAGCAGTCATCATAATCGTCTGTCTGCGATTACAATAATTGCCTTGAGGGCACTATATCCAACACTCTCTCGGGTTACTCATCCGTGGTTGCACTCCTTAATGAGTAAAATGATGTATGGACTTCTTCCATTTAGGTGATATACACTAGAAATAGTTGCATGCCAATTGAATATGGTTCCATCTAAATTAGTGTTTTTGATTCTATGTGGGCATAGAATGGTTGCATATCTTGAGGATGTTAAGATATGAAGTTATCCGGTTTCTGTTTAAAACCTGAATCTGGACAAACTCAAGGCACATTTCTGTAATGGCAATTTGTGGGTTATTCCAGGCTTTTAGCAAGGGTTTAACTTCTACCATTTCAAGATCGAAAGTTGATTTGTTCTTGACTCGCCACTTTTTTATAAAAGGAATCTTTTTGCAAAAGAAACAAGTAGGAGTATGGTAGAATTGGAAGCGATTCCAGAACCACAAACGGTTACCGATAATTTAGTAGAACCTTGAGATTCAATCGGATTCGATAATCTATTAGCCACTCTACAGTTTTAGTGGGTAATCTCAGCCACCCGAGAGGTACTTCGGTTTCCTCAAAGACGGTGACAGAGAGGTTTTGATAATCCAAACTTATCACTACTACTGTCCTTGACTATGAGATCTGGCAGGTAGATGACTATAACGTCATTCTAAATTGAATTTAGAAGTGCGCGTATATATGGCTCTGCCAGAGGATTGTTGTAGTCAATGAGAGCAGCGAAAGCGTGGTAGGCAAGTTGCTTATGTCTATTTATAGACTAAAGCAAAAAGAGCAAAATGGGTCATCTAGTTTGATATAAAACTCATAGAGTTTGACTTCATCAGAACAACGGATGGACCTGGTAAGAAGGCAGTAAAGAGTGATGTCCTGATATTTGGATAACGTGCTCTTGATAGGAGGTAATGTTCATATATTACGATCGGTTATATCATGGTTGTCACAAGGTGTTTCTCCACATATGAATGGATAACATATCAAGGATTTTGGTAACTAAATCTATGGTTTTAGATCTAAATCTGAGAAGTGTCCTAATCGGGATACTTGGACACCATTCTAAAGTAGTTTAGAATGGACACCATTCTAAAGGACAACTCTTGGCGTGGTGGTCTACCCGTAGGTGATGGAGTCTCTCTCTCTCCAAAAGTGATGTCTTCTAGACTTATGAGGAGAGGAA
The DNA here is from genome assembly GCA_030015575.1 of Agapanthus africanus. NCBI lineage: Eukaryota > Viridiplantae > Streptophyta > Magnoliopsida > Asparagales > Amaryllidaceae > Agapanthus > Agapanthus africanus. The sequence continues at coordinate 306,738,850 of JASDDO010000029.1, forward strand.
CTTGCATGAATGATATATCACTTGCTTAGGCAATTGAGTCAATCATACAACGTCGTGTACCAGACCAGACGTTGCTTTTTTGCACTAACTATAGTAAGCGGATATTAATCCAATCCTGGAGAAAAAAAAGGAAACGGTAAAGAACATAAGAAGATGTTCTTGGTGTATGGTAATGGCATCCTCTTACAGGAGGCAGTTAGCGGTTTAGGCTTCGAAGGTGACCTGATTGACAGAGTAGCTGCCGGAGTTATAAGTTTACCCTCTTCTGAGGGGAAGTGTGTTGGAATGGATTCCAAGCAAGATACTGAGGTAGACATGGCGCGGGATGACTCAACGAAGGATACAGCCCAAGAAGTTAGTTAGATAAAGTAATTCATTTATGAATTTGGTAGTATCAAGTATCCATACAAATTCTTGAGGCGGGGTATTGCTTAGTTCGGGAGATCATTGGTCTCCACAAAGTTGAGGTTTAGGGAGATAAAGTTAGAAGTATTATAGCGGATCTACTCAATGAGGCTATTTCTCGAACATGTAAGTTTCTCAAAACGAGTTTTGAGAAACTGACTAGTAGAGAAGTTGGGTATTCGGTAGCACACGAGCTGTGAGTATGCGATACCGCAATAATTGGCCTTAAGCGCAAGTAGAAGATTGTTGGATATAGTGCCCTCAAGGCAATTATTGTAATTGCAAGTAGGCGATTATGATTGAAAGAGGACCTATACAGCTAGAACAGTCTTACTCGAGATGATAGTATGCTATCTGGTTTGTCTTTATCATTATATGTAAACGTTTTACTCGACATTACGTATGGGTAATACATAATGATAAATCCCGTAGGATCATTGCTTGACTACCAGTATTATGATGGTGATCATATACGTGGAAGCTGGGTGGTCCATAAGCACATCCTTAAATGTCCCTAGTTAAGAGAGTATTGAGACCGAGCATCGATACTCCAAAGTGGACTAGCGTATACGTTTCGAGACCCCGACAAGGATGGTGGCCGGTCTCATAAACCATTGGTGTTGAGTCGCCTAAGATAGTATACAGGTGCTCACTGGAGGAAAGTACACCGGACAAACTCACCGAGAACTTCTAGATAGTATTATACCTATTATTAGATGGAAGTTCTCTTGTGGCATGAGTACAGGTTAGTCTTTTGACCTGAGATTTTCATTTATCTCATGTGAGTTCCCACTGTACTTATATTACCACCCTACCACGGTGTAAAGGAGTCATGCAAACATATTTTAGTCGGGTACAGTCCCGAGCCATATGGAGGCAGTGAACAATCATCAGGGATTCGTCTTTCCCGGAATTGGGAGTCGATGTCGCACTGTGTTGGGTCAGCTGTCACCATAAAATCCTTAGCCAAGATGGATGAGGTTTACTGATGTGATATCAGTAGTTTCTCAGTGGGTGATGAGCTTCAGACCCGCATGACTTATCGGGTTAGTAGGGGTCTAATGTTATCCACCCCGTAAACCTGGTTTGCGATTATCTTAGACGAAGAGACCGGACTGTACAGAGATTGTCACATACAAGCTCGGTAAGAATACGAATGAGTTTGCTCGTAGGCCTTCCCTTCGCTCAATACCTGGGTAGCCGTTACGTACAGTTAGTGCCGCTGACGTGCTAGGCTCAGTAGGAATACGGATGAGTTTGCTCGTAGGCCTTCCCTTCGCTCAATACCTGGGTAGCCGTTACGTACAGTTAGTGCCGCTGATGTGCTTGTGGTTAAACCTACTACCAGCATATTGACGAGCCTTTAGAGTCCCGCACAGAGGGTTTTCCCGGTTCAGGCAAAATGATGTAGTGGTCATATATTGATACGTGGAGGGTTCCGATTAGGTATGTGTGCTAGCCATACGAACTTTAATCGGGCGGACGATAATATTAGCCGGCTTAGGATTAAGCCGGATTATTAAATCAAGTATTGATTATATATATATATATATATATATATATATATATATTCTAGTATTATGTTCATTGTATTTTTCTATCTCTTAGGTATCCGTATTTTGATACGAATACGGTCATGTGTTTGCGGGGACATATTCTTGTATTCATACAAGAATAATTCTAGAAGGAGGACACCTCATTTCCAGGATTTTCCTTTTAAAGAAATTGTGAAATGAGGTGGAGGAGAGAAATGGTGGAGGGTGTGGGCAAATGAATTATTAATTCATTTGCTTATACGATTCAAGTATGATTGCAATTTTAAAATGGTGAAATTCTTTTAACAAAAGAAAGAAAATGCATGCTTGAATTGAGAATGTTTTTCATTCAACCATTTAGCTTCTCTCTCCTCTTATGGGTGCTCCTTCTTCTTCTTTCTCTACCCTCTTATGTGTTGAGATTCAAGAGGATTAAAAGAAAGAAAAATCACTAGAACATTCACACTATATCACTAAGCATCCTGGATTAGCATTTAAGATCTTTAGTTACTTCATTGATGAAGTTGAAACTTTAACTTGGTTCCCTCAGGTGGATCATCTTCGGCGAAGGAAGACTAGCGGACATGCTCGATCTAAGAGTCTCAAGGAGCTCAAGAAGAGGATCGAAGACGAAAAAACGAGCTCTTTGGTATAACCTCATTCATAGTAGTTTAGCTCCAATAGTTTTCTTGTTAGTTTAGGCCTATGGTGATTTCTTGGGTTATAGTTAATTGTGCTTGCCTAAAAATGATTTTTTAGTATTCCGCCTCGCTACGAGTATAGTAGTGTTAGCATAACTCACTAACAAATTGATAGACCCGAGTTGGGTTCGATTCCACACAATCAATATGTCACTTTTTGAGTATACGATTACGGTTTTACGCTATATAGACACACACACACATGCGCACGCACACACTTATCTAACACTATTATTTAACATATATATTGTAATAGCATGAGTAAGCAAGTGATAGGTTTTCACTTACCTGAGGACGACTATAATGACGACGACATGGTAGCGGCGACGACGACACGACAACAGAAACTGCAACAAAAACAGCAACGGTTCACACACTTCACGGCGGAGATAATTAGAGTTTAGCTCAACTAGGGCTTGAGCTCGGGTAGGTGTTGGATATGTATGCCCTAGAAGCCTTCATTGTATAGGATGCTAAGGATATGTATGTACAGAACAATCTTGCTCGATATGATAGTATGCTATTTGGTTTGTCTTTATCTTAACATGTGATATGTTTTACTTGTTATTTCATATCTCGTATACATGTTGATAAATCCTGTAGGATCCTTGCTTGACTACCAGCGTTGTGATGGCAATCATACTTTTGGGAGCTGGATAGTCGATAAGCATATCCTTAAAATGTCCCTAGTCATGGGAGTATCGAGACTGGGCATCGATACTCCTGAATAGACTAGTGTATACATATCTAGACCCTGACGAGGGGCGATGGTTGGTCCCGCAGCCATTGGTGTGGTACACCTAAGATTGTATACAGGTGCTCACTGAGGGTGAGTACACTGGATGGACTCGCCGAGAACTGGCTAGATGGTATTATACCTAACGTCAAATAGCAGTTCTCCGGTGACATGAGTGCAGATAGTCTGTTGATCTGGGGTCGTCATTTATCTCGTGTGAGTTCCCACTGTGCTTTAATTATTACCCTACCACAGCTCTACTGAGTCGTGCAAACAGGTTTTAGTTGGGTACAATCCCGAGCCACATGGAGGTAGTAAGCGACCGTTGGGGATTCGTCTCTCCCGGTATAGGGAGCCGATGTCGTGCTGTATTCGGTTGGCCAACTCCATAAGTCCCTAGCAAGGGCGGATTGAGAATTACTGGTAGTTAGACCAGTAGATTCACAGTTGGTCTTGATCCACATCAGCACGACTTGTCAGATTATTAGGGGTTTGACGTTTTCCACCCCCTAGACTCGGCAAGCGATACTCTTAGACGAATAGACCAGACTGTATGGAAACTGTCACGGATAGGCTCAGTAGGGGTTCGGATGAGTTTGCTCGTCGGCCTTCTTTTCGACAGGTACCTCGGTAACCGTTACGTACAGCTAGTGATTGTAGGGTGTTTTTCGTCACCCCATTAAGATTTGAAATACGCGTCGTTTTTCAGACGCATTACAGATTCCCCCTACCTAGGGTAGGCCGGGATTTATTGATTGTGGGGATCTGAATCTCCGACAGCCGCAGACTAAGCTACCATTAATTACCCATCGCCTTTGAAGCGAAAGAACCTCCGATTGACGGGTCAAACTAGTCATGAGAACTCAATATGCAGTGTGTGTATGTGTGTATCTTGAGGGGTTTTAATAATATCGGGGGCCTCGCAGAGTTTACGGGGGTCCCACTACCCGGATAGCGGGCTGGGGGTCAAGGGGGCTAGTAGCCCCCTTACGGGATGCAGGGCAGCGCCCCGTTAGAAAAAATTTCTAGCGGGGATGTGTTTTGAGTGTGGAGTGTATGAAAAAAGAAAGAAGAAAAAAATGGTGAGTAACGTCCTAAGGACGTGTGGGCGCTGGGCGCTAGGCGTAGGCACTGGGTGTCAACGCCTCACGCATCCGGCACGTAAGTGCTGGGTGCTGGGCGCCAGCACCTCACGCGTCCGACACGTGGGCACTGGGCATTTGCAGAAAGAAGGGGCTTAGCCCCAGAATTAGGAGTTGAACTCCCGAAAAGGATTTTTATCTATGGAGTTAAACTCCAAAAGATTTTGAGTGGAATTAAACTCCCAAAAAGGATTTTTATTTATGGAGTTAACCTCCAAAAGATTTTGAATGGAGTTAAACTCCTAAAAGGGTTTTATTTATGGAGTTAAACTCCAAAAGATTTCGAATTTGGAGTTAAACTCCTAAAAGATCTGGATTAGGAGTTAAACTCCTTTGAGAATTTGGGTCTTAGAGTTGAACTCCCCAAAGATCTTTGGAGGTGATCAAAGGAGACCCCTTTCTTCTCTCTTGAGCCCTGGATCTTCTCTTAAGCCTTGGATTTTTCCCATAGTAGGATTTTTAGAGATGGGTCTCCTTCTTCCTCCTCTCTGTTGGCTGGATCTTGGAAGAAAGGGGATGAGACTTAAAAATCTCCCATTTTAGAGATTTGATAGGAGATCTGAGTTTCCCTTCAAGGGTTTTAAGGTAAAAAACTATTTCTTTTTGGGAAAGAAAGAGTTAAACTCTTGATTTAATTTAGAAAATAAGCTTTAAAATCTTGAGGAAGGAGAAGGAGGCACAAAAACCTTAATTTTTTAGGGGAATCAATTATTGTCCTTTATTTCATTATCATGTTTTCTTATATAAGCTTACAAATTTACACATAACCCCTTGGGCTTTACAAAATGGCATTTTGCCCATCGCATGCCTCATGTGCTTATTTCTTTTGTATATAAGCCATGGGCTTTACATAAATTTGGTTTTATACCCATTTTTCTTACATTTATTCATAAAAATTACATCAAAATTATTTATAATATAATTTTCATTTTGGTATGGGGGAAGCCGGCCGAGGGGCTCGACTTGGGCATGGGCCTACTTGACCTGGGCTTGGGCCCGCTTACTTGGGGTTGACTTTGACTTTGACTTGTTCAACCGAGGTGTAATTTTTGGCCCCAACAGTGCTACTAACGGACTTGTGGTTGAACCCACTGCCAGCGTACTGTCGAGTCTTTAGAGTCCCACATAGAGGGTTTCCCTGGTTCAAGATAAACGATGTAGAGGCCATATGGTTTTAAGTGCAGGGTTCCGATCATATACGTGTAATAGCGACACGGATGTTGTTCGGACGGATAATACTGGTGGGTTTAGGATTAAGCCGCATTCTAGTATTATATTGTTAGATTATCTTTATCTCTTGGTATTCGTATTTTTTGCAGTACGAATACGAGTATGTATATACGGTGAGGGCATTCTTGTAATTTTACAAGATATGCTTCTACAACGGGACACCTCATTTTGGATATATCTATTTTTGGAAAATAGATAATGAGGTGGAGGAATGGAGATATTTGTGGCATGGTTTGAAGCATGGCTAATTCTTTTGTTTATTCGTTTTTCCTTACTATTCAAGCATGGTTACATTTTTCTATGAAAGAATAATGCATGCTTGATTTTTGTAAAAGACTTAGCCATTCTTCACTTGCTCACTACACACTCACTCTACACATTGCATTCTCTCTCCATTGTTCTCCTTCTTCTTCCTCAAACCCTAACCCTCACATGTGTTGTGAATCCTAGGGTTCTTTGAGATAAACTTGTCCAATTAACTCTCTACATCTCCTTAGCTACCTACATTAGCAAACTAGGCACTTTAGTTATCTCATTCTTGGGGTTAGAGCTTGAACCATAGACTCCCTGGTAGATCTTCTTCGACACGAGGAGCAACAAAACCTGTCACGCCCCGCTTCCCAGTGTATAGGTAAGAAGACGCGACAAGGCCTGCTACGTATTTACTGATAAGTAAACACGCTAAACGTATCTAAGAAATATAATGTAAAATATACACAAGAGACAAGAATATAAATGAACAGCAACTTTTATTTATTAAACATTTCTTTATAAGTACAACTGAAAAGTTAAATACAGGAATGGAAAGCATGTTATTTATATGTATGCCCTAGAGGCCATTATTATACATCTGATGTATATTATAGTGGATGCTTGGACATATATAGGGAGGACTTTCTTGCTCGACATGATAGTATGCTATCTGGTTGCTCTTTATCTTAACATGTACACTTATTGTCTCTCTATTACATGTTGATAAAGCCCTTAGGATGAGTACTTGACTACCAGGATTATGATACAGATCATACTAGTGGGGCAAGGGTAGTCGGTAAGTACATCCTTCAAATGTTCCTAGTCATGGAAGTATCGAGACGGGGCATCGATATTCCAGAGTAGACTAGCATATACGCTTCCCGACCCATATGATGGGCGATGGATGATCCCATATCCATTGGTGTTTGACATCTGAGATGGTATACGGATGCTCAGTAGAGACTGGGTACACTAAACGGACTCGCCGAGAACTCCTAGATGGTATTATACCTATTGTTAGATAGCAGTTCTCTGGTGACACTGGTACAGGTTAGTCTGTCGACCCGAGACCGTCATAGAGTCTTGTGTGATTCCCACTGTGCTTTGATTTCCACCTTACCACGTTCAAGAGATCGTGCAAAATGGTGGTTTTGGGGTACAGTCCCGAATCATATGGAGGCAATGAGCGATAAGGGGGATTTCGTCTCTCCCGGTATTGAGGGTTAATGTTGCGCTATGCTCGATTGGCCAAAACAGGAAATCCCTGGCCAGGGTTGCTGAGATCTACTGGTAAGTGTTATCAGTAGTTTCTCGAACCGTTATGAGCCTCACATCGGCATGACTTATCAGGCTATTGGGGTCTGACGTTATACCACCCCCAGGCTGTGATATGCGACATATCAGACGAAAAGACCGGACTGTACGGTAGTGTTACTAATTGGATTCGCAGGAGTATGAGAAGCCTTGCTTATTGATATTCTGATCGCTCAATACCCGAGTGGCCGTTACGTTTAGCAGACCCCTTGAGGCTTGTGGGTGTTGTTGGGTTCCTAGGCACTCTTGTGAAGGTTCATAAGGCATCAAATATGCCCGAATAAAATTTTAGACGTGCCGAACAACCCAAAGCCGGGATCTTTGCTAGATTATTAGGGTTTAACATGAAAGTAAACATCTTTACTACTAAGTGTGAGGGATTACAACCTTTGTAGTCTGCTCCTTAGCTTCATATGCTCCGAGTAGAAGTCCCTTCGCCGCGATCCACGATCTCCCGGACTCAAGAGAGGCTCCACGACTCGAACGATCCATGATAGCTTATCGTATTCCTTTTCTCCGATGATCTACGTCGAAGTTGCAATAACTCAAGCTCTCTCACTCTAAAGAGGTGAACACCCTAATCTAATAGGCTAGATTAGATGAGAATGATGGAGTAGTATTTTTGCTTTCTTTTTATATCATAATCTCACATGAAATCATCACTTAAGGAAAATCTAGTGAGCCTTTTCAAAGCTAAACGAGAGAAGAAGATGATGAATGAAAAGATAATCCTTTTGTGATGAATAGGAGTAAAGAATATATGATAGATTATAGAACCATGGTCAAGGATGAGAAGCTTAATCTTTTGTAGAGAATAAAATAGAGCTAGGGTTTGGTTAGGTTAAGTAATGAGTCATGGATAAATATCAACCATAATATCTTAACCAAGACAAAAGCAATGCTTCTAGATGGTGCAAGAAGAAGCTAACCATAATCAAACCCTAATCTCTTTTTATCATCCTTAAACATGTTTCATAATAAATCATATCATGTTACTATAATATATATCACATATATATTATATTTGTAACAAAAGAAAATAATACAATTAATATATATCGCATATATATCAATGCATTATCCGGTGAGAAAATGAAATAATAAAGCGAGCCAATATTAGATAATGCAATACAATATATCATATATATTATTATACATTAAATCATCGAATCAACACTTGATTCGACAATCCGGCTATATCGAATATAACCGACTAATATATCATGTACCGATTCATCGAATCAACACTTGATCCGATGACCCGGTTCATATCTAAAAATCTCGAGAATATAATATGGTATCACATATCGCATTATCCTCGGTCCTACACATATCACATATGTGCCTCTACTCCGTTTTGCCTGAGCCAAGAAACCTCTGTGTAGGACTCTAAAGAATCGTCAATACGCCGGTAGCAGGTGATGATCATATCAAACACCCACAAGCTGCAAGCGGTCGGCTAAATGTAATAGCCACCCAGGTATTGAGCGATCAGAAGATCAACAAGCTAGCATGTCCGTTCTCCTGTGAATCCAATCAGTAACACTCCCATACAGTCCGGTCTGTTCGTCTGATATGTCGCATATCAAGTCTAGGGGTGGTATACGTCAGACCCCAGTAAACGATAAGTCGTGTCGATGTGAGGCTCATAACAGGTCGAGAAACTACTGGTAACACTTACCAGTATATCTCTATATCAGCCCTGGCCAGGGACTTCCAGTTATAACCAATCGAACATAGCACAACATCAACTCCTTATACCGGGAGAGACGAATCCCCTCCTATCGCTCATTGCCTCCATGTGATTCGGGACTGTACCCAAAAGACACCGTTTTGCATGCCCTCTTGGACGTGGTAAGGTAGAAATCAAAACACAGTGGGAATCACACAAGACTCTATGACGATCTCGGGTCTACAGACTACCCTGTACCAGTGTCACCGGAAAACTGCCATCTGACGTGTGGTATATCACCATCTGGGAGTTCTCGACGAGTCCGTCCAGTGTACCCGGTCTCCACTGAGCACCCGTACACCATCTCTGATGTCAAACACCGATGGATATGGGATCATCCATCGCCCATCATATGGGTCAAGATGCATATACGCTAGTCTACTCTGGTGTATCGATGCCCTATCTCGATATACCCTCGACTAGGAACAGTTATAGGATGTACTCATCGACTACCATGGCCCCACTAGTATGATCTCATCATAGTCCCAGTAGTCGAGTACAGATCCTAAGGGCTTTATCAACATGTGAGAGAAAGACAGTAAACCAATACAAGTCAACAAGTTAAGATAAAGTGAAACCAAATAGCATACTATCATGACGAGTAAGAAAGTCCTCTCTGTATATATCCAAGCATCCATCATAATATACATCATATGTACAACAATGGCCTCTAGGGCATATACATAACTAACAATCTCCCACTTGCACTAAGGCCAGCTGCTGTAGTATCTCATACCTAGCATCCCGAATAATCTCTCAAACTGTATCTGGGGAATGGCCTTCATGAGTGAATCCGCAGTGTTGTCCTTCGTATTTACTCTCCTGACCTCGATCTCCCGGCGATCAACTATCTCTCTGATCAGGTGATACCGCCTCATAATATGTCTGGACTTCTGATGGGATCTGGGTTCCTTGGCCAAAGCCACAGCTCCATTGTTATCGCAATACAGAGGTATTAGATACTCAATGGATGGAACCACACCAAGTTCAGTAATGAACTTCTTCATCCAGACAGCCTCTTTGGCAGCATCGTTGGCAGCGATGTATTCAGCCTCCATCGTCGAGTCTGCAACGGTATCCTGTTTGGAACGATTCCAACATACCGCCCCTCCATTGAGGGTAAAGACAAATCCCGAGTGTGACTTAGAGTCGTCCTTATCACTTTGGAAGCTGGAATTGGTAAAGGACTCCACCCGGAGTTCTCCGTTACCATACACCAAGAACATGTCTCTAGTCCTTCGTAAGTACTTGAGAATGTTCTTCACAGCTGTCCAGTGACTCTCTCTAGGATCTGCTTGATACCGACTCACAACACTTAGTGAGTATGCTACATCGGGTCTGGTACATAGCATCGCATACATGATAGAGCCTACTGCCGAAGCATAGGGTTATGCACTGGAGACAGCTGCATGATTTGAATCTGGTTCAAATTAAATTAGTGCCTCTGTTTCTATATTAGATATAGAATGGTTCATATCTTAACGATGTTAAGGTAAGGGGAGTTGTCCAGCATATGCTTAAAACCAAACACTGGATAACTCAAGGCACGTTTCTGTAATGGCAGTTTGTGGGTTGACCCTGGCTTTGACGAAGGTTGACATTTCTACCATCTGGAAGATCAATAGTGATATTGTTCTTGACTCGCCACAGTTTTAGTAGAATGGATTTTTTCAGAAAAGAATAGTGGGAGTATGGTAGAACTGGAAGTGATTCCAGAACCGCAAATGATTACGGAAAATTTAATAGGACCTATATATTCAATCAGGTTTGACATTCCAATAGCCACTCCGCAGATATGGTGGGTAACCTTAGACACCCAAGAGGTACTCCGGTAACCTCAAGGACGGTGACAGAGAGGTTCTTGTTTACCCAAACTTGACACTACTGTTGTTCCAGACTATGAGACACGGCAAGAGGATAAGTATAACGTCGTTCTAAACCAGCTTTAAAAGTGTACGTAGATATTATTCTGCCAGAGGGTTGTCATAATCAGTGGGAGCAGCGGAAGCATAGTGGGCAAGTAGCTTATGTCTATTTATAGACTTCAGCAGTTATAGCGGAGATAGATCATCTAATTTTGATGAGACAGTCATGGTTTTGACTTCATCAGAATAGTGGATAGATCTGTTGAGAAGGTAGTAGGGTGTGATGTCCTGGTATTTGGATGACATACACAGAGTAGGAAGTAAAATTCCTATACTACGATCGGTTATACTGTGGTTATCACACAGTTGTTTCTTCACAAAGGACATGGAAATAAAGACATTCTGGTTACTAGATCTATGGCTTTAGATCTAGATTTGGGTAGTTTCCCAATGTGAGTACTTTGACAGTATCCTAATAGTATTTTAGAATAGATGACTCCTGACATGGTGGTGTACCTGCAGGTGATGGAGTCACCCTCTCTAAAGGTGTCTTATAGACTAAAGCAGAGAGAGATGTGCATGATTGGCAGATCACTTGCTTAGGCAATTGAGTCAATCATGAGATGTCAAGTACCACATCAGATATTGTTTTTGCACTTGATGCGATAAGTTTATATTAATCCAATCCTGAAGAAACATAAGGAAGCAGATTTAGAACATAAGTGCATGTTCTACGGATTTGATGACGGCAGCCTCCTTCGGGAGACGGTTATCATTCCAGGCTTCAAAGGTGACATGGATGACAGAGTGATTGTCATAGTTATAGTTTTCACTTTGACGAGGGACAGTATTTTGGACAGGTGGTCCAAGAGGATACTGTGGGAGGCATGGTGCTGGATACTGATTAGGTTCAGTTATCGATACAGTCTAAGAAGTTTGGATTTGGAGTTCATTTATGAACTAGGTCCCATCAGATATCCAGACATATTCTAAGACAGGTATTGCTCAATTCGGGAGATGGCTTTCTCCGCGAACTTGAGATTGAGAGAGACATAGAAAGAAACATTAGGGCGGATCCACTCACTGAGGCTATTTCTCGAACACAAGAGTTTTACAAACTAGCTTTGTGAAACTGATTAGTAGAGGAGTTGGATGTTCGGTATCACACGGGCTGTGAGTATGCGACATCGCAATAATTAGCCTTGAGTGCAAGTGGTAGATTGTTGGAGATAGTGCCCTCAAAGTCAATTATTGGATCGCAGGTACGTGATTGCAATGATTGAGGAAGGACCTATACCGATATGACAGTCTTGCTCGAGATGATAGTATGCTATCTGGTTTGTCTTTATCATCGTATACATGCTTTAGTTCGCTATTGCATGATTGATAGAGCCCATAGGATTCTTGCTTGACTACCAGCAGTATGATGGCGATCATATACGTGAGAGGTGGGGTCTGTAAGCACATCCTTAAAGTGTCCCTAGTCGTGGGAGTTTCGAGACAGGGCATCGATACTCCAGAGTAGACTATTGTATACAGTCGAGACCCCGACGAGGGGCGGTGGCCGGTCTCACAAGCCACTGGTGTAAGTTGGATCACCTAAGATGTATACAGGTGCTCATTGAGTTATGAGTACACCGGACAGGACTCGCCGGGAATCTGCTAGTTGGTATTATACATATCGTCAGATAGCAATTCCCTGGTGACATGTGTACAGGTTAGTTCATCGACCTGAGATCGTCGTTTGTCTCATGTGAGTTCCCACTGTGCTTAGATTACTACCCTACCACGCTCAAAGGAGTTGTGCAAACAGGTTTTAGTTGGGTACAGTCCCGAGCCACATTGGAGGCAAGTGAGCGGATCTCGGGGATTCGTCTCTCCCGGTATTGGGGGTTGATGTCGCGCAGTGCACGGGTGGACATCATTAGGAATCCTCGGCCGAGATAGTGGAGAATTACTGATTTGGATCAGTGGTTTCTCAGGTGGTGATGGGCTTCATGCCGACACGATTTATCGCGTTATTAGGGGTCTGACTTTATCCATCCCCTAGACTCGATATGCGATACTCTTTAGACGAATGGACCGGACTGTATATATACATTGTCACTGTCAGGCTCAGTAGGGTTTATAGATGAGTTCGCTCGTCAGCTTCCCTTCCAATCAATACATAGGCAAAACGTTACGTGCAGCTTGTACCTCTGACGTGCTAGGGGTTATACCCAGTGCCAGTGTGTTGATGAGTCATTAGAGTCCCCCACAGACACTTTCTCAAGTTCGGGCGAAACGTTGTAGAGGCCGTATGGGTTTATGGCAAGGTTCGGAAAAAGCACGTGCGTTTTCGCACGTGTCGTTTTTCGGGCAGATAATACTGGTAGGCTTTGGTTTAAGCCGGAACCCAGTATTATACTGTGTAGATATAATATCTTTGTCTCAGTTGCATTTGTATTCGGTCGTAATACAAATGTGGGTATGTTTATACTGTTACGGGGTTATCCTGAAATTCGTTTCAAGATCACTTTAGGAAGTTGCCAGTTTTCAGTTTTCTATCAGCCGTATTTAACAGTCGGTTAAATACGGATTTATCTTTTCTTGATGAGGTGAGTCAGTGTTCTATATGCTTCTAGATGTGATGACTAAGCTAGTGACTCATTAGTGTCATTAATGGTTCATTAATGATGGAGGATGACTAAGTTAAATATGATTGGTTTGCTTTTAATGCATTCATACTTTGTGTTCACACTAGATATTTTGCTTAGTGTTACCTCCCTTGCTCCTACACTCACCCTCTCCTCTATATATTGTGGCCGGCCTTCCCCCCTCTCCAGATGATGGTTGTTATTCACTAGAAAAAGATTATGATAGATTCGGGTTCACGAAAAAATAGATAGCCTCTTTCTCATTTCACCCGATCCAAAAGGCAACTTCCATAACCGTTCGTCCGTGACCTTGGACGTAACGAGACAAAGTGTTCTACTCATTCTCTACTTCATCTTGGTCGTCTCTTTTGGCAAACTTGACGATCGAGTTGCCTCGGTTCAGAGGTGGGAGCCCGTTTAAAGATCCGTCGACGTGGTGCCACCTGGACGAGAAGACCGGAGTTCAAGGAGATCGGAGCAGCCGCAACAAGGCGTGGGATGATGGTTAAAGACCGAAGGACTCGGATCATTCGGTATAACGTTTCTACCCCTTTGTAGTTTGTTAGTTTAGCTTTAATGGCAGATCCGGGTTACGGTAGACGATAGCGCCAGTTTCGTTAAAAGTTTTTTGTTCCGTATTTGCCGTCTGTTAGACGGCCGGGGCGCTACCGTGGACTTACAATATATACAAGAAGGCTATAGAGAGTAAGGTTGTCTTCCACGTATTGTACGTAGATGACATACTCTTGATAGGAAATGGTTTCTTATGCTACACTCGGTCAAGCTTATCTTATCACGAGGATTCTCCATAGAAGATCTGGATGATACCTACTACATCTTCTAGTTTATGATCTATGGTGATAGATTTAAGTGGATGTTGGGAGTATCCCAAATCCAGGTACATTAACACCATACTAAAGGGTTTAGTATGGAAGATTCTAAGCGTGGTGGTTCGCCCACTTACTCAGGAATCACTCTCTCCAAAAAGATGTCTTCCAAGACTGATTTGGAGAGAGCTCGCGTGAAAGGGATACCCAATGCTTCGGCAATAGGCTCTATCATGTATTCAATGTTATGTACCAGACCAGATGTAGCTAACTCACTAGGTGTAGTGATCAGGAATCAATCGGGTCTTGGGAGAATCACTAGACAGCTGCGAAGGACATTCTTAAGTACTTGAGAAGCACTAAAGAAATGTTCTTGGGGTTTGGTAATGGTAAACTCCAGTGGGAGTCCTTTACCAATTCGAGCTTCCAGAGTGATAAGGACGACTGAAAGTCAGTCATGGGCTTTGTCTTTACCTTCAGTGGAGGGACGGTATGTTGGAAGAGTTCAAAGCTATATACCATGGCAAACTAGACGATAAAGGCTGAATACATCGCTACCAACGATGCTACCAAAGTGGATGTCTGGATAATTCTTGTTCATGAGATGAACATCGTCCCTACCATTGAGCGTCCAATAACTGTTATTGAGACAACAATGGAGTTATGGCTTAGGCCTAGGAACGCCGGTCCTATCAACGATCCAGACATATTCTGAGGACAGTATCACCTGATCAGGGAGATGGTTGATCTCCAGGGGATCAAGGTAAGGAAAGTTGACGCGAAGGATAACACAGCAGATCCACTCACAGAGGCCTTTCCCTAGAGAGACTTTTTATGGGGCGTTGGGTAAGAAATACTACAACAAATGGCCTTAGTGCAAGTGGGAGATTGTTAGTTATATGTATGCCCTAGAGGCCATTATTATACATGTGATGTATATTATAGTGGATGCTTGGACATATATAGGGAGGACTTTCTTGCTCGACAGATAGTATGCTATCATGTTGCTCTTTATCTTAATATGTACACTTATTGTTTCTCTATTACATGTTGATAAAGCTCTTAGGATGAGTACTTGACTACCAGGATTATGATGCAGATCATACTAGTGGGGCAAGGGTAGTCGGTAAGTACATCCTTCAAATGTTCCTAGTCGTGGGAGTATCGAGACGGGGCATCGATATTCCAGAGTAGACTAGCATATACGCTTCTCAACCCATATGATGGGCGATGGATGATCCTATATCTATTGGTGTTTGACATCAGAGATGGTATATGGGTGCTCAGTGGAGACTAGGTACACTGAACGGACTCGCTGAGAACTCCTAGATGGTATTATACCTTTCGTCAGATAGCAGTTCTCTGGTGACACTGGTACAGGTTAGTCTGTCAACCCGAGATCGTCATAGAGTCTTGTGTAATTTCCACTGTGCTTTGATTTCCACCTTACCACATTCAAGAGATCGTGCAAAATGGTGGTTTTTAGGTACAGTCCCGAGTCATATGGAGGCAATGAGCGATAGGAGGGGATTTCGTCTCTCCCAGTATTGGGGGTTGATGTTGCGCTATGCTCGATTGGCCATAACAGGGAATTCCTGGCAAGGGTTGTTGAGATCTACTGGTAAGTGTTATCAGTAGTTTCTCGAACTGTTATGAGCCTCACATCGGCATGACTTATCAGGCTAGTGGGGTCTGACGTTATACCACCCCCAGGCTGTGATATGCGACATATCAGACGAAGAGACCGGACTGTACGATAGTCTTACTGATTAGATTCGCAGGAGTATGAGCAGGCTTGCTTGTTGATCTTCTGATTGCTCAATACCCGGGTGGCCGTTACGTTTAGCAGACCGCTTGCGACTTGTGAGTGTTTGATATGATCATCACCTACTGCCAGCGTATTGACGAGTCTTTAGAGTCCTACACAGAGGTTTCCTGGCTCAAGCGAAACGAAGTAGGAACACATATGTGATATGTGAGGGACCGAGATTAATGCGTGTATGTGATACCGCATTCTATTCTCATGATATATGATATCGGTCGGTTATATGTGATATAGCCGGGTTATCGGATCAAGTGTTTATTCGATAAATTGATACATTTTATATTAGTCAGTTGTATGTGATATAGCCGGATTATTAAATCAAGTGTTGATTTGATAATTTAATGTATAATTATATATTTGATATATTAACTTACATTAACTAATATTTGCTCACTAAACATTTCTTTTTCTCACTTGTGTGCATATGATATATATGTGATATATATTAATGTGCATTTTTTGTGTCATGCTTGATGCCACATGCTTCATGGGTGTATGAGACTCACACCATGCTTATGATAATCCTAGGGTTTTTATTTATCCAAGTTAATCAAAATTAGATGAAAATTGATTTAATGGTTGAAGCTTGGAAAAGCTTGTGGAACCATTGACTAAGTCCACTAATTTGTTTTGCTTGAGATATTTATTAGCCTAACCATTATCCTTAGCCATAGTTAAGTCTCTACATGAGTTAGTGTATGACATAAACTCACTCATGGTTGCTATTCTCACCTCGTGAGTTTCATTCTCATCTTCACTTCATCTTCTTCTTCCTCATGTGAAAGCTTTCTAGCTTTTAAAAATGTGAAGAAATATTGTGAGAAAAATAAATCTAAAGTGAGCAAACTTCCTACTTCATCATCCTCTACTATACTAACCATTTAGTTTATGGTGTTTTCTTCACTAATTCCATATTAGTGAAGAGGTAGCTTAAGTTGGTGTCTTCTCGACGTATATCGTCTTCGGTCTCGAAGACTTCAAGCAAGCTTGTTCCGTTCATCTTGTGAAGCCTTTCTAGAGTCCGGGAGTTCACTACTTGGAGCAAAGGGACTACTACACGGAGCTATTGAAGTGAAGGACCGGTCTACAAAGGTTGTATTTCTTGTTCACTTGGATGTAAAGATGTTTACATGTTGTTTCGTCTAAATCTCTAGTTAAGATTCTAGGGTTAGGGTTGTTTAGCATGGCAAAAAAATTAGAAATTGGCATGGACGATGCCTCCCGAAACCTTGCTGTCGTGCTACGTAACCCTACAAAGCAATGCCTAATCAATGGCGTGAACTAAAAAGAAAATATATATACAAGTATCTAGAGCTCTGGGTCAATGGCGAACTGCTCCAAGTCTTCAGTACTGGGCTCAACCTCCAGAGAGTCCGATCCACTTGACAACATTCCAAAAAAAAGAGAAGGAATGTCGTCAGCGAACAATCGCTCGGTAAGTCCCAAAGATAGGTAAGAATAGACAGATATGCGAATATAACTGGTGAGTTTGTTATGTTAACGAGGTTGTTTGTAGCTTGGTACAAAATATGCCAATGTATATGAGTGGAGTCTCACTATTCCGGAGACTAAGGTATACAGAGCATAAGGAACCGTTAAGCCACGGTACAACATGCAGGGTTCCCTAGCACGGCAGCAAGGTTTCGGGAGGTATCGTCCATGCCAAATTCAAAAATTTGCCGTTCTAGCTAACCCTAACCCTAGAATCGTATACTAGAAATCCGACAGAATGAAATGCAAACTACTTTGCAAGTAAAGTGAACAAGGAATACAATCTTTGTAGACCGGTCTTTCACTTCATTAGCTCCGTGTAGTAGTCCCTTCGCTGCGATCATGTAGTCCCGGACTTTAGAGAGGCTCCCATGAAGAAATGAACATGCTTGCATCGAAGTCTTCGAGGCCGAGGATGATCTACGTCGAGAAGACACTAACTCAAGCTATCTCTTCACTAATTGTGAAATTAGTGAAGCAAACACCCTATACTGAATGGAAAGTAGTAGAGGATGATGAAGTAGGAAGTGGGCTCACTTTAGAATTGATTTTCTCACATTATTTCTCACATCTCCATTGAAGCTAGAAAGCTTTGGGGAAGAAGAAGAAGAATGAACTCATGGAATTAACCAAGTGAATTCTTGCAACCATGGGTGAGTTAAGCATCATATGCTAACCCTTGTAGAGACATAACTATGGTTAGGATAATTGGTTGGGTTAATAAATATCTAAGGCAAAACAAAAGAGTAGACTAAGTCAATGCACAATACAAGCTTCTACAAGCTTTCATCCATGACAAAATGCCACCATTTTGTAATTACCAAAATGAATAAAAACCCTAATAATTATCATAAGCATGTGTACGTCTCATACACCCATCTTGCATGTATCATCAAACATGACACATAATTATGTACACAAATATATATCACATATATACTTATGCACAAAGTGAGAAAAAGAAATCATAAGTGTGCTTAATATTAGTTAATGTAATATAATATATCAAATATATAATTATACATTAAATTATTAAATGAACTCTTGATTTAATAATCCGGCTATATCACATATAACCGACTAATATCATATGTAACAACTTATCGAATCAACACTTGATCCGATAACCCGGCTATATCACATATAACCGACCGATGTCACAAATCGCGAGAATATAATATGGTATCTCATATCGTATTAATCTCGGTCCCGCACATATCGCATATGTGCTCTTACTCCGTTTCACTCGAGCCAGGAAACCTCAGTGTAGACTCTAAAGACTCGTCAATACGCCGGCAGTAGGTGATGATCATATCAAACACCCACAAGCCGCAAGCGGTCTGCTAAACGTAACGGCCACCCGGGTATTGAGCGATCAGAAGATCAACAAGCAAGCCTGCTCATACACCTGCGAATCCAATCAGTAACACTACCGTAAAATCCGATCTCTTCGTCTGATATGTCGCATATCTCGTCTAGGGGTGGTAAAACGTTAGACCCCAGTAACTCGATAAGTCATGCCGATGTGAGGCTCATAACGGGTCGAGAAACTACTGATAACACTTACCAGTATATCTCTGAAGTAGCCCTGGCCAGGGACTTCCTGTTATAGCCAATCGAGCACAGCGCAACATCAAACCCCCAATACCGGGAGAGACGAAACCCCTCCTATCGCTCATTGCCTCCATGTGATTCGGGACTGTACCTAAAAGCCATCGTTTTTCACGTTCTCTTGAACGTGGTAAGGTGGAAATCAAAGCACGGTGGGAATCACACAAGACTCTATGATGATCTCAAGTCTGCAGACTAACCTGTACCAGTGTCACCAGAGAACTGCCATCTGACGTGAGGTATAATACCATCTGGGAGTTCTCGGCGAGTCCGTCCAGTGTACCCAGTCTCCACTAAGCACCCGTATACTGTCTCTGATGTTAAACACCAATGGATATGGGATCATCCATCGCCCATCTACATGGGTCGAGAAGGTATACGCTAGTCTACTCTGGTATATCGATGCCCTGTCTCGATACACCTACGACTAGGAACATTTGAAGGATGTACTTATGGACTACTTTGTCCCCACTAGTATGATCTACATCATAATCCTGGTAGTCAAGTACTCATCCTAAGGGCTTTATCAACATGTAATATAGAGACAATCAGTGTACATGTTAAGATAAAGTGCAACCAGATAACATACTATCATGTCGAGCAAGAAAGTCCTCTATATATATATCCAAGCATCCACTACAATATACATCATATGTACAGTAATGGCCTCTAGGGCATACATATAACTAACATAACAGCAATGGATATTCAGGTTAGGTGTTTTAAAGTGACCGTCTTGTGCCACTTCTAACACATTCCGTACCATTCTACCTCTTTAAACCTCCGTAATGTCTTTTGTATTGATTGTATTGTTTTGTCTTATAGATGGAAGACTTACCGAAACTATGATATCATGTAAACGGAATGGATATAAATAGATAGTCATGTAAACAGAGTATATCCATGGTTCGGTTCGGTCAAGTCATATTGATATAGATTGAATTCCTGTCACGCCCCGCTTCCCAGTATACGGGGAAGAAGACGCGACGAGGCCCACTACGTATTTACTCAAAAGTAAACACGCTAAGCGTATCTAAGCAATATAATGTAAAATATACAAAAGAGAGAAGAATATAAATGAACAACAACTTTTATTTATTAAACATTTCTTTACAAGTACAACTGAAAATGTAAATACATGAATGGAAAGCAATGCCTAAATAATGTCTTTTGGGTCAATGGCGAACTGCTCTAAGTCTTCAGTACTGAGCTCAGCCTCCAAAGAGTCCGATCCACCTGACAACATTCCAAGAAAAAAGAGAAGGAATGTCGTCAGCGAACAATCACTCGGTAAGTCCCAAAGATAGTTAAGAATAGACAGATGAATAGACAGATATGAGAATATAACCGGTGAGTTTGTTATGTTAACGCAATTGTTTGTAGCTTGGTACAGAATATGCCAGTGTATACGAGAGGAGTCCCACTATTCCGGAGACTAAGGTATACGGAGCACAAGAAACCGTTAAGCCATAGAACAACAGCAATGGATATTCATGTTAGGTATATTAAAGTGACCATCTCGTTCCACTTTTAACACATTCCGTACCAGTCTACCCCTTTAAAACCCCGTAATGTCTTTTGTATTGATTGTATTATTTTGTTTTATAGATGGAAGACTTTCCGAAACCATGATATCATGTAAACGGAGTGGATATAAATGGATAGTCATGTAATCAGAGTATATCCATGGTTCGGTTCGGTCGAGTCATGTTGATATAGATTGAATTCTGGTATAAATGGATTCATATTGTATTGTAGTTATACTTGAATTGAATTTAAGTCAGATTGATTTCATATTAGACGGAGACTCTGTCTGAGTCAGACACTTTAAAATAAATTGAAGTCCTGAATTGGTTTTGATGTTATCGGTAACTGCTGCACATGGACGGCAGGATTTGTGTCTTTTTCCAAGACAATTACTGTATTGATAACACCGTTTTTAGGTTGTCTACCTTAGATAGGCAAGCACCCATATTCTTCGGCTCCCTGAGGCTCAAGAGAACTAGTCCCGCTTAAACCTATGTTTACTAGGGTCCTTATTGTAAATTAATATAATTTGAGAGGGTTTTATGAAAAATAGTTTTGATATATTTTCAAAATACACCTCAAGTATTTAATTATCGTCTTTAGGATTTTCATAATTGTAATTTTTATAAAGTGAAATATTCTAGTGGATATAATCTAGATTTCATTGTATATGGTATTTTAGTGTAATATTGGAATTGTATTGACTTGTAAAGGTAGTTTCATGAAATTTGCGATTCCTTTGATTTAGAAAATATAGAATATATATGTTTTATATTTAAAGTAGATATTTTGATAATATTATATATATATATATTTATAAAAAAAATAGAACTTATTTATTAAATAGAAATCACATTTTTCTTAAAAATTATATTAAAAATTCCATCGAGATCGAATGCTCCTTGCAGAGGTCTGCATCTCGCTCTACTAGGCCCGAGGATATGCGATAACCCGCACCATCCCGATCGGGGTTCCCCAAAATGAGTTGTAGAGGCGCATTTGTAAGGAATTAAATAATGCACTTTTAAAGAAAACGATTTTTGAATGTTTAGGGTATTTAAATGTAAACTCGTATTTTCCCACAAACTAATATTCCACAAGTCATCGTGCTATATCAAAATGTGTGTTGTGATGACGTAGGTCATTATCTCGTGAGTTTTCTAAAGTAATATGGGTAAAAATAAATAAGCAATGTCGTATGTAAACATGATGGTATTTTACCGTAAAAATGAAATAGAAGTTGCAATACATATTATTTTGAATTGAAACTTGTTCTATTGTGTTTATTTATGATTTCTAAACAATATATGTAGAATTGGTAGGTTTGTTATTAAGAAAAGTTTGGATTTGTAAAGAAAAGAAAATCGGAAGTCGGAATAACTCCGCTTCCGACAAGTTTTGAAATTAGCATATTTTAGATTAGAATGAGAGGATGGGAGAGGGGACTTACTGATTGAAAATAAAGAGGGGAGATGGAGGAAGCTTTTGGAATCGTCGGGGAGTCGTTTCGTCGCCAGATTCTTTCTGAAATGTCGCCGGAACTTCGACCTTTGCTAACTCCACTTGTACAACTTAGGACTTGGAAATTTAAGAGAGTTTTTGTGATAATTTTCAGAATGAAGATGCCTAAAGGGTAGGGGTATTTATAGGATAAATTAGGGTTTAGGGTAATGAATTGAGAATTAAAAATGCATTAAAATTTGGATTTAAGAGAAGAATTATCACTCTCTGGATGAATGCAGAGAAATCAAACAACATGGGGGTAGTGGGGTAGGCGAAAGGGTGCTAGGGTTAAAAATCCAAAGCATTCCCTATGGATATGCCCGGCGGTGCCGGCCCCCTCAACACATCCCGTGTAAGTGCACGGCGGCGCCCCGGCCGTCAATCCGACGGCCAAATGCGGAAGCGGTGATAAACTTTAATTTTCTTGAACTGGCAAACCGCCGCGCACTAATACCCGGATCGAACCATTAACTAGTCCTAGCTATCTACAAGAAAGGGAATAGAGATATACCGACGATCCAAGTCCTCCGGTCTTCTCGTCATCGTCCCGATCTCCTGCGGAATGTCCCGTCTCCTCCTCGTCGCCGGAAGTGCACCACATCGCCTACTTCTTTTACGGGCTCCCACCTCAATGCCGAGGCAACTCGGGCACGAAGCTGGCTAGTCGACGTGCCCAAGATTTGCTGTAGAATGTATAGTAGAGCTCAAGTCTCATTTGGGGTTCATGGAGGTTGCCATTTTGGTGGAGGTTAAGAACTCAACTCTTGAGATGAAGAGGTGGGGATTTTATGAAGCCTAATGAACCAAATTTCCCCACCAAAAAATATGGGACAGCCCATGACCAATATGGCCGGCCATGCAAGGTGAAATGGAGAGAAAATGAGAGAGAGTGAGCCAAGGAATGAGTGGTGCAACCATAACAATAATCCAAAAAGGGAATCATGAAAGAACATGATAACAAAATACATCCACACTCAATCACCAACCATCATCAAACATGATGGCTCAAAAGTCATGCCATCATGAAGATACAAGTCAAGCAAGGTCAAAGGATGGCACCCATCATGAAAACCATCATGAAACAAATATATGCAAGGAACACCCTCCACTAAAGCCTATTTGCAACAATGCAAATAAACCCTCCTCCACCAAACTTCGGCCAATGAACGATATAAAGGAAATCGGCCGAAACGGAAAGCAAACTGGCAACTCCAGAAAACTGGTCCCGTAATAAATTACAGGAAAACCCCGATACTGTGCATACACACCCGCATTTGTATTCCGACCGAAATACAAATGCAATGAGACAAAATCTACACTGTACTATACTAGGATCCGGCTTAAACCAAAGCCGGCTAGTATTATCCGTTCGATCCTGATCCGTGCAATACCGCACGTATCTGATCGAACCCTGCCATATAACCATACGGCCTATAGTACAGACTGTCCGATCCTGATCCGTGCAATACCGCACGTATCTGATCGGACCTTGCCATATCTCCATACGGCCTCTACAACTTTTCGCCCGAAAGCTGAGTAACAGAATGTGGGGGACTCTAAAGACTCGTCAACACCTTGGTTGTGGATTTAACCACTAGCACGTTAGAGGTATAAGCCAATACATAACGGGCTACCAGGTATTGACTAAAAGGGACGTCTGTGAGCGAACTCAGCCTGACAACCCTACTGAGCCTGTCAGTGACAATATCCGTACAGTCCGGTCCGTTCGTCTATGAGCATCGCATGGTGGGCCTAGGGGGTTGGTAAAAGTCAGACCCCCAAAAGCGGTACAAGTCGTGTCGGAGTGTAGCCCAGAACACCCTGAGATACTACTGGAATACCTACCAGTAAATCTCCTTGCCTCGGCCGAGGGCTTCGTGTAATGGCTCTCCTAGACACAGCACAACCTCACCCCCAATACCGGGAGAGACGAACCCCTGAAGATGCGCTCACTGCCTCCATGTGGCTCGGGACTGTACCCAACTAAAACCTGTTTGCACGACTCCTTTGAGCCGTGGTAGGGTAGTAATCAAAGTACAGTGGGAACTCACATAAGACAAATGACGATCCCCAGGTCGATGAACTAACCTGCACACATGTCACCAGGGAACTGCCATCTCACGTCTGGTATATGACCAACTAGCATGTTCCCGGCGGGTCCTGTCCGGTGTACTCATAACCCAATGAGCACCTGTATACATCTTAGGTGATCCAACTGACACCAGTGGCTTGTGAGACCGGCCACCGCCCCTCGTCGGGGTCTCGACTGTATACACTAGTCTACTCTGGAGTATCGATGCCCTGTCTCGAAACTCACACGACTAGGGACCATTTAAGGATATGCTTATAGACCCCAGCTCCCACTTATATGATCGCCCTCATACTGCTGGTGGTCAAGCAAGAATCCTAGGGGCTCTACCAACGTGTAATAGCGACTTGTCAGGTCACCTAAAACAGTACACGATGATAAAGGTAAACCAGATAGCATACTATCATCTCGAGTAAGATTGTCCTACCGGGATAGGTCCTCCATCAATCATTGCAATCACGTACCTGTGACCTTAATAATTGACTCTGAGGGCACTATCTCCAACAATCTCCCACTTGCACTCAAGGCTAATTATTGCGATGTCGCATACTCACAGCCCGTGTGATACCGAACACCCAACTCCTCTACTAGTCAGTCTCACAAAGCTCGTTTGCGAAACTATTGTGTTCGAGGAATAGCCTCAGTGAGTGGATCCGCTTTGTTGTCTCTTTCTATGTCTCTCTATATCTCAAGTTTGCGGAGAAAGCCATCTCCCGAAATGAGCAATACCTGTCTTAGAATATGTCTGGATGTCTGATGGGACTTAGCTCATAAATGAACTCCAAATCCAAACTTCTTAGACTGTATCGTCAACTGAACTTAATCAGTATCCTGCGCCATGCCTCCCTCAGTATTGCCTTGGACCACCTGTCCAAAATACTGCCCCTCGTCAGAAAGAAAACTATAGCTCTGACAACCTCCTTGTCGTCCATGTCACCTTGGAAGCCTGGAATGATAACTGTTTCCCTCATGAGGCTATCGTTATCATATCCCTAGAACATCCACTTATGTTCTATAACTGCTTCCGACTACTTCCCCAGGATTGGATTAATATCAACTTATTGCATCTAGTGCAAGAACAACATCTGGTGTGGTACTTGACATCTCATGATTGACTCAATTGCCTGAGCAAGTGATCTGCCAATCATGCACATCCCTCTCCCCTTTAGTCTGTAAGACACCTTTAGAGAGGGTGACTCCATCACCTGCAGGTACACTACCGTGCCAGGAGTCGTCCATTCTAAATACTCTTAGAATGCTGTCTAAGTACCCTGATTAGGAGACTACCCAAATCTAGATCTAAAACCATAGATCTAGTAACCAGTTTGTCTGATATAATGTCCAAGTCCCATATGGAGAAACTACTGTGTGACGACCAAAGTATAACCGATTGTAGTATAGGAGTTTCTTTTCCTACTCTGTGCATGTCATCCAAATACCAGGACATCACACCCTACTACCTTCTCAACAGATCCATCCCCTATTCTGATGAAGTCAAACCTATGACTGTCACGTCAGAAATAGATGATCTATCTCCGCTACATCTGCTTTAGTCTATAAATAGACATAAGCTACCTGTCCACCAATGCTTCCCCTGCTCCCACTGACTACGACAACCCTCTGGTAGAGTCATATAGACGTACACTTCTAAAACTAGTTTAGAACGACGCTATACTCATCCTCCCACCGGGTCTCGCAACCTGGAACAAAAGAAATGGTAATTGTGGGTAAACAAGAACTTCCCTGTCACCGTCCTTGAGGCTACCGTAGTACCTCTCGGGTGCCTGAAGTTACCCACCATATCTGCGGAGTGGCCAATGGAATGTCAATCCAGATTGAATCTTTAGGTTCCTTATCAAATCTTCAGTAATCGTTTGTGGTTCTGGAATCACTTCCAGTTCTACCATACTCCCACTACTGTTTTCTGAAAAAAATCCATTTTTAATAAAACTGTGGCGAGTCTAGAACAATATCGCTATTGTTCATCCAGATGGTAGAAAGTCAACCCTCGTCATAGCCTGGGTCAACCCACAAACAGCCATTACAGAAACGTGCCTTGAGTTGTCCAGCATCTGGTTTTAATCATAAGCCGGACAACTCCCCGTACCTTAACATCGTTAAGATATGAACTGTTCTATATCCCATATAGGACCAGAGGCACTGATTTAATTGAACCAGATTCAAATCATGCAACTGTCTCCAGTGCATGTCAACTAAATGGAAGGAGGCCGATCAGCGTTACTCAACTTAGGAATGCTTCCAATTATGAGTAACCTGAAAAAGAAGCAAGTTCTCTTAGTCATTACTATCAACTTAATACCATACACAAGTATCTACATCTTCGATCTCTTTGAAGAATCCCGATACTTGCTACACCTGGTTCTCTACTCTATTCAAATACCTATAACTTCTCAAAATTCGGACCCTGTGTTTCCGCGAAACACTTGTCTAAAAACTAGAGAAGTCATAAGTAAACCGAATATAGTACGAGGACCAACCCCTCTGTCCTGATGGACCCTGGACAACATACAATACTCTGTATAAGTCCCTTGAGTCTGATAACTCATTCACTGTGTGTCGTAGGTTGAAAACTGTACTTATGGTTAAGAAGAATTACACCGCTGTTTAATGCTCCTTACCTAACCATCCACTGATATAGGTAAATGTCGTGGACATAATTTCAGAAAGGTATATCTCACTCTATGAAAATAAACGTACAGATATATCAATTTGAAATTGGTGCATAACTGCGGATATTCAAAACCAAATATTTGCCGACCGGCAAACTACCCAGGTGATTTCCTCAAATATCACCGATTACAACGAATCCCGATATAATGAGGATAATCACCCAATTCCCAATAACTTACTCCCACTCATCATCTGTAAAACCATACAGATGTGAGAATCATACCTGGTAAATACATACCCTGGAGCAAGTGTCTAATCGGGAAATCAGTTTTCCTTTAACAGTACACAGTGAGACTGAAACATCGAAATGTTTCGATGGGGTATCCTGGTATTCCTAGTAATGCCTTTTCCATTATCCAGATTCACAACTGTAACCGTGTAATTCTTTGCCACCTCTCCAAATCCCTTCATATGTCTTTAGTCTTTACCTTCTGTACACCCCTTTAGGCCAAATGGTTTTCTTCCTTCCCTACCGTTCGGCACCAGCCTATGGTTTGGAAGAAGACTATCCAATAAGCATAATGGGTGTACTGTCCCAATCCTAGGAACACTCGCAATGAGAGAGGGTGAAGATAAAAGACAACCGAATAAACCTTATTCCTATTTCTCCTGGACCAGAATCCATCCCCGAACTGGAACAAGTCCCATTCGAGTTCGTATATAACCATACGATGGAGTATCCAAAAAACTGTGGATCTTCGTAGTGATACGGAGTGTCCTGGAGAAATACAAAGGTGATTTTAGGATTGGCGAAGGAATACTTGGTTTGGTCGTGAATATCTGTTGCAATTTACTTTGCCCTCTTACTAATCCCTTGCTTTGTCTTAACTTAATACCTTCTGTACACCATCGTTAGGCTAATTGGTTTTCTTCATTCCCTACCGGTCGGCACCAGCCTAAGGTTTGGAAGAAGACTATCCAATTTGCGTAATAGGTATACTATCTCCTAAACCAAGGAGTACTCGCAACCCGAGAGAAGGTAAAAGGAAAAGACAACTGAATAATCCTATCCGTTTTCTCCAGAACCTGAAACCATCCTCGAATAAATTCCTTCGAGTTCGTATCTAACCATACGATGGTTTTGTCCAATGGAAGTGGACGTTCGTAGCAACACGGGGTGTCCTGGAGAAAAGGGTAAAAGTAGGAGTGGCAATGAGGTTTGCAACTCTGACAATCCAAAAGCCAGTGTTAAGAAGGTTCGGTCAACTTGGTCACTGAGTCATAGTCTTAGGGTCGGGTCAATTGGTCGCTACCAGAGAGAGAGAAAAGAAACACTCAGCGTGCACTCTAACCTAGATCAGAATGGTTACCAATTTATCTAATCTGGAAACCTCCCACTGTACCTCAAATTCTCCTCCAAACCTGAAAGAAGAATTAGTCGGGATCAGCCGAGGAGTATACCAACTCATCAGTGGGAATCGGGATCCAACTATCATCGCATGACAACGTGATGGAATCCGCTCACGGTATCACACTCCAGAAGGTATGCGCATATCTGGCAAGTTTCAGTTCTTTTGAAACTCCCGATGTAATTTCTGCCCCATGCTCTTATGACCTTGGCGAAGGTCAACAAATCATAAGTCACATGTCAAGTTCTACCCGTCATTATCCAGGTTAATTTGAATCCACCCGTACAAGCCCTTGACGAAGGTCAACAAGGCTATACGACTGTCCCAAACCAACGCATCTATCTATGCAGCAGAAAGGTAACAAGCAGCTACCATACACTATGCCTTGACGAAGGTCAACAAACATAGCATGAATACTACGTGCTACCCGTCTGAAACGACGGAGGGCTACGAATGGTTTCTGGCGAAAACCTTTAACGTAATGAACTTGATATCGTTGAAGGAACTGATAGCTTTTAAAAATATAGTGACGAAAACCTTCGCTAAAGAGGTCACTCCCGGTGAAGGGATCTCGGCTCTTTCCCCGTAGAATGGGGTGCAGGATATTCCAAATGAATACCACGATGCAAAGCAAAAGTAATCGGCTATAGTGAAGTTAATGCCCTGACGCAAACTTCTGTCCAAGGGGTCACTCCCGGTGAAGGGATCTCGGCCCTTGCCTCGTCGACTGAGGAGCAGGATATTCCAACTGAATACCACGATGCAAAACAAAAGTAAACGTCCTTGCAATAACAGCTTTTTGAAAAGTGTTCCAACAACATCAGATTAGGTTTGTTTTTAACTTGCATTGATCCGAATCAACGCAGTCCCATCAATTGATCACACCAAAAAGAACGAAAATATACTGATGTACGTATATGCCATCCGCATTCGCCACTGGGTCCCGTCATTACCCGTTAGGTTAGCTAACTAACGACAGAGCGGGGACTGGACTAGCGCGGATGCAAAACATATACAACATCTACTAATATATATACCAATATATTATATTCGCTCAAGGCATGAATAAAATGCAACATCACAGAAATGTACAGCATCACATAAACAATACAGATATCTGGGATCCCCGGGTTTCACAGAGCCACTACTGAAACCCGACGTTCCCCTGGTCGTGTGGATAGCCTGTGCAATGAAAACCTAGACCCCTACGGGCGCGGCAAGTCACCCGCCAAAACCTGAAGCGAGGCAGCCCCCTTCAGCACCGTGAATGGACCACCCAGCACTTCACGGAATCCGGTAACTTGGGCACCCCTCCTGGGTCAACCTGTACCCCCTACGAGTGCGGTGAATAGCCCGCCAATTCTAGAGTGAAGCCCCTTCCGTCTCAATGCCATGAGATGCGGGCTTGTTGCCCTCTAGAACCCGGCTATCCGTGCACCCTTCCGCGGGGTAATCCTAGTACAGAAAGTAAAATATACATACACCGGGTACATCGACCGCAACCAGGTCGTGCCCCAAAATAATAATACAAACAGGCAGTGACGGCAGTCCACATGTCGGACGCTCGCCCCGCAATATCAAATGTACATAATACAACCACAACTGTACTAGCATTGCATCCAGGCTATCCCCACCGACCGATCCGCAACATCACAGCAAAAACAAAACATCAACGTGAAAGTCACGTTTGCAAATCCGTCTAACCGGGCTATAGCAGTTAGACCGGATTTACCGATCAAGTGACATTCACGGTCGCAGATATAATGTAAATACTGTGAAATAATGTGTTTAAAATATCCGATCGATCAAACTTTAACAAGTGGGCCCCCAAGTACAACTGTAGCACATCAAGAAATTCTGGGCCCAAAATTAATATTCCAAAACCCCAATTTTAACCCCAGAAGCCCACTGTAAAAACCCGACCCACTGAATCCTTCATACTGCGGCGGAACCGCGGCAACAAGTAGGGTTTTGCCGCGGTTCCGCGCTCCCCTGAAGAGATTAGTGTCTCGAATTTTTCCAGCACTCTTAGATCTTCCAGTACACTAGTTTTATGCAACCTGAAAAATTTTTGGACACCAGAAAATTTTAACAGAAAACTGATGCAAGCAAAAATGTGGATTTTGGAATTTTGGTCGATCGGAAATGCAAAACACATTAAACGAAGCTAGACTAAGTTAATGGCGAGGCTCTGATACCACTGTAAGTGCACGGCGGCGCCCCGGCCGTCAATCCGACGGCCAAATGCGGAAGCGGTGATAAACTTTAATTTTCTTGAACTGGCAAACAGCCGCGCACTAATACCCGGATCGAACCATTAACTAGTCCTAGCTATCTACAAGAAAGGGAATAGAGATATACCGACGATCCAAGTCCTCCGGTCTTCTCGTCATCGTCCCGATCTCCTGCGGAATGTCCCGTCTCCTCCTCGTCGCCGGAAGTGCACCACATCGCCTACTTCTTTTACGGGCTCCCACCTCAATGCCGAGGCAACTCGGGCACGAAGCTGGCTAGTCGACGTGCCCAAGATTTGCTGTAGAATGTATAGTAGAGCTCAAGTCTCATTTGGGGTTCATGGAGGTTGCCATTTTGGTGGAGGTTAAGAACTCAACTCTTGAGATGAAGAGGTGGGGATTTTATGAAGCCTAATGAACCAAATTTCCCCACCAAAAAATATGGGACAGCCCATGACCAATATGGCCGGCCATGCAAGGTGAAATGGAGAGAAAATGAGAGAGAGTGAGCCAAGGAATGAGTGGTGCAACCATAACAATAATCCAAAAAGGGAATCATGAAAGAACATGATAACAAAATACATCCACACTCAATCACCAACCATCATCAAACATGATGGCTCAAAAGTCATGCCATCATGAAGATACAAGTCAAGCAAGGTCAAAGGATGGCACCCATCATGAAAACCATCATGAAACAAATATATGCAAGGAACACCCTCCACTAAAGCCTATTTGCAACAATGCAAATAAACCCTCCTCCACCAAACTTCGGCCAATGAACGATACAAAGGAAATCGGCCGAAACGGAAAGCAAACTGGCAACTCCAGAAAACTGGTCCCGTAATAAATTACAGGAAAACCCCGATACTGTGCATACACACCCGCATTTGTATTCCGACCGAAATACAAATGCAATGAGACAAAATCTACACTGTACTATACTAGGATCCGGCTTAAACCAAAGCCGGCTAGTATTATCCGTTCGATCCTGATCCGTGCAATACCGCACGTATCTGATCGAACCCTGCCATATAACCATACGGCCTATAGTACAGACTGTCCGATCCTGATCCGTGCAATACCGCACGTATCTGATCGGACCTTGCCATATCTCCATACGGCCTCTACAACCTTTCGCCCGAAAGCTGAGTAACAGAATATGGGGGACTCTAAAGACTCGTCAACACCTTGGTTGTGGATTTAACCACTAGCACGTTAGAGGTATAAGCCAATACATAACGGGCTACCAGGTATTGACTAAAAGGGACGTCTGTGAGCGAACTCAGCCTGACAACCCTACTGAGCCTGTCAGTGACAATATCCGTACAGTCCGGTCCGTTCGTCTATGAGCATCGCATGGCGGGCCTAGGGGGTTGGTAAAAGTCAGACCCCCAAAAGCGGTACAAGTCGTGTCGGAGTGTAGCCCAGAACACCCTGAGATACTACTGGAATACCTACCAGTAAATCTCCTTGCCTCGGCCGAGGGCTTCGTGTAATGGCTCTCCTAGACACAGCACGACCTCACCCCCAATACCGGGAGAGACGAACCCCTGAAGATGCGCTCACTGCCTCCATGTGGCTCGGGACTGTACCCAACTAAAACCTGTTTGCACGACTCCTTTGAGCCGTGGTAGGGTAGTAATCAAAGTACAGTGGGAACTCACACAAGACAAATGACGATCCCCAGGTCGATGAACTAACCTGCACACATGTCACCAGGGAACTGCCATCTGACGTCTGGTATATGACCAACTAGCATGTTCCCGGCGAGTCCTGTCCGGTGTACTCATAACCCAATGAGCACCTGTATACATCTTAGGTGATCCAACTGACACCAGTGGCTTGTGAGACCGGCCACCGCCCCTCGTCGGGGTCTCGACTGTATACACTAGTCTACTCTGGAGTATCGATGCCCTGTCTCGAAACTCACACGACTAGGGACCATTTAAGGATATGCTTATAGACCCCAGCTTCCACTTATATGATCGCCCTCATACTGCTGGTGGTCAAGCAAGAATCCTAGGGGCTCTACCAACGTGTAATAGCGACTTGTCAGGTCACCTAAAACAGTACACGATGATAAAGGTAAACCAGATAGCATACTATCATCTCGAGTAAGATTGTCCTACCGGGATAGGTCATCCATCAATCATTGCAATCACGTACCTGTGACCTTAATAATTGACTCTGAGGGCACTATCTCCAACATCCCGCCGGTCCAATCCAGTGGGATAGGGTTAGGATCTTGGCCACATATCCTTGTCGCTTGGTATACCTCAATTCTCGTGTTTGATTTTGTTGTGACTTTTCATTTTACGTGTTTTGCACGTGTAAACTTTTGAGCTTCTAAAAGTTTAAAAGAAAATCAACAAAAAAATATATGTGGCTCGGGGATTCGAACACAGGGGCTACGTCACAGCAGTGCAAGACTTTACCAATGGGCTACACGTTGTTTCTTGCTGTTCAAAAGCAAATCAAATACTTATAGCATACACAGGATTGTAAATACTCTATTTGTACATTAATTTTTAAACAATTTTCTGTATACCGAAACAGAGTTGTTACACCGACGATCAAGTGCGATCTGTACCATCTAGGAGCTAAGGAAGAGGAGAAGAAGACCCGAAGGACTTGTATCTTAGAGGTATAAACCACTATCATAGTAGTTTAGAACCTTTATGAGTTTAGTTAGTTAAGGTTCTGAATGATCTTGGAAGTTTAGTCGATATTACTCGAATAAAAATCGTTTTTTGTAAATTCCTCCTCTCCACAAACCTTGTGGAGTGTATGATATCGACCTACACTGGTATCAAAGCATACTCAAACTTAACTAGCTCATTAGACGAAGTTTAGAATTATGAAACCGAAATAACTCCGAATCGATAAATTCAAAATCCAAGTTTCTGTCAATTTTTCTGGAGCCTCTAAAAATTATTTAAACAATTGCAGAGTGCTCTTCTTGTAGTAACTAGAACAATAGAGAAAAACGAAGCACAAACTCCAAGGTTGAACCGTCGGAAATGGCCTTTTTCCCGCCCCCGTCGATTTTCCTGTGGAGTTGGGTCTCAAGTTTCTTGTGGTGTTCTATACTCTTGGATTTAGGATTTATGATATTGTTTGATTTTGCCCAGATTTCATATTCTATTATCTTTGTGCTTGGGCAATACGGAGTATTTCGAACTCGAAATTTTAACATCGTTTATTCGTTTTTGTTCGTATATGTGTTTCTAAAACGTCTACTAATTGCTATACGTCGAATAGTGGGAGTTGCACATATCTTGTATCTTATTTGTGGTTTGTGGATATGAAGCATTGGATCGTCATGAATGAATAGCCGGGGGATGTGAGAAGAGTGTTCTTTTCTTTCATTCATGTATATTTGTAAATTGATGTAATATTCTTTTGTGGGGCAATCCGAGTTGAAGTTGTAACCACCGTTGTATTATTTCATTTACTTTTTCCTGCACCTAGGATAGAGCTAAGGAGGGGTGCACAAACTACCGGGTTCTTGAAGTGCTGAGTGGCCTATTCATTTCATTGAGGGAGGTTGCTTCACTTCGGGAATTTGGCGGGTAGTTTGCCGCACCCGTAAGGGTCTAGGGTGATGGTTTGGTTATTCATCATGACCGTGGAATCCGTTTTTCATTATAGGCTAAAACGAAACACATAAATCCTAGTATATCTAATATATTCATCTGTGTTGCTTGTGTTGTGATCTGTGATCTGGAATGGATATTATTGCGTGAGACGAATGGCTATATATATATATATATATATATATATATATATATATATATAACGTTGCTTATGTTTTGCACCCGCGTTAGTCCAGCACCCGCTCTGTCGTCAATTAAGTGACCTAACGGTGCTTGACGGGGCCCTGTGGCGAATGCGGATGACATAAGCGTATGTTCTATTTTCGTTTCTTTCTGCAATGATAAGGTTAATTGATGGGACTGCATTAATATTGATTAATGCAAAGTAATAAACCTAAAATCTAATGTCGTTGGAACAATTGCAAAACCACTCGGTTTTCTTTAAAAACAACATTTTAAAAGCGGAGCTTAAACCACTCCTTTTCAAAAGCTATTCGGTTCCTTCGACTATATCAAGTTCATTATGTTAACGGTTTTCGCCAAAACTAGTCGTAGCTCTCCGTAATTTCAGATAGGTATCTACTAGTATTCATGCTATGTAGTTTGACCTTCGCCAAGGCATAGTGTTTGGTAGCTAGTGGGTACTTATCAAGCATAGATAGATGCATTAATCTAGGACAGACGTACAGCTATTTTGACCTTCGTCAAGGGCTTGTACGAATGGGTCTAGATTAATCTGGACAATGGAGGGTTGAACTTGACTTGTGACTTATAATATTTTAGCCTTCATCAAGGTTATAAGCGCTCGGGGAAAAAACCACATCAGGAGTTTCAAACATACAGGAAACATGCTAGTGTTGCATACCTTATGGAGTGTGGTATTTTTGGTAGGCTTCCTTCAAAATTATCACACAATGATAGTTGGGTCCTGATCCTACTGTGAGTATCCGCTACTCTTCGGGGGAATTTTTCACTTTGCAATTAGCTAATCAAGTAAGTATCTAGAAAGGTGTTGACGGGGCTACGCCTATGGGAAAATGAGATTATTTAATTAGGTTCGTACGAAAGCACGGGGAGCCTCCCTCCGAAGTACCAACACTGGCATGGCCGAAAGATAAAAGAACTTATAGGGTATGATTAATCCTGACTAATTCTTCTTTTAGGGTTTGAAGAAGAATTCGAGAAAACAGTGGGAGCCATCCTGTTTAGATAAACTAATAACCAATCTAAACTTGCAAGAGCATATGCTGAGTGTTTCTTTTCTCTCTCTCCTAATTGCAGCGACCATAACGGGACTTAAGCTAATACTGGATAAAAATAAACTCGTTGGGGCAAATTATAAAGACTGGCAGAGGAACGTCCATATGGCCCTTAAATATGATAAGGTTGCATACGTCCTCACGGCTAAAGCCCCCATGTTTCAGGTCCAGAATCCTTAGTCGCGGACATTGAGGTCCATAAGACCTGAGATCTTGATTGCGTGAAAGCCAACTGTCTCGTGCTGGCCTCCTTAGATAATGAACATTAAAGACGGCACGAGAAGATGGACCTTGCTTCCATCTTCCTCCATACCAAACATTTATATGGAGAGCAATCTTGTATCGCAAGATATAAGATCTCGAAGAAATTGCTTCAAAGGAGGTTGGCTGTCGGATCATCTATTGGGGACCACGTCCTAAAGATGATTACTCTCATATAAGAGATCGCGGGCCTGGGAACTACGTTGGAGAATGAATTGTACACCGACTTGATTCTACAGTCCCTTCCCTCCACCTATGCCTAATTCATATTGAATTTCAATATGCAAAAGCTGGAGGTTTCACTTCTTGAGTTCCTCAACATACTAAGAGTGGCAGAGGGCACCTTGAAGAAATCCTAGGAAACACCCACTCTGTTTATTGAGGAATCTTCTTCTGCTAGATCTAAGGCTAAGGCCAAGGGGAAGAAGAAGAAAGCCCCCACCAAACCGAGGGGAGGTGTGCAGAAGGTGCAAGGAAAGGGAAAAGAAAAGGAAGGGGGAGCATCCACAAAGGAAGAATGCTTCTATTGTCAGAAAAATGGACATTGGAAGAAGGATTGAGGGCCCTAAAAGCCAAGAATCAGGACACGAAGCAAGTTGTGACTTCAGCTTCAGGTGTGCTCGTGATTGAAAACTATTTCTCTATAAACTCTACTTCCTAGGTATTGGATACCAGATCAGGATCTCATATCTGTAATTCATTGCAGGCGCTAAGAAGCCGTAGAGTTTTGAGGAAAGATGATATGACCCTCAGGATTGGCAACGGAACCAGTGTGGATGCTATTGCAGTAAGAGAATATCACCTGGGATTGGTGAGTAGACATATTTTGTTATTGCGTAATTGCTTTTGTGTACCCAGTATGATGTGTAATATTATATTTATATCTTTGTTATCAAATGAAAGATATAATTTTGCACTTGAAAGTAATGTCATAAACATTCACCTAAATCATGAAATGATTGGGTCGGGTACACTTAATAACAGAATTCACTTTATCAATC
Source organism: Agapanthus africanus (assembly GCA_030015575.1). Taxonomy (NCBI): domain Eukaryota; kingdom Viridiplantae; phylum Streptophyta; class Magnoliopsida; order Asparagales; family Amaryllidaceae; genus Agapanthus; species Agapanthus africanus. The sequence continues at coordinate 306,775,665 of JASDDO010000029.1, forward strand.
AACATCAAGTTTTCAACGTCCAAAACACGCTGAAAAGAAAGATTCCAGAAACAAATCAAGCTTTCTTATGCATTATAGACTTGATCATATCAATGAAACACGGTTGACTAAGTTACATAAAGATGGATATTTAGATCCGTTTGAGTAACAATCATATGCAACTTGTCAATCATGTATCAAAGGAAAGATGACAAAAACTCCGTTCACGGGACACGGAGAAAAAGCTACTGAGCTCTTGGGACTCATACACAGCGACGTGTGTGCCAATGTCTACACATATAAGAAGTGGCTATTCTTACTTCATTACTTTCACCGATGATTTCTCAAGGTATGAACATGTATTCTTGATGAAATATAAATCTGGGGACTTTGAGAAATTCCAGAAGTATAAGAATGAAGCGGAAAAGCAAACCGGCAAAAGTATCAGGATGCTCCGATCTGATCGGGGTGGTGAATACTTAAGTGCCGAGTTCCTGAAATTTCTAAAAGAGAATGGAATTCTCTCTCAGCTTACTTCTCCATACACACCACAACACAACGGTGTATCAAAAAGACAAAATCGCACCTTACTTGATATGGTGAGTTACATAATAAGTAATGCTGAGTTGCCGCCATCCTTCTAGGATTACGCACTAGAATCTGCTACATACCTATTGAATAAGGTTCCAACTAAGTCTGTGCCTACCACTCCATATGAAATGTGGAGTGGGAAGAAACCCTGTTTTAACTATCTTAAGATATGGGGTTGTTCTGCTTTTGTCAAAAAGGTTCATGCGGATAAGCTCGAGACACGTTTAGTATTGTGTAAGTTTGTGGGATACCTAAAGAACTCTAGGGGGTATTATTTCTATTACGCTGAGGAACAAAAGGTCTTGTTTTCTCATCATGCCCGCTTCATGGAAACTCAATTTCTTGAAAAAGTGATAAGTGAGAGCGTAAAAGAGCTGGAAAAAATTCCAGAACCACAAATTATTACTAAAAACTTAGTAGAACCTGAGATTTCAATAGAACCGGACGTACCTACGCCACTCTATAGATCTAGCAGACAGTCTCATCCACCCGAGAGATACTACGGTTTTCTCGTAGACGGAGATCGAGAGGATTGCATCATCGATGATGATGAGCCAACTGGTTTTCAACAAGCCATCACGAGTAGAAACTCAGTGAAGTGGCTGGATGCTTTGTTGTCCGAGATGGAATCCATGTACACAAACAAAGTATGGACTTTGGATTTTGCTCCTACTAGGGTAAAACCCGTAGGATGCAAATAAATCTTCAAAAAGAAGATTGGTGTAGATGGTCAGATAAAAACCTACAAAGCTAAACTTGTTGCTAAAGGTTTTCGTTAAAGACCAGGATTGGACTATAACGAAACTTTTTCACCGGTGGCTATGCTTAAATCTATTCGGATCCTACTTACCATTGCTGCCTTCTATGACTATGACACTGTAGGGTTCTCTAGCATGACTACTAGGTTTCGGAAGGCATCAACCATGCCAATTTAAAGATTTTAGCGTGCTAAGTAACTCAAACTAAGGATCTAACTAGAGGAATTAAGGTAAGCAAGCATGTAATCAAACATTACACTAAGTGAATGAGGAATACAACCTTTGTAGACCAGTCCTTCACTTCAAAAGCTCTGTGTAGTAGTCCCTTTGCTCCAAGTAGTGGTCTCACGGACTCTCTCTAGGCTCCACTAGGCGAAAGGAACAAGCTTGCTTGAAGTCTTCGAGGACGAAGATGATCTACGTTGAGAAATCTCCAACTCAAGCAACCTCTTCACTAATAGGGAATTAGTGAAGCAAACAACCTAAACTAAATGGCTAATATAGTGTAGGTTGATGAAGTAGGATTTTTGCTCACTTTAGAATTATTTTTCTCACTAATTTTCTTCACCTCTTAAAAACCTAGAGAGCTTTGTTTAGATGAAGAAGAAAATGAAGTGTAGAATCAATGAGAGAGTCTAGCAACCATGGGTGAGATAATATCCCATATTAACTCATGTAGAGACTTAATCATGGCTTAAGATAATGGTTGGGTTAATAAATATATAGGGTAAGACAAAATTAGTGGACTAAGTCAATGGTTACCACAAGCTTCTCCAAACTTCCAACCATGACACAGTTACACCCATGTAGTATGTATCATCAAGCATGACACATAAACAATAATATATATCACATATATATTATATATAGAAGTGAGAAAAAAGAATTTCTTAAGTGAGCTAATATTAGTTAATGTAAAATTAATATATCAAATATATATAATCATACATTAAATTATTAAATCAACACTTGATTTAATAATCCGGCTATATCACATATAACCGACTAATATCATTTGTATCAACTTATCGAATCAACATTTGACTCGATAACCCGGCTATATCACATATAACCGACCGATATCACATATCGCGAGATTAGAATAAGGTATCACATACGCTTATTAATCTCGGTCCCGCACATATCACATATGTACTCCTATTTCGTTTCGCATGAGCCAGAAAACCTCTGTATAGGACTAAAGACACGTCAATACGCCGGCAGTAGGTGATGATCATATCAGTCACCCACAAGCCGTCAGCGGTACTAGCTGGATGTAATGGCTACCCGGGTATTGAGCGATCAGAAGATCAACAAGCAAGCCTGCTCATACTTCTGTGAATCCAATAAGTAACACTACCGTACTGTCTGGTCTCTTCGTCTGATATGTTGCATATCTAGTCTATGGATGGTAAACGTCAGACCCCAGTAACTTGATAAGTCGTGCCGATGTGAGGCTCATAACGGGTCGAGAAACTAATGATAACACTTACCAGTAAATCTCTATATCAGCCCTGGCCAGGGACTTCCTGTTATAGCCAATCGAGCACAGCGCAATATCAACCCCCAATACCGGGAGAGACGAAACCCCTCCTATCGCTCATTGGCTCCATGTGACTCGGGACTGTACCTAAAAACCACTGTTTTGTATGTTCTCTTGAACGTGGTAAGGTGGAAATCAAAGAACAGTGGGAATCACACAAGACTTTATGACGATCTCGGGTCTACAGACTAACCTGTACCAATGTCACCAGAGAACTGCTATCTGACGTCAGGTATAATACCATCTAGGAGTTCTCGGCGAGTCCTGTTCAGTGTACCCAGTCTCCACTGAGCATCCGTATACCATCTTTGATGTCAAACACCAATGGATGTGGGATTATCCATCACCCATCATATGGGTCAAGAAGCGTATACGCTAGTCTACTCTGGAATATTGATGCCCCGTCTCGATACACCCTCGACTAGGAACAATTAAAGGATGAACTTATGGACTACCCTGGCCTCACTAGTATGATCTCCATCATAGTCCTGGTAGTCAAGTACACATCCTAAGGGTTTTATCAACATGTGAGAGAAAGACGGTATCACAATACAAGTCTACATGTTAAGACAAAGAGTAACCAGATAGCATACTATAATGTCGAGCAAGAAAGTCCTCTCTATATATGTCCAAGCATCCACTATAATATACAATCATGTACAATAATGGCCTCTAGGGCATACATACAACAAACAATCTCCCACTTGCACTAAGGCCAGTTGTTGTAGTATCTCATACCCAACATCCCGAAGAGTCTCTCAAATTGTATCTGGGGTATGGCTTTCGTGAGTGGATCCGCCATGTTATTCTTCGTGTCAACTCTCCTGACCTCGATCTCCCAGCGATCAACTATTTCCCGGATCGGGTGATACCGTCTCAGAATATGCCTGGATCGCTGATGGGACCTGGGTTCCTTGGCCAAAGCCGCTGCTCCATTGTTATCACAATACAAAGGTATTGGATGCTCGATGGACGGAACCACACCAAGTTCGGTTATGAACTTCTTCATCCAGACAGCCTCTTTGGCGGCATCGTTGGCAGCGATGTATTCAGCCTCGATCGTCGAGTCTGCCATGGTTTTTTGCTTGGAACTCTTCCAACAAACCGCCCCTCTATTGAGGGTGAAGACAAAACCCGAGAACGACTTAGAGTCATCCTTATCTCCCTGAAAGCTCGAGTCGGTAAAGGACTCCACTTGGAGTTCACCGTTACCATACACCAAGAACATTTCTTTAGTCCTTCTCAAATACGTAAGAATGTTATTCACAGTTGTCCAGTGATTCTCCCCGGGATCTGATTGATACATGCTTACAACACCCAGTGCATACTCTACATCCGGTCGGGTACATAACATTGCATACATGATAGACCTGACTGCCGAAGCATAGGGTATACCTTGAATGCAAGCCCTCTCCAAATCAGTCTTGAGGGACATCTCTTTGGATAGAGTGATTCCTGAGATCGAGGGTAAATTCCCACGCTTGGAATCCTCCATACTAAACCTCTTTAGTATGGTATCAATGTACCTGGATTGGGACAATCTCAGTATCTGTTTAGATCTATCTCTATAGATCTTAATCCCCAAGATGTAGGAGGCATCATCCAGATCCTTCATGGAGAATCTTTGTGATAAGAAGAGCTTGACCGAGTGCAGCATAGGAACATCATTTCTTATCAAGAATATGTCATCCACGTACAATACGAGGAAGACGACCTTACTCTCTGCCACCTTCTTGTATATACAAGGTTCATCTACGTTTTTGACGAAGTCAAACTCTTTGACTACAACATCAAAACAGATGTCCGCGATGCCTACTTTAACCCGTAGATTGATTTAAGCAGCTTGCACACCTTTCCGCTGCTCCCAGTGTCCACGAAGCCCTCTGGCTGAGTCATGTATACGCTCTCTTCTAAATCACCATTTAGAAAGACAGTCTTAACATCCATTTACCAGATTTCGTAGTCATGGTATGCAGCGATGGCAAGTAGGATCCGGATGGACTTAAGCATAGCCACTGGAGAAAAGGTTTCATCATAATCTATACCTGGTCGTTGACGAAAACCTTTTGCTACAAGTCTAGCTTTGAAAGTCTCAACTTTTCCATCTACACCAAGTTTTTTCTTGAAGATCCACTTGCTCCCGATGGGTTTTACCCCTTCAGGAGCATCTTCCAAAGTCTATACTTTGTTAGTGTACATGAATTCCATCTCAGATCGCATTACATCCAGCCATTTCACAAAGTCCCCGCTCGTGATGGTCTGCTCAAAGCTAGTTGGGTCATCATCTTCCATGATACAATCCTCGCTCCCACCATCAATGAGAAAACCTTAGTATCTCTCAGGTGGATGAGGAAGCCTACTAGATCGGTGGAGGGGCTGAGGTTCATCGGGGACTATTGAATCCTTCGGCTCTACCAAATCTTCTATTGTAGTTTGTGCGGTTGGAACTTATTCAAGCTCTACCTCTTTACCACTAATTTCTTTTACAAGAAATTCCTTTTCTAAAAAGGTGCCATGTTGAGCAACAAACACCTTTTGTTCCTCACTAAGGTAGAATTGATATCCATATGAATTGTTTGAATATCCCACAAACTTGCAAAGAACTGATCGTGCCTCGAATTTGTCCGGATTTTGCCTTTTGACATAGGCTGGACAACCCCATATCTTAACTCGCTTAAGAGATGGTCTCTTCCCATTCCATATCTCATATGGAGTGGTAGGCACTGATTTGGTTGGAACTCTATTCAATAAGTATGCTGTTGTTTCAAGCGCATAATCCCAAAAGGAAATAGACAACTCAGCGGTACCCATCATAGAGCGCACCATATCTAATAGGGTGCAATTCCTCCACTCCGATACACCGTTGTGTTGTGGTGTATACGGAGGAGTAAGCTGAGAGAGAATCCCATTCTCTTTTAGATGGTCATGGAATTCCATGCTCCAGTATTCTCCTCCCCGATCAGATCGTAGGATTTTAATATTTTTACCCGTCTGGTTCTCAACTTCATGCTTATATTCTTTGAATTTCTCAAAAGCTTCAGACTTGTGTTTCAACAGGAACACATGACCGAATCTTGAGAGATCATCAGTGAATGTAATGAAGTACGAGGAACCATCCCTGGCATGTGTAGACATGGGATCGCATATATCACTATGTATCAGTCCCAAGAGTTTTGTAGCTCTTTCTCCATGTCAAGTAAACGGAGTTTTGGTCATTTTACCTTTGAGACATGACTGGCAAGTTTCATAAGATGAAAATTCGAACGGATTCAAATATCCATCCTATGTAACTTAGCTAGTCGTGTCACATTGATATGACCTAGTCTACAATACAATAAGAAGGACTCATTCATTTCTGAACTTTTCCTCTTGTGTGTGTTCTATACGTTAAGAACTGTGGTTTGATTTAGAACGTATATGCCATTACTTAACGAGCCTGATCCAATCAAATTTTGATTCAGAAAAATGTTCATAACATTATCCTGCAATACAAAATTATATCCTTCTTTACTTAATAAAGAAACTGATATAATATTGCATATCATGTTTGGTATGTAATAGCATTCGTTTAAAATCAATGTATTACCATTTGGTAATACAAGGTGATATTCGCCAACTGCTTTGGCTGCAATATTTGCACTATTCCCTACTCTTACAGAATGATCACATATTCCCAGTTCTCTACCTTTCCTTAGCCCATGTAACATACTACATATGTGGGATTCCGATCTGGTATCTAATACCCAGGACGTAGAGTATACTGAGAAATAGTTCTCGGTGACTAACACGCCCGAAGAAGATGCATCAGCATGCTCATTCCTCGTTTGGGTGGCATAGGAATCCAGATATGCCCATATTTCCTGCTCAGACTTATAACAATTATAAGATAGAGCGGAACCAACGTTCCCCGGCTCAGTATAATAAGCAGGTTCGGTCAATACATCCATATTATTATCTTGATTAAGGCGTGACATGGTCGCTACCTGGAAAGAGAGAGAAGAAAACACTTAGCGTATGCTCTTACAAGATTAGATTGGTTATTATCTTATCTAATCAAGATGGCTCCCACTGTTTTTATCAAATCTTCCTTCAAACCCTAAAAGGTAAGACTAGCCGGGATTAATTACAACCTACAAGTTCGCCAATCTTTTGGCCAAGCCAGTATCGGTATTTTGAGGGAGGTTCCTCGTGCTTTTGTACGGACCTAATTAAAATAAATCTCGTTTTTCCAGGGGCGTAACCCTGTTAACACCTTTCTAGACACCTACTTGATCGGCTAATTGTGATGTGCAAAACTCTCCCAGAAGTAACTCTTACTCGCAGTGGGTATCAGGATCCAACTATCTCATAGAAGGTATGCAATCTCATTGCAAATTTCAACACTTGAAATTCCCGATAATATTTTGCCTCTAGCAACTCATGACCTTGGCTATGGTCAACAAATCATAAGCGATAGTCAAGTTCAACCCGTCATTTCATGATTGAATTAAACCCAACTGTACGACCCTTGGCTAAGGTCAACAAAGTCGTACGACTACCCTAACTCAATCGCATCATATGCTGCAGATAAGCACTAATTAGATACCACACACTACGCCTTGGCCAAGGTCAACAAACGTAGCACGAATACTAAATAGTACTTATCTGAAATGACGAAGGGCTACGATAGGTTTTTAAGAAAACTTTTTGCGTAATAAACTTAATATCGTTGTAGAATCGAGTGATTTGAAAAAGGAGTGGTTTAAGCTCCGCTTTTTAAAATCATTTGTTTTTCAAAATAAACCGAGTGGGTGTAGCATCTGCTAGGTTTTGCTAAAGAGGTCATTCCCGGTGAAGGGATCTCGGCTCTTTCCTCATCGAATGAGGTGCTGGATATTCATCAAGGAATACCGCTATGCAAAACAAGAACTAGAGCTACCCTTTTTAAAAATTTGATTATACAACATCTTTAGGTTTCTTTCTTTTTCATTAATCTCATTAATGAAGTCCTGTCATTTATGCTTCCTAAGCATCACAGAAGAAACGAAAATACAACGTACGCTTAGGCCATCCGCGTTCGCCATAGTGTCCCGTTATGCATCGTTAGGTTACTTAACTAACGGTATAGCGGGGCGGGACTAGCGCGGATGCAAAACATAAGCAACGTTTATTATATATCATATATATAATATATACCATTCGTCTCAACATATAAAGTGATCACATCACAGAACATCAGCAGCAGAAGATAACATATGAAATATTGGATATACTAGGATTTTTGCGTTTTAAATTAAGCCAGTAAAAAACACGGATTCCACGGTCGCGATGAATAGCCAAACCCACATCCTTAGACCCCTACGAGAGTGGCAAGCAACCCTGCCAATTCTAAAGTTAGGAGACCCGGTCTCGACTCCTCGAGATGGTCTTCCACTGGACTGTAGAACTCGGTTACTTGTGCTCCCCACCATGGGTCTATCCTAATACGGAAAAGTAAATAATATACATCTATGGTGACATCATCCTCAACCCGGAAGTGCCCCAATAAAAGAATATTACATACAAGTTTTTTTTTACATGAATGAAAACGAAAAGCTCTCATCTCACGCAAAAAAACCCGGCTATTCAAACACAGCGATCCAATATAACATATCACAGCAACACATAACATCACATGTCATCAACGTAAGTAAATATGCGTATCCCAATTGTCGTTGACATATAGCAATGAAACCAGCGATACACCACATATTACACTTACGGCCACTGAAAAGAAAATGAAAACTACAACAATTGGAATCCGCAACCACATTAGACATCATAAACCCGAAATATTACATACTTCGGATTTCATACCTAACCAAATGAATTCCTTAGACATCGCATGCCTAACAATTATAAACCCCTCATTTTAGTCTCAATATTGAAAACACTTTTCAATAACTAGTCGGGCAATTCAACAAGATTCCCAACAGGATGATCGAATGCTCGTCAGAAACATTAGTAGACGGTCGCACCCCCGATAACTTTGACGAAGTGCACTTAGGCGGAACAACGTGACCGCGAGCACCCGGACGGATGCTTTAGGCAACGGGGTTCTCCTACAGTCACTTGGTCGGGGCTATAGGGTGTGGCTATCTAGCGATGTTACCTGACGAACATTCGCGTACACTACTTAATTGCGACGGAGTTTTGATCCAAATCAAAATCCCGCGGCAACCGATCAAATGAGACTAAATTGCTAGGTCTATAAAATTCAAATTAGTTTTCACAAAACTAAATATTGTGGATTCTAAATATTGTATCACAATTCACAGATAGCTAGACGATGTTAAACATTTCGATCGAATCAACAAACACCCAAAATTTTCCAGAGAGCTCAACACTTGAGCACAGTTTAAAAATACCCAGAACATGCCACAGCACCTATGAACCAACCGTAGAAAGGCCGACCCATGCCTCACTCACAGCGCCGCGGTTCCGCTGTTAAAGAGTCGAGTTTGGGTATCGTTCTTATAGAGGGTCCATAGAATTACTTGCATGATTTTCTGAAGATTTTTAAACCCAAAAAATTCCAACTTTTGGAAAATTTCCAGAGAGGGATGAAAAATGGGTTATTGATATTCGTTTGAAATTTTTAATGTCGTCTAAATTACCCGAAATGATATTAAAATTACAACTACGAAACACTCCGAATTGCCTTTACAGAAAGATAACATCATATGCAATCTTAGTAAAAACAAACAATACCTGAAACACCAAACCCCAGAGCCTGGAGCACCAAACAAAAACGAGGCCAATACCATACCAAAAAACCGGCCAGGCTGGGTTTATTAAGCATTTCACCGGGTCAAGACCGGTGGAATGGGCTCGGTTTCCTCTGGTGTTCATATTACATCATATGTAACATTCTGCAACTGTTTAAAAAAATTTTAGAGGACTTAAAAATTTCGACAGAAACTAGGGTTTTTGTTTTGAGCTTTTGGAGTTGTTTCGGTTTCGTAATTCTACTAACATCGTATAATTCTCTAGCTTGGCTCTGATACCACTGTAGGGTTCTCTAGCATGACTACTAGGTTTCAGAAGGCATCAACCATGCCAATTTAAAGATTTTAGCATGCTAAGTAACCCAAACCAAGGATCTAACTAGAGGAATTAGGGTAAGCAGGCATGTAATCAAACATTACACTAAATGAATGAGGAATACAACCTTTGTATACCGGTCCTTCACTTCAAAAGCTCCATATAGTAGTCTCTTTGCTCCAAGTAGTGGTCTCCGGACTCTCACTAGACTCCACTAGGCAAAAAGAACAAGCTTGCTTGAAGTTTTTGAGGCCGAAGATGATCTACGTCGAGAAATCTCCAACTCAAGTTATATCTTCACTAATAGGGAATTAGTAAAGCAAACAACCTAAACTAAATGTCTAATCTAGTGTAGGTTGATGAAGTAGGATTTTTGCTCACTTTAGAATTATTTTTCTCACTAATTTTCTTCACCTCTTAAAAACCTAGAGAGCTTTATTTAGATGAAGAAGAAGATGAAGTGTAGAATCAATGAGAGAGTCTAGCAACCATGGGTGAGATAATATCTCATATTAACTCATGTAGAGACTTAACCATGGCTTAAGATAATGGTTGGATTAATAAATATCTAGGGAAAGACAAAATTAGTAGACTAAATCAATGGTTACCACAAGCTTTTCCAAACTTCCAACCATGACACATCTCCACCTAATTTTGTATTTACCTTAAATAATTAAAACCCTTGATTATCTTTAGAATGGTGTGAGTCTAATACACCCATGTAGTATGTATCATCAAGCATGACACATAAACAATAATATATATCACATATATATTATATATAGAAGTGAGAAAAAAGAATTGCTTAAGTGAGCTAATATTAGTTAATGTAAAATTAATATATCAAATATATATAATCATACATTAAATTATTAAATCAACACTTGATTTAATAATCCGGCTATATTACATATAACCAACTAATATCATTTGTATCAACTTATCGAATCAACACTTGACTCGATAACCCGGCTATATCACATATAACCGACCGATATCATATATCGCGAGATTAGAATACGATATCACATACGCGTATTAATCTCGGTCCCGCCCATATCACATATGTGCTCCTACTTCGTTTCGCCTGAGCTAGGAAACCTCTGTGTAGGACTCTAAAGACTCATCAATACGCCGGTAGTAGGTAATGAACATATCAGTCACCCACAAGCCGTCAGCAGTACTAGCTGGACGTAACGGCTACTCGGGTATTGAGCGATCAGAAGATCAACAAGCAAGCATGCTCATACTCCTGTGAATCTAATATGTAACACTACCGTACAGTCCGGTCTCTTAGTCTGATATGTTGCATATCTAGTCTAGGGGTGGTAAACGTTAGACCCCAGTAACTTAAGAAGTCATGCCGATGTGAGGCTCATAACGGGTCAAGAAACTACTGATAACACTTACTAGTAAATCTCCGTATCAACCCTGGTCAGAGACTTCCTGTTATAACCAATCGAGCACGGCGCAACATCAACCCCCAATACCGGGAGAGACGAAACCCCTAGTATCGCTCATTATTGCCTCCATGTGATTCGGGACTGTATCCAAAAACCACCGTTTTGCACATTCTATTGAACGTGGTAAGGTGGAAATCAAAGCACAGTGGGAATCACACAAGACTCCTATAACTCCATGTCACGCACCCCACGAGCTTGTGGGGAGGCGGAATATATGAAAAACAATTATCAAAGCTTCGTAACACGGACTTGAGCACACGGATCGTGTCTAAACCATTACTAGCATACTACGAGAGGTTTAACTATTCGGATTCGAAGTTATACCTCACGTTACTTGTCCTTCGGGTCTTCGTCGCTGTCCTCCACACCTCATAGGCTCTATGGAACGTCGACACCTCAACGGCCTCCTCGAGTCAAAGACGATCCACCCGAGAGATACTACTCCAAGCTTGATCTCTAACTTGAGGTAACTAGGTTACTAAAAGTGCTAATCAAAGCAACCTAGGGGATATAGAGTGGGATTAGGGATCAATTAGTCTTGCTAACCCTTGATCTCAACACATGATGTAAGTCGATGTTGTACACCCCACGAGTTGCGGGGAGGCGGAAATATGAAAAACAATCTTTTTCTTTAAACTAACATCGACTAACTGAAAAGATCTTTGCTAAACTATAACTAACACTTACATAGGAGTAATTAGCTACTATGAAAGAAGATTATACCTAATGAACCAAGTCCTTCTTCTTCTCGTTAACCACCTCCCCGTCGGCCTCCTCTTTATAATAGACGATCCACCCGAGAGCTTCTACTCCAAGCTTTACCTCTAATCTTGAGGTAACTAGGTTTCTCAAAGTGCTAATCTAAGCAACCTAGGTAATATAGAGTGTGATTATGGATTAATATATCTTGCTAACCCTTGATCTTAACACATGATAGGGTAGGGTTAGGGTTTGAAGAGAGAGAGCTTGAAGAGAGAGAAGGTGAGAGTGAGAATGAAATGAAATAATATCTCATCTTGAATATATGAAGCATGATGATTTATTAAATGAATAAATCAAATGATTTATCAACCATGCTTCATTTATTCACTTTGTGTGATTCATCACATGAGTCATTAAACATTAAATGCAACACTAACTCCTTTGTATGAATCACACCATGAGTCATTAAATCAATAAATGCAAATGCCACCTTAGCCCCCAAGTCATCATCCTTCTAGAAGCTTCTCACCAAATTATGAGAACGCCCCTCCTATCCGTGAAAACACGGAAAAACTTTAGACTGTATAAATCCAATAATCTGATACTAGAATCTGGCTTAAACCAAAGCCGGCTAGTAAAAACTGTCCGAACATCGTACGTGCATATCCGAACCTTGTCGTAAAACCATACGACCTCTATATCGTTTCGCCCGGAGCAGGGAAACTCTCTGTATGGGACTCTAAAGACTCGACTACTACGCTGGCAGTGGGTTTAACTACAGACCGCAAGCGGCACTAGCTGTACGTAACGGTCCCCAGGTAGATGTCGATAAGAAGGCCGATGAGGAAACCCATCCGAACTCCTACTGAGCCTGATGTGACAATCTCCATACAGTCCGGTCTATTCGTCTAGGACTATCGCATATCGGGCCTAAGGGGCGGCAAGCGTCAGTCCCCTAAAAGCGGTATAAGTCGTGTCGGAGCGAAGCCCATTACACCTTGAGAAACTACTGGAAAACCTACCAGTAAATGTCGCTTGCCCTGGCCAGGGACTTTGTGTAATGGCTCTCCAGACACAGCGCGATATCAACTCCCAATACCGGGAGAGACGAATCCTGTCTAACCACTACTGCCTCCAAGTGCTCGGGACTGCACCCAACTGCTACCTGTTTGCACGACTCCTTTGAGCCGTGGTAGGGTAGCAATCTAAGAACAGAGGGACACACTCGAGGCGAAGTAGCAGTGTCAAGTCTGCGAACTATGCTGTACTCATGTCACCTGGGAACTGTTAACTGACGATGGGTATAATACCAACCAACAGTTCCCTGCGTGTCCTGTCCGGTATACCCGTAACCCAACGAGCACCTGTATACTATCTCCAGTACGTACTGATGGCCGTGGGACAGACCATCTCCCCAACTGGGATGAGAAGCGTACACACTAGTCTACTCTGGAGTATCGATGCCATGTCTCGATAATCTTACGACTAGGGACCTGAAAAGGATGTGCTTGTAGACTACCCAGCCCCCACTAGTGTGACTGCCATCACAACGCTGGTAGTCAAGCAAGATCCTAAGGGCTCTATCAATACGTACACACATATTAAGATAGATAAAACCAAGTAGCATACTACCATGTTTAGCAAGTCTGTTAATATAACTGTGAATATCTCAAGCTTCCATTAAGTAATATACAAGCTAGTATGATACAATAATGGCCCCTAGGGCATATACACTAACAATCTCCCACTTGCACTAGGGCCATGTACTGGCATATCGAAGATCGATCATCTCGAGTAGCCTCTCGAACTGAATCTGAGGTAAGGCCTTTGTGAATGGATCAGCAATGTTCTCCTCTGTAGCAACTCTCCGGACCTCGATCTCCCGGCGATCTATGATCTCCCTGATCAGGTGATACCGCCTTAAGATGTGTCTGGACTTCTGATGGGACCTGGGTTCCTTCGCTAAAGCTATAGCTCCGTTGTTGTTGCAATACAGAGGTATTGGATCAATAATGGTAGGAACCACCTGAAGTTCTGTGAGGAACTTCTTCATCCAGACCGCTTCTTTTGCGGCATCGCAAGCAGCAATATACTCCGCTTCCATCGTCGAGTCAGCAACGGTGTCCTGCTTGGAACTCTTCCAGCACACCGCCCCTCCATTTAGGGTAAAGACATAACCTGACATGGACTTGGAGTCATCCTTATCACTCTGGAAGCCGGAATCAGCAAAGGCCTCGATCTTGAGGTCTTTTCCGCCGTAAACCAAGAACATCTCCTTAGTCCTTCTCAGGTACTTGAGAATGTTCTTCACTGCTATACAGTGCTTCTCCCCTGGGTCTGACTGATACCGGCTTACCACGCTCAGTGCGTAAGCTACATCTGGTCTGGTGCACAACATCGCATACATTATAGAGCCTACCGCAGAAGCGTAGGGTATAATAGACATGCGTTACCTTTCCAAATCAGTCTTGGGAGACATCTCTTTGGAGAGGGTGATTCCGTGACAAGCTGGTAGATTACCGCGCTTAAAATCTTCCATACTGAATCTTTTCAATATAATGTTGATATACATGGACTGCGAAAGTCCCAACATCCTCTTGGATCTATCACGATAGATCCGGATCCCCAGAATATAAGAGGCATCACCCAGGTCTTTCATGGAGAACCTGTGTGACAAGAATCCTATGACAGATTGTAGCATAGGAATGTCATTTCCTATCAATAGAATGTCATCCACGTACAAGACGAGAAATACGACAGTTCGTACTACAATTTTACTATATATACATGGTTCATCTGGATTTTTGATAAAGTCATATTCTTTGACCGTTTCATCAAAACAGATGTTCCAACTCCGCGATGCCTGCTTTAGTCCATAAATGGACTTAAGCAACTTGCACACTTTCCCGCTGCTCCCACTCTGATTGAAGCCTTCTGGCTGATCCATATAGACGCACTCTTCCAAATTACCATTTAGAAAAGCCGTCTTTACATCCATCTGCCAGATCTCATAATCATGGAAGGCGACAATAGCAAGAAGGACCTGAATGGATTTGAGCATAGCCACTGGAGAAAAAGTTTCGTCATAGTCCAAACCAGGTCTTTGACGAAAACCCTTTGCAACAAGTCTAGCCTTATAGGTTTCCACCTGTCCATCTACACCAATCTTTTTCTTCAAGATCCATTTGCATCCTATGGGTTTTACCCCATCTGGAGCAAAGTCCAAAGTCCATACTTTGTTGGTGTACATGGACTCCATCTCGGTCCGCATTGCATTAAGCCATCGTACCGAGTCGCCGCTCTGGATGGCCTGCTGGAAGCTAGTGGGTTCATCATCATCAATGATGCAATCCTCTCTATCCCCATCTATGAGAAAACTGTAGTATCTCTCAGGCGGATGAGACGGCCTACTACTCCTGCGGAGGGGTGCGGGAATGTCCTGTTCTTCTTGAACTACTGGTTCTACCAAACTTTCAGTAGTAGTTTGTGGTTCTGGAATTTCTTCCAGTTCTATTTCACTCCCACTTATTTCCTTTTCTGAAAACTGATGTTCTAGAAAATGGGAATTACGAGAAACAAAAACCTTTTGTTCCTCTGCGTAATAGAAGAAATACCCCTTGGAGTTCTTTGGATATCCCACAAACTTACACTGTACTGATCGTGCCTCGAGTTTGTCCGCATGCTGCTTTTTAACAAAAAGCTGGACATCCCCATATCTTCATATGCTGAAGATGGGGTTTCTTCCCACTCCACATCTGATATGGCGTGGTAGGCACAGTCTTGGTAGGAACTATGTTCAAAAAATATGCTGCTGATTCTAGCGCATAACCCCAGAAAGATCGTGGTAACTCAGCATTACTCATCATGGAACGTACCATATCCAATAGGGTTCGATTCCGTCTCTCCGATACACTGTTATGCTGTGGAGTGTATGGAGGAGTAAGCTGAGAGAGAATTCCTTTCTCTTTTAGGTAACCTAGGAACTCGGCACTTAAGTATTCACCATCTCGATCACATCTCAGTGTCTTGATACTTTTGCCGGTTTGGTTTTCTACTTCATTCTTATACTCTTGGAATTTCTCAAAAGCCTCGGATTTATGTTTCATCAGAAAAATGAATCCGTACCTAGAGTAATCATCCGTAAAAGTAATGAAATAGGAAAAACCACCTCTTGCATGTGTAGACATTGGACCACATACATCGCTGTGTATAAGTCCTAAGAGCTCGCTCGCTCTTACTCCATGTCCAGTGAATGGAGTCTTTGTCATCTTTCCTTTGAAACATGATTGACAAGTGGCATAAGATTGATATTCGAATGAATCCAAAAATCCTTCTCTATGTAACTTAGGTAACCCTGTCTCATTGATGTGACCTAGTCTACAATACCATAAGAAAGCCTTATTTAAATCTGGAGACTTTCTTTTTAGTGTGTTCTGGACATTGAAAATCTGTAATTGGTTTAAGACATATATACCGTTATCCAGTATACCGGACCCAATCAAACCATGATTAAGGTGGATGTTAACAACATCGCTTACAAACGTGAAATCATAACCTTTATTTGATAACAAGGAAACCGATATGATATTACACGTTAAACTAGGTACACAAAAACAGTTATGCAAAACCAAAATATGTCCACTCGTAAATCTCAGGTGATAATCCCCTACGGACACAGCTCCCACGCTAGCTCCATTAGCAACCTTCAGGGTCATATCACCAACCTTCAGCACTCTACGGTTTCTCAATGCCTGCAATAAATTGCATATATGAGATCCTGATCCGGTATCCAATACCCAGGAAGTAGAGTTGATTGACAGACAATTCTCAATTACAAACACACCTGAAGTCGAAGCCACAGCTTGCTTCGGTTCCTGGTTCTTGGCGTTCCACGCCTTGCAATCTTTCTTCCAGCGCCCTTTCCTATGACAATGGAAGCACTCATCCTTGGCCGCTACTGGCACCGCAATCTTTTTCTTTCCCTTCACTCCCACCTTACTAACACCTCCTCTTGGTTTGGTGGCGGCCTTATTCTTCCTTCCTTTGGCCCTAACCTTGGACCCGGAAGAAGAAGCACCGCGAACAAACATAGCGGGTGTTTCCCTTGCCTTCTGCAAGGTGCCCTTTGCACTCCTCAACATGTTAAGGAGTTCTGGAAGTTCAACTTCTTTTCTTTGAATGTTGAAATTCAGAATAAACTGGGCGTAGGTGGATGGAAGGGACTGGAGAATCAAGTCTGTATAGAGCTCATTCTCCAAAGTCGTCCCCAGGTCTGCGAGCTCTTCTATATAGCCAATCATCTTTAGGACATGTTCTCCTACAGACGATCCGACGGCCAACCTCGCCTGAAACAGGTTCTTCGAGGTCTCGTATCTGGCTATACGAGATTGCTCCCCATACAGATCCTTTGTATGGAGAAATATGGATTCCAGATCCATATCCTCGTTCCTCCTCTGATGTTCATTATTCATCGAGGCAAGCACGATGCACTTGGCCTTCGCACAATCTAATTCCCAAGTTTTGTGGATTTCCTTATCGGCAAGACTGGATTTAGGACCAGGGACAGCAGGTTCCTTAGTGGTAAGGACATACCCCAATTTGTCATAAGTCAAAGCCATTTTGACATTCCGCAGCCAATCTTTATAGTTTGGCCCTGTCAATATATTTTTCTCTAATAGTAACTTAAGACCTGTCATGTTTTTGGGTCGCTGCAATGAGAGAGAGAGGGAACACTTTAGCATGATGCTCTTGCAAGTTTAGAGTGGTTTTTAGTTTATCTAAACTGGATGGCTCCCACTATTTCTCGAATCTCTCCTCAAACCAAAAAGGAAGAACTACCCAAGACTATTCTTACCGTACAATACTTGCTTAACCGTTCAGCCAGGCCGGTGTCGGTACTTCGAAGGAGGTTTTCCAACGCTTTCGTGAAGTTCCTTAATTAAATAACCTCTTTTCTCTGGGGGCGTAGCCCCGCTGACACCTTTCTCGGCACCTACTTGGTTTATAGCATTGATCGTTATGTGATGAATCTCCTGATGAGTAACATATACTCACAGTAGGATCGGGATCCAAATATCATCGTGTGATAATGCTGAAGGAATCCTACCAACATTCATCAAACTCCAAATGGTATGCATCTCTTTACAAATTTCAGTTTCTTTAGAAATTCCCGATATAAATTTTTGCCCCATGCTCTTATGACCTTGGCGTTAGGTCAAAATGTCATAAGTTACATGTCAAGTTCTACCCATCATTATCTTGTTAATTTGAACCCATCCGTACATATCCTTGACGTTCGGCCAAAATGATAATACGACTGTCCCAAACTAACTCATCTATCTATGCAACAAATGAATACCCAGCAGCTACCAAACACTATGCCTTGGCGTTAGGTCAAAATACATAGCTTGAATACTACTGAATACCCAAATGAAATGACGGAGGACTACGAATGGTTTTGGCAAAACCGTTCGTAGTCCTCTTGATATAACCGAAGGAACCTGATAGTTTTTAAAAGGAGTGGTTAAAGCTCCGCAATTAAAAATATCCTTTGTTTTAAAATAACCGAGTGGTTTCTTTTAAACTGTTCCAATGATTCAACTTTGGTTTATTTTCTTTGCATTATTATAATGTGTCCCATCAATTAACCTATCATTGCAGAAAACAACGAAAATACAACGTCCTCTTATGCCACCCATATTCGCCACTGGATCCCGTCATCACCCGTTAGGTTACTTAACTAACGACAGAGCGGGAACTGAGCTAACGCGGGTGTAAAACATAAGTGACGTCTAAATAGCTATCATATATAGATATTGTACATTCGTCAGACGCAATAATAGGCATTCCAAATCACAGATGAACATTATTGGATATACAAGCAATCCGCGTTTCTTTTGAGCCTGCAACGAAAGACGGATTACACAGTTGTGATGAATAGCCATTAACCCACCCTAGACCCCTACGGGTACGGCAAACTACCCGCCAAGTACCCGAAGTGAAGCGGTCTCCCTCAACAACGTGAGTAGGCCACTAAACACTTCAAAGTACCCAGTAGTTTGTGCACCCCATCTTGGGTCTATCATAAGAGCAAAAAACAGTAAAATGAAATAATACAACGGTGGCTACAACCGCAACCTGGATGTGCCCCGTAAAAGAATATTACAACATATTACAATTACATCGAATGAATGAATATAATAACCCATCTCAAACCCCGGCTAATCATCACAACAATCCAATCAAGTTTATAATCACAAACAGTAAAATCATTACAGAAATGTGCAACCCCCTGCCAACCGACATACTAGCAGTTAGGGGATGTTTACGAACACATTATACAATTCACAGATATAATCTAATTAGCCAAACATCGTAAAATTTCGATCGAGCAAACACATTAGATTCTACTCCAAAAACCTCTCTGTGCACCTGAGACTTGAGCAGAAATAAACATGCCAGAAAAAACAAAAATATCACAGAAGAGTTTCTGGGGAAATTTGGGTTGAATCGGCCCCAACTCGGCAGTGGATCCGCGGCCGATCGCTTGGATCGGCCGCGGTTCCGCGGCCGATCGCTTGGATCGGCCGCGGTTCCGCGGCGTCATGGCCGATTCAGGAACCCAATTTTCTCCAAAATTCTTATATTTCCCTGCTTGTAATTTTAGAGGTCCCTGAAAACTTTTTAGACCTCGTTTTAAATTCGACAGAAACTTGGTGATTTCGATGTTTTTTCCGGTTCTTTTTGCGTTCGAAATTCTAACAACTTTGCTAATAAGTTAGTTATGGTTTAGCGAGGCTCTGATACCACTGTAAGTCGACGTTGTACACCCCACGAGTTGCGGGGAGGCGGAAATATGAAAAACAATCTTTTTCTTTAAACTAACATCGACTAACCGAAAGGATCTTTGCTAAACTATAACTAACACTTACATAGGAGTAATTGGCTACTATGAAAGAAGATTATACCTAATGAACCAAGTCCTTCTTCTTCTCGTTAACCACCTCCTCGTCGGCCTCCTCTTTGTAATAGACGATCCACCCAAGAGCTTCTACTCCAAGCTTTGCCTCTAATCTTGAGGTAACTAGATTTCTCTAAGTGCTAATCTAAGCAACCTAGGTAATATAGAGTGTGATTATGGATTAATATGTCTTGCTAACCCTTGATCTCAACACATGAGAGGGTAGGGTTAGGGTTTGAAGAGAGGGAGCTTGAGGAGAGAGAAGGTGAGAGTGAGAATGAAATGAAATAATATCTCATCTTGAATATATGAAGCATGATGATTTATTAAATGAATAAATCAAATGATTTATCAACCATGCTTCATTTATTCACTTTGTGTGATTCATCACATAAGTCATTAAATATTAAATGCAACACTAACTCATTTGTATGAATCACACCATGAGTCATTAAATCAATAAATGCAAATGTCACCTTAGCCCCAAAGTCATCATCCTTCTAGAAGCTTCTCGCCAAATTACGAGAATGCTCCTCCTATCCGTGAAAACACGGAAAAACTTTAGACTGTATAAATCCAATAATCCGATACTAGAATCTGGCTTAAACCAAAGCCGGCTAGTAAAAACTGTCCGAACATCGTACGTGAATAAATGCATGTGCGTGTCCGAACTGTTAGTTATATGTATGCCCTAGAGGCCATTACTGTACATAGGATGTATATTGTAGTGGATGCTGGGACGTATATAGGGAGGACTTTCTTGCTCGACATGATAGTATGCTATCTGGTTGATCTTCACCTTAACGTGTACACTAATTGTCTCTCTGTTACATGTTGGTAAAGCCCTTAGGATCTGTACTTGACTACCTGGACTATGATGCGGATCATACTAGTGGGGACATGGTAGTCCATAAGTACATCCTTGAAAGTCCCTAGTCGTGGGTGTATCGAAACGGGGCATCGATATACCAGAGTAGACTAGCGTATACCTTCTCGACCCATACAGATGGGCGATGGATGATCCCATATCCATCGGTGTTTGACATCAGAGATGATATACGGGTGCTCAGTAGAGACTGGGTACACTGGACGGACTCGCCGAGAACTCCCAGATGGTATTATACCTCACGTCAGATGGCAGTTCTCTGGTGACACTGGTACAGAGTAGTCTGTTGACCCGAGATCGTCATAGAGTCTTGTGTGGTTCCCACTGTGCTTTGATTTCCATCTTACCACGTCCAAGAGGGCGTGCAAAACGGTGGTTTTTGGGTACAGTCCCGAGTCACATGGAGGCAATGAGCGATAGGAGGGGATTCGTCTCTCCCGGTATAGGGAGTTGATGTTGCGCTGTGTTCGATTGGCTATAACAGGAAATCCCTGGCCAGGGTTGCTGAGATTTACTGGTAAGTGTTACCAGTAGTTTCTCGGATTGTTATAGACCTCATATCGACACGACTTATCGAGCTATTGGGGTCTGACGTTTACCACCCCTAGGCGAGATATGCGACATATCAGACGATCAGACCGGACTGTACGGTAGTGTTATTGGTTGGATTCACAGGAGTGTGAGCGGGCTTGCTCGTCGATCTTCTGATCGCTCAATACCCGGGTGGCCGTTACGTTTAGCAGACCGCTTGCGGCTTGTGGGTGTTTGATATGATCATCATCTGCTGCCGGCGTATTGACGAGTCTTTAGAGTCCTACACAGAGGTTTTCTGGCTCAAGCGAAACGAAATAGGAGCGCATATGGGATATGTGCGGGACCGAGAATAATGCGTGTATGTGATACCGTATTCCATTCTCGCGATGAATGTATCGAATGGTTGTATGCGATATAACCTAGTTATCGATTCAAGGGTTGATTCGATAAGCCGATACATTGTATACTAGTCGGTTGTGTGCGACATGACCGGATCATTGAATCAAGTGTTGATTTAATGATTTAATGTATAATTATATATTTGATATATTACTTTGCATTAACTAGTATTGGTTCACTTTAAATGGATTTTCTCACTTGGTTTGTGCACATTGTATATGTGATATATTTTTGTGCACTTGTATGTATCATGTATGATGATGCATGCTAACTTGTGTTTTGTGTAAAGTTTAAACCATGGTTATGTAATGGTTAGGGTTTTCATTTTCATATCTATTTATTTATTTGTTTATTCATATTGGAAAATGATAAGCATAATGCAAAATGGTGGCTTTCTTTGGAAGCTTGTTGAAGCTTCATGAAGACTTTGACCAAGTGACCATTTTGTCTCATGCTTAACCCTAACCATTCCATTTAACCATGATTAACTCTCTACACTTAACTAAGGTTAAGATTATGATAAGTATTCTTTTATTATATATTTTCTAATAACGTATCATAACATTTACCATCTTCTTCTTCCTTTCTTCACTTGAAGAAAGCAAGCTCCATCAATGGTGATTGATGGAAACAAGTGAGAAATCCAATTCTAAAGTCTACCCACTTCCTATTTCTTCATCCTCTACCTCTTGCCAAGTAGTAGAGTGTGTTTTCTTCACAAGTTTCTTGACTTTGTGAAGTGAGAGCTTGATCTAGCGATGCCTCGACGTAGATCATCTTCGGCATGGACATCGACGACCTAGCTCGCCTATTCTCCGATGAAGCCGACGCTAGAGCCCAGGAATTCACTAGGACAGCGAGGGGACTTCGTTGCGGAGCTATGGAGGTGGAGCACCGGATCTACAAAGGTTGTATTTCCGTTATCTTATAGTTTAGTTGTAAACTAGCTCACTTTTTCGCCTAGATTTCTAGCCAACGATCCGTAGTCGGGTTTCTCGGCACCTAGAATTTTTGAAATTGGCATGGTTGATGCCTTGTGAGACCTCATTAGGATGCCTAGGAACCCTACAGTGGTATCAGAGCCTAGCTAGAGCCTTAGGCGAAGTCTAGACGCAATTTGAAGTCCGATCGAACCAAAACCCGAACCCGGATCATGCTCTCTGGACAATTTCTAAAATCTGGTCTTTTTCAAAATTAAAAATATGCAGAGAACACATCACAAACATCTAAGAGTTACTGTGAAATTCGACAGTCGAATTCCACTAAGGAGCCGCGGATCCGCGGCATGAGCAAAGCTCATGCGGCTGTTCCGCGGCTGTACGGCCACATTATTTAAAGTTGTTTGCACAGTAATTCTTAGTTTCCTGTGGTGCTTTTCCTGGGAATTTTTAATATTTTTTTTCTACAGTTGAGTTTTCTGGGTTTGTTTTGGGAGTTCGTATATTTGATCGGATTATCAAACTGTGTCTATGTGTTTTCCGGATAAATTTTAGAATATGTTAAAAAGTTCGACCGGATATAAATACCCAATTTTTCCCCTGTCGGGAAATTTCCAAGTGTTGGATTTTTTCGTAGTTTAACGACGTTCTAAGTAGTGCAAGTAACTCGATGGACCCTCTAGAAGACAACAAACCTTAACTCGATTATGTGACCGTCTTGAACTGCCCTTTGAACCTTCGGGTTTGGGGCAGTACGGCGTGCCACATGTGAGGCGTTGGCTTGACCCTTCTACGGCTGGACCGTCGGTACTGAGGCACGAACTGAATGTTGTTAGACTTATTTCATGTGTTGATCTGTATCGGGAAAACTTGGGTGTTTGACTGTTCGATCGAAAAGTTTAACATTTTCTGTTTATCTGGAATGGGATACAATAATTGGAATTCACAAGTAGTTATGAGATAACTGAATGAATGTTATAAACATAGCAGTTTAGTCTCACTTGATTGGTTGCCACGGAATTTTAATGTGATCAAAAGTCCGTCGCAATCACGTAGCGTACGCGGATACTCGCCGGGTAAACTTAATAGACAGCCTCACTCCATAGCCCCGACCAAGTGACTGTAGGAGAACCCCGTCGCCGAAAGCATCCGTTCGGGTGCTCGCGGTAGCGGTGTTCCGCCTTGGTGCACTTCGTCGACGGTAACGGGGGTGCGGCCGTCTACTGAAGTTTGCGACGAGCATTCGATCAGGATGTCGGGAATCTTGTTGAATTGCCCGACTTGATATTGAAAAGTGTTTTCGATAATGAGACTAAAATGCGGGGTTTATAATTGTTAGGCATGCGATGTCTAAGGAATTCATTTGGTCAGGCATGCGATGTCTAAGGAATTCATTCTGTTGTAGTTTTTCACTTTCTTTTCTGTGACCGTAAGTGTAATATGTGATATCGCTGGTTTCGTTGCTATATGTCAACGACAATTGGGATGGACATATTTACTTACGTAGATGACATGTGATGTTATGTGTTGCTGGATATGTTATATTGGATCGTCGTGTTTGAATAGCCGGGGGTTTTTATGTGAGATGAGTGTTTTTCATTTTCATTCATGTAAAAACTTGTACGTAATATTCTTTTATTGGGGCGCTTCCAGGTTGCGGAAGTTGTCACCGTTTGTATATTATTTACTTTTCCGCACTAGGATAGACCCAAGGAGGAGGGCACAAGTAACCGGGTTCTGGAGTCCAGTGGGAGACCAACTCGAGGAGTCGGGTCCGGGTCTCCTAACTCTAGAATTGGTAGGGTTGCTTGCCGCTCTCATAGGGGTCTAGGGGTGTGGGTTTGGCTATTCATCGCGACCGTGGAATCCGTGTTTTATACTGGCTCGTATTGAAAACACGGACGTCCTAGTATATCCAATATTTCATATGTTTCTTCTGCTGCGATATCTGTGATGTGATCATGTGATGTTCTGTGATAGATACAGTATATAGTATATATGATATATTATATAGACGTTACTTATGTTTTACACCCGCGCTAGCCCTGCCCCGCTCTGCCGTTAGTCACCTAACCTAACGGTGCACGAGGGGACATCGAGGCGAATGCGGATGGCATAAGTGTACGTCGTATTTATCTGTGATGTTTAGGTTCTTAAATGATGGGACTTCATTAATGAGATTAATGAAATAAAAGAAACCTAAGATGTTGTAGAATCGAATTTCAAAAATAAAACAGGTAGCTACAGTTCTTACTTTGCACAGCGGTATATGTGATATATCCTGCACCTTATTCGATAAGGACAGGACCGAGATCCCTTCACCGGGAGTGACTCCTTTTGCAATAACTGGCAGATGCTACACACTCGGTTTGTCTTTTGATTGCTTTTAAAAGTTCTGCTTTGCACAGTGATATATATGATATATCCCGCACCTCATTCGACGAGGAAAGGACCGACGATCCCTTCACCGGGAGTGACTCCTTTAGCAAAACTAGAAAAGCCTCAAAAGCACTCCATTTTAAAATCATTTGATTCTACAACGATATCAAGTTCATTACGCAATAGGTTTTCAGAAAAACCTGTCGTAGCCCTCCGTCATTTCAGATAAGTACTAGTTAGTATTCGTGCTGCGGTTGTTTGGCATGCGTCAAGGCGTAGTGTACGGTAGCTAACTAGTGCTTATCTGCTAGCATACGATGCGATTGGATTAGGGTATTCGTACGGCATTGTTTGGCATGCGTCAAGGGTCGTGCGGGTGGGTTTAATTCAATCAAGAAATGTACGGGTTGAACTTGACTAGCAGACTATGGGTTGTTTGGCATGCGTCAAGGTCATAGCGAGCTAGGGGCAAAATATTATCGGGAATTTCAAGTGTTGAAATTTGCAATGAGATTGCATACCTTCTATGTGATAGTTGGATCCCGATACCCGCTGTGAGTAAGAGTTACTCCTGGGAGAGTTTTACACATTACAATTAGCCGATCAAGTAGGTGTCTAGAAAGGTGTTAACGGGGTTACGCCTCTGGGAAAACGAGGTTTACATTAATTAGGTTCGTGCGAAAGCACGGGGGACCTCCCTCAAAGTACTGACACTGGCCTGGCTGAAAGATTGGCGAACTTGTAGTGTGTAATTAATCCCGGCTAGTCTTTCCTTTTAGGGTTTGAAGGAAGATTTGATAAAAAGCAGTGGGAGCCATCCTGATTAGATAAAATAAAAACCAATCTATTCTTGACAGAGCGCACGCTGAGTGTTTTCTTCTCTCTCTCTCCAGGTAGCGACCATATCACGCCTTAATCAAGATAATAATACGGAATATTGACCGAACCCGCTTGTTATACTGAGCTGGGGAACGTTGGTCCCGCTCCAACTTATAATTGTTATAAGACAGAGCAGGAAATTGGGGAATACCAGATTTCCCGTGCCGCCCAAACGAAGAGAGTGCATGCTGATGCATCATCTTCGGGTGTGTTCGTTACAAAGAACTGTTTCTCTGTATCCTCTACGTCCTGGGTATGTGATACCAGATCAGGATCCCAGATATGTAATCTGTTACATAGGGCTACAGAAAGGTAGAGAACTGAGAACGGGTGATAAGTTTCATGAGGCAGAAAACGGGGCAAGTGTTGCAGCCAAGTCTGTCGGTCACTGTCACCCTGTATTACCAATATATTGATTCTGAACGAATGTTATTAGATACCGAACCTGATATACAAAATCATATCAGTCTCTTTATTAGTAAAGAAACGATAAAATTTTGTATTGTTGGATAATGTTTTGAACATTTCCTATATCAAAAGTTGATCGGTTCAGGCACGTTATCTAAAAGCGTTGATGTTCTAAATCAAACTACAGTTCTTAGTATACGGAAAACACACAAGAGGAAGAGTTCAGAAATGAACGAATCCTTCTTGAGGCATTGTAGACTAGGTCATATCTATGCGACCCGACTGACAGTAGTTACATGTAGATGCATATTTAAATCAGTTTGAATTTACATCTTGTGAAACTTGCCAGTCATGTCACAGAGATAAGATGACCATAGCTCCGTTTAATGGAAACAGAGAAAGAGTTAATGAACTCTTGAGACTGATACATGATGATGTATGTAATGTCTCCTGTCTACACATGCCAGGACTGGTTCTTTATACTTCATTATATTCTCTGATAATCTCTCAAGATTCAGTCATATGTTCCTGTTGAAACATGAGTCCGAACCTTTTGAGATATTCACAGAATATAAGCGAGAAGTAGAGAACCAAAATACGGGTATAAGTATTATGTCCTTTGATGAGATCGAGGAGGAGAATACTTAAGCACGGAAATCCTGGATTATTCTAAAGGAGAATGAGATTCTCTCTCAGCATTACTCCTCCGTATACACCATAGCACGATGGTAAATCGGGGTGGAGCAATCACACCCTATATGATAAGGTGTGCTCTATGATGAGTAATACTGAGTTACCTGTTTCCTTATTGGGAGTTATGCACTTGAGAAGTTGCATACCTATTGAATAGGGTTCGAATCAAATCAATGCCTACCACTTCATATGAGATATGGAAAGGGAAGAGCCCATGTCTTAAGTTAGTTAAGATTTGGGGTTGTCCGGCCTATGTCTAAAAGCAAAATCCGGACAAACTCGAAGCAAGGTTAGTTATGTAGAACTGGAAAGGTTCCAGCTATGCAAACTACAGTAGATGATTTGATGGAACCAAAGGATTCAATTGTTACCAACGAACCTCGGCCTCTCCGCCGATCTAGTAGGGTTCCTCACCCACCTGAGAGATACTTCGGTTCCTCTATGACAGTGGGAGCGAGGATTGCATCATGAGATGATGACCCAACTAGTTTCGAGCTGGCCATCAGGAGTAAGACTCTGTAAGAATGGCTGGATGCTTAGTGATCTGAGATGGAATCCATGTACACCAACAAAGTATGGACTTTGGTTGCTATATCTGAAGGGTTAAATCCCCATCAGGAGCAAGTATATCTTGAGAAGATTACTTGGTGTACATGGAAAAGTTGAGACTTTCAAAGCTAGACTTGTTAAAGGTTTTCGTCATCGACCAGGCGTGGATAATGATGAAACCTTTTCCAGTGGCTATGCTTAAGTCCATTCAGATCCTACTTGCCACGGCTACATACCATGACTACGATATCTGGTGGTTGGGTGTCATGACAGCTTTTCTAAATGATGTTTTAGAAAAGTGCGTCTATAAGTACACAGCCAGAGGGCTTCGTAGACAGTGGGAGCAGCGGAAACGTGTGCAAGATGCTTTATAGGATAAAGCAGGCATCGCGGAGTTGGAACATCTGTTTTGATGAAGTAGTCAAAGAGTTTGACATCATCAAAATGGTAGATGAACCTTGTATAAACAAAAAGGTAGTAGGGAGTATGGTGGTGATCCTCGTAGAGTAAGTGGATGACATACTCTTGATAGGGAAGGAGTTTCCTATGCTACGCTCGATCAATCTCCGCTTATCACAATGATTCTCCATATAGGATCAAAGTGATACCTACTAAATCCTAGGTTTTGGATCTATGAGATAGATCTAAATGGATGTTAGGATTCTCACTAGTTGTAGTGAGATGGTATCAATCGATCATGGGGAGAATCACTGGAAGTGTTCCAGGGTGATAATGACGACTGAGTGTCAGTCAAAGGCATTGTCTTTACCCTCAGTAAAGGGACGGTATGTTGGAAGAGTTCCAAGCTAGATACCGTGACATACTAGACGATAAAGGCAGGATACATCGCTACTTAAGATGCTACCAAAGAGGCTGTTTGGGTGTATATCGGTTCATAAGATGAACTTTGTTCCTCCCATTGTGTGACAATGGAGTTGTGGCTTGTGCCAAGGAACGCCGGTCCCATCAGTGATCCAGACTTATTCTAAGGCAGCATCGCCTGATCATGGAGATAGTTGATCTCCAGGGAGATCGAGGTTAGGAGAGTAGACTCAGAGGACAACACAGCGGATCCACTCACAAAGGCATGTTCCCAGAGAGAGACTTTTATGGGATGGTTGAGTATGAGATACTACAACCACTGCTACAGATGGCCCTAGTGCAAGTGGGAGATTGTTAGTTATATGTATGCCCTAGAGGCCATTACTGTACATAGGATGTATATTGTAGTGGATGCTGGGACGTATATAGGGAGGACTTTCTTGCTCGACATGATAGTATGCTATCTGGTTGATCTTTACCTTAACGTGTACACTAATTGTCTCTCTGTTACATGTTGGTAAAGCCCTTAGGATCTGTACTTGATTACCTGGACTATGATGCGGATCATACTAGTGGGGACATGGTAGTCCATAAGTACATCCTTGAAAGTCCCTAGTCGTGGGTGTATCGAGACGGGGCATCGATATACCAGAGTAGACTAGCGTATACCTTCTCGACCCATACAGATGGACGATGGATGATCCCATATCCATCGGTGTTTGACATCAGAGATGATATACGGGTGCTCAGTAGAGACTGGGTACACTGGACGAACTCGCCGAGAACTCCCAGATGGTATTATACCTCACGTCAGATGGCAGTTCTCTGGTGACACTGGTACAGAGTAGTCTGTTGACCCGAGATCGTCATAGAGTCTTGTGTGGTTCCCACTGTGCTTTGATTTCCATCTTACCACGTCCAAGAGGGCGTGCAAAACGGTGGTTTTTGGGTACAGTCCCGAGTCACATGGAGGCAATGAGCGATAGGAGGGGATTCGTCTCTCCCGGTATAGGGAGTTGATGTTGCGCTGTGTTCGATTGGCTATAACAGGAAATCCCTGGCCAGGGTTGCTGAGATTTACTGGTAAGTGTTACCAGTAGTTTCTCGAATTGTTATAGACCTCATATCGACACGACTTATCGAGCTATTGGGGTCTGACGTTTACCACCCCTAGGCGAGATATGCGACATATCAGACGATCAGACCGGACTGTACGGTAGTGTTACTGGTTGGATTCACAGGAGTGTGAGCGGGCTTGCTCGTCGATCTTCTGATCGCTTAATACCCGGGTGGCCGTTACGTTTAGCAGACCGCTTGCGGCTTGTGGGTGTTTGATATGATCATCATCTGCTGCCGGCGTATTGACGAGTCTTTAGAGTCCTACACAGAGGTTTCCTGGCTCAAGCGAAACGAAATAGGAGCGCATATGGGATATGTGCGGGACCGAGAATAATGCGTGTATGTGATACCGTATTCCATTCTCGCGATGAATGTATCGAATGGTTGTATGCGATATAACCTAGTTATCGATTCAAGCGTTGATTCGATAAGCCGATACATTGTATACTAGTCGGTTGTGTGCGACATGACCGGATCATTGAATCAAGTGTTGATTTAATGATTTAATGTATAATTATATATTTGATATATTACTTTGCATTAACTAGTATTGGTTCACTTTAAATGGATTTTCTCACTTGGTTTGTGCACATTGTTGGAGATAGTGCCCTCAGAGTCAATTATTAGGTCACAGGTACGTGATTGTAATGATTGATGGAGGACCTATCCCGGTAGGACAGTCTTACTCGAGATGATAGTATGCTATCTGGTTTACCTTTATCATCGTGTACTGTTTTAAGTGACCTGACACGTCGCTATTACACATTGATAGAGCCCCTAGGATTCTTGCTTGACCACCAGCAGTATGAGGGCGATCATATAAGTGGGAGCTGGGGGTCTATAAGCATATCCTTAAAAGGTCCCTAGTCGTGAGAGTTTCGAGACAGGGCATCGATTCTCCATAGTAGACTAGTGTATACAGTCGAGACCCCGACGAGGGACGGTGGCCGGTCTCACAAGCCACTGGTGTCAGTTGGATCACCTAAGATGTATACAGGTGCTCATTGGGTTATGAGTACACCGGACAGGACTCGCCGGGAACATGCTAGTTGGTCATATACCAGACGTCAGATGGCAGTTCCCTGGTGACATGTGTGCAGGTTAGTTCATCGACCTGGGGATCGTCATTTGTCTCATGTGAGTTCCCACTGTACTTTGATTACTACCCTACCACTGCTCAAAGGAGTCGTGCAAACAGGTTTTAGTTGGGTACAGTCCCGAGCCACATGGAGGCAGTGAGCGTATCTTCAGGGGTTCGTCTCTCCCGGTATTGGAGGTGAGGTCATGCTGTGTCTAGGAGAGCCATTACACGAAGCCCTCGGCCGAGGCAAGGAGATTTACTGGTAGGTATTCCAGTAGTATCTCAGGGTGTTCTGGGCTACACTCCGACACGACTTGTACCGCTTTTGGGGGTCTGACTTTTACCAACCCCCTAGGCCCGCCATGCGATGCTCATAGACGAACGGACCGGACTGTACGGATATTGTCACTGACAGGCTCAGTAGGGAGTCAGGCTGAGTTCGCTCACAGACGTCCCTTTTGGTCAATACCTGGTAGCCCGTTATGTATTGGCTTATACCTCTAACGTGCTAGTGGTTAAATCCATAACCAAGGTGTTGATGAGTCTTTAGAGTCCCCCGCATTCAGTTACTCAAGCTTTCGGGCGAAAGGTTGTAGAGGCCGTATGGAGATATGGCAAGGTCCGATCAGATACGTGCGGTATTGCACGGATCAGGATCGGACAGTTTGTACTATAGGCCGTATGGATATATGGCAGGGTTCGATCAGATACGTGCGGTATTGCACGGATCAGGATCGAACGGATATTACTAGCCGGTTTTGGTATAAGCCGGATTCTAGTATAGTACAGTGGAGATTTTGTCTCATTGCATTTGTATTTCGGTCGAAATACAGATGCGGGTGTGTATGCACAGTATCGAGGTTTTCCTGTAATTTATTACGGGACCAGTTTTCTGGAGTTGCCAGTTTGCTTTCCGTTTCGGCCAATTTCCATTGTTCCGTTCATTGGCCGAAGGTTGGTGGAGGAGGGCTTATTTGCATTGTTGCAAATAAGCTTTTGTGGAGGGGGGTCTTTGCATGTTTCCTTGTATCATGATGGTGCATCATTCTTTTGACCTTGACTTCTATCTTCATGATGGCATGACTTTTGGAAGTGATCATTAGCTTGTTGGAGTGTTGGATTTGGTGCTATCATGTTTGTTGGTGAGTAGTTGAGAGTGGGTGTGATTGTGACCATATTCTTTTTTCATGATTTCTTTTTTGCATGATAGTCTTTTCCACTCTCTCCTTTTTGGAGGGCTCTCTCTCATTCTTTCCCCTCCCTCACCTCTCATGGCCGGCCCAAGCATTGTGGGGCTGTCCCAAATTTTTGGTGGGGATGTTTGGCTCATTTCATGTTGCAAAAATCCCACAAGTTCAATTCAAAAAGCCCCAAGTTCAATTCCTCCACAAAAGGCAGTTCCACAAACCCCAAAATGAGACTTGCTCACTAGATATTCTACAGCGAACCTTGGGCACGTCGAGTAGCCGGCTTCGTGCCCGAGTTGCCTCGGCATTGAGGTGGGAGCCCGTAAAAGAAGTAGGCGATGTGGTGCACTTCCGGCGACGAGGAGGAGACGGGACATTCCGCAGGAGATCGGGACGAAGACGAGAAGACCGGAGGACTTGGATCGTCGGTATATCTCTTTCTCATCTTATAGTTAGCTAGGACTAATTAATGGTTCGATCCGGGTATTAGTGCGCGGCGGTTTGCCAGTTCAGTAAAATTAAAGTTTATCACCGCTTCCGCATTTGGCCGTCGGATTGACGGCCGGGGCGCCGCCGTGCACTTACAGTGGTATCAGAGCCTCGCCATTAACTTAGTCTAGCTTGGTTTAATGTGTTTTGCATTTCCGATCGATCAAAAAGTTCCAAAACTGCATTTTACCTTCGCATCAGTTTCTGTTGAAAATTTTTGGTCTCGAAAAATTTTTCAGGTCGTAAAACATTGATGTGATGGAGGTAAAAAGCTCACTGTAGAAATTCGACGCCGTAATTCCGTCACCAGAGCGCGGAACCGCGGCAACTACCCCCTTTGGGCCGCGGTTCCGCCGCGCAATGGTGGCCTTACTGTATCGAACTTCTTCAGTTGCTTTCTAGGCTTTTAATATGGGTTTTGGAATATTAATTTTGGGCCCAGGATTTCTTGATCTGCTACAGTATTGTTTGGGGGCCCACTTGTTATAATTTGATCGATCGGATATTTTAAACACATTATTTCACAGTATTTACATTATATCTGCGACCGTGAATGTCACTTGATCGGTAAATCCGGTCTAACTGCTATAGCCCGGTTAGACGGATTTGCGAACGTGACTTTCACGTTGGTGTTCTGTTTTTGCTGTGATGTTGCGGATCGGTCGTGGGGGATAGCCTGGATGCAATGCTAGTACAGTTGTGGTTGTATTATGTACATTTGATATTGCGGGGCGAGCGTCCGACATGTGGACTGCCGTCACTGCCTGTTTGTATTATTATTTTGGGGCACGACCTGGTTGCGGTCGATGTACCCGTTGTATGTATATTTTACTTTCTGTACTAGGATTGCCCCGCGGAGGGGTGCACGGATAGCCGGGTTCTGGAGGGCAACAAGCCCGCATCTCATGGCATTGAGACGGAGGGGGCTTCACTCTAGGATTGGCGGGCTATTCGCCGCACTCGTAGGGGGTACAGGTTGACCCAGGAGGGGTGCCCAAGTTACCGGATTCCGTGAAGTGCTGGGTGGTCCATTCACGTTGCTGAAGGGGGCTGCCTCGCTTCAGGTTTTGGCGGGTAACTTGCCGCGCCCGTAGGGGTCTAGGTTTTCATTGCACAGGCTATCCACACGACCAGGGGAACGTCGGGTTTCAGTAGTGGCTCTGTGAAACCCGGGGATCCCAGATATCTGTATTGTTTCTGTGATGCTGTACATTATCTGTGATGTTGCATTTCTTTCACGCCTTGAGCGAAATATAATATATTGGTATATATATTAGTAGATGTTGTATATGTTTTGCATCCGCGCTAGTCCAGTCCCCGCTCTGTCGTTAGTTAGCTAACCTAACGGGTAATGACGGGACCCAGTGGCGAATGCGGATGGCATATACGTACATCAGTATATTTTCGTTCTTTTTAGTGTGATCAATTGATGGGACTGCATTGATTCGAATCAATGCAAGTTAAAAACAAACCTAATCTGATGTTGTTGGAACACTTTTCAAAAAGCTGTTATTGTAAGGACGTTCACTTTTGTTTTGCATCGTGATATTCAGTTGGAATATCCTGCTCCTCAGTCGACGAGGCAAGGGCCGAGATCCCTTCACCGGGAGTGACCCCTTGGACAGAAGTTTGCGTCAGGGCATTAACTTCACTATAGCCGATTACTTTTGCTTTGCATCGCGGTATTCATTTGGAATATCCTGCACCCCATTCTACGGGGAAAGTGCCGAGATCCCTTCACCGGGAGTGACCTCTTTAGCAACGGTTTTCGTCACTATATTTTTAAAAAAGCTATCCGTTCCTTCGACGATATCAAGTTCATTACGTTAAAGGTTTTCGCCAGAAACCATTCGTAGCCCTCCGTCGTTTCAGACGGGTAGCACGTAGTATTCATGCTATGTTTGTTGACCTTCGTCAAGGCATAGTGTATGGTAGCTGCTTGTTACCTTTCTGTTGCATAGATAGATGCGTTGGTTTGGGACAGTCGTATAGCCTTGTTGACCTTCGTCAAGGGCTTGTACGGGTGGATTCAAATTAACCTGGATAATGACGGGTAGAACTTGACATGTGACTTATGATTTGTTGACCTTCGCCAAGGTCATAAGAGCATGGGGCAGAAATCACATCGGGAGTTTCAAAAGTACTGAAACTTGCCAGATATGCGCATACCTTCTGGAGTGTGATACCGTGAGCGGATTCCGTCACGTTATCATGCGATGAGAGTTGGATCCCGATTCCCACTGATGAGTTAGTTTACTCCTCGGGTGACCCCGACTAATTCTTCTTTCAGGTTTGGAGGAGAATTTGAGGTACAGTGGGAGGATTCTTGATTAGATAAATTGGTAACCATTCTGATCTAGGTTAGAGTGCACGCTGAGTGTTTCTTTTCTCTCTCTCTTTGGCAGCGACCATTGACCCGACCCTAAGACTATGACTCAGTGACCAAGTTGACCGAACCTTCTTAACACTGGCTTTTGGATTGTCAGAGTTGCAAACCTCATTGCCACTCCTACTTTTACCCTTTTCTCCAGGACAACCCGTATTACTACGAACGTCCACTTCCATTGGACAAAACCATCGTATGATTAGATACGAACTCGAAAAGATTTATTCGAGGATGGTTTCAGGTTCTGGAGAAAACGGATAGGATTATTCAGTTGCCTTTTCCTTTTACCTTCTCTCAAGTTGTGAGTACTCCTTGGTTTAGGGGTAGTACACCTATTACGCAAATTGGATTGTCTTCTTCCAAACCTTAGGCTGGTGCCGACCGGTAGGGAATGAAGAAAACCAATTACCCTAACGATGGTGTGCAGAAGGTATTAAGTTCAGACAAAGCAAGGAATTAGTAAGAGGGCAAAGTAAATTGCAACAGATATTCACGACCAAACCAAATATTTCGTTACCACTCCCACATCACCTTTGTATTTCTCCAGGACACTCCGTATCACTACGAAGATCCACAGTTTATTTGGATACTCCATCGTATGGTTATATACGAACTCGAATGGAACTTGTTCCAGTTCGGGGATGGATTCTGGTCCAGGAGAAATAGGAATAAGGTTTATTCGGTTGTCTTTTATCTTCACCCTCTCTCATTGCGAGTGTTCCTAGGATTGGGACAGTACACCCATTATGCTTATTGGATAGTCTTCTTCCAAACCATAGGCTGGTGCCGAACGGTAGGGAAGGAAGAAAACCATTTGGCCTAAAGGGGTGTACAGAAGGTAAAGACTAAAGACATATGAAGGGATTTGGAGAGGTGGCAAAGAACTATACGGTTACAGTCGTGAATCTGGAAGAGGCATTACTAGGAATACCAGGATACCCCATCGAAACATTTCAATGTTTCAGTTTCACTATGTACTGTTAAAGGAAAACTGATTTTCCGATTAGATACTCACTCCAGGGTATGTATTTACCAGGTACGATTCTCACATCTGTATGGTCTTACAGATGATGAGTGGGAGTAAGTTATTGGGAATTAGGTGATCATCCTCATTATATCGGGATTCGTTGTAATCGGTGATATTTGAGGAAATCACCTGGGTAGTTTGCCGGTCGGCAAATATTTGGTTTTGAATATCCGCTGTTATGCACCAATTTCAAATTGATATATCTGTACGTCTATTTTCATAGAGTGAGATATACCTTTCTGAAATTATGTCTACGACATTTACCTATATCAGTGGATGGTTAGGTAAGGAGCATTAAGCAGCGGTGTAATTCTTCTTGACCATAAGTACAGTTTTCAACCTACGACACACAGTGAATGAGTTATCAGACTCAAGGGACTTATACAGAGTATTGTATGTTGTCCAGGGTCCATCAGGACAGAGGGGTTGGTCCTCGTACTATATTCGGTTTACTTATGACTTCTCTAGTTTTTAGACAAGTGTTTCGCGGAAACACAGGGTCCGAATTTTGAGAAGTTATAGGTATTTGAATAGAGTAGAGAACCAGGTGTAGCAAGTGTCGGGATTCTTCAAAGAGATCGAAGATGTAGATACTTGTGTATGGTATTAAGTTGATAGTAATGACTAAGAGAACTTGCTTCTTTTTCAGGTTACTCATAATTGGAAGCATTCCTAAGTTGAGTAACGCTGATCGGCCTCCTTCCATTTAGTTGACATGCACTGGAGACAGTTGCATGATTTGAATCTGGTTCAATTAAATCAGTGCCTCTGGTCCTATATGGGATATAGAACAGTTCATATCTTAACAATGTTAAGGTACGGGGAGTTGTCCGGCTTATGCTTAAAACCAGACACTGGACAACTCAAGGCACATTTCTGTAATGGCTGTTTGTGGGTTGACCCAGGCTATGACGCGGGTTGATTTTCTACCATCTGGATGAACAATAGCAATATTGTTCTAGACTCGCCACAGTTTTAATAAAAATGGATTTTTTTTTCAGAAAACAGTAGTGGGAGTATGGTAGAACTGGAAGTGATTCCAGAACCACAAACGATTACTGAAGATTTGATAAGGAACCTAAAGATTCAATCTGGATTGACATTCCATTGGCCACTCCGCAGATGAGGTGGGTAACTTCAGGCACCCGAGAGGTACTCCGGTAGCCTCAAGGACAGTGACAGGGAAGTTCTTGTTTACCCACACTTGCCATTGCTGTTGTTCCAGACTGTGAGACCCGGCGGGAGGATGAGTATAGCGTCGTTCTGAACTCGCTTCAGAAGTGTACGTCTATATGACTCTGCCAGAGGGTTGTCGTAGTCAGTGGGAGCAGCGGAAGCATTGGTAGACAGGTAGCTTATGTCTATTTATAGACTGAAGCACCAGTAGCGGAAATAGATCATCTACTTCTGACGTGACAGTCATGGGTTTGACTTCATCAGAATAGGGGATGGATCTGTTGAAAAGGTAGTAGGGTGTGATATCCTGGTATTTGGATGACATACACAGAGTAGGAAAAGAAACTCCTATACTACAATCGGTTATACTTTGGTCGTCACACAGTGGTTTGTCCACAAAGGAAATGGATTTTATATCAGACATACTGGTTACTAGATCTATGGTTTTAGATCTAGATTTGGATGGTTTCCCAATCAGGGTACGTTGACAGCATTCTAAGAGTATTTAGAATGGTTGACTCCTGGCACGGTATTATACATGCAGGTGATGGAGTCACCCTCTCTAAAGGTGTCTTACAGACTAAAGGGGAGAGGGATGTGCATGATTGGCAGATCACTTGCTCAGGCAATTGAGTCAATCATGAGATGTCAAGTACCGCACCAGATGTTGTTCTTGCACTAGATGCAATAAGTTGACATTGATCCAATCCTGGAGAAACGGTCGGAAGCAGTTTTAGAACACAAGTAGATGTTCTAGGGATATGATAACGACAGCCTCATTCGGGAGACAGTTATCATTCCAGGCTTCCAAGATGACATGGACGACAAGGAGGTTGTCAGAGTTATAGCTTTCCTTCTGATGAGGGGCAGTATTTTGGACAGGTGGTCCAAGGCAATACTGAAGGGTGGCATGGCGCAGGATACTGATTAAGTTCAGTTGACGATACAGTCTAAGAAGTTTGGATTTGGAGTTCATTTATGAGCTATGTCCCATCAGACATCCAGACACATTCTAAGACAGGTATTGCTCATTTCGGGAGATGGCTTTCTCCGCGAACTTGAGATATAGAGAGACATGGAAAGAGACAACAAAGCGGATCCACTCACTGAGGCTATTCCTCGAACGCAATAGTTTCGCAAACGAGCTTTGTGAGACTGACTAGTAGAGGAGTTGGGTGTTCGGTATCACACGGGCTGTGAGTATGCGACATCGCAATAATTAGCCTTGAGTGCAAGTGGGAGATTGTTGGAGATAGTGCCCTCAGAGTCAATTATTAGGTCACAGGTACGTGATTGTAATGATTGATGGAGGACCTATCCCGGTAGGACAGTCTTACTCGAGATGATAGTATGCTATCTGGTTTACCTTTATCATCGTGTACTGTTTTAAGTGACCTGACACGTCGCTATTACACGTTGATAGAGCCCCTAGGATTCTTGCTTGACCACCAGCAGTATGAGGGCGATCATATAAGTGGGAGCTGGGGGTCTATAAGCATATCCTTAAAAGGTCCCTAGTCGTGAGAGTTTCGAGACAGGGCATCGATTCTCCATAGTAGACTAGTGTATACAGTCGAGACCCCGACGAGGGGCGGTGGCCGGTCTCACAAGCCACTGGTGTCAGTTGGATCACCTAAGATGTATACAGGTGCTCATTGGGTTATGAGTACACCGGACAGGACTCGCCGGGAACATGCTAGTTGGTCATATAACAGACGTCAGATGGCAGTTCCCTGGTGACATGTGTGCAGGTTAGTTCATCGACCTGGGGATCGTCATTTGTCTCGTATGAGTTCCCACTGTACTTTGATTACTACCCTACCACGGCTCAAAGGAGTCGTGCAAACAGGTTTTAGTTGGGTACAGTCCCGAGCCACATGGAGGCAGTGAGCGTATCTTCAGGGGTTCGTCTCTCCCGGTATTGGGGGTGAGGTCGTGCTGTGTCTAGGAGAGCCATTACACGAAGCCCTCGGCCGAGGCAAGGAGATTTACTGGTAGGTATTCCAGTAGTATCTCAGGGTGTTCTGGGCTACACTCCGACACGACTTGTACCGCTTTTGGGGGTCTGACTTTTACCAACCCCCTAGGCCCGCCATGCGATGCTCATAGACGAACGGACCGGACTGTACGGATATTGTCACTGACAGGCTCAGTAGGGAGTCAGGCTGAGTTCGCTCACAGACGTCCCTTTTGGTCAATACCTGGTAGCCCGTTATGTATTGGCTTATACCTCTAACGTGCTAGTGGTTAAATCCATAACCAAGGTGTTGATGAGTCTTTAGAGTCCCCCACATTCAGTTACTCAAGCTTTCGGGCGAAAGGTTGTAGAGGCCGTATGGAGATATGGCAAGGTCCGATCAGATACGTGCGGTATTGCACGGATCAGGATCGGACAGTTTGTACTATAGGCCGTATGGATATATGGCAGGGTTCGATCAGATACGTGCGGTATTGCACGGATCAGGATCGAACGGATATTACTAGCCGGTTTTGGTATAAGCCGGATTCTAGTATAGTACAGTGGAGATTTTGTCTCATTGCATTTGTATTTCGGTCGAAATACAGATGCGGGTGTGTATGCACAGTATCGGGGTTTTCCTGTAATTTATTACGGGACCAGTTTTCTGGAGTTGACAGTTTGCTTTCCGTTTCGGCCAATTTCCATTGTTCCGTTCATTGGCCGAAGGTTGGTGGAGGAGGGCTTATTTGCATTGTTGCAAATAAGCTTTTGTGGAGGGGGGTCTTTGCATGTTTCCTTGTATCATGATGGTGCATCATTCTTTTGACCTTGACTTCTATCTTCATGATGGCATGACTTTTGGAAGTGATCATTAGCTTGTTGGAGTGTTGGATTTGGTGCTATCATGGTTGTTGGTGAGTAGTTGAGAGTGGGTGTGATTGTGACCATATTCTTTTTTCATGATTTCTTTTTTGCATGATAGTCTTTTCCACTCTCTCCTTTTTGGAGGGCTCTCTCTCATTCTTTCCCCTCCCTCACCTCTCATGGCCGGCCCAAGCATTGTGGGGCTGTCCCAAATTTTTGGTGGGGATGTTTGGCTCATTTCATGTTGCAAAAATCCCACAAGTTCAATTCAAAAAGCCCCAAGTTCAATTCCTCCACAAAAGGCAATTCCACAAACCCCAAAATGAGACTTGCTCACTAGATATTCTACAGCGAACCTTGGGCACGTCGAGTAGCCGGCTTCGTGCCCGAGTTGCCTCGGCATTGAGGTGGGAGCCCGTAAAAGAAGTAGGTGATGTGGTGCACTTCCGGCGACGAGGAGGAGACGGGACATTCCGCAGGAGATCGGGACGAAGACGAGAAGACCGGAGGACTTGGATCGTCGGTATATCTCTTTCTCATCTTATAGTTAGCTAGGACTAATTAATGGTTCGATCCGGGTATTAGTGCGCGGCGGTTTGCCAGTTCAGTAAAATTAAAGTTTATCACCGCTTCCGCATTTGGCCGTCGGATTGACGGCCGGGGCGCCGCCGTGCACTTACACACATTGTATATGTGATATATTTTTGTGCACTTGTATGTATCATGTATGATGATGCATGCTAACTTGTGTTTTGTGTAAAGTTTAAACCATGGTTATGTAATGGTTAGGGTTTTCATTTTCATATCTATTTATTTATTTGTTTATTCATATTGGAAAATGATAAGCATAATGCAAAATTGTGGCTTTCTTTGGAAGCTTGTTGAAGCTTCATGAAGACTTTGACCAAGTGACCATTTTGTCTCATGCTTAACCCTAACCATTCCATTTAACCATGATTAACTCTCTACACTTAACTAAGGTTAAGATTATGATAAGTATTCTTTTATTATATATTTTCTAATAACTTATCATAACATTTACCATCTTCTTCTTCCTTTCTTCACTTGAAGAAAGCAAGCTCCATCAATGGTGATTGATGGAAACAAGTGAGAAATCCAATTCTAAAGTCTACCCACTTCCTATTTCTTCATCCTCTACCTCTTGCCAAGTAGTAGAGTGTGTTTTCTTCACAAGTTTCTTGACTTTGTGAAGTGAGAGCTTAATCTAGCGATGCCTCGACGTAGATCATCTTCGGCATGGACATCGACGACCTAGCTCGCCTATTCTCCGATGAAGCCGACGCTAGAGCCCAGGAATTCACTAGGACAGCAAGGGAACTTCGTTGCGGAGCTATGGAGGTGGAGCACCGGATCTACAAAGGTTGTATTTCCGTTATCTTATAGTTTAGTTGTAAACTAGCTCACTTTTTCGCCTAGATTTCTAGCCAACGATCCGTAGTCGGGTTTCTCGGCACCTAGAATTTTTGAAATTGGCATGGTTGATGCCTTGTGAGACCTCATTAGGATGCCTAGGAACCCTACAGCGAACCCTGTCGTAAAACCATACGACCTCTATATCATTTCTCCCGGAGCAGGGAAACTATCTGTATTGGACTCTAAAGACTCGACTACTACGCTGGTAATGGGTTTAACCATAGACCGCAAGCGGCACTAACTGTACGTAACGGTCCCCAGGTAGATGTCGATAAGAAGGCCGATGAGGAAACCCATCCGAACTCCTACTGAGCCTGATGTGACAATCTTCATACAGTCCGGTCTGTTCGTCTAGGACTAATGCATATCGGGCCTAGGGGGCGGCAAGCGTCAGTCCCCTAAAAGCGGTAAAAGTCGTGTCGGAGCGAAGCCCATTACACCTTGAGAAACTACTGGAAAACCTACCAGTAAATCTCGCTTGCCCTGGCCAGGGACTTTGCGTAATGGCTCTCCAGACACAGCGCGATATCAACTCCCAATACCGGGAGAGACGAATCCTGTCTAACCACTACTGCCTCCAAGTGCTCGGGATTGCACCCAACTGCTACCTGTTTGCACGACTCCTTTGAGCCGTGGTAGGGTAGCAATCTAAGAACAGTGGGACACACTCGAGGCGAAGTAGCAGTATCAAGTCTGCGGACTATGTTGTACTCATGTCACCTGGGAACTGTTAACTGACGACGTGTATAATACCAACCAACAGTTCCCTGCGAGTCCTGTCCGGTGTACCCGTAACCCAACGAGCACCTGTATACTATCTCCAGTACGACGTACTGATGGTTGTGGGACAGACCATCTCCCCAACTGGGATGAGAAGCGTACACACCAGTCTACTCCGGAGTATCGATGCCCTGTCTCGATAATCCTACGAGTAGGGACCTGAAAAGGATGTGCTTGTAGAATACCCAGCCCCCACTAGTGTGACTGCCATCACAACGCTGGTAGTCAAGCAAGATCCTAAGGGCTCTATCAAAACGTGCACACATATTAAGATAGATAAAACCAAGTAGCATACTACCATGTTTAGCAAGACTGCTAATATAACTGTTAATATCCCAAGCTTCCATTAAGTAATATACAAGCTAGTATGATACAATAATGGCCCCTAGGGCATATACACTAACACATGAGAGGTTAGGGTTAGGGTTTGAAGAGAGAGAGCTTGAGGAGAGAAAAGGTGAGAGTGAGTATCATATTGGAATAATGATTCATATGTGAATATATGAAGCATTAGATATTATTTAAATGAATAACAAATAATAATATATCATCATGCTTCATTAACTCACCTAGTGATTCATCTCATGAGTCATTTAAACAATAAATGCATCATTAACTCCATGGATGAATCACACCATGACTCATTAAACCAATTAATGCATATAACACATAAGCCCTCCATGTCATCAACCTTCTAGAAGCTTCTCAAGAATTTATGAGAATGCCCCTCCTATCCATGAAAACACGGAAATACTAAGAATGTATAAATCCAATAATCCGATACTAGAATCTGGCTTAAACCAAAGCCCGCTAGTAAAAACTATCCGAACATCGTACTTGCGTAAAAACACGTATGCGTCCGAACCCTGTTGTAAAATCATACGACCTCTATATCGTTTCGCCCAAAGCATGGAAACTCTCTGTGTAGGACTCTAAAGACTCGACTATTATGCTGGCAGTGGGTTTAACCACAGACCGTAAGCAGCACTAGCGCACATAACGGTCCCCAGGTAGATGTCGATAAGAAGGACGATGAGGAACCCATCCGAACTCCTACTGATCCTGATGTGACAATCTCCGTACAGTCCGGTCTGTTCATCTAGGACTATCGTATATCAGGCCTAGGGGGCGGTAAACGTTAGACCCCTAATAGCGGTATAAGTCATGTCGGAGTGAAGCCCATTATACCTTGAGAAACTACTGGAAGCTACCAGTAAATCTCGCTTGCCCTGGCCAGAGACTTTGCGTAATGGCTCTCCATACACAGCGCGATATCAACCCCCAATACCGGGAGAGACGAATCCTGTCTAACCGCCACTGCCTCCAAGTGCTTCGGGACTGCACTCAACTACTACCTGTTTGCACGACTCCTTTAAGCCGTGGTAGGGTAGTAATCTAAGTACAGTGGGAACACACCCGAGGCGAAGTAGCAGTATCAAGTCGACGGACTAAGCTATACTCATGTCATTTTGGAACTGCTATCTGACGATGGGTATAAATCCAACCTGCAGTTCTCGGCGAGTCATGTCCGGTGTACCCGTAACCTAACGAGCACCTGCATACTATCTCCAGTACGACGTACTGATGGCTGTGGGACAGACCATCTCCCTATGCTGGGATGAGAAGCGTATACACCAGTCTACTCCGGAGTATCGATGCCCTGTCTCGATAACCCTACAACTAGGGACCTGAAAAAGGATGTGCTTGTAGACTACCCAGCCCCCACTAGTGTGACTGCCATCACAACGCTGGTAGTCAAGCAAGATCCTAAGGACTCTATCAATACGTACACACATATTAAGATAGATATAAACCAAGTAGCATACTACCATGTTTAGCAAGACTGTTAATATAACTGTGAATATCCCAAGCTTCCATTAAGTAATATACAAACTAGTATGATACAGTAATGGTCTCTAGGGCATAAACACTAACAATCTCCCACTTGCACTAGGGCCATGTACTGGCACATCGCAGACCTATCATCTCGAATAGCCTCTCGAACTGCGTCTGAGGAATGGCCTTTGTGAATGGAGCAGCAATGTTATTCTCCGTATCTACTCTCTTTACCTCGATCTCCCGGCGATCTACGATCTCCCTGATCAGGTGATACCGCCTTAAGATGTGTCTGGACTTCTGATGGGACCTGGGTTCCTTCGCTAAAGCTATAGCACTATTGTTGTCGCAATACAGAGGTATTGGACCAACACTGGTAGGAACCACCTGAAGTTCTGTGAGGAACTTCTTCATCCAGACAGCTTCTTTTGCGGCATCACAAGCAGTTATGTACTCTGC
This sequence comes from Agapanthus africanus, assembly GCA_030015575.1. NCBI lineage: Eukaryota > Viridiplantae > Streptophyta > Magnoliopsida > Asparagales > Amaryllidaceae > Agapanthus > Agapanthus africanus. The sequence goes on from JASDDO010000029.1 coordinate 306,820,008, forward strand.
TTCTATCGTTGAGTCAGCAACGGTGTCCTGCTTGGAACTCTTCCAACAGACCGCCCCTCCATTGAGAGTAAAGACATAACCCGATATGGACTTGGAGTCATCCTTGTCACTCTGGAAGCTGGAGTCGGCAAAGACCTCGATCTCGAGGTCTTTTCTGCCATACACCAAGAACATCTCCTTAATCCTCCTTAGGTACTTGAGAATGTTCTTTACTGCTATCCAGTGCTTCTTCCCTGAGTTTGCCTGATACCGGCTTACAACGCTCAATGCGTATGCTACATCTGGTCTGGTACATAACATCGCATACATTATAGAGCCTACCGCAGAAGCGTAGGGTATAATCGAAATACGATCCCTTTCCAAATCAGTCTTGGGAGACATCTCTTTGGAGAGGGTGATTCCGTGACAAGCCGGTAGGTTACCGCGCTTAGAATCTTCCATACTGAATCATTTCAATATGGTGTCTATGTACCTGAACTGCGAAAGTCCCAACATCCTCTTAGATCTATCACGATAGATCTGGATCCCCAGAATGTAGGTGGCATCACCCAGGTCCTTCATGGAGAACTTCTGTGACAAGAATCTTTTGACTGACTATAGCATAGGAATATCGTTTCCTATTAGGAGAATGTCATCTACGTACAAGACGAGGAGTACTACAACTCTCCCTACAATCTTACTGTATATGCATGGTTCATCTGGATTCTTGATAAAGTCGAATTCTTTGACAGTATCATCAAAACAGATGTTCCAACTCCGCGATGCCGGCTTTAGTCCATAAATGGACTTAAGCAACTTGCACACTTTACCGCTGCTCCCACTCTGAATGAATCCCTCTGGCCGATCCATATAGACGCACTCTTCCAAATTACCATTTAGATAGGCCGTCTTTACGTCCATTTGCCAGATCTCATAATCATGGAAGGCAGCAATGGAAAGAAGGACCCGAATGGATTTGAGCATATCCACTGGAGAAAAGGTTTCGTCATAGTCCAAAGTAGGTCTTTGACGGAAACCCTTTGCAACAAGTTTAGCCTTATAGGTTTCAACCTGTCCATCTACACCAATCTTCTTTCTGAAGATCCATTTGCATCCTACGGGTTTTACCCTATCTAGAGCAATGTCCAAAGTCCATACTTTGTTAGTGTACATGGACTCCATTTCGGTCCGTATTGCATCCAGCCATTTTACCGAGTCGCCGCTCTGAATGGCTTGCTGGAAGCTAGTGAGGTCATCATTATCAATGATGCAATCTTCTCGATCCCCGTCTATGAGAAAGCCGTAGTATCTCTCGGGCGGATGAAACTGCCTACTACTTCTGCGGATAGGCACCGGTATGTCCCTTTCTTCTGAAACTTCTGGTTCTACCATACTTTCAGTAACAGCTTGTGGTTCTGGAATTTCTTCCAGTTCTATTGTGCTCCCACTCTTCTGATTTTCTAAAAATTCAGCTTCTAAGAAGTGGACATGACGAGAAACAAAAACCTTTTGTTCCTCTGCGTAATAGAAATAATACCCCTTGGAGTACTTTGGATATCCCACAAACTTACACTGTACTGAGCATGCCTCGAGCTTGTCCGGATGCTGCTTTTTTATAAAAGCTGGACATCCCCATGTCTTCAGGTACTGAAGATAGGGTTTCTTCCCACTCCACATCTGATATGGTGTGGTAGGCACAGTCTTGGTTGGAACCTTGTTCAAAAGATATGCAGCTGATTCTAGTGCATAACCCTAGAAAGATCGCGGTAACTCAGCCTTACTCATCATGGAACGAACCATATCCAATAGGGTTCGATTCCGCCTTTCCGATACACCGTTGTGTTGTGGTGTGTATGGAGGAGTAAGCTGAGAGAGAATTCCATTCTCTTTTAAGTAACCCAGGAACTCGGCACTTAAGTATTCACCACCTCGCGCATGTGTAGACATTGGACCGCACACGTCACTGTGTACGAGTCCCAAGAGCTCGCTCGCTATTACTCCGTGTCCAGTAAACAGAGTCTTTGTCATCTTTCCCATGAGACAAGATTCATAAGTAGCATAAGATTGATATTTGAATGGATTCAAATATCCTTCTCTATGTAACTTAGTTAATCGTGTTTCATTGATCTGACCTAGTCTACAATGCCATAAGAAAGCCTAATTTATTTCTGGAGACTTTCTTTTATGTGTGTTCTAGACATTGAAAACCTGAGCTTGATTCAATACGTATATACCGTCATCTAATGTACCGGACCCAATCAGAACTTGATTTAGGTGGATGTGAACTACATCGCTTACGAATGTAAAATCATATCCCTCTCTCGAAAGTGAGGACACTGATATGATATTACAAGTCAAACTAGGTACATACAAACAGTTACGTAGAATCAATATCTGCCCACTTGTCAAACCTAGGCGATATTCTCCCATGGATTCAGCGTCCATGCTCATTCCGTTTGCAACTCTGAGAGACAAATCACCTACCCTGATAACTCTACGGTTTCTCAAAGCATGTAATGAATTACAGATATGAGATCCTGATCCGGTATCTAGTACTCAGGAAGTAGAGTTAATTGACAAACAGTTCTCAATCACAAACACACTCGAGGCTGAAGCCACAACATGCTTCGTATCCTGGCTACTGGCTTCCAAAGCCCTGCAATCCTTCTGCCAATGCCCGTTCCCATAACAATAGGAACATCCCTCCTTCCCTACACCAAGTCCCGAAACTTTTACTCTTCCCTTTCCTTCTACTTCACTGACACCGTATATCGGCTTTGTGGAGGTCTTCTTCTTTTCACCCTTTGCTTTTGCCCTGGATGCAGAAGAAGAAAGTCCCCCATTAAGCAGAGCTTGTGTCTCCTTAGTTTCTTTCAGGGTGTAAGTAAAGGGTAAGGACTGTAGAAATAAGTCAGCATATGACCTGTTTCCCAATGTAGTCTCCAGGTCCGTGAGCTTATCAATATAGCTAGTCATTATAAGGACGTCGTCCCCTACAGATGACCCGACAGCCAATCTCGCTTGAAGCAATTCGTTCGAGGTCTCATATCTTGCGATACGAGATTGCTCTCCATATAAATCTTTGTTATGGAGAAAGATGGAAACTAAGTCTATCTTCTCGTGCTGCTTCTGGTATACACCATCAACTGAAGCCAACACGAGGCACTTGGCATTCGCATTATCCTTTTCCCTTGTCTGACGGATATCCATATCTGTGACGGTGGAAACTGGACCTGGGATGGCAGGATCTTGAGTAGTAATTATAAGTCGATGTGCAACTGTTGGAGATAGTGCCCTCAGAGTCAATTATTGGATCACAGGCACGTGATTGCAATGATTGAGAGAGGACCTATCCCGGTAGGACAGTCTTACTCAAGATGATAGTATGCTATCTGGTTTATCTTTATCATCGTGTACTGCTTTAGGTGACCTTATAGGTCATTATTGCACGTTGATAGAGCCCCTAAGATTCTTGCTTGACTACCAGCAGTATGAGGGCGATCATATACGTGGGAGCTGGGGTCTATAAGCACATCCTTAAAAGGTCCCTAGTCGTGGGAGTTTCGAGACAGGGCATCGATTCTCCAGAGTAGACTAGTGTATACAGTCGAGACCCCGACGAAGGGTGGTGGCCGGTCTCACAAGCCACTGGTGTCAGTTGGTTCACCTAAGATGTATACAGGTGCTCATTGGGTTATGAGTACACCGGACAGGACTCGCCGGGAACCTGCTAGTTGGGATTATACCAGACGTCAGATAGCAGTTCCCTAGTGACATGTGTACAGGTTAGTTCATCGACCTGAGATCGTCATTTGTCTCGTGTGAGTTCTCGCTGTACTTTGATTACTACCCTACCACGCTCAAAGGAGACGTGCAAACAGGTTTTAGTTGGGTACAGTCCCGAGCCACATGGAGGCAGTGAGCGGATCTGCAGGGGTTCGTCTCTCCCGGTATTGGGGGTGAGGTCGCGCTGTGTCTAGGAGATCCATTACACAAAGCCCTCGGCCGAGGCAGGAGATTTACTGGTAGGTATTCCAGTAGTGTCTCAGGGTGTTCTGGGCTACACTCCGACACGACTTGTACCGCTTTTAGGGGTCTGACTTTTACCAACCCCCTAGGCCCGCCATGCGATGCTCATAGACGAACGGACCGGACTATATGGATATTGTCACTGACAGGCTCAGTAGGGTGTCAGGATGAGTTCGCTCATCGACGTCCCTTTTGGTCAATACCTGGTAGCTCGTCACGTATTGGCTAATACCTCTGACGTGCTAGTGGTTAAATCCACAACCAAAGTATTAACGAGTCTTTAGAGTCCCCCACAGACCAGTTTCTCAAGTTTAGAGCGAAACGCTGTAAAGGCCGTATGGAGATATGGCAGGGTTCGATCAGATACGTGCGGTATTGCACGGATCATGATCGGACGGATAATACTAGCGGGCTTTGGTTTAAGCCGGATCCTAGTATTGTACAGTGTAGATTTTGTCTCATTGCATTTGTATTCGGTCGGAATACAAATGCGGGTATGTATATACAGTAGCGGGGTTTTCCTGTAATTTATTACGGGATCAGTTTTTTGGAGTTGCCAGTTTGTTTTCCGTTTCGGCCAATTTTCTTTGTATCTTTCTGTTAGTTATATGTATGCCCTAGAGTCCATTACTGTACATAGGATGTATATTGTAGTGGATGCTGGGACATATATAGGGATGACTTTCTTGCTCGACATGATAGTATGCTATCTGGTTGAACTTTACCTTAACGTGTATACTGACTGTCTCTCTGTTACATGTTGGTAAAGCCCTTAGGATCTGTACTTGACTACCTGGACTATGATGCGGATCATACTAGTGGGGACATGGTAGTCCATAAGTACATCCTTCACAATCCCTAGTCGTGGGTGTATCGAGACGGGGTATCGATATACCAGAGTAGACTAGCGTATACCTTCTCGACCCATACAGATGGGCGATGGATGATCCCATATCCATTGGTGTTTGACATCAGAGATGATATACGGGTGCTCAGTAGAGACTGGGTACACTGGACGGACTCGCCGAGAACTCCCAGATGGTATTATACCTCACGTCAGATGGCAGTTCTCTGGTGACACTGGTACAGAGTAGTCTGTTGACCCGAGATCGTCATAGAGTCTTGTGTGGTTCCCACTGTGCTTTGATTTCCATCTTACCACGTCCAAGAGGGCGTGCAAAACGGTGGTTTTTGGATACAGTCCCGAGTCACATGGAGGCAATGAGCAATAGGAGGGGATTCGTCTCTCCCGGTATAGGGAGTTGATGTTGTGCTGTGTTCGATTGGCTATAACAGGAAATCCCTGGCCAGGGTTGCTGAGATTTACTGGTAAGTGTTACCAGTAGTTTCTCGAACAGTTATAGACCTCATATCGACACGACTTATTGAGCTATTGGGGTCTGACGTTTACCACCCCTAGGCGAGATATGCGACATATCAGACGATCAGACCGGACTGTACGGTAGTGTTACTGGTCGGATTCACTGGAGTGTGAGCGGGCTTGCTCGTCGATCTTCAGATCGCTCAATACCCGGGTGGCCGTTACGTTTAGCAGACCACTTGCGGCTTGTGGGTGTTTTGATATGATCATCATCTGCTGCCGGCGTATTGACGAGTCTTTAGAGTCCTACACAGAGGTTTCCTGGCTCAAGCGAAACGAAATAGGAGCGCATATGAGATATGTGCGGGACCGAGAATAATGCGTGTATGTGATACCGTATTCTATTCTCGCGATAAATGTATCGAATGGTTGTATGCGATATAACCTAGTTATCGATTCAAGCGTTGATTCGATAAGCCGATATATTGTATACTAGTCGGTTGTGTGCGACATAACCGGATCATTGAATCAAGTGTTGATTTAATGATTTAATGCATATTTATATATTTGATATATTACTTTGCATCAACTAGTATCGGTTTACTTAAGATGGATTTTCTCACTCGGATGGGCGCATTGTATATGCGATATACTTTTGTGCACTTGATTGTATCATGTTTGATGATACATGTCATGCTAGGGTTCAAGTGTAAAGATTAAACCTTGGTTAATGAAATGGTTAGGGTTTATTATTTATTATTCATTTATCTTATTTAATTATCCTTTTTATTTTTGATAAATGAATAAAAGAAAAGAGAAAAGAATGGTGGCTAATTTTGTTCTTTAGTTGAAGCTTCATGAAGCTTTGTTCAAGTCAACCATTCTTATCTCATCCTTAACCCTAACCATTCCCACTAACCATGATTCATTCTCTACACTTGACTCTAGTTAAAATTATGATAAGAATTCATTTTCTTTTCTTATTCTTTGAACTTATCATATTATTCTTCTTCTTCTTCCTTGCTTCAAGTGAAGAAAAAGCTTTCTTCATCAATGGTGATTGATGATAAAGAGTGAGAAATCCAAATCTAAAGTCTACCCACTTCCTATTTCTTCATCCTCTACCTCTTGCCAAGTAGTAGAGTGTGTTTACTTCACAAGTTTCTTGACTTGGTGAAGTCGGAGCTTGATTTAGCGATGCCTCGACGTAGATCATCTTCGGCATGGACATCGACGACCTAACTTGCCCATTCTCCGACGAAGCCGACTCTAGAGCCCGGATTTGATTTGGACAGCGGAGACGACCTCGTTGCGGAGCCGTGGAGGTGGAGGACCGGATCTACAAAGGTTGTATTTCTGTATTCCCAATAGTTAAGTGTTAACTAGTTCTTTTTCGCCTAGACATCTAGTTATCGATCCATAGTTTAGGGTTTGTAGGCACCATAATTTTTGAAATTGCCATGGTTGATGGCTTGGGAGACCTCACTAGAGTGCCTAGGAACCCTACACTTTCATTGGCTGAAGATTGGTGGAGGAGGGCTTATTTGCATCTGTGCAAATAAGCATTTATGGAGAGTATTCTTTGCATTTTGTTGCTTCATGATAGCTCTTGTTTGACCTTGACTTCTTGACTTCATGATGCTTCATGATTGCTTGACTTTTGGAAGTCATGATAGTTGTTTGAGTATTGGTTTTGATTTGTGATCATTTCTTTTCATGATCAAAAATGATTCCCTCTTGCATTATTGTGTGGCTTACTCACTCCCTCTCTCATTCTCTAACCATGCATGGCCGGCCAAGTTAGAGGGGGGCTGTCCAAAAATGGTTGTGGGGTTTTTGCACTCTTTTTGGATTGATAAAATCCCACAAAGTTCCATCTCCATTAGCTCATCTCATTCCTCCACTCAAAGGGCAACTTCCATAAACCCCTAGAGACACAAAGAGCACTACACTATCCTACAGCAAACCTTGGGCACGTCGGCTCGCCAACTTCGTGCCCGAGTTGCCTCGGTCCAGAGGTGGGGACCTGTAAAAGAACCCGGCGATGTGGTGCCCTTCCGACGAGGAGTTGAAGACCGGAGAATCCGCGGGGAGATCGGGATGTCGACGAGAAGACCGAAGGACACGGATCGCTCGGTATATCTCTCTACCCGTTCTTTAGTTGGCTGGATATAGATTAATGGCCCGATCCGGGATTTTTGTGCGCGGTGGTGCCAGTTCAAAAGTTAAAGTAAATTATCGTTTCCACATTTTGGCCTCAGTTTGACGGCCGGGGCGCTGCCGTGCACTTACACTGGTATCAGAGCCACGCCATTAACCTAGTCTAGCTTGTACTAGTATGTTTAAAGCTTCGATCGAACAAAAATCCCAAAACCGCATTTTCATGTATATCAGTTCTCTGTCGAAATTTTTTTGGCTCCAAAAATTTTTCAGGTTGTTGCAGAATGATGTGTAGAGTTTTATAAGTCACTGTAAAAATTTGGTGACATGATCCTTCAATAGGGTCGCGGAACTGCGGCCGTAACCCCACTTTGGCCGCGGTTCCGCCGCAGGAATTAAGCTTCAGTTCACCATTTTTTTCCAGTGGGCTTCTGGGTTTAAAATAGGGTTCTTGGGATATTCTTTTTGGGCCCAGAATTTCTATGAGTGCTACAGTAGTGCTTGGGGCCCACTTCGATAATTTTGATCGATCGAAAATTTTAAACATGTTAGTTCACAGTATTTACATTATATCTGCGACCATGAATATCACTTGATCGGTAAATCATGTCTAACTGCTATAGCCCGGTTAGACGGATTTGCGAACGTGACATTCACGTTGATGTTCTGTGATTGTGCTGTGATGTTGCGGATTGGTCGTGGGGGATAGCCTGGATGCAATGCTAGTACAGTTTTGGTTGTATTATGTACATTTGATATTGCAGGGCGAGCGTCCGACATGTGGACTGCCATCACTGCCTGTTTGTATTATTCTTTTGGGGCACGACCGGGTCGAGGTCGATGTACACGTTGTATGTATATTTTACTTTCTGTACTAGGATTACCCCAAGGTGGGGTGCACGGATAGCCGGGTTCTAGAGGGCAACGGGCCCTGATCTCATGGCGTTGAGATGGATGGGGCTTTACTCTAGAATTGGCGGGCTATTCGCCGCACTCGTAGGGGGTACAGGTTGACCCAGGAGGGGTGCCCAAGTTACCGGATTCCGTGAAGTGCTGGGTGGTCCATTCACGTTGCTGAAGGGGGCTGCCTCGCTTCAAGTTTTGGCGGGTATCTTGCTGCGCCCGTAGGGGTCTAGGATTTCATTGCACAGGCTATCCACACGACCAGGGGAACGTCGAGTTTCAGTAGCAGCTCTATGAAACCCGGGGATCCGAGATATCTGTATTGTTCTGTGATACTTATTACATTTCTGTGATGTTGCATTTTATCACGCCTTGAGCGAAATATTATATATTGATATATATACTAGTAGATATTGTATATGTTTTGCATCCGCGCTAGTCCAGTCCCCGCTCTGTCGTTAGTTAACTAACCTAACGGGTAATGACGGGACCCAGTGGCGAATGCGGATGGCATATACGTACGTCATTATTTTCGTTCTTTATTGGTGTGATCAATTAATGGGACTGCATTGATTCGGATCAATGCAAGTTAAAAACAAACCTATTATGATGTTGTTGGAACATTTTTCAAAAAGCTGTTATTGCAAGGACGTTCACTTTTGTTTTGCACAGTGGTATTCAGTTGGAATATCCTACTCCTCAGTCGACGAGGCAAGGGCCGAGATCCCTTCACCGGGAGTGACCCCTTGGACAGAAGTTTGCGTCAGGGCAATAACTTCATTATAGTCGTTTACTTTTGCTTTGCATCGTGGTATTCAGTTGGAATATCATGCACCTCATTCTACGGGGAAAGAGTCGAGATCCCTTCACCGGGAGTGACCTCTTTAGCAATGGTTTTCGTCACTATATTTTTATAAAGCTATCCAGTTCCTTCAACGATATCAAGTTCATTACGTTAAAGGTTTTCGCCAGAAACCATTCGTAGCCCTCCGTCGTTTCATATGGATAGTCAATAGTATTCAAGCTGTGTTTGTTGGCCATAGTCAAGGCACAGTGTTTGGTAGCTATTGGGTGTTCATATGCAGCATAGATAGATGCGTTGGTTTGGAACAGTCGTATAGCTTTGTTGGCCCTAGTCAAGGGCTTGTACGGATGGGTTCAAATTAACCTGGACAATGACGGGTAGAACTTGACATGTGACTTATGATTTGTTGGCCTTAATCAAGGTCATAAGAGCATGGGGCAAAAATCACATCGGGAGTTTCTAAAGAAACTGAAACTTGCCAGATATGCGCATACCTTCTGGAGTGTGATAACGTGAGCGGATTCCGTCACGTTATCATGCGATGATAGTTGGATCCCGATTCCCACTGATGAGTTGGTTTACTCCTCGGGTGATCCCGACTAATTCTTCTTTCAGGTTTGGAGGAGAATTTGACGGTACAGTGGGAGGTTTCCTGATTAGATAAATTGGTAACCATTCTGATCTAGGTTAGAGTGCACGCTGAGTGTTTCTTTTCTCTCTCTCTTTGGCAGCGACCATTGACCCGACCCTAGACTATGACTCAGTAACCAAGTTGACCGAACCTTCTTAAACACTGGCTTTTGGATTGTCAGAGTTGCATACCTCATTGCCACTCTTACTTTTACCCTTTTCTCCAGGACACCCCGTATTACTACGAACGTCCACTTCCATTGGACAAAACCATCGTATGGTTATATACGAACTCGAAGGAATTTATTCGAGGATGGTTTCCGGTTCTGGAGAAAACGGATAGGATTATTCAGTTATCTTTTCCTTTTTACCTTCTCTCAAGTTGTGAGTACACCTTGGTTTAGGAGATAGTACACCTATTACGCAAATTGGATAGTCTTCTTCCAAACCATAGGCAGGTGTCGACCGGTAGGGAATGAAGAAAACCAATTAGCCTGGCGATGGTGTACAGAAGGTATTATGTAAAGACAAAGAAAGGGATTAGAAGGAGGGCAAAGTAAATTGCGACTGCTATTCACGACCAAACCAAGTATTTCATTACCACTCCCACATCACCTTTGTATTTCTCCAGGACACTCCGTATCACTACGAAGATCCACAGTTTATTGGATATTCCATCGTATGGTTATATACGAACTCGAAAAGAACTTGTTCCAGTTCGGGGATGGATTCTGGTTCAGGAGAAACAGGAATAAGGTTTATTCGGTTGTCTTTTATCTTCACCTTCTCTCGCATTGCGAGTGCTCCTAAGATTAGGACAGTACACCCATTATGCTTATTGGATAGTCTTCTTCCAAACCATAGGCTGGTGCCGAACGGTAGGGAAGGAAGAAAACCATTTGGCCTAAAGGGGTGTGCAGAAGGTAACGACTAAAGACATATAAAGGGATTTGGACAGATGGCAAAGAATTATACGGTTACAATTGTGAATCTGGATAATGGAAGAGGCATTACTAGGAATACTATAATACCCCATCGAAACATTTCAATGTTTCAGTTTCGCTGTGTACTGTTAAAAGAAAACTGATTTCCCAATTAGACACTTGCTCCAGGGTATGTATTTACCAGGTTTGATTCTCACATCTGTATGGTTTTACAGATGATGAGTGGGAGTAAGTTATTGGGAATTAGGTGATCATCCTCATTATATCGGGATTCGTTGTAATCGGTGATATTTGAGGAAGTCACCTGGATTGTTTGCCGGACGGCAAATATTTGGTTTTGAATATCCGCTGTTATGCACCAATTTCAAATTAATACATCTGTACGTCTATTTTTATAGAGTGAGATATACCTTTTTGAAATTATGTCCATGACATTTACCTATATCAGTTGATGGTTAGGTAAGGAGCATTAAACAGCGGTGTAATTCTTCTTAACCATAAGTACAGTTTTCAACCTACGACACACAGGGATTGAGTTATTAGACTCACGGGACTTATACAGAATATTGTATATTGTCCAATGTCAATTAGGACAGAGGGGTTGGTACTCGTACTATATTCTGTTTACTTGTGACTTCTCTAGTTCTTAGACATGTGTTTCGTAGAAATGCATGTTCTGAGTTTTGAGAAGTTATGGGTATATGAATAAAGTAGAGAACCAGGTGTTGCAAGTATCGGGATTCTTCAAGGTGATCGAAGATGTAGATACTTGTGTGTGGTATTCAGTTGATAGTAATGATTAAGAGAACTTGCTTCTCTTTCAGGTTACTCATAATTGGAAGCATTCTTAAGTTGAGAAACGCTGATCGGCCTCCTTCCATTTAGTTGACATGCACTGGAGATAGCTGCATGATTTGAATCTAGTTCAATTAAATCAGTGCCTCTGTTTCTATATTGGATATAGAACAGTTCATATCTTAACGATGTTAAGGTACGGAAAGTTGTCCGGCTTATGCTTAAAACCAGACTCTGGATAACTCAAGGCACGTTTCTGTAATGGCTGTTTGTGGGTTGACCCAGGCTATGACGAGGGTTGACTTTCTACCATCTGGAAGATCAATAGTGATATTGTTCTTGACTCGCCACAGTTTTTAAAAAAATGGATTTTTTCAGAAAACAGTAGTGGGAGTATATGGTAGAACTGGAAGTGATTCCAGAACTGCAAACGATTACTGAAGATTTGATAAGAACCTAAACATTCAATCTGATTTGACATTCCATTAGCCACTCCGCAGATATGGTGGGCAACCTCAGGCACCCGAGAGGTACTCCGGTAGCCTCAAGGACGGTGACAGGGAGGTTCTTGTTTACCCAGACTTGCCATTGCTGTTGTTCCAGACTGTGAGACCCGGCAGGAGGATGAGTATAGCGTCGTTCTAAACTAGCTTTAGAAGTGTACGTCTATATGACTCTGTCAGAGGGTTGTCGTAGTCAGTGGGAGCAGCGGAAGCATTGGTGGACAGGTGGCTTATGTCTATTTATAGACTAAAGCAGATGTAGCGGAGATAGATCATCTATTTCTGATGTGATAGTCATAGGTTTGACTTCATCAGAATAGGGGATGGATCTGTTAAGAAGGTAGTAGGGTGTGATGTCCCGGTATTTGGATGACATACACAGAGTACGAAGTGATATTCCTATACTACGATCGGTTATAGTTTGGTTGTCACACAGTAGTTTCTCCACATGGGACTTGGATATAATATCAAGACATTCTGGTTACTAGATCTATGGATCTAGATTTGGGTGGTTTCCTAATCAGGGTACTTAGACAGCATTCTAAGAGTTTTAGAATGGACGACTCCTGGCGCGGTAGTGTACCTGCAGGTGATGGAGTCGCCCTCTCTAAAGGTGTCTTACAGACTAAAGGGGAGAGGGATGTGCATGATTGGCAGATCACTTGCTTAGGCAATTGAGTCAATCATGAGATGTCAAGTACCACACCAAATGTTGTTCTTGCAGTAGATGCAATAAGTTGATATTGATCAAATCCTGGAGAAACATTCGGAAGCAGTTTTAGAACATAAGTAAATGTTCTAGGAATATGATAACGACAGCCTCGTACAGGAGACAGTTATCATTCCAGGCTTCCAAGGTGACCTGGACGACAGGATGGCCGTCAGAGTTATAGTTTTCCCTCTGACGAGGGGCAGTATTTTAGACAGGTGATCCAAGCAGATACTGAGGGAGGCATGGCGCAGGATACTGATTAAGTTCAGTTGACGATACTGTCTAAGATATTTGGATTTGGAGTTCATTTATGAGCTAGGTCCCATCAGACATCCAGACACATTCTAAGACAGGTATTGCTCATTTCGGGAGATGGGTTTCTCCGCGAACTTGAGATTTTGAGAGACATAGAAAGAAATATCAAAGCGGATCCACTCACTGAGCTATTCCTCGAACGCAATAGTTTCGTAAACGGGTTTTGTGAGACTGACTAGTAGAGGAGTTGGGTGTTCGGTATCATACGGGCTGTGAGTATGCAACATCGCAATAATTAGCCTTGAGTGCAAGTGGGAGATTGTTGGAGATAGTGCCCTCAGAGTCAATTATTGGATCACAGGCACGTGATTGCAATGATTGAGGGAGGACCTATCCCGGTAGGACAGTCTTACTCAAGATGATAGTATGCTATCTGGTTTATCTTTATCATCGTGTACTGCTTTAGGTGACCTTATAGGTCACTATTGCACGTTGATAGAGCCCCTAGGATTCTTGCTTGACTACCAGCAGTATGAGGGCGATCATATACGTGGGAGCTGGGGTCTATAAGCACATCCTTAAAAGGTCCCTAGTCGTGGGAGTTTCAAGACAGGGCATCGATTCTCCAGAGTAGACTAGTGTATACAGTCGAGACCCCGACGAGGGGCGGTGGCCGGTCTCACAAGCCACTGGTATCAGTTGGTTCACCTAAGATGTATACAGGTGCTCATTGGGTTATGAGTACACCGGACAGGACTCGCCGGGAACCTGCTAGTTGGGATTATACCAGACGTCAGATAGCAGTTCCCTGGTGACATGTGTACAGGTTAGTTCATCGACCTGAGATCATCATTTGTCTCGTGTGAGTTCCCACTGTACTTTGATTACTACCCTACCACGCTTAATGGAGACGTGCAAAAAGGTTTTAGTTGGGTACAGTGCCGAGCCACATGGAGGCAGTGAGCGGATCTGCAGGGGTTCGTCTCTCCCGGTATTGGGGGTGAGGTCGCGCTGTGTCTAGGAGAGCCATTACACAAAGCCCTCGGCCGAGGCAGGAGATTTACTGGTAGGTATTCCAGTAGTGTCTCAGGGTGTTCTGGGCTACACTCCGACACGACTTGTACCGCTTTTAGGGGTCTGACTTTTACCAACCCCCTAGGCCCGCCATGCGATGCTCATAGACGAACGGACCGGACTATACGGATATTGTCACTGACAGGCTCAGTAGGGTATCAGGATGAGTTCGCTCATCGACATCCCTTTTGGTCAATACCTGGTAGCTCGTCACGTATTGGCTAATACCTCTGACGTGCTAGTGGTTAAATCCACATCCAAAGTATTGACGAGTCTTTAGAGTCCCCCACAGACCAGTTTCTCAAGTGTCGGGCGAAACGCTGTAAAGGCCGTATGGAGATATGGCAGGGTTCGATCAAATACGTACGGTATTGCACGGATCATGATCGGACGGATAATACTAGCGGGCTTTGGTTTAAGTCGGATCCTAGTATTGTACAGTGTAGATTTTGTCTCATTGCATTTGTATTCGATCGGAATACAAATGCGGGTATGTATATACAGTAACGGGGTTTTCCTGTAATTTATTACGGGATCGGTTTTTTGGAGTTGCCAATTTGTTTTCCGTTTCGGCCAATTTTCTTTGTATCTTTCATTGGCTGAAGATTGGTGGAGGAGGGCTTATTTGCATTTGTGCAAATAAGCATTTGTGGAGGGTGTTCTTTGCATTTTGTTGCTTCATGATAGCTCTTGTTTGACCTTGACTTCTTGACTTCATGATGCTTCATGATTGCTTGACTTTTGGAAGTCATGATGGTTGTTTGAGTATTGGTTTTGATTTGTGATCATTTCTTTTCATGATCAAAAATGATTCCCTCTTGCATTATTGTGTGGCTTACTCACTCCCTCTCTCATTCTCTAACCATGCATGGCCGGCCAAGTTAGAGGGGGGCTGTCCAAAAATGGTTGTGGGGTTTTTGCACTCTTTTTGGATTGATAAAATCCCACAAAGTTCCATCTCCATTAGCTCATCTCATTCCTCCACTCAAAGGGCAACTTCCATAAACCCCTAGAGACACAAAGAGCAATACATTATTCTACAGCAAATCTTGGGCACGTCGGCTCACCAACTTCATGCCCGAGTTGCCTCGGTCCAGAGGTGGGAGCTCGTAAAAGAACCCGGCGATGTGGTGCCCTTCCGACGAGGAGTTGAAGACCGGAGAATCCGCGGGAAGATCGGGACGACGACGAGAAGACCGAAGGACACGGATCGCTCGGTATATCTCTCTACCCATTCTTTAGTTGGCTAGAATTAGATTAATGGCCCGATCCGGGATTTTTGTGCGCGGTGGTGCCAGTTCAAAAGTTAAAGTAAATTATCGTTTCCACATTTTGGCCTCGGTTTGACGGCCGGGGCGCCACCTTGCACTTACAGCAACACTCCACAAGTTGCGGGGAGGCGGAAATATGAAAAACGATCTTGTTCTTTAAGCATACATCGACTAACCGAAGATCTTTGCTAAACGATAATTAACAACAACCATAGAAGTTCTTAGCTACTATGTAAAGAGATTATACCTAGTGAATCGTGTCCTTCGTCTTTTCGTTCTCTACGTCCTCCTCGGCCTCCTCTAAGTGATAGATGATCCACCCGAGAACCCTAATCCAAGCTTCACTTCCAAACTTGAGGTAACTAAGTTTCTCTAGTTGCTAATCAAAGGAACTTAGATCATATAGAGTTAGGTTATGGAATGTTTAGTCTATTCTAATCCTTGATCTCAACTCATGAGTGGTAGGATTAGGGTTTGAAGAGAGAATGAGCTTGAGG
Source organism: Agapanthus africanus (assembly GCA_030015575.1). Lineage (NCBI taxonomy): Eukaryota > Viridiplantae > Streptophyta > Magnoliopsida > Asparagales > Amaryllidaceae > Agapanthus > Agapanthus africanus. The sequence continues at coordinate 306,835,886 of JASDDO010000029.1, forward strand.
AGAGAGAAGGTGAACATGATAATGATAATGATATTATTTCTCACTTGATATATGAAGCATAATGAATAAATGAATAAAATGAGATTATTCATCATGCTACATTAATGCATTATGAGTGATTCATTATGTGAGTCATTAAGCATTTAATAATGCATTAATGACATGATGAATCACATATAATGAGTCACAATATCATTTAATGATAATACCACCTCAACCCTCAAGTCACCATGCTTCTAGAAGCTTCCCGTATAATTACGAGAACGCCCCTCCTATCCGTGAAAACACGGAAAAACTTTAGACTGTATAAATCCAATAACCTGATACTAGAATCTGGCTTAAACCAAAGCCGGCTAGTAAAAACTGTCCGAATGTCGTACGTGCGTTTAAACATGTATGCGTCCGAACCCTTGTCGTAAAACCGTAAGACCCCTATATCGTTTCGCCTGGAGTTGGGAAATCTCTGTGTGGGACTCTAAAAACTCGACTACTACGCTGGCAGTGGGTTTAACCACAGACCGCAAGCGGCACTAGCTGTACGTAACGGTCCACAGGTAGATGTCGATAAGAAGGCCGATGAGGAAACCCATCCGAACTCCTACTGAGCCTGTCCGTGACAATATTCGCGCAGTCCGGTCTGTTCGTCTAAAAGTATCGCATGTATGGTCTAGGGGGTGGTGAACGTCAGACCCCTAATAACCGTACAAGTCGTGCCGGCATGGCTCATGACCATCCGAGAATCTACTGATCAGTCCATCAATAATTCTCAATCAGCCCTGGCCAGGGACTTATGGTAATGACCAACCGATCACTGTGCGATATCAACTCCCTATACCGGGAGAGACGAATCCCTAACAGTCACTCACTGCCTCCACTTGGCTCGGGACTGTGCCCAACTAAAACCTGTTTGCACGACTCCTTTGAACCGTGGTAAGGTAGTAATCAAAGCACAGTGGGAACTCACACGAGATAAATGACGACCTTAAGTCAACGGACTATCTGTACACATGTCACCTGAGACTGCTATCAGACGTTAGGTATAAATACCATCCAGTCAGTTCTCGGCGAGTCATGTCCGGTGTACTCACACCCAGTGAGCATCTGTATACAATCTTAGGTGCACTCCACCAATGGCTGCGAGACCAATCCATCGCCCCTCCTCAGCGTCTAGATATGTATACACTAGTCTACTCCGGAGTATCGATGCCCAGTCTCGATACTCCTGCAATCAGGGACATCTAAGGATGTGCCTATTGACTATCCAGCTCCTACAAGTATGACAGCCATCACAATGCCGGTAGTCAGGCAAACACCCTATGGGCTTTATCAACATGTATATATATATGAATACTACGCAAAATATATCATATGTTAAGATAAAAACAAACCAAATAGCGTACTATCATATCAAGCAAGACTGTCATGTACATACATATCCCTAGCATCCTATACAATGAAGGCCTCTAGGGCATATATATCCAACAATCTCCTACTTGCACTAAGGCCTATAATTGGCGTAATGAGTACTCACTGTCTGCACTAGATCCATTTGCTGGCGTACCGCATGCCCAACATCTCAAACAGCCTCTCGAACTGGACTTGAGGGATGGCCTTGGTGAATGGATCTGCGGTGTTGTCTTTTGTGTCCACTCTCCGTACCTCGATCTCCCGACGATCCACGATCTCCCTGATCAGGTGAAACCGCCTTAAGATATGCCTGGATTTCTGATGGGACCTCGGTTCCTTCGCTAATGCTACAGCCCCATTGTTATCACAATACAAAGGTATTGGATTGGCAATGTACGGAACCACCTGAAGTTCAGAGATGAACTTCCTCATCCAGACAGCCTCTTTTGCGGCTTCACTAGCAGCTATATACTCAGCCTCCATAGTTGAGTCTGCGAGGGTATCTTGTTTGGAACTCCTCCAACATACCGCCCCTCCATTGAGGGTAAACACAAAACCCGAAATGGATTTAGAATCATCTTTGTCACTTTGGAAGCCAGAGTCGGTAAAAGCCTCTACCTGGAGGTCCCCATTACCGTAAACCAAGAACATCTCCTTAGTCCTTCTCAGGTACTTGGGAATGTTCTTTACCGCTATCCAATGTTTCTCACCTGGGTCAGATTGATACCTGCTTACCACACCAAGTGCGTAAGCTACATCTAGTCTTGTACATAACATCGCATACATTATAGATCCTACTGCCGAAGCGTAGGGTATAATGCCCATGCGAGCCCTCTCTTCATCAGTCTTTGGAGACATCTCTTTTGAGAGGGTGATCCTGTGATAAGCGGGCATATTACCACGCTTGGAATCTTCCATACTAAATCTCTTTAGTATAGTGTCAATATACCTGGACTGTGAAAGTCCCAATATTCTATTAGATCTATCACGATAGATCTTAATGCCCAGAATGTAGGTTGCATCTCCCAAGTCTTTCATGGAGAATTTCTGTGACAAGAAGAGCTTTACTGATTATAGCATAGGGACATCATTCCCTATTAGTAGTATGTCGTCGACGTACAAAACGAGGAAGACTACTGCTCCTTCTACAATCTTCCTATAAATACATGGCTCATCTACATTTTTGATAAAGTCAAATTCTTTGACTGTCTCATCAAAGCAGATGTTCCAACTCCGCGATGCTTGCTTTAATCCATAAATGGATTTAAGCAACCTGCACACTCTTCCGCTGCTCCCACTGTCTAAGAAACCTTCTGGTTGATCCATGTAAACACTCTCTTCTAAATGTCCATTTAGAAAAGCTGTTTTTACGTCCATCTGCTAGATTTCATAGTCATGGAAGGCAGCAATGGCAAGCAGGATCCGAATGGATTTGATCATATCTACAGGTGAAAAGGTTTCATCATAGTCCAATTCTGGTCTTTGACGAAAACCTTTTGCAACGAGTCTAGCTTTGTAGGTTTCCACTTGTCCAAGTGCACCAATCTTCTTTTTGAAGATCCATTTGCATCCAACCGGTTTCACCCCAGGAGGAGCAACTTCTAAAGGTCATACTTTATTGGTGTACATGGATTCCATTTCGGATCTCATAGCATCCAGCCACTTCACCAAGTCAATACTCGTGATAGCCTGCTGAAAACTAGTAGGCTCATCATCTTCGATGATGCAATCCTCTCGATCCCCATCTAGAAGAAAACCATAGTATCTTTCAGGAGGATGAGAAAACCTACTAGATCTGCGGAGTGGCGTTGGTTCGTCATGTTCTATTGAAATCTGAGGTTCTACTAAGTCCTCGGTAGCAGTTTGAGGTTCTGGAATTTCTTCCAGCTCTACCGCGCTCCCACTAATTTCTTTTGCAAGAAATTCACTCTCTAAGAAGACAATGTGGCGAGCGACAAACACCTTTTGTTCTTCAGTGTGGTAGACCATGTACCCTCTTGAATGTTTGGGGTATCCTACAAACTTGCACAAAACCGATCGTGCCTCGAGCTTGTCCGGACTATGCTTTTTAACATATGTCGGACACCCTCATATCTTGATATACTTGAGATATAGTCTCTTCCCGCTCCACATTTCATATGGAGTTATAGGCACAGACTTAGTTGGAACTCTATTCAATAGGTATGCTGGTAATTCCAGAGCATAACCCTAGAAGGAAAGTGGTAACTCAGCACTACTCATCATTGAACGCACCATATCTAATAGCGTGCAATTCCTCCTTTCTGATACACCATTATGCTGAGGTGTATAAGGTGGAGTAAGCCGAGAGAGAATTCCATTCTCTTTTAAGCAATCAAGGAAACTGGTACTTAAGTATTCTCCACCTCGATCAGATCGAAGTGTCTTGATGCTTTTACCAGTCTGTTTCTCTACTTCATTTTTATACTCCTTAAACTTTTCAATGGCCTCGGATTTATGTTTCATTAAGAACACATATCCATACCAAGAGAAGTCATCAGTAAAAGTGATGAAGTAGGAGTGACCACTTCTCGCATGCGTAGACATTGGACCACATACATCACTGTGTACAAGTCCCAAGAGTTCTGTGGCTCTTTCTCCGTGTCCGGTGAACGGAGATTTGGTCATTTTTCCTTTGATACATGATTGACAAGTTGCATATGATGAATATTCAAACGGATCTAGATATCCATCTTTATGTAACTTAGTCAACCTTGTTTCGTTTATATGACCAAGTCTACAATGCCATAGAAAGGCTTGGTTTGAATCTGGAGCCTTTCTTTTAAGCGTGTTTTGAATATTGAAAATTCGAGGTTGATTAAGTATGTATATGCTGTTTTCCAGTGTGCCATACCCAATCAGTTCTTGATTTAGGAGAATGTTCATGACATTTCTTTCAAGCGCAAAATTATATCCTTCATTAGATAACAAAGATACTGATATAATATTACACAACATACTAGGAATACAAAAACAGCTGTACAACACCAAAATGTGCCCACTAGTCAACCCTAGGTGATATTCCCCTATTGCAATAGCATCTACATGCATTCCATTGCCCATCCGGAGAGTCATATCACCTGTCCCCAGTACTCTACTATTTCTCAGATCCTGCAATGAATTACAGATGTGAGAACCAGAACCGGTATCAAGTACCCATGATGTAGAGTTTACTGAAAGACAATTTTTGATTACGAACACACCTGAAGCAGAAGCAACAGCTTGCTTCTTGTCCTTGGCTTTGAAGGCCATACAATCCTTTTTCCAGTGCCCTTGCTTGTGACAATAAAAGCATTCATTTATATCCGCTTTCACCCTTCCTGCCTTGTTTGTTCCCTGCACCTTCTTGACCCCACCCTTCGGTTTGGTGACTTTCATCTTTTTCTTCCCTTTAGCTTTCGCTTTAGATTTAGAAGAGGATGATTGGCCAACATACAGAACGGGGGTCTTCTCCTGTTTCAAGGAAGTCTCTGCTACCCTCAACATGTTGAGGAGCTTTGGAAGATCAACTTCCATTTCGTGCATGTTGAAGCTCAGCACGAACTGAGAGAAGGTGTGGGGAAGGGACTGCAAAATCAAGTCGATATATAAATCATTCTCTAGCACGCATCGAGTTACTCAATGAGGATGATAATTTTGAGGACGTGCTCTCTTACAGGTGATCATGGAGCTAACCTCATCTGGAAAAGTTTCTTTGAGGTCTCGTACCTCGCGATACGGGAGTGCTCCCCATACAATTCCTTGCAATGGAGAAAGATGGATATAATATCCATACTCTCATGCTGTTTCTAGAGTTCATTGTTCATGGACGCCAGCACGATACACTTAGCTCTCTCACAGTCTAGATCCCAGGTTTTGCGAACTTCTTTGTCCACAACTGAGGAATCCGGTCCTGGGATAAGGGGAGGAACAGCAGTGGTAACATATGCTACTTTGTCATAAGTCAGTGCAATGTTGACGTTCCTTAGCCGGTCTTTATAGTTCTGCCCGGTCAGTATATTTTTTCAAGTAATAGTTTTAGTCCTGTCATGGTAGCTGCCAGAGAGAGAAAAGAAAACACTCAGCATATGCTTCTTGCAAGTTTAGATTGGTTATTAATTTATCTAAACAGGATGGCTCCCACTGTTTCCTCAATCCTTCTTCAAAACCTAAAAGAAGAATTAGTCGGGATTTAATCACACGTCACAATACTTGCTTAACCTTTCAGCCAGGCCAGTGTTGGTACTTCGAGGGAGGTTTTCCAACGCTTTCGCGAAGTTCCTTAATTAAAGAACCTCTTTTCCCTGGAGGCGTAGCCCCTCTAACACCTTTCTAGACACCTACTTGGTTTATAGCATTGATTGTTAAGTGAGAAAAATTCCCGAGAGTAATCCTACTCATCAGTGGGATCGGGATCCAACTATCATTGCATGATGCCCTAGATGGAAGCCACTCTAGTCACCACACTCCAGAAGGTATGCTAAATCTACAAGTTTCCTTTATCTTTGAAACTCCCGATATGATTTTTACCCCAAGCTCTTATGACCTTGACGTAGGCCAACAAATCATAAGACGCAAGTCAAGTTCTACCCGTCGTTGTCCTGATTAATTTAGGTACATCGTACATGCCCTTGACGTAGGCCAACAAGGTTGTACGTCTGTCCTATACTAATGCATCTAACTATGCAACAAATAAGCAAACACACTGCTACCATACACTATGCCTTGACGTAGGCCAACAAGCATAGCATGAATACGATGTGCTGTCTATTTGAAATGACGGAGGGTTACGGCTGGTTTTTAGCAAAAAATCGTTAACGTAGTGAACTTGATATGATCGAAGGAACCAAGATAGCCCTTTTTAAAAGGAGTGGTTTAAGCTCCGCATTTAAAATTTGCTTTTTGAAGAAAACCGAGTGGTTTTGAAATTGTTCCAACGATTCAGTTTAGGTTTTATTTTCTTTGCATTAATAATAATGCGTCCCATCATTAACCTATCATTACAGATAACAACGAAAATAAAACGTCCTCTTATGCCATCCGCATTTGCCACGAGGTCCTGTCATCACCCGTTAGGTTACTTAACTAACGGCAGAGCGGGGGCTGGGATAGCGCGGGTGTAAAACATAAATGACGTCTAAATAGCTATCATATATAGATATTGTACATTCGTCAGACGCAATAATAGGCACTCCAGATCACAGATAAACTTTATTGGATATGCAAGCAATCCGCGTTTCTTTTGAGCCTGCAACGAAAAACGGATTACACAGTTGTGATGAATAGCCATTACCCCTCCCCAGACCCTAACGGGTACGGCAAACTACCCGCCAAGTACCCGAAGTGAAGCGGTCTCCCTCAATGACGTGAGTAGGCCACTAAACACTTCGAAATACCCGGTAGTTTGTGCACCCTACCTTGGGTCTATCCTAGGAGCAAAAACAGTAAAAAGAAATAATACAACGGTGGCTACAACCGCAACCTGGATGTGCCCCGCAAAATAATATTACAACTTATTACATTTACATCGAATGAATTAATACAAAAACCCATCACAAAACCCCGGCTAATCATCACAACAATCCAATACAGTTCATAATCACAAACAGTTAAAAAAACATCACAGATATGTGCAACCCCCTGCCAACCGACATACTAGCAGTTAGAGGAGGTTTACGAACACATAATACAGTTCACAGATATAATCAAATAAGCAAACATCGTATAATTTCGATCGATCAAACACTTTAGATTCTACTCCAAAACTTCTCAATAAATCTGAAACTTGAGCAGAAAATAAATCATACCAGAAAAGACAAAATATCACAGAAGATGCACAGGGAAAAACTGGGCTGAATCGGCTCCAACTCGGCCGCGGATCCGCGGCGGATCGGTGGGATCGGCCGCGGTTCCGCGGCTCAGTGGCCGATTCATGAGCCCATTTTTTTCCAGTGTTCTTATAATTTCATGTGGGTTATTCTGGAGGTCCCTGAAAAAATTTTGGGCCTCATTTTAAAATCGACAGAAACTATGTGATATCGGTATATTTTCCGGTTTGTTTTGGGTTCGAAATTCATACGACTTTGCAAATGAGTTAATTATTGTTTAGTGAGGCTCTGATACCACTGTAAGTCGATGTGCAACACCCCACGAGTTGCGGGGAGGCGGAAATATTAAAAACGATCTTGTTCTTTAAGCATACATCGACTAACTGAAGATCTTTGCTAAACGATAATTAACAACAACCATAGAAGTTCTTAGCTACTATGTAAAGAGATTATACCTAGTGAATTGTGTCCTTCGTCTTTTCGTTCTCTACGTCCTCCTCGGCCTCCTCTAAGTGATAGATGATCCACCCGAGAACCCTAATCCAAGCTTCACCTCCAAACTTGAGGTAACTAAGTTTCTCTAGTTGCTAATCAAAGGAACTTAGATCATATAGAGTTAGGTTATGGAGTGTTTAGTCTATTCTAATCCTTGATCTCAACTCATGAGTGGTAGGATTAGGGTTTGAAGAGAGAGTGAGCTTGAGAAGAGAGAAGGTGAACATGATAATGATAATGATATTATTTCTCACTTGATATATGAAGCATAATGAATAAATGAATAAAATGAGATTATTCATCATGCTACATTAATGCATTATGAGTGATTCACTATGTGAGTCATTAAGCATTTAATAATACATTAATGACATGATGAATCACACATAATGAGTCACAATATCATTTAACGATAATGCCACCTCAACCCTCAAGTCACCATGCTTCTAGAAGCTTCCCGTATAATTACGAGAACACCCCTCCTATCCGTGAAAACACGGAAAAACTTTAGACTGTATAAATCCAATAACCTGATACTAGAATCTGGCTTAAACCAAAGCCGGCTAGTAAAAACTGTCCGAATGTCGTACGTGCGTTTAAACACGTATGCGTCCGAACCCTTGTCGTAAAACCGTACGACCTCTATATCGTTTCTCCTGGAGTTGGGAAATCTCTGTGTGGGACTCTAAAGACTCAACTACTACGCTGGCAGTGGGTTTAACCACAGACCGCAAGCGGCACTAGCTGTACGTAACGGTCCCCAGGTAGATGTCGATAAGAAGGCCGATAAGGAAACCCATCTGAACTCCTACTGAGCCTGTCCGTGACAATATCCGCGCAGTCCGGTCTGTTCGTCTAAAAGTATCGCATGTATGGTCTAGGGGGTGGTGAACATCAGACCCCTAATAAACGTACAAGTCGTGCCGGCATGGCTCAAGACCATCCGAGAATCTACTGATCAGTCCATCAGTAATTCTCAATCAGCCCTGGCCAGGGACCTATGGCAATGACCTACCGATCACCGTGCGATATCACTCCCTATACCGAGAGAGACGAATCCCTAACAGTCACTCACTGCCTCCACGTGGCTCGGGACTGTGCCCAACTAAAACCTGTTTGCACGACTCCTTTGAACCGTGGTAGGGTAGTAATCAAAGCACAGTGGGAACTCACACGAAACAAATGACGACCTTAAGTCAACGGACTATCTGCACACATGTCACCTGAGAACTGTTATCTGACGTTAGATATAAATACCATCCAGTCAGTTCTCGGCGAGTCCTGTCCGGTGTACTCACACCCAGTGAGCATCTGTATACAATCTTAGGTGCACTCCACCAATGGTTGCGGGACCAATCCATCGCCCCTCCTCAGGGTCTAGATATGTATACACTAGTCTACACCGGAGTATCGATGCCCGGTCTCGATACTCCTGCGACCAGGGACATCTAAGGATGTGCCTATTGACTATCCAGCTCCCACAAGTATGACAGCCATCACAACGCCGGTAGTCAGGCAAACACCCTATGGGCTTTATCAACATTTATATATATATGAATACTACGCAAAATATATCATATGTTAAGATAAAAACAAACCAAATAGCGTACTATCATATCAAGCAAGACTGTCATGTACATACATATCCCTAGCATCCTATACAATGAAGGCCTCTAGGGCATATATATCCAACAGTAATAAGGTGGTCCAGCTTGTCATAGGCAATGGACATCTGGACAGACCTTCGTCGGTCATAAAAGTCAGATTCAGTCAACTTGTTATCTAGATGTAACCTAGTCATGGTCACAAGATCGCTGCAATGAGAGAGAGAGAAGAAAACACTTTAGCATGATGCTCTTGCAAGTTTAGATTGGTTTTTAGTTTATCTAAACTGGATGGCTCCCACTGTTTCTCGAATCCTTCCTCAAACCATAAAAGAAGAATTAGCCAGGACTGATCTTACCATACAATTCTTGCTTAACCGTTCAGCCAGGCCGGTGTCGTTACTTCGAGGAAGGTTTTCCAACACTTTCGCGAAGTTTCTTAATTAAATAACCTCTTTTCTCTGGGGGCGTAGCCCCGCTGACACCTTTCTCGACACCTACTTGGTTTATAGCATTGATCGTTAAGTAACGAATCTCCTGATGAGTAGCGGATACTCACAGTAGGATCGGGATCCAAATATCATCGTGTGATAATGCTGAAGGAATCCTACTAACATTCATCAAACTCCAAATGGTATGCAACACTAGCAAGTTTCAGTTTCTTTAGAAACTCCCGATGTGGATTTTTGCCCCATGTTCTTATGACCTTGACGCAGGCCAACAAATCATAAGTCACATGTCAAGTTCTGCCCATCATTATCTTGTTAATTTGAACCCACCCATACATACCCTTGACGAAGGCCAACAAGGTAATATGGCTGTCCCAAACCAACTCATCTATCTATGCAACAAATGAATACCCCAGCTGCTACCAAACACTATGCCTTGACGAAGGCCAACAAACATATCTTGAATACTATTGACCATCCATAAGAAATGACGGAGGGCTACGACTAGTTTTGGCGAAACCGTGAAGTAGTGAACTTGATATAATCGAAGGAACCTGATAGCTTTTTAAAAGGAGTGGTTAAAGCTCCACAATTAAAAATTTGCTCTTTTTAAAATAACCGAGTGGTTTCTTTTAAATTTGTTCCAACGATTCAACTTTGGTTTATTTTCTTTGCATTAAAATAATGCGTCCCATCATTTATCCTATCATTGCAGAAAACAACGAAAATACCATGTCCTCTTATGCCATCCGCATTCACCACTGGGCCCCGTCATTCACCCGTTAGGTTACTTAACTAACGACAGAGCGGGGGCTGGGCTAGCGCGGGTGCAAAACATAAGTGACGTCTAATAGCTATCATATATAGGTATTGTACATTCGTCAGACGCGATAATAGGCATTCCAGATCACAGATGGACATTATTGGATATACTAGCAATCCGCGTTTCCTTTGAGCCTGCAACGAAAGACGGATTACACAGTTGTGATGAATAGCCATTACCCCACCCTAGACCCCTACGGGTACGGCAAACTACCCGCCAAGTACCTGAAGTGAAGCGGTCTCCCTCAATAACATGAGTAGGCCACTAAACACTTCAACGTACCCGGTAGTTTGTGTACCCCATCTTGGGTCTATCCTAGGAGCAAAAAACAGTAAATGAAATAATACAACGGTGGCTACAACCTCAGCCCGGATGTGCCCCGCAAAAGAATATTACATCATATTACAATTTACATCAAATGAATGAATATAAAACCCATCTCAAACCCCGGCTAATCATCACAACGATCCAATCAAGTTCATATACACAAACCAGTAAAAACCATTACAGAAATGTGCAACCCCCTGCTAACCGACATACTAGCAATTAGGGGAGGTTTACGAACACATTAAATATTACAGATAAAACCCGATTAGCAAATAACTTAGAATATCGATCGACAACCTTTTTCCGTGTCTACCCCAAATGCAAGCCAGCACTAAAGTAACCTGGGTAGAAACAGAATATACAGGAAAACAAAACACCAAAAACTAAGAATTACTGTGCAAATCCGAGTCAACTCGGAGTTGACTCGGCCGCGGATCTGCGGCGGATCGCACCAATCCGCCGCGCTTCCACGGCAGTCCAATCGAGTTACCTCCTCGTATTTTCCCAGTATTCTTAGAATTCCCTACTGTGAATTTTCATACCTATCAAATATTTTTTCCGACACTTTTAAAATTGACAGAAACTGGTAGGGTTTCGGGGTTATGTTTTCGCGTTTTTCTGACGATCGAAGTTCTAATTAGTTGCTAACAAGCTAGTAAAGATTTAGTAGGCTCTGATACCACTGTAAGTCCATGTCACGCACCCCACGAGCTTGTGGGGAGGCGGAATATATGAAAAACAATTATCAAAGCTTCGTAATACGGACTTGAGCACACGGATCATGTCTAAACCATTACTAGCATACTACGAGAGGTTTAACTACTCGGATTCGAAGTTATACATCACGTTACTTGTCTTTCGGGTCTTCATTGCTGTCCTCCACACCTCGTAGGCTCTATGGAACGTCGGCACCTCAACGGCATCCTCGAGTCAAAGACGATCCACCCGAGAGCTACTACTCCAAGCTTGACCTCTAACTTGAGGTAACTAGGTTACTAAAAGTGCTAATCAAAGCAACCTAGGGGATATAGAGTGGGATATGAGAGGTTAGGGTTAGGGTTTGAAGAGAGAGAGCTTGAGGAGAGAGAAGGTGAAAGTGAGTATCATATTGGAATAATGATTCATATATGAATATATGAAGCATTAGATATTATTTAAATGAATAACAAATAATAATATATCATCATGCTTCATTAACTCACCCAGTGATTCATCTCATGAGTCATTTAAACAATAAATGTATCATTAACTCCATGGATGAATCACACCATGACTCATTAAACCAATTAATGCATATAACACCTAAGCCCTCCATGTCATCAACCTTCTAGAAGCTACTCGAGAATTTACGAGAACGCCCCTCCTATCCGTGAAAACACGGAAATACTGAGACTGTATAAATCCAATAATCCGATACTAGAATCTGGCTTAAACCAAAGCCCGCTAGTAAAAACTGTCCGAACATCGTACGTGCGTAAAAACACGTATGCGTCCGAACCCTGTCGTAAAACCATACGACCTCTATATCGTTTCGCCCGAAGCAAGGAAACTCTCTGTGTGGGACTCTAAAGACTTGACTACTACGCTGGCAGTGGGTTTAACCACAGACCGCAAGCGGCACTAGCTGTACGTAACGGTCCTCAGGTAGATGTCGATAAGAAGGACGATGAGGAACCCATCCAAACTCCTACTGAGCCTGATGTGACAATCTCCGTACAGTCCGGTCTGTTCGTCTAGGACTATCGCATATCGGGCCTAGGGGGCGGTAAACGTCAGACCCCTAATAGCGGTATAAGTCGTGTCAGAGTGAAGCCCATTACACCTTGAGAAACTACTGGAAGCTACCAGTAAATCTCGCTTGCCCTGGCCAGGGACTTTGCGTAATGGCTCTCCATACACAGCGCGATATCAACCCCCAATACCGGGAGAGACGAATCCTGTCTAACCGCCACTGCCTCCAAGTGCTTCGGGATTACACCCAACTACTACCTGTTTGCATGACTCCTTTGAGCCATGGTAGGGTAGTAATCTAAGTACAGTGGGAACACACCCGAGGCGAAGTAGCAGTGTCAAGTCTGCGGACTATGTTGTACTCATGTCACCTGGGAACTGTTAACTGACGACGGGTATAATACCAACCAACAGTTCCCTGCGAGTCCTGTCCGGTGTACCCATAACCCAACGAGCACCTGTATACTATCTCCAGTACGACGTATTGATGGCTGTGGGACAGACCATCTCCCCAACTGGGATGAGAAGCGTACACACTAGTCTACTCCGGAGTATCGATGCCCTGTCTCGATAATCCTACGACTAGGGACCTGAAAAAGGATGTGCTTGTAGACTACCCAGCCCCCACTAATGTGACTGCCATCACAACACTGGTAGTCAAGCAAGATCCTAAGGGCTCTATCAATACGTACACACATATTAAGATAGATATAAACCAAGTAGCATACTACCATATTTAGCAAGACTGTTAATATAACTGTGAATATCCCAAGCTTCCATTAAGTAATATACAAACTAGTACGATACAGTAATGGCCTCTACGGCATAATCACTAACAACTCTATGGCGATCTCGGGTCTACAGACTAACCTGTACCAGTGTCACCAGAGAACTGCTATCTGACATCAGGTATAATACCATCTAGAAGTTCTCGGCGGGTCCTGTTCAGTGTACCCAGTCTCCACTGAGCACCCGTATACCATCTTTGATGTCAAATACCAATGGATGTGGAATTATCCATCGCCCATCATATGGGTCAAGAAGCGTATACGCTAGTCTACTCTAGAATATCGATGCCCTGTCTCGATACACCCTCGACTAAGAACAATTAAAGGATGAACTTATGGACTACCCTGGCCCCACTAGTGTGATCTCCATCATAGTCCTGGTAGTCAAGTACACATCCTAAAGGTTTTATCAACATGTGAGAGAAAGACAGTATCACAATACAAGTTTACATATTAAGATAAAGAGTAACCAGATATCATACTATCATGTCGAGCAAGAAAGTCCTCTCTATATATGTCCAAGCATCCACTATAATATACAATCATGTACAATAATGGCCTCTAGGGCATATATACAACTAACAGACTTCTGGTAGATGGATGTTAAAACCGCTTTTCTAAATGGAAGTTTAGAAGAGTGTGTTTACATGGATCAACCAGGGGGTTTCATAGACAGTGGGAGCAGCGGAAAGGTGTGCAAGTTGTTTAAATCCATTTATGAATTAAAGCAGGCATCGCGGAGTTGGAACATCTGCTTTGATGAGACGGTCAAGGAATTTGATTTTATAAAAAATGTAGATGAACCTTTTATTTATAAGAAGATTGTAGGGAGAACTGTGATATTCCTTGTTTTATACGTGGATGACATTCTCTTGATAGGAAATGATATTCCTAAGCTATTAGGAATATGTATGCTCTAGAGACCATTATTATATGATTGTTGGGGTCGAAAATTACACCCCGGTTGACCAAGTCAAAGTCAAAGTCAACCCCAAGTAAGCGGGCCCAAGCCCAGATCAAGTGGGCCCATGCCCAAGTTGAGCCCCTCGATCGGCCTCCCCCATGCCAAAATGAAATCATTTAATAAATAATTTTGATGTAATTTTTTATGCATGAATGTAAGAAAAATGGGTATAAAGCCAAATTTTTGTAAGGCCCATGTGCAAAAGAAATGAGCACATGAGGCATAGGATGGGGAAAATGTCATTTTGTAAAGCCCAAGGGGCTATATTTAAGTTTGTAAGCCTATAAAAGGCAACATGATAATGAAATAAAATAATAGAATTTCATTTCCCTAAAAATCTAGGGTTTCTGTGTCTCCTTCTCCTTCCTCAAGGTTCTAAACCTTCTTCCTCTTTTTGAATTAAATCAAGAGTTTAACTCTTTCTTTTCCAAAAATAAACAGTTTTTCACCATCAAAACCTTGAAGGGGAACTCAGATCTTCCATCAGATCTCAAAAAGAGGAGATTTTGAATCTCACCCCCCTTTCCTCCAAGATCTAGCCAACAAAAAGGAGGAAGAATGAGAACCATCTCCGAAAATCCCACTTTGGAAAAAATCCAAGGCTCAAGAGAAGATCCAAGGCTTAAGAGAGAAGAAATGGGTCCTCTATGACCACCTCTGAAGATCTTTGGGAAGTTCAACTATAAGACTCAAATTCTCAAAGGAGTTTAACTCCTATTCCAGATCCTTTAGGAGTCTAACTCCAAATCTAAATCTTTTGGAGTTTAACTCCACTCAAAATACTCTTTCGGGGTTTAACTCCTATTTCCGGGGCTAAAAGCCCCTTCTTTCCACCGGCGCCCAAGTGCCCAGCGCCCACGTGCCGGTCACGTGAGGCACTAGCGCACAAACTCCTAGCTCCTATATGCTGAGCACGTGAGGCGCTAGCACCCACGTGCCGGGTACGTGAGGCGCTTGCGCCCAAGCGCCCAGCGCCCCGCTCCTTAGAGTCTTTAAGACACTCCTCACCCTACTTTTTCCCACACTATCCCACGCTCAAAATACACCTCCGTTAGGAAAATTTTTCTAACGCGGCGCTTCCCCGCACCCCGTAAGGGGGCTGCTAGCCCCCTTGACCCCCAACCCGCTATCCGGATAGCGGGACCCCCGTAAAACTCTGCGGGGCCCCCGATATGTCCAAAACCCCTTCAAAATACAACACTGCACATTGAGTTCGCATGACCTGTTTGACCCGTCAATCGGAGGTTCCCTGCTCCAAAGGCGAAGGGTAATTAACGGCAGCTTAGTCCGCGGCTGCCAGAGATTCGGATCCCCACAATCAATAAACCCCAGCCTATCCTAGGAAGGGGGGATCTGTAATGCGTCTGACAAGCGACGCGTATTCCCATCTCAATGGGGTGACGAAAAACACCCTACAGATTCTGGCATGCCCGGTAGGACCAATCTCTCCTCCCATATTTCGGGTTAAACGTTCATGCGAACTCAATCAATATACATATCGATTGCCTATACTGAAATCATGCTTCTTTGTACAGGTTAACAATTTCCAATTGCAATCTTCGGATGCAGCAAAAATGTCTCCAAGGACAAGCTCGGCTCTCAACACAGCTCCCATCTCCTACACGATGAAGATGGACGCCGGGACTGTTAGTGTATATGCCCTAGGGGCCATTATTGTATCATACTAGATTGTATATTACTTAATGGAAGCTTGGGATATTCACAGTTGTATATACAGTCTTGCTAAAAATGGTAGTATACTACTTGGTTTGTGTCTACTTTAATATGTGCATATGTTTCTTGTAACGTATCACTTATACATATTAGTAGAGCCCATAGGTTCTTTGCTTGATTACCAGTATTATGATGGCAGTCACACTAGTGGGGGCTGGGTAGTCTATAAGCAACATCCTGTACAGGTCCCTAGTCGTAGGATTATCGAGACAGGGCATCGATACTCCAGAGTAGACTAGTGTGTACGCTTCTCATCCCAGTTGGGGAGATGGTCTATCCCATAGCCATCAGTACGTCGTACTGGAGATAGTATACAGGTGCTCGTTAAGTTACGGGTACACCGGACAGGACTCGCAGGGGAACTGTTAGTTGGTATTATACCCGTCGTCAGTCAACAGTTCCCAGGTGACATGAGTACAGCATAGTCCGCAGACTTGACACTGCTACTTCGCCTCGAGTGTGTCCCACTGTTCTTAGATTGCTATCCTACCATGGCTCAAAGGAGTCGTGCAAACAGGTAGCAGTTGGGTGCAGTCCCGAGCACTTGGAGGCAGTAGTGGTTAGACAGGATTCGTCACTCCCGGTATTGGGAGATGATATCGCGCTGTGTCAGAGAGCCATTACGCAAAGTCCCTGGCCAGGGCAAGCGAGATATACTGGTAGGTTCCAGTAGCTTCTCAGGGTGTAATGGGCTTCGCTCCGACACGACTTATACGGCTATTAGGCGACTGACGCTTGCCGCCCCCTAGGCTCGATATGCGATAGTCTTAGACGAACAGACCGGACTGTACGGAGATTGTCACATCAGGCTCAGTGGGAGTTCGGATGAGTTTCCTTATCGGCCTTCTTATCGACATCTACCTGGGGACCGTTACGTACAGCTAGTGCCGCTTGCGGTCTGTGGTTAAACACACTGCCAGCGTAGTGTCGAGTCTTTAGAGTCCCACACAGAGAGTTTCCCTGCTCCAGGCGAAACGATATAGAGGTCGTATGGTTTTTACGACAAGGGTTCGGACGCATACATGTGTTTACGCATGTATGACTTTTCGGACGGTTTTTACTAGCCGGTTTTGGTTTAAGCCAGATTCTAGTATCAGGTTATTGGATTTATACAGTCTAAAGTTTTTCCGTGTTTTCATGGATTGGAAGGGCGTTCTCGTAATTTGTCGGGAAGCTTCTAGAAGCGTGGTGACTTGGGGGGTAAGGTGGCATTGTATTAAATGAGATTAGTGACTCATTTGTGTGATTCATCCATGTCATTAATGCATCATAAATGCTTAATGACTCATGGAGATGAATCACTCATAGATATTTATGAAGCATGGTTGTTAATTCTATTATTTCATTTTTGGATAAAAAAATAATGCTTCATATATATTATGATATATCATTATCTCATTTGATTCTCATCTTCACCTTCTCTCTCCTCAAGCTCACTCTCTCTTCAAACCCTAACCCTAACCTCTCATGTGTTGAGATCAAGGGTTAGCTAGACTAATACATCCATAACCTCACTCTATATCCCCTAAGTAGCTTAGATTAGCACTTTAAGCAACCTAGTTATCTCAAGTTAGAGATCAAGCTTGTAGTAAGAGCTCTCGGGTGGATCATCTTTGATTCGAGGAGGCCGTTGAGGTGCCGATGTTCCAAGGAGCCTACGAGGAGTGGAGGACAGCGATGAAGACCCGAAGGACATGTAACGTGAGGTATAACTTCGAATCCGAGTAGTTAAACCTCTAGTAGTTAGTTAGCAATGGTTTAGATACGATTCATGCGCTCAAGTCCGTGTTACGAAGCTTTGATAATCGTTTTTCATATATTCCGCCTACCTGCAAGTTTGTGGGGTGCGTGACATGGACTTACAGTGGTATCAGAGCCAACTAAACCATTACTAGCTTGTTAGCAACCGATTAGAACTTCGATCGTCAGAAAACGCGAAAACGAAACCCCGGAAATCCCAAGTTTCTGTTAATTTTAAACATGCCTAAAAAACTATTTGACATACCTTAAAATTCACAGCAAGGATATTTAAGAATACTGGGAAAATACGAAGTTCCAACTCGGTGTTATGGCCGCGGATCCGCGGCAATAGAGTGCTTGTGCCGCGGATCCGCCACCGAGTCAACTCCGAGTTAACTCGGATTTGCTATGTTATTCTTGTTTTATGGTGTTCTGTTTTCCAGTGTGTTCTGTTTCTACCCAGGTTACTTCAGTGCAGGTTTGCTTTTAGGGTAGACACGGATAAAGGTTGTCGATCGATGTTCTAAGTTATTTGCTAATTGGGTGTTTATCTGTAATGTTTAATGTGTTCGTAAACCTCCCCTAACTGCTAGTATGTCGATTGGTAGGGGGTTGCACATTTCTGAAATGTTTACTGTTTGTGTATATGAACTGTATTGGACTGTTGTGATGATTAGCCGGGGTTTGAGATGGGTTTAATATTCATTCATTCGATATAAATATAATATGATGTAATATTCTTTTGCGGGGCACATCCAGGTTGCGGTTGTAGCCACCGTTGTATTATTTCTGTTTACTGTTTTTGCTCTTAGGATAGACCCAAGACGGGGTGCACAAACTACCGGGTACTTTGAAGTGTTTAGTGGCCTACTCACTTTGTTGAGGGAGACCACTTCACTTCGGGTACTTGGAGGGTAGTTTGCCGTACCCGTAGGGGTCTAGGGTGGGGTAATGGCTATTCATCACAACTGTGTAATCTGTCTTTTATTGCAGGCTCAAAGCAAATGCGGATTGCTAGTATATCCAATAAAGTTCATCTGTGATCTGGAATGCTTATTATTGCGTCTGACGAACGTACAATATCTATATATGATAGCTATTAGACGTCACTTATGTTTTACACCCGCGCTAGCCCAGCCCCCGCTCTGTCGTTAGTTAAGTAACCTAACGGGTGATGACGGGACCCCGTGGCGAATGCGGATGGCATAAGAGGACGTGGTATTTTCGTTGTTTTCTGCAATGATTGGTTAAATGATGGGACGCATTATTATAATGCAAAGAAAATAAACCAAAGTTTAATCGTTGGAACAAATTTAAAAGAAACCACTCGGTTATTTTAAAAGATCAGATTTTTTAATTGTGGAGCTTTAACCACTCCTTTTGAAAAGTATCAGGTTCCTTCGATTATATCAAGTTCACTACGTTCACGGTTTTGCCAAAACCAGTCGTAGCCCTCCGTCATTTCATATGGATAGTCAATAGTATTCAAGCTGTGTTTGTTTAGCCAAAGTCAAGGCACAGTGTTTGGTAGCTGTTGGATATTTATATGTAACATAAATAGATGCATTGGTTTGGGACAGTCGTACTACCTTGTTTGGCCAAAGTCAAGGGTATGTACGGGTGGGTTCAAATTAACCTGGACAATGACGGGTAGAACTTGACATGTGACTTATGATTTGTTTGGCCAAAGTCAAGGTCATAAGAGCATGGGGCAAAAATCTATATCGGGAATTTCTAAAGAAACTGAAATTTGCAGAGAGATGCATACCATTTTGGAGTATGATGAATGTTGGTAGGATTCCTTCAACATTATCATACGATGATATTTTGGATCCCGATCCTACTGTGAGTATATACTACTTATCAGAAGATTCGTCACTTAACGATCAATGTTATAAACCAAGTAAGTGTCGAGAAAGGTGTCAGCGGGGCTACGCCCCCAGAGAAAAGAGGTTATTTAATTAAGGAACTTCGCGAAAGCATTGGAAAACCTCCCTCGAAGTATCGACACTGGCCTAGCTGAACGGTTAAGCAAGTATTGTACGGTGAGAATAGACCTGGCTAGTTCTTCCTTTTTGGTTTGAGGAGGGATTCGAGAAACAGTGGGAGCCATCCTGTTTAGATAAACTTAAAACCAATCTAAACTTGCAACAGCATCATGCTAAAATGTTTTCTTCTCTCTCTTAATTGCAGCGACCTTGTGACCACACATAGGTTACATCTAG
The DNA here is from genome assembly GCA_030015575.1 of Agapanthus africanus. Lineage (NCBI taxonomy): Eukaryota > Viridiplantae > Streptophyta > Magnoliopsida > Asparagales > Amaryllidaceae > Agapanthus > Agapanthus africanus. The sequence goes on from JASDDO010000029.1 coordinate 306,855,998, forward strand.
ATAACAAATTGACTGAATCTGACTTATATGACTGGCAAAAGTCTGTCCAGATATCCATTGCCTATGGCAAGCTGGACCACCTTGTTACTACTCAAGATCCCGCCGTCCCAGGTCCAGTTTCCACTGTCGCAGATATGAATATCCGTCAGACAAGGGAAAAGGATAAAGCGAAACCCAAGTGCCTCGTGTTAGCTTCAGTTGATGGTGTATACCAGAAGCAGCACGAGAAGATGGACTCAGTTTCCATCTTTCTCCATAACAAAGATTTATATGGAGAGCAATCTCATTTCGCAAGATATAAGACCTCGAACGAATTAATTCAAACAAGGTTGGATTTTGGGTCATCTGTAGGGGACAACGTCCTTACAATGACTAGCTATATTGATAAGCTCCAGGACCTGGAGACCACGTTAGGAAACGAGTCAGATACTGACTTGATTCTACAGTCTCTGCCTTCTACCCTGAAGGAAACCAGAGAAGTAGAAAGAAAGAGAAGGGCAAAAGTTTTGGGACTGGATATAGTAAAAGAGGGACGTTCCTATTGTTATAAGATTGGGCATTGGGAGAATGATTGCAGGGCTTTGGAAGCCAGTAGCCAGAATACGAAGCATGTTGTGGCTTCGACCTCTAGTGTATTTGTAATTGAGAACTGTATGTCAATTAACTCTACTTCCTGGGTACTAGATACCGGAGCAGGATCTCATATCTGTAATTCATTACATGCTTTGAGAAACCGTAGAGTTATAAAGGAAGGTGATTGGTCTCTCAAAGTTGCAAACGGAATGACAGTAAACGCTGAATCCGTGGGAGAATATCGCCTAGGTTTGACAAGTGAGCATATATTGATTTTACGTAACTGTTTATATATACCTAGTATGACTTGTAATATCATATCGGTGTCCTTACTTTCAAGAGAGGGATATGATTTTACATTCGTAAGTGATGTAGTTAACATCCACCTAAATCAAGTTCTGATTGGGTCAGGTACATTAGATAACGGTATATACGTATTAAGTCAAGCTCAGGTTTTCAATGTCCAGAACACACTGAAAAGAAAGTCTCCAGAAATGAATCAGGCTTTCTTATGGCATTGTAGACTAAGTCACATCAATGAAACACGATTAACTAAGTTACATAGAGAAGGATATTTGAATCCGTTCGAATATCAATCTTATGCTACTTGTGAATCTTGTCTCATAGGGAAGATGACAAAGACTCCGTTTACTGGACACGGAGTAAGAGCAAGCGAGCTCTTGGGACTCATACACAGTGATGTGTGCGGTCCAATGTCTACACATGCGCGAGGTGGTTATTCATACTTCATTACTTTTACGGATGATTTCTCTAGGTATGGATATGTCTTCCTAATGAAACATAAATCCGAGGCATTTGAGAAATTCCAAGAATACAAGAATGAAGTGGAAAACCAAACAGGCAAAAGCATCAAGACACTGAGATCTGATCGAGGTGGTGAATATTTAAGTGCCGAGTTCCTAAGTTACTTAAAAGAGAATGGAATTCTCTCTCAGCTTACTCCTCCATACACACCACAACACAACGGTGTATCGGAAAGAAGGAATCGAACCCTATTGGATATGGTTCGTTCCATGATAAGTAAGGCTGAGTTACCACCATCATTCAGGGGATATGCACTAGAATCAGCTGCATACCTTTTGAACTGAGTTCCGACTAAGACTGTGCCTGCTTCACCATATCAGATGTGGTGTGGAAAGAAACCCTATCTTAAGCATATTAAGATATGGGAATGTCCAGCTTTTGTAAAAAAGCAGTATGCGGACAAGCTCGAGGCACGATCAGTACAGTGTAAGTTTGTGGGATATCCAAAGAACTCCAAAGGATATTATTTCTATTACGCAGAGGAACAAAAGATTTTTGTTTCTCATAATGCTCGCTTCTTAGAAACTGAGTTTTTAGAAAATCAGATAAGTGGGAGTGCAATAGAATTGGAAGAAATTCCAGAACCATAAGCTATTACTGAAATCTTGGTAGAACCAGAGGTTTCAGAAGAAAGGGGCATCCTGACGCCACTCCGCAGGAGTAGTAGGCAGTCTCATCCGCCCGAGAGATACTACGGTTTTCTCATAGACGGGGATAGAGAAGATTGCACTATTAACTATGATGAACCTACTAGCTTCCAGCAAGCCATTCAGAGCGGTGACTCAGTAAAATGGCTGGATGCAATGCGGACCGAAATGGAGTCCATGTACACTAACAAAGTATGGACTTTGGACTTTGCTCCAGATAGGGTAAAACCCGTAGGATGCAAATGGATCTTCAGAAAGAAGATTGGTGTAGATGGACAGGTTGAAACCTATAAAGCTAGACTTGTTACAAAGGGTTTCCGTCAAAGACCTGGTTTGGACTATGACGAAACTTTTTCTCCAGTGCCTATGCTCAAATCCATTCGGGTCCTTCTTGCTATTGCTGCCTTCCACGATTATGAGATCTGGCAGATGGACGTAAAGACGGCCTTTCTAAATGGTAATTTGGAAGAAAGCGTCTATATGGATCAGCCAGAGCGATTCATTCAGAGTGGAAGCAGCGGTAAAGTATGCAAGTTGCTTAAGTCCATTTATGGACTAAAGCAGGCATCGCGGAGTTGGAACATCTGTTTTGATGATGCTGTCAAAGAATTCGACTTTATCAAAAATCCAGATGAACCATGCATATACAGTAAGATTGTAGGGAGAACTGTAGTATTTCTCGTCTTGTACGTGGATGACATTCTCCTAATAGAAATGACATTCCTATGTTACAGTCAGTCAAAAGATTCTTATCACAGAAATTCTCCATGAAAGACCTGGGTGATGCCACCTACATTTTGGGGATCCGGATCTATCGTGATAGATCAAAAAGGATGTTAGGACTTTCGCAGTCCAGGTACATAGACACCATAGTGAAGAGATTCAGTATGGATGATTCTAAGCGCGGTAACCTACCGGCTTGTCACGGAATCACCCTCTCCAAAGAGATGTCTCCCAAGACTGATTTGGAAAGGGATCGCATGTCGATTATACCCTACGCTTCTACGGTAGGCTCTATAATGTATGCGATGTTATGTACAAGACCAGATGTAGCATACGCATTGAGCGTAGTAAGCCGGTATCAAGAAAACCCAGGGGAGAAGCACTGGATAGCAGTAAAGAACATTCTCAAGTACCTAAGGAGGACTAAAGATATGTTCTTGGTGTATGGCGGAAAAGCCCTCCAGATGGAGGCCTTTGCCGACTCCGGCTTCCAAAGTGACAAAGATGACTCCAAGTCCATGTCGGGTTATGTCTTTACCCTCAATGGAGGAGCGGTCTGTTGGAAGAGTTCTAAATAGGAGACCGTTGCTGACTCAACGATGGAAGCAGAGTACATAGCTGCTTGCGATGCCACAAAAGAAGCTGTCTGGATGAAGAAGTTCCTCACAGAACTTCAGGTGGTTCCTTCCAGTGTTGGTCCAATACCTCTGTATTGTGACAATAACGGCGCTATAGCTTTAGCGAAGGAACCCAGGTCTCATCAGAAGTCCAGACACATCTTAAAGCGGTATCAGTAGATCGCCGGGAGATCGTAGATCGCCGGGAGATCGAGGTGAAGAGAGTAGAGACGGAGAATAAAATTGCTGATCCATTCACGAAGGCCATTCCTCAGACGCAGTTCGAGAGGCTATTCGAGATGATAGGTCTACGATATGCCAGCTCATGGCCCTAGTGCAAGTGGGAGATTGTTAGTGTATATGCCCTAGGGGCCATTATTGTATCATAATAGATTGTATATTACTTAATGGAAGCTTGGGATATTCACAGTTGTATATACAGTCTTGCTAAAAATGGTAGTATACTACTTGGTTTGTGTCTACTTTAATATGTGCATATGTTTCTTGTAACGTATCACTTATATATATTAGTAGAGCCCATAGGTTCTTTGCTTGATTACCAGCGTTGTGATGGCAGTCACACTAGTGGGGGCTGGGTAGTCTATAAGCAACATCCTGTACAGGTCCCTAGTCGTAGGATTATCGAGACAGGGCATCGATACTCCAGAGTAGACTAGTGTGTACGCTTCTCATCCCAGTTGGGGAGATGGTCTGTCCCATAGCCATCAGTACGTCGTACTGGAGATAGTATACAGGTGCTCGTTAGGTTACGGGTACACCGGACAGGACTCGCAGGGGAAATGTTGGTTGGTATTATACCCGTCGTCAGTTAACAGTTCCCAGGTGACATGAGTACAGCATAGTCCGCAGACTTGACACTGCTACTTCGCCTCGAGTGTGTCCCACTGTTCTTAGATTGCTATCCTACCACGGCTCAAAGGAGTCGTGCAAACAGGTAGCAGTTGGGTGCAGTCCCGAGCACTTGGAGGCAGTAGTGGTTAGACAGGACTCGTCACTCCCGGTATTGGGAGATGATATCGCGCTGTGTCAGAGAGCCATTACGCAAAGTCCCTGACCAGGGCAAGCGAAATATACTGGTAGGTTCCAGTAGCTTCTCAGGGTGTAATGGGCTTCGCTCTGACACGACTTATACGGTTATTAGGGGACTGACGCTTGCCGCCCCCTAGGCTCGATATGCGATAGTCTTAGACGAACAGACCGGACTGTACGGAGATTGTCACATCAGGCTCAGTGGGAGTTCGGATGAGTTTCCTCATCGGCCTTCTTATCGACATCTACCTGGGGACCGTTACGTACAGTTAGTGCCGCTTGCGGTCTGTGGTTAAACCCACTGCCAGCGTAGTGTCGAGTCTTTAGAGTCCCACACAGAGAGTTTCCTTGCTCCAAGCGAAACGATATAGAGGTCGTATGGTTTTTACGACAAGGGTTCGGACGCGTACGTGTGTTTACGCACGTACGACTTTTCGGACAGTTTTTACTAGCCGGCTTTGGTTTAAGCCAGATTCTAGTATCGGGTTATTGGATTTATACAGTCTAAAGTTTTTCCGTGTTTTCACGGATTGGAGGGGCGTTCTCGTAATTTGTCGGGAAGCTTCTAGAAGCATGGTAACTTGGGGGGTAAGGTGGCATTGCATTAAATGAGATTAGTGACTCATTTGTGTGATTCATCCATGTCATTAATGCATCATAAATGCTTAATGACTCATGGAGATGAATCACTCATAGATATTTATGAAGCATGGTTGTTAATTCTATTATTTCATTTTTGGATAAAAAAATAATGCTTCATATATATTATGATAGATCATTATCTCATTTGATTCTCATCTTCACCTTCTCTCTCCTCAAGCTCACTCTCTCTTCAAACCGTAACCCTAACCTCTCATGTGTTGAGATCAAGGGTTAGCTAGACTAATACATCCATAACCTCACTCTATATCCTCTAAGTAGCTTAGATTAGCACTTTAAGCAACCTAGTTATCTCAAGTTAGAGATCAAGCTTATAGTAAGAGCTCTCGGGCAGATCATCTTTGATTCGAGGAGGCCGTTGAGGTGCCGATGTTCCAAGGAGCCTACGAGGAGTGGAGGACAGCGATGAAGACCCGAAGGACATGTAACGTGAGGTATAACTTCGAATCCGAGTAGTTAAACCTCTAGTAGTTAGTTAGCAATGGTTTAGATACGATTCATGCGCTCAAGTCCGTGTTACGAAGCTTTGATAATCGTTTTTCATATATTCCGCCTCCCCGCAAGTTCGTGGGGTGCGTGACATGGACTTACAGGGACGGTCCTCCCGGCCAGTCTCGGGCGACAATGGGAGGAGCCGCTGCTACCATTTGGCTCTATACTGTTCGTGCCAGCTAGCGCCATCCCAACTCTTCAACCTCCAGTAACAGATAGACTGGCCTCGAAAGGCAGGAGGCCAAATGTGGTGATCTCGAGGGCACTACTGTCCAAATGCAAGTCGGTGTTTGAACGACTTTCCTTGGCCCCAGCTGAGGGCAAGGCCATCAACACCAATAAAGCAATAAGGCGTCTCGGCTAAGCTCCAGCTGTGCCCCTGACAACTGCTCAATCGGATATCTTCTCTAAGCTCCCCGGTAATCGACCCATGATGGCTTCCTGGAGGACGGACGCCCGTTAAGCCCTCTAAATCGAGAAGCTAAGACAGAAAAGGCTCAGATACGGAGCCAACACAAGGGCTAGGGCTCCTGGTGATTTGAACATCGTAAGGTTCCAAGAATGAGGTTACCCAGCAACGACAGCTGAAACGGCCGCAAATCTCGCTAACTCTTTTGAACCGCTGAAATTGGTTCAGAAGAATTCCATGACCATGAGGGTCAAGAAAGATGTGATCCGGACAGCGTTGCCCAAGGACCTAGCCGGGCCAACCATCTTCAGTCGCCTGTCCTTTCCAGAAGACGAAGGGCCGCGATGATGGTCTGAAAAATCAGCCGCCAAAGATAAAGAGATGGCTGGATATGTGGTCCACACTGTCTACATGGTCGGACATGAAGAAACGAACCCTCATATGCTTCACAACTATGGTGATGATATGGTTGACACTACCCAGCATTGGCTCGGTCTAAATGATGAAGAGCCCGCTCAGGCCGATAAGCCAAAGGAGCCCGTGGTTCCTGCGGAATTGAGCTCAGGCAATAAGGATGACCCGGTTGTCATATCCGGAACTATAGAACAAGCAGTATTCCGATGGCTTCAAAGGCAGCTTCAGGACAAGGATGAGAAGTTAGCCAAGGTCCAGTCTAAGGTCGACGAATTGGCAAACGTTGCGGCAGATCTCACGACTCAAGTCGCCCGATTGCAATTACATCAAAATCAAATTTTGGTTCATGAGCCAGGGATTGATACCCGGAGGCAGCCAACTGATACCCCCTTCAGCCCAAGAGCGGAGTGCCTTCACGAAAACGGCCGCGATCAGCCTTCAGTGCCTCCGATACGTACACCGAACGTCGTAAGCGGACAGCAGGCGAACCTAATACCGACCAACCTCAAAAACCGGTGTTGGGAGGGGGAAGGGAATCACCTCTGAAAGAGAAACTGGATAAGGTCTATTTCTTCAGAAGGGACAAAGTCCATAAGATATTCAAGGACGCCCTAAGAAATGGTCTACAACTGCCAGAATCAAAGAGACCGCAAGAAGCGAATATGACCGACGACCCCAAATATTGCCCCTATCACAGAGTGATAGGTCATGCCATTGAGGACTGCTTCTTCTTCAAAAGTTGGGTCGAAAACCAATACAAGACAGGAGAGATAAAACTGTCTAAAGGCGTGTTCGCAAACAGTCAAGTTGCGACCGCTAATTTCATACAAACAGAGACCGAAATCCTTCGGGAAACTGATTCTCTCAGACATCTGCCTTTTCATGAAAGGAGTGGACCAAGGCAACAAGCTAAGAGCCAAACGAGCAAGATTGCCAATGAAGAAGCGGTGGATGGGTATACAACCCATACGGTCTACATGATGGAGCCCAGAGGAACAAGTCCTTCTATGACCTATAGCCATGACGATGACGTGGTTGTTGCCATCCAACACCGGTTCGGTGTAGATGACGAAGAGACCGCTTATGCAATTAGGCCAAAGGAGCCCATGGTCCCTACAGAATCGAGCCCAGGCTCCAACAGTCGACCACTACGTCGTTAAACTGGGAATGTAAAAAAATTGTGTGTAAAAAAATGTGTAAATAAAAGAAAAATAAAAACCGAAATGATGGGGCAGCTCGCAATAAAAATCAGTGAGCAAAATAAAGATGAAAAATAAAGACGAAATGATGGGGCAACCACGAATAAATAGCCGAAATGATAAGGCAGTCGCGACCTTCGCGATGAGAAAAGTTGAAATGATAGAGCAATCGCGTTAAAAAAACTCCAAAAGGCGAATGATGAGCCGCTCCTGATACCATATTCCAGTGCAATGATACAGACGCCAACCAAAATCCAAATCCCAAATGGCGAATGATGAGTCGCTCCTGATACTATATTCCAGTGCAGCGATGCAGACGCCAACCAAAATTTCAAATCTCTGAATGTCCCAACGGCGAATGATGAGTCGCTTCTGATACCATATTCCAGTTCAGCGATGTAGATGCCAACAAAATCCTAAAATTATTCCAGCCCTACGGTTGGTCCCTAAACTGGCTACCGTATACAATCCATGGGCTCAAATAATTCTCATCACACCTATACCCCACCGCAATCACCAGTCACGCGGCCGGTCTCCGCCCTTGGAATTATGCTCCATTTGGGAAGACCCACTCATGTGTCCTCACGATACATGAGAAGAACAAAACTTACGAGATCCTCTTGACTCGTAAGAAAACACCTTCGTGGGATCCTTACGACTCACAAAGGAAAAACACACTTGGGAGTCCTCGCGACTCTTAAGGAGAAAATACACCTACGGGATCCTTTCGACTCGTAGGGAGAAATTTTATGGGACTCTTACGGCTCACAAATTTGAAAAGCCTTAGGGGATAGGGACCTAAACATGTCTCCTAAGCCATCGCTCCCCAACAGGAAAAGGCAAATGATGAATTGCTCCTAGCACCTATGCTTCAGTGTTAGCAACGCTGATGCCGACCCCAACCCCAAAATTCCAAACTTCCGATCCAATAGACCCCTAAGTCTTTAAACTGGGAACAGATGACCTCTAAGTCATTAAATTGGGAATACATGACCCCTAAGTCGTTAAACTGGGAATGAGAGAAATCCCCTCACGGTAAATGATAAGTTGCTCCTGGCATTATTCCAGTGCAGCAATGCTGATGCCGACCCAAAAACCAAATTCAAAGTCCCACCCGGCAGCACTTCTAAGCTCGAAAGTCCCAGTGGATATGTAGGGAACTTCCAAAACAAATCAACCCTGACACCGCAAGAAGTAGAGCAAGTCAACTTCAACCCCGACACCGCAGAAAGCGGAGCAAGTCAAATCAAATCCCGACACCGTAAGAAGCGGAGCAAGTCATCGACCGTCCACGTCGCAAAAAGGGTAGAACCGACAGTCCAAGTCGCAAAAAGGGCAGCACTGACCGTCCAAGTCGCAAAAAGGGCAGCACCGACCATCCAAGTCGCAAAAAGGGCATAACCGACTGTCCAAGTCGCAAAAAGGGCAGCACCGACCGTCCAAGTCGCAAAAAGGGCATAACCGACTGTCCAAGTCGCAAAAAGGGCAGCACCGACCGTCCAAGTCGCGAAAAGGGCATAACCGACCGTCCAAGTCGCAAAAAGGGCAGCACCGATCGTCCAAATCGCAAAAAGGGATAACCGACCGTCCAAGTCGCAAAAAGGGCAGCACCGACCGTCCAAGTCGCAAAAAGGGCTGCACCGACCGTCCAAGTCGCAAAAAGGGCAGAACCGACAGTCCACGTCGCAAAAAGGGCAGAACCGACCGTCCACGTCGCAAAAAGGGCAGAACCGACCGTCCACGTCGCAAAAAGGGCAGAACCGACCGTCCACATCGCAAAAAAGGCAGAACCGACCGTCCACATTGCAAAAAGGGCAGAACCGACTGTCCACGTCACAAAAAGGGCAGCATCGACCTCCACGTCGTCAAAACGGGAACCAAATCAAATCAACCTCCACGCGAAAGAAGATCCATCAATTTCATGCACACGACCCATATATGTGGTGTGCATTTATTATTAGTTATATGTATGCCCTAGAGGCCATTACTGTACATTGGATGTATATTGTAGTGGATGCTGACACATATATAGGGAGGACTTTCTTGCTCGACATGATAGTATGCTATCTGGTTGCTCTTTACCTTAACGTGTACACAGATTGTCTCTCTATTACATGTTGGTAAAGCCCTTAGGATGTGTACTTGACTACCTGGACTATGATGCGGATCATACTAGTGGGGACATGGTAGTCCATAAGTACATCCTTGAAAGTCCCTAGTCGTGGGTGTATCGAGATGGGGCATCGATATACCAGAGTAGACTAGCGTATACCTTCTCGACCCATACAGATGGGCGATGGATGATCCCATATCCATCGGTGTTTGACATCAGAGATGATATACGGATGCTCAGTAGAGACTGGGTACACTGGACGGACTCGCCGAGAACTCCCAGATGGTATTATACCTTACGTCAGATGGCAGTTCTCTGGTGACACTGGTACAGAGTAGTCTGTTGACCCGAGATCGTCATAGAGTCTTGTGTGGTTCCCACTGTGCTTTGATTTCCATCTTACCACGTCCAAGAGGGCGTGCAAAACGGTGGTTTTTGGGTACAGTCCCGAGTCACATGGAGGCAATGAGCGATAGGAGGGGATTCGTCTCTCCCGGTATAGGGGGTTGATGTTGCGCTGTGTTCGATTGGCTATAACAGGAAATCCCTGGCCAGGGTTGCTGAGATTTACTGGTAAGTGTTACCAGTAGTTTCTCGAATTGTTATAGACCTCATATCGACACGACTTATCGAGCTATTGGGGTCTGATGTTTACCACCCCTGGGCGAGATATGCGACATATCAGACGATCAGACCGGACTGTACGGTAGTGTTACTGGTTGGATTCACTGGAGTGTGAGCAGGCTTGCTCGTCGATCTTCTGATCGCTCAATACCCGGGTGGCCGTTACGTTTAGCAGACCGCTTGCGGCTTGTGGATGTTTGATATGATCATCATCTGCTGCCGGCGTATTGACGAGTCTTTAGAGTCCTACACAGAGGTTTCCTGGCTCAAGCGAAACGAAATAGGAGCGCATATGAGATATGTGCGGGACCGAGAATAATGCGTGTATGTGATACCGTATTTCATTCTCGCGATGAATGTGTCGAGTGGTTGTATGCGATATAACCTAGTTATCGAATCGAAGATTGATTCGATAAGCCGATACATAGGATACTAGCCGGTTATATGCGATATGACCGGATCGTTAAATCAAGTGTTGATTTAATGATTTAATGTATAATTATATATTTGATATATTACTTTGCATTAACTAGTATCGGTTCACTTTAAATGGATTTTCTCACTTGCATTGCACAAGTTGTATATGTGATATACTTTTGTGCACTTGATTGTGTCATGTTTGATGGTGCATGTAAAATTGGTTAAGTATAAAGAATTAAACCTTGGTTAATGAAATGGTTAGGGTTTATTATTTGCTTATTTATTTATTCATTCATTTATCTATTTCTTTTTGGATGAAAAGAATGAGAAAAGAAAACAAATGGTTGCTTTCTTAGAAGCTTCTTCAAGCTTCATGCAACTTTGACCAAAGCAACCATTCTTGTCTTCTTCTCTAACCCTAACCATTCCACCTAACTAAAGTTAATTCTCTACACTTTACCATGGTTAAAGTTATGATAAGTATTATATTTCTTTTCTATTTTTATTAACTTATCATAATCATCATCATCTTCTTCTTCATCTTCTTCAATGAAGAAACCTTCACTTCATCAATGGTGATTGATGAAAATAAGTGAGAAATCCAATTCTAAAGTAAACCCACTTCCTATTTCTTCATCCTCTACCTCTTGCCAAGTAGTAGAGTGTGTTTTCTTCACAAGTTTCATCACTTGGTGAAGTGGGAGCTTGATCTAGCGATGCCTCGACGTAGATCATCTTCGGCATCGTCGTCGATGACCTAGCCCGCTTTTTCTCCGAAAAAGCCGACGTTAGAGCCCAAGATCCGATTTGTACAGCGAGGAGACATCATCGCGGAGCCATGGAGGTGGAGAACCGGATCTACAAAGGTTGTATTTCCGTTTACCATTTAGTTAAGTTGTTAACTAGTTTTGTTATCGCCTAAAAATCTAGCCAACGATCCGTTCTAGGGTTTCTCGGCACCGTGTAAATTTGAAATTGGCATGGTTGATGCCTTGTGAGACCTCATTAGGGTGCCTAGGATCCCTACAGTGGTATCAGAGCCTAGCTAGAACCTTAGGCGAAGTCTAGACGCAATTTGAAACCCGAACGAACCCGAAACCCATTCTCCAAAATGCTCTCTGTCCAATTTTTAAAAATCTGGATTTTTCAATATTAAAAATATGCAGAAAATTAAGCAGGGTTTTTTATGAATTACTGTGAAAAACGGAGAACTAACTCCGTCATAACGCCGCGGAACCGCGGCCTGAGCCCACGTGGCGCGGCGGTTCCGCGGCCATATTGTTGACTCTTTGACTCCTTTTTGCACAGTAATGTTTATAATTAATCCCTGTGTTTTCTGGGTAATTTTAATATATGCTATGCAGTTGAGTTTTCTGGGGTTGTTTTGGGGATTCGAATATTCGATCGGATTATCAAATTTTGTCTGTGTGGCCTTCCGGATAAATTTTAGAATATGTTAAAAAGTTCGACCGGATATAAATACCCAATTTTTCCCCTGTCGGGAAATTTCCAAGTGTTGGATTTTTCCGTAGTTTAACGACGTTCTAAGTAGTGCAAGTAACGCGATGGTCCCTCTAGAAGACAACAAACCTTAACTCGATTATGTGACCGTCTTGAACTGCCCTTTGAACCTTCGGGTTTGGGGCAGTACGGCGTGCCACATGTGAGGCGTTGGCTTGACCCTTCTACGGCTGGACCGTTGCTACTGAGGCACGAACTGAATGCTGTTAAACTTATTTCATGTGTTGAGCTGTATCGGGAAAACTTGGGTGTTCGAATGTTCGATCGAAAAGTTTAGCATTTTCTGTTTATCCGGAATGTGATACAACAATTGGAATTCACAAAAGTTATGAGATAACTGAATGAATGTTATAAACATAGCAGTTTAGTCTCACTTGATCGGTGGCCACGGAATTTTGATGTGATCAAAAGTCCGTCGAAATCACGTAGTGTACGCGGATACTCGCCGGGTAAACTTAATAGACATCCTCACCCCATAGCCCCGACCAAGTGACTGTAGGAGAACCCCGTCGCCGAAAGTATCCGTTCGGGTGCTCGCGGCAGCGGTGTTCCGCCTTGGTGCACTTTGTCGACGGCGTCGGGGGTGCGGCCGTCTACTGAAGTTTGCGACGAGCATTCGATCAAAATGTCGGGAATCTTGTTGAATTGCCCGACTTGATATTGAAAAGAGTTTTCGATAATGAGACTAAAATGCGGGGTTTATAATTGTTAGGCATGGGATGTCTAAGTATTTCATTTGGTTAGGCATGCGATGTCTAATGAGATTGCGGATTCCAACTGTTGTAGTTTTACACTTTCTTTTCTGTGACCGTAAGTGTAATATGTGATATCGCCGGTTTCGTTGCTATATGTCAACGACAATTGGGATGCGCATATTTACTTACGTTGATGACATGTGATGTTATGTGTTGCTGGATATGTTATATTGGATCGTCGTGTTTGAATAGCCGGGGGTTTTTATGTGAGATGAGTGTTTTTCATTTTCATTCATGTAAAAACTTGTATGTAATATTCTTTTATTGGGGCACTTCCAGGTTGCGGAAGTTGTCACCGTTGATGTATATTATTTACTTTTCCGCACTAGGATAGACCCAAGGAGGGGAGCACAAGTAACCAGGTTCTATGGTCCAGTGGGAGACCAACTCGAGGAGTCGAGTCCGGGTCTCCTAACCCTAGAATTGGTAGGGTTGCTTGCCGCTCTCGTAGGGGTCTAGGGGTATGGGATTGGCTATTCATCGCGACCGTGGAATCCGTGTTTTATACTGGCTCGTATTGAAAACACGGACGTCCTAGTATATCCAATATTTCATATGATTCTTCTGCTGCGATATCTGTGATGTGATCATGTGATGTTCTGTGATGGATACTTTATATAGTATATATGATATATTATATAGACGTTACTTATGTTTTACACCCGCGCTAGCCCTGCCCCGCTCTGCCGTTAGTTACCTAACCTAACGGTGCACGAGGGGACATCGAGGCGAATGCGGATGGTATAAGTGTACGTCGTATTTATCTGTGATGTTTAGGTACTTAAATGATGGGACTTCATTAATGTGATTAATGAAAGAAAAGAAACCTAAGATGTTGTAGAATCGAATTTCAAAATAAAATAGGTAGCTACAGTTCTTGCTTTGCACAGCGGTATATGTGATATATCCTGCACCTTATTCAATGAGGAAAGGACCGAGATCCCTTCACCGGGAGTGACTCCTTTAGCAATAACTGACCGATGCTACACACTCGGTTTGTCTTTTGATTGCTTTTAAGAGTTTTTGCTTTGCACAGCGGTATATATGATATATCCTGCACCTCATTCGACGAGGAAAGGACCGACGATCCCTTCACCGGGAGTGACTCCTTTAGCAAAACTAGAAAAGCCTCAAAAGCACTCCATTTTTTAAAATCATTTGATTCTACAATGATTTCAAGTTCATTACGCAATAGGTTTTCAGAAAAACCTGTCGTAGCCCTCCGTCATTTCAGATAAGTGCTAGTTAGTATTCGTGCTGCGGTTGTTTGGCATGCGTCAAGGCGTAGTGTACGGTAGCTAACTAGTGCTTATCTGCTAGCATATGATGCGATTGGATTAGGGTATTCGTACGGCGTTGTTTGGCATGCGTCAAGGGTCGTGCGGGTGGGTTTAATTCAATCAAGAAATGTACGGGTTGAACTTGACTAGCGGACTATGGGTTGTTTGGCATGCGTCAAGGTCATAGCACGCTAGGGGCAAAATATTATCGGGAATTTCAAGTGTTGAAATTTGCAATGAGATTGCATACCTTCTATGAGATAGTTGGATCCCGATACCCACTGCGAGTAAGAGTTACTCCTGGGAGATTTTTACACATTACAATTAGCCGATCAAGTAGGTGTCTAGAAAGGTGTCAACGAGGTTACGCCTCTGGGAAAACGAGGTTTACATTAATTAGGTTCGTGCGAAAGCACGGGGGACCTCCCTCAAAGTACCGACACTGGCCTGGCTGAAAGATTGGCAAACTTGTAGTGTGTAATTAATCCCGGCTGGTCTTTCCTTTTAGGGTTTGAAGGAAGATTTGATAAAAACAATGGGAGCCATCCTGATTAGATAAATTAATAACCAATCTATTCTTGCAAGAGCGCACGCTGAGTGTTTTCTTCTCTCTCTCTTCAGGTACCGACCATATCACGCCTTAATCAAGATAATAATACGGAATATTGACCGAACCCGCTTGTTATACTGAGCTGGGGAACGTTGGTCCCGCTCCAACTTATAATTGTTATAAGACAGAGCAGGAAATTGGGGAATACCAGATTTCCCGTGCCGCCCAAACGAAGAAAGTGCATATGATGCATCTCCTTCGGGTGTGTTCGTTACAAAGAACTGTTTCTCTGTATCCTCTACGTCCTGGGTATGTGATACCAGATCAGGATCCCAGATATGTAATCTGTTACATAGGGCTACAGAAAGGCAGAGAACTGAGAACGGGTGATAAGTTTCATGAGGCAGAGACCGGGGCAAGTGTTGCAGCCAAGTCTGTTGGTCACTGTCATCCTGTATTACAAATACATTGATTCTGAACGAATGTTATTAGATACCGAACCTGATATACAAAATCATATCAGTCTCTTTATTAGTAAAGAAATGATAAAATTTTGTATTGTTGGATTATGTTTTGAACATTTCCTATATCAAAAGTTGATCGGATCAGGCACGTTATCTAAAAGCATTGATGTTCTAAATCAAACTACAGTTCTTAGTATACGGAACACACACAAGAGGAAGAGTTCAGAAATGAACGAATCCTTCTTGAGGCATTGTAGACTAGGTCATATCAATGCGACCCGACTGGCTGAAGTTACATTTAGATGCATATTTAAATTAGTTTGAATTTACATCTTATGAAACTTGCGAGTCATATCACAAAGATAAAATGACCTCAGCTCTATTTATTGGAAACAGAGAAAGAGTTAGTGAACTCTTGGGATGATACATGTTGATGTATGTAGGTCCCCTGTCTACACATGCCAAGACCGGTTCTTTGTACTTCATTACATTCTCTGATAATCTCTCAAGATTCAGACATATGTTCCTGTTGAAACACAAGTCCGAACCTTTTGAGATATTCACAGAATATGATTTAGAAGTAGAGAACCAATATGGGTATAAGTATTATGTCCTTTGATGAGATCAGGGAGGAGAATACTTGAGCACGGAAATCCTGGACTATTCTAAAGGAGAATGAGATTCTCTCTCAGCATTACTCCTCCGCATACACCATTGCACGATGGTATATCGGAGCGGAGCAGATACACCCTATTTGATATGGTGTGCTCTATGATGAGTACTACTGAGTTACCTTTTTCCTTTTGGGTGTTATGCACTTGAGAAGCTGCATACCTATTGAATAGGGTTTCAGTTAAATCAGTTGCCTACCATTTCATATTTGATATGATAAGGGAAGAGCCCATGTCTTAAGTTAGTTAAGATTTGGGGTTGTCCGGCCTATGTCTAAAAGCAAAATCCGGATAAGCTCGAGGCAAGATCTGTTATGTAGAACTGGAAAGGTTCCAGCCATACAAACTACAGCAGATGATTTGATAAAACCAAAGGATTCAATGGTTACCAACGAACCTCAGCCTCTCCGCCGATCTAGTAGGGTTCCTCACCCACCTGAGAGATACTTCGGTTTCTCTATGACAGTGGGAGCGAGGATTGCATCATGAGATGATGACCCAACTAGTTTCGAGCTGGCCATCAGGAGTGGGACTCTGTAAGAATGGCTGGATGCTTAGCGATCTGAGATGGAATCCTTATACACCGACAAAGTATGGACTTTGGTTGCTATATCTGAAGGGTTAAATCCCCATCAAGAGCAAGTATATCTTGAGAAGATTACTTGGTGTATATGGAAAAGTTGAGACTTTCAAAGCTAGACTAGTTAAAGGTTTTCGTCATCGACCAGGCGTGGATAATGATGAAACCTTTTCCAGTACCTATGCTTAAGTCCATCCAGATACTACTTGCCACGGCTACATACCATGACTACGATATCTGGCGGTTGGGTGTCATGACTGCTTTTCTAAATGATGTTTTAGAAGAGTGCGTCTATAAGTACACAGCCAGAGGGCCTCGTAGACAGTGGGAGCAGCGGAAACGTGTGCAAGATGCTTTATAGGATAAAGCAGGCATCGCGGAGTTGGAACATCTGTTTTGATGAATTAGTCAAAGAGTTTGACATCATCAAAATGGTAGATGAACCTTGTATAAACAAAAGGGTAGTAGGGAGTATGGTGACGATCCTCGTAGAGTACGTGGATGACATACTCTTGATAGGGAAGGAGTTTCCTATGCTACGCTCGATCAATCTCCGCTTATCACAATGATTCTCCATATAGGATCAAAGTGATACCTACTAAATCCTAGGTTTTGGATCTATGAGATAGATCTAAATGGATGTTAGGATTCTCACTAGTTGTAGTGAGATGGTATCAATCGATCCTGGGGAGAATCACTGGAAGGGTTCCAGGGTGATAAAGACGACTGAATGTCAGTCACAGGCATTGTCTTTACCCTCAGTGGAGGGACGGTATGTTGGAAAAGTTCCAAGCTAGATACCATGGCATACTAGACGATAAAGGCTGGATACATCGCTACTTAAGATGCTACCAAAGAGGCAGTCTGGATGTATATTTGTTCATGAGATGAACTTAGTTCCTACCATTGTGAGACAATGGAGTTGTGGCTTATGCCAAGGAACGCCGGTCCCATCAGTGATCCAGACATATTCTAAGGCAGTATCACCTGATCATGGAGATGGTTGATCTCCAGGGGATCGAGGTTAGGAGAGTAGACTCAGAGGACAACACAGCGGATCCACTCACAAAGGCCTGTTCCCAGAGAGAGACTTTTATGGGATGGTTGAGTATGAGATACTGCAACCACTGCTACAGATGGCCCTAGTGCAAGTGGGAGATTGTTAGTTATATGTATGCCCTAGAGGCCATTACTGTACATTGGATGTATATTGTAGTGGATGCTGGGACATATATAGGGAGGACTTTCTTGCTCGACATGATAGTATGCTATCTGGTTGATCTTCACCTTAACGTGTACACTAATTGTCTCTCTGTTACATGTTGGTAAAGCCCTTAGGATGTGTACTTGACTACCTGGACTATGATGCGGATCATACTAGTGGGGACATGGTAGTCCATAAGTACATCCTTGAAAGTCCCTAGTCGTGGGTGTATCGAGATGGGGCATCGATATACCAGAGTAGACTAGCGTATACCTTCTCGACCCATACAGATGGGCGATGGATGATCCCATATCCATCGGTGTTTGACATCAGAGATGATATACGGGTGCTCAGTAGAGACTGGGTACACTGGATGGACTCGCCGAGAACTCCCAGATGGTATTATACCTTACGTCAGATGGCAGTTCTCTGGTGACACTGGTACAGAGTAGTCTGTTGACCCGAGATCGTCATAGAGTCTTGTGTGGTTCCCACTGTGCTTTGATTTCCATCTTACCACGTCCAAGAGGGCGTGCAAAACGGTGGTTTTTGGGTACAGTCCCGAGTCACATGGAGGCAATGAGCGATAGGAGGGGATTCGTCTCTCCCGGTATAGGGGGTTGATGTTGCGCTGTGTTCGATTGGCTATAACAGGAAATCCCTGGCCAGGGTTGCTGAGATTTACTGGTAAGTGTTACCAGTAGTTTCTCGAATTGTTATAGACCTCATATCGACACGACTTATCGAGCTATTGGGGTCTGATGTTTACCACCCCTAGGCGAGATATGCGACATATCAGACGATCAGACCGGACTGTACGGTAGTGTTACTGGTTGGATTCACTGGAGTGTGAGCGGGCTTGCTCGTCGATCTTCTGATCGCTCAATACCCGGGTGGCCGTTACGTTTAGCAGACCGCTTGCGGCTTGTGGGTGTTTGATATGATCATCATCTGTTGCCGGCGTATTGACGAGTCTTTAGAGTCCTACACAGAGGTTTCCTGGCTCAAGCGAAACGAAATAGAAGCGCATATGAGATATGTGCGGGACCGAGAATAATGCGTGTATGTGATACCGTATTTCATTCTCGCGATGAATGTGTCGAGTGGTTGTATGCGATATAACCTAGTTATCGAATCGAAGATTGATTCGATAAGCCGATACATAGGATACTAGCCGGTTATATGCGATATGACCGGATCGTTAAATCAAGTGTTGATTTAATGATTTAATATATAATTATATATTTGATATATTAATTTGCATTAACTAGTATCGGTTCACTTTAAATGGATTTTCTCACTTGCATTGCACAAGTTGTATATGTGATATACTTTTGTGCACTTGATTGTGTCATGTTTGATGGTGCATGTAAAATTGGTTAAGTATAAAGAATTAAACCTTGGTTAATGAAATGGTTAGGGTTTATTATTTGCTTATTTATTTATTCATTCATTTATCTATTTCTTTTTGGATGAAAAGAATGAGAAAAGAAAACAAATGGTTGCTTTCTTAGAAGCTTCTTCAAGCTTCATGCAACTTTGACCAAAGCAACCATTCTTGTCTTCTTCTCTAACCCTAACCATTCCACCTAACTAAAGTTAATTCTCTACACTTTACCATGGTTAAAGTTATGATAAGTATTATATTTCTTTTCTATTTTTATTAACTTATCATAATCATCATCATCTTCTTCTTCATCTTCTTCAATGAAGAAACCTTCACTTCATCAATGGTGATTGATGAAAATAAGTGAGAAATCCAATTCTAAAGTAAACCCACTTCCTATTTCTTCATCCTCTACCTCTTGCCAAGTAGTAGAGTGTGTTTTCTTCACAAGTTTCATCACTTGGTGAAGTGGGAGCTTGATCTAGCGATGCCTCGACGTAGATCATCTTCGGCATCGTCGTCGATGACCTAGCCCGCTTTTTCTCCGATGAAGCCGACGTTAGAGCCCAAGATCCGATTTGTACAGCGAGGAGACATCATCGCGGAGCCATGGAGGTGGAGAACCGGATCTACAAAGGTTGTATTTCCGTTTACCATTTAGTTAAGTTGTTAACTAGTTTTGTTATCGCCTAAAAATCTAGCCAACGATCCGTTCTAGGGTTTCTCGGCACCGTTTAAATTTGAAATTGGCATGGTTGATGCCTTGTGAAACCTCATTAGGGTGCCTAAGATCCCTACATTTATTGATGGGGAGCACTTTGTTGGGGTCGAAAATTACACCCCGATTGACCAAGTCAAAGTCAAAGTCAACCCCAAATAAACGGGCCCAAACCCAGATCAAGTGGGCCCATGCCCAAGTCGAGCCCCACGGCCGGTCTCCCCATACCAAAATGAAATTATGTAATAAATAATCTTGATGTAATTTTTTATGCATGAATATAAGAAAAATGGGCATAAAGCCAAATTTTTGTAAAGCCTATGGCCTATGTGCAAAAGAAATGAGCACATGAGGTATGAGATGGGCAAAATGCCATTTTGTAAAGCCCAAGGGGTTATATGTAAGTTTGTAAGCCTATAAAAGGCAACATGATAATGAAATAAAATAATAGAATTTCATTCCCCTAAAAATCTATGGTTTCTGTGTCTCCTTCTCCTTCCTCAAGGTTCTAGACCTTCTTCCCCTTTTTGAATTAGATCAAGAGTTTAACTCTTCATTTTCCAAAAATAAACAGTTTTTCTCCATCAAACTCTTGAAGGGGAACTCAGATCTTCCATCAGATCTCAAAAAGGGGAGATTTTGAATCTCACCCCCTTCCTCCAAGATCTAGCCAATAAAAAGGAGGAAGAAGAAGACCCATCTCCAAAAATCCCACTTTGGGAAAGATCCAAGGCTTAAAAGAGAAGAAAGAGGTCCCTTTTGACCACCTTTGAAGATCTTTGGGGAGTTCAACTCTAAAACCCAAATTCTCAAAGGAATTTAACTCCTAATCCAAATCCTTTAGGAGTTTAATTCCAAATCTAAATCTTTTGAAGTTTAACTCCACTCAAAATCCTTTTTCGGAGTTTAACTCCTATTTCCGGGGCTAAAAGCCCCTTTTTCCGCCGGCGCCCAAACTCCCCGCGCCCACGTGCCGGGCACGTAAAGCACTCTTTCCACCGGCGTCCAAGCGACCAGCGCCTACGTGCAGGGCACGTGAGGCACTAGCGCCCAAATAATATGGATGTATTAAACCAACACGTGAGGCGCTAGCTCCGAATTTGTTTGGGCGTTAATCAAGATAATAATATGGATGTATCGACCGAACCCGCTTGTTATACTGAGCCGGGGAACGTTGGTTCCTCTTTACCTTATATATTAATATATCAAATATATAATTATATATTAAATTATTAAATCAACACTTGATTTAATAATCCGACTATATCATATATAACCGACTAATATCATTTATATCAACTTATCGAATCAACACTTGATTCAATAACCCGGCTATATCTCATATAACCGACTGATATCATATATCGCGAGATTAGAATACGGTATCACATACACGTATTAATCTCGGTCCCGCACATATCACATATGTGCCCTACTTTGTTTTGCTTGAGCCAGGAAACCTCTGTGTAAGACTCTAAAGACTCGTCAATACGCCAGCAGTAGGTAATGATCATATAAGTTACCCACAAACCGTCAGCGGTACTAGCTGGACGTAACGGCTACCTAGGTATTGAGCGATTAGAAGATCAACAAGCAAGCTTGTCCAAACTCCCGTGAATTCAGTAAATAACACTACCATACAGTCCGGTCTCTTCGTCTGATATGTCGCATATCGAGTCTGGAGGTGGTAAACGTCAGACCCCAATAACTTAATAAGTCATGCCGATGTGAGGCTCATAACGGGTCGAGAAACTACTGATAACACTTACTAGTAAATCTCATCATCAGCCATGGCCAGGGACTTCCTGTTATAGCCAATCAAGCATAGCGCAACATCAACTCCCAATACCGAGAGAGACGAAACCCCTCCTATCACTCATTACCTCCATGTGACTCGGGACTGTACCCAAAATCCACCTGTTTGTACGCTCTCTTGAGCGTGGTAGAAAGGAAATCAAAGCACAGTGGGAATCACACAAGACTCTATGACGATCTCGGGTCTACAGACTAACCTATACCAGTGTCACCAGAGAACTGCTATCTGACGATATGTATAATACCATCTAGGAGTTCTCGGCGAGTCCGGTTTGGTGTACCCATTCTCCAATGAGCACCTGTGTACAATCTTTGATGTCAAACACCAATGGCTGTGGGATCAACCATCGCCCCATACAGGATCAAGAAACATACACACTAATCTACTCTGGAATATCAACGCCCCGTCTCGATACTCTCTCGACTAGGAACAATTAAAGGATGTACTTATAGACTACCCTGGCCCCACTAGTATGATCTCCATCATAGTCCTGGTAGTCAAGTCTACATCCTAAGGGCTTTATCAACATGTAACGGAGAAACAGTATAATGATACAAGTGTACATGTTAAGATAAAGAGCAACCAGATAGCATACTATCATGTCGAGCAAGAAAGTCCTCTCCATATATGTCCAAGCATCCACTATAATATACAATCATGTATAATAATGGCCTCTAGGGCATACATATAACTAACAAGAGGTTTAGTATGGAAGATTCTAAGCGCGATAACTTACCCGCTTGTCACGGAATCACCCTCTCCAAAGAGATGTCTCCCAAGACTGATGAAGAGAGGGCTCGCATGAGCATAGTATCTTACACTTCGGCGGTAGGGTCGATAATGTATGCGATGTTATGTACCAGACCAGATGTAACTTACGCGCTTAGCATCATAAGCAGGTATCAGTCCAACGCAGGTGAGAAATATTGGATAGTAGTAAAGAACATTCTTAAGTACCTGAGAAGGACTAAGGAGATATTCTTGGTGTTGGATATATGTATGCCCTAGAGGCCATTATGTGATAGTCGATGTATCTATACATGTATATATATTCAGTTTGCATTCTTGCTCGACATGATAGTATGCTATCTGATTCTTCTTTATCTGACATGTTGATTTGATCATGCTTTTATTCATTCATACATGCTGATAAAGCCCTGAGGATATCGGCTTGACTACTCTGATTATGATGGAGATCATACTAGTGGGACATCTGTAGTCTATAAGCATATCCTGGAATGTCCCTAGTCGTAGGTATATCGAGACGGGGCATCGATATACCAGAGTAGACTAGCGTATATGATACTAGGCCCATACGATGGGCGATGGATGTTCCCACATTCATCGATGTTTGACATCAAGATCATATACGGGTGCTCAGTGGTGACTGGGTACACTGGACGGACTCACCGAGAACTCCTATATGGAATTATATCTATCGTCGGATAGCAGTTCTCAGGTGACACTGGTACAGGTTAGTCTGTAGACCCGAGATCGTCATGGAGTCTTGTGTGTTCTCCCACTGTATTTTGATTGCCACCCTACCACGGCTCTACTGAGTCGTGCAAACAGGTGGCCGTTGGGTACAGTCCCGAGACACACAAAGACGATGAGCGATAGGAGGGGTTTCGTCTCTCCCGGTATTAGGAGTTGATGCTGTGCTGTGCCCGACTGGTTATAACAGCAAGTCCCTGGCCAGGGCTGCTGAGATTTGCTAATAAGTGTTATCAGTAGTTTCTCGATCTGTTATAGACCATTCACCGGCACGACTTATTGAGTTATTAGGGTCGACGTGACCATCCCTAGGCTCGATATGCAGCATATCTGACGAAGAGACCGGACTGTACGGTAGTGTTGCCGGATGGCTCGACGGGAGTTGTAGCAGGTTCGCTTGTTGTCTTCTGATCGCTCAATACCCGGGTGGCCGTTACGTTTAGCTGACCGCTTGCGGCTTGAGGGTACCTGATATGATCATCACCCTCTGCCGGCGTATTGACGAGTTTTAGAGTCCCACAAAGGAGTTACCCAGTCCAGGCGAAACGTTGTGGTGCGCGTATGCGATATGCGCATGCACCCGATTGAAATGTGCGTATATGATACCGAACATTGATCGGGTGAACTGCTTTTGGTGGGGTCATATGAGATATGACCGGATTGATAAATCAAGTGTTGATTTATCATTTAACCATTAGTTTTCTCACTTAAAACCTTTTCTTAGATGATAGATGTGTGCATGCATGTGTGCTTTTCTTTCTTTCTTTCATGCTAGTTTCATGCACATGTGGATGTGCATACATGCACACATACATACACTCATCCATCATGGTTGTAAGCATATGGAAATGGTGGCAATATAAGACTCACACCATGGATTATATAATGGATTATTATTTAATTTTGGATTTAAAAGAAAATGAAAAAGGAAAGGATAATCATTCTTGCTTCTACATTCTTCCTTTGACCTAACCATGCTCAACTACCACTAAGCTAAGGTTATCCTTCTCTTTATCATTCCAAACCAAAGTTAAATAATGTCTCCATCACTTTAACCATGGTTCATAGCATGAAGGAATAAAATATATATTGATATATTTCTTTTTCTTCACTTGAGTTATCTTTTTACCTCTTGTCAAAAATTGCCACCATCTTCTTCCTCTTGCTCTTTTGCTCTCTAGTTTTTTCTAGTGAGCAAATACCACTTAAAGATAGGTTTTTGAAGTGAGAAACCTAACCACAACATCATTCTACACAAGCTTAGCCGTTTTGTTTAGAGTGTTCTCTTCGGTTTGACGAAGTTGCGAGCTTGGACGGAGATCTCCGTGGTGGATTGTCGTGGACACAAGGGGACTTCAAGAGGACCTTCGTTCAACACCCTAAAGACCAAGGAGTCCAGCGAAAGGGAGCTACAAAGGTTGTAGTCTCGAAACCCTAGATTAGTTCGTTTTTATTTCGAAACCCTAATTTTCTAGGATCGATCCCTTTGCATGTTCGTTTAGCACCATAAAAATTAAAACTTTGGGTCATGTGATACTTCAAAACTCTTCATAGGGTGCTAGACTAACCTTACATTGGTATCAGAGACGATCTAGAATATTAGGCGACGTTTTTACGAAGTAAAAACCCCGATCGGACAAAAATACGGTATTTTTGGGTGCTCTCTGGAAATTTTCTAAAATTTGATAATTTGCAGAATTAAAAATATGTAAAAAATACAGCAGGAAAAAATAAGGATTACGGTACAAAAATTTTCCAGTGAACAGTGATTCTCGCCGCGGAAACGCGGCCTAAGCTTGCTTAGGCCGCGGTTCCGCGGCCTTATATATGAATTGATGGATACGTTTTGTACAGTAATTCATGAATCTGCTTGTATAAAATTTTGGATATTTTTAATCTGTATTTGGTTTTGAAAAATTCTGGAGATGGTGTTGGACTCGTCAATTCGATCGGGACTTTCATTTCGTAGCTTTTCCGGGTAAATTAGAAAGTATTGAAGTGTTTGAACGAGTATCATTTACTCACTATTCACGGGGTTTAAACACTTTGGAGATACGTGCAAGTCTTTTTGCGGTGGTCCCTCTAGAAGACAACAAACCTTAACTCGATTATGTGACCGTCTCGAACTGCCCTTTGAACCTTAGGGTTTGGGGCAGTACGGCGTGCCACATATGAGGCGTTGGCTTGACCCTTCTACGGCTGGACCGCTACTACTGTGTCACACTCCGGATTTTTGAACCCTGCTCAAGTGTTGAGCTTTAGTGAATCTTGGGTGCTTGATCGTTCGTTCGAAAACTTTAATACTGTCTGTTTGTCTGGAATGTGATACAATATGTGGAATTCATATAGTTTAGGCATGAAATACGAAATATGTGATATTTCGCATTTATGATGTCTAAAGAGAATGTGGATTCCAAATATTGTAGTTTTACACTTTCTTTTCTGTGACCGTAAGTGTAGTATGTTAGATATCGCCGGTTTCGTTGCTATACATCAACGACAATTGGGGTATGCATACTTACTTACGTTGATAATATGAGATATTATGTGTTGCTGAGATATGATGTGTAGGATTGTCACGATCGAATAGCCGGGGGGTTTTGTGAAATGAGAGTTTTATATTTTCATTCATGTAAATTCAAATGTAATGTAATATTCTTTTATTTGGGGCACTTCCAGGTTGCGGTTGTGTCACCAGTGTTGTATATTATTTACTTTTCCGCATTAGGATGGACCCAAGGAGGGGAGCACAGGTGACCGGGTTCTGGGGTTCAGTGGGAGGCCATCTCGAGGAGTCGAGACCGGGTCTCCTAAACTCCAGGATTGGTAGGGTCACTTGCCGTTCTCGTAGGGGTCCAGGGTGTGGGCTTGGCTATTCATCACGACTGTGGAATCCGTATTTTCTATTCTGGCTAAATACTAAATACGGACGTCCTAGGATATCCCACGTTATATCTATGTTTCTGCTGCCTGTGTTCTGTGATATCTGAGACGAATGACATATTATATATATGATATATAGTAGACGTTGCTTATGTTTTACACCCGCGCTAGTCCCGTCTCGGTATGCCGTTAGTTAAGTAACCTAACGGTGCATAACGGAACATTGCGGCGAATGCGGATGGCATAAGCGTACGTGTTATTTTCGTTTCTTTTCTGTGATTGGCTTAAGGACTTAAATGATGGGATTACATTAATGTGATTAATGTAAAGAAAATAAACCTAAAAAGATGTTGTAGAATCGGATTTAAAAACTACTCGGCTATTTATGAAAAAGCTATATTTCAAAACTGCGGAGCTTAAGCTACTCCTTTTGAAAACTGTTTGATTTTACAACGATATCAAGTTCAAAGCGTTAAAGATTTTCTTAAAAATCATTCGCAACCCTCCGTCATTTTAGGAAGTAGAGTACTTAGTATTCGTGCTACGTTTGTTGACTTTAGTTAAGGCGTAGTGTACGTAGCTAAGTGATGTCTTCCTATACTGCATATGATGCAGATTAATTAAGACATTCATGCGACTTTGTTGACCATAGTTAAGGGTCATATGGGTGGGTCTAATTGATCAAGAAATGACGGGTAGAACTTGACTGGTACTTATGATTTGTTGACTATAGTTAAGGTCATAAGTACTAGGGGTAAAAATTACATCGGGAATTTCAAGTGTTGAAATTTGCAATGAGATTGCATACCTTCCATGTGATGGTTGGATCCCGATCCCACTGTGGGCAATAGTTGCTCCTAGGAGAGTTTTACAGTTTACAATTAGCTAACTCATTAGGTGTCTAGAAAGGTGTTAACGGGGCTCCGCCTCTGGGAAAACGAGGTTTACTCTAATTAGGTCCGTGCGAAAGCACGGGGAACCTCCCTCAAAGTACCGACACTGGCCTGGCTGAACGGTTAGCGAAGTTGTAGACTGTAATTAATCCTGGCTAGTTTTTCTTTTTAAGGTTTGAAAGAAAAACTTGATAAAAAGCAGTGGGAAACATCGATTAGACAAGATAATAAACCAATCTAATCTGTGCAAGAGCTTTCGCTGAGTGTATTCTTTTCTCTCTCTTAATGGCAGATACCAATGACTGGACTTAAGCTTCTACTAGATAAAAACAAACTGAATGGGACCAACTATAAAGACTCGCTGAGGAATCTAAAAATCGCCTTGACTTATGATAAAGTATCATATGTCCCCACGGCTTCAGCCCCGCCCGTCCCAGGTCCAAAATCCTCAGTTGCGGACATTGAAGTCCGCAAGACATGGGACGCTGACTGTGCCACGGCCACATGCCTCACGCTTGCATCGATGGATAACACACATCAAAAGCAGCATGAGGACATGGACATTCACGGTATATTGCTCCATACAAAGGAGTTGTATGGGGAGCAATCCCGTGTATTACGATACGAAGCATCAAAGAAATTGTTTCAGATGCGAATGGCCCCTGGCACACCAGTAGGAGACCATGTTCTGAAGATGATAGCTCTTATAGAAGAGCTTGAGGACCTTGGATGGACGATGGACAATGAACAATATATAGATATTATTCTGCAGTCCCTCCCCTCCACCTTTGCTCAGTTCATAGTGAACTTCAACATGCATGGCATGGAGAAGGACCTCCCTGAACTCCTTAATATGTTAAGGAGTGCAGAGAGCACTATGAAGTCAGCAAAGACTCCCGTTATGACCATTGGACAGTCTTCTTCTTCTCGCCCGAAAGCTAAGGCCAAGGGAAAGAAAAAGAAGAAATCCACTAATCCTAAGGGCGGAGTTAAAAAGGTGAAGGGAAAGGGAAAGTCCAAGGCTGGAGACTCAGGGAAGGGCGAATGTTTCCATTGCCACAAGACAGGACACTGGAAGCGCAATTGCACGGAGTACTTAAGTCTCAAGAAGAAGCATGGTGATGCTTCTGTTTCAGGTGCGTTTGTGACTGAAAACTGTTTTTCTATAAACTCTGCTTCCTGGATATTGGATACCGGTTCAGGTTCTCACATTTGCAATTCTATGCAGGGGCTGAGAAATAGCAAGGTTTTGAAGACAGGTGACCATACTCTCCGCGTTGGAAATGGTTCCAATGTACATACAGTCGCAGTGGGAGAGTATCACTTGGGGTTGCCATCTGGATGTATTTTGATTTTGAATCCATGTTATTTTGTACCAAGTATGCTATGTAATATAATATCCGTTTCTTTGTTGGACAATGAAGGATATAATTTTGTGTTGCAAAACAATGTTATGAACATTCACCTAAATCAAATGTTGGTTGGGTATGGTACGCTTAATAACGGAATATATGTCCTAAATCAACACACAGTTTTCAGTATACAATACACTAATAAAAGAAAACTTTCAGAATTAAATGAAGCTTTTCTTTGGCATTGTAGACTTGGTCATATTAACGAAACAAGACTAAACAGGTTACAAAAAGATGGATATTTAAACTCTTTTGAATATAAATCTTATGCGACTTGCCAGTCTTGTATCAAGGGTAAAATGACCAAAACTCCGTTTACCGGACACGGAGAAAGAGCTACTCAGCTCCTTGGCCTCATACATAGTGATGTATGTGGGCCAATGTCTACACAGGCTAGAGGCGGTTTTTCATACTTCATTACATTCACCGACGATTTCTCAAGATTCGGTCATGTATTTTTATTAAAACACAAGTCCGACGCTTTCGAGAAATTCATTGAATATAAACAAGAAGTAGAAAAACAAACCGTCTTGAGTATTAAGATGCTTCGATCAGATCGAGGTGGTGAGTATCTCAGTACAGAATTTGCAAACTTCCTAAAAGAGAATGGGATTCTCTCTCAGCTCACTCCTCCTTACACACCACAGCACAACGGTGTGTCAGAACGACGGAATAGGACCCTATTAGATATGGTCCGGTCCATGATGAGTGACGCTGAGTTACCAGTCTCGTTTTGGGGGCATGCATTGGAGACTGCAGCGTTTCTGCTAAACAGGGTTCCAACCAAAGCCGTGTCTACCACGCCATATGAGATATGGAACGGGAAGAGACCATCTCTTAAGAGAATTAAGATTTGGGGTTGCCCGGCCTATGTTAAAAAGCAGAATCCGGACAAACTCGAGACACGGTCAGTCATGTGTAACTTTGTGGGATATCCAAAGAATTCTTATGGATATCTGTTCTACCACAAAGAGGAACAAAAGGTATTTGTTTCTCAGTATGCCACATTCTTGGAAAAAGAGTTTTTCACAGATAAAGATGATGGCAAGGTAGTAGATCTAGAAGAGGTTCTGGAGACACAAACTACAAATGACGATTTGGTTGAACCGGCTGTTGCAACAGAAACTGAAGAACCTCGGCCACTCCGTAGATCTGGTAGGACTTCTCGCCCACCGGAGAGGTACTACGGTTTCCTCATTGATGGTAACGGAGAAGATTGCATCATGGATGATGATGATCCTACCAGTTTTCAGCAAGCTATCACGAGTGGTGACTCTGTGAAGTGGCTGGATGCCATGATGTAACGTTGTGAAAATCGTTTTGGTGAAATTTCGGAAAAATCGGCAAAATTAGGGGGTTTTCTGTAAAAAGTCAAAATACAAATATCTTTATTTTATAATTTAATATAAATATTCTAGATATGTAATTGCTAGTATTTGGTGTTTATTGAGCCACTGGTGAGATTTCAAAATTTCTGAAAATTTTCCGAAATTAATTATTTTAATATTATTTTAAGCCGTCACTAATAAATTTAATTAGGGAAAATTACAAACCGGAATGAGTTGAAACAAATTTTGTACATCATAGTACATTAAACAAAATGTTTTATGTTGCTTTGATTTGAGTTGGAGTTGTCATGAGCTTTTTAGATAATTAGAGAATGGGTTATTAGAAAAGAAAATAAAATAAATAATTATTGAAAGAATAAAAGATGTAATTAATATGGATGTTTCTACACATTTCCCTCTCTCTCTTTCTTTCCTCTTACAATTGGCCGAGCCCATGTCTGCAGTTTTCCACCTTCTCACTCTTCAAATGTGTTTTCCTTGTAACCAATATGAAATGAAATGAATAAATTAATATATATGAGTTAACATGTGTTATATGTGTGAAAGTTCTAGACATAACCACACACTTCTTTCTCTCTCTCCTTCTTCAATATTTTTGGCCGAAACCCCTTCCTAAGCTGCTGCCAAATTCTCCACCTCCTCATCTCTTCAAAAAAAAAAAAAAAAATTAATAATAATAATCTCCAAATTGTTTCAAAAATCAATACAAAATCCTACTAATTTCTCAATTAACCTTTAACCATTATTCTTTGCTCTTTCTAGCTTGGATTCTTGAGGCAAGAAACCATTTTTAGGAGATCAAATTTACAAGTTGATCTCGAGTTTGTGAGGTATAACTCCTAACCCTAAGGTTTAATGGTTAGTTAATTTCTTTAATCTAGCTTATTAGGAGTTTAAATTAGGTTTTAATTTCAAGCTTGGAAATTCTAGAATTTGGGTTGTGATCTAATTAGGGTTTTCATTTGTGGGTAGTGATCTAAAATTGTAGCTTAACATATTAGAATATGTTAAACTTAGTCTTGTAGCAAAAATTGATAGTTGCATTTTAATTGTTTAATAGGTTATTTTTGTAAACTAGATTTTTAGAAAACATGTAAATAAGTTAGATAAAAATTAGAATTTGGGTTTTATTATTAGTTTGTGGAATTTGTGTGTGGATTAACATGTTAAATGAGAGTGAAGTATAATCTAGTTGCAAATTCTAGCTTCCACCTTAAAAATTAAAATAATATTGCTATGTTATTAAACTAGGTTTTGTTAATTAGTTTAAAATGAGGAATTAAAACTAAAGTTAGGTTTTTAGAAAATCCTTAAGGTTTCAAGGAGTGGTTTAACGATTTAAGTTATGCAAAATCAAGTTTGTAAGTGAAATTGTGAAGTTTTGCTTAAAAATACCGAAATCGGGCAAGTTTGCAAACTAGAATTTCCAAACTAATATAATTAGGGTGCTAAAAATATAATAGTGGTTTATATAGTCTAGTTATACTATTTAATGAGTTTTATGACCATTGGTTTCAATTAAATGTCAAGTTTCGATGAAAAACGGTAAATTGGCATTTCCGAGTTTTTCGAAAACGGACGATTTGATCGATTTCAGTGTTTCGATGAATTTGATCATGTTTTATAATATAGGTAATGTGTTTTAAAACTACAAGTTGTTCGATGATGTTATCTCGATCCATCGGAGTTTGTACGCCGATATCGAGCGGTATTTGGTTCTTTTGCGTGGACGGGACATAGGTTTTAACCTATGCTTGTTCCTTGCGTCGTTTTGACTTTTGTATGTGATTTAGTTTACAATACTACATATATTTGCATATAGGTACCCCTCACATGGACTGCGGGCGATGAAGAAGAGGATGGCGACACCGTCTTCGGCAGACATGGACCAGGTGAGTAGATGCATATCTACGGGGGGGAAGTCGGGTGGATGGCGTTTAGCACCCCCGCAACATAGAATAGGATTAGTACTTATTGACATTAGGAAACCAGACGTGACCCTAGTAGGACTCTAGTATTGACCCTAGGCTGGATTAGACCGATTTAGGAAGCCAAATCAGAGGATGAGTACCTTGGAAGGGGGTTCGTAGGTTTCAGATAGAAACACACCCACGCACACACTGAAACTCGACATGGGGTGCGTGTATGTGGATATATATAGAACTAGGTATAGGTATATACATATATGTACAACACGTATAGGTGATTCATTGATGTGATATGATATCCGAGATATGATGAAACAGTATAACTGGCTTGATGCCGTGATTCTTGACTATACAGTCGTATTGAGTGTTAGCGGATCATTAGAGAATGAGATAATGAACATGATTATATAAGTTATAAGGAGTGGTGGTGATATTGATGTACATGGGACGCTAGAATAGTACCCGGACTGTAACTTGTGACTGATCACGATATGATATATGTATAACTTGATTACGACATTATATTGGTGTGACCTGATGCCGATATCATATAAGTATGACTTAATCACAATATGATACATATGACATGATATTTCTGAGGATAACTAATGATGCTTATCATGATGGCAATGATATATGATTGATGTATGCGATCACAATTTAGAACCTTGATCATGAGATGTTTTGATGATGACACATTACGAATAATGA
The DNA here is from genome assembly GCA_030015575.1 of Agapanthus africanus. Classification (NCBI taxonomy): domain Eukaryota; kingdom Viridiplantae; phylum Streptophyta; class Magnoliopsida; order Asparagales; family Amaryllidaceae; genus Agapanthus; species Agapanthus africanus. Next base: position 306,888,380 of record JASDDO010000029.1, read on the forward strand.
GACACCTAGGAGATACTTGACCCGTACCCCGATATTGGGATGCCGTACGATGGATTTTACCGTACGAGGCTTAGATTTGATGATTGATCCGCACTCTTGATTCGAGGAAGCCGCACTACGTACGTGACGCTATTGAGGCGGGATCGCCGACTATTAGAGATGTTGATTCAGACCTTAGGTAGACTCTAGTTTCTTACTGACTAGTCTATTAGGTTTAGTTCCTTAGGATGCTAGATAGACACCGGTTTAGGTTTGACTCACATAGTGATAGTTGTACTCGTATGTCGCAGAGTGGTGGATACTGTACATCTGTTTATACATTCATACTGTAATCATCATGGTGCATGTTATTACATATATTACTATAATCAGTATAAACCATACCTGTTAGGACACCAGCACCATTACCGATGATGCGCATATTTCACGCACACTTATTTGCCGGCTCACACACATCATCATCGGTAATTGCTATGTCACGTACACTCTAGATCATATTGTCTTTTATGGATCGAATCAGTTAGCAACTAGACATATATAATATTGTGATTATTCTCTGACATTAGTATAAGACATGATATTTATTACTTAGACATTCATGCATTCATATTTCATGTTATCGCACAGTAGTATGGGCATATGCTGACACTTATCATATAATTACTCATGATTTTGAGATTTGGATATTTATGAGATTTCTGGATTTTGGGGAAAACCGCAAAAACATATAAAAACTTCTCTCTCTCTCCTCTTCTCTTTTTAAATAAGATGCGGTTTTCTCGTATTGTATGGGTCGTCCACCATGAGTATTTCATGTTTTCTGTTGGATTTCGAGACCCGATTCGAGGAGTGGATGAACCGTCTCGGGTACATGGTGGGCCCGGTACGGTACCCCGGGGCAAGAAGATCGAGTTGTAGACGATGAGCCTGGCAGGGGAAGGCTACCTACCGGTGATGTCTGGCGCGGCGGATATCCGGAGGATACCGACCGTTGTCGTGAGATTTGATGATATGGGCCGATCCGAACTGACGGAGCCCGAGATATTGAGACTTGAGATTACATGTGTTGTGTCGATGTTTGACACGGATTTCCATGGATTTCATTATTGAGATTTCAGATTTCTTATACATATATATCTGGATTTCAGGATTTGTTACTGTACATTCATCGTGCATGCATTTCATTCATATGACATAGTATTATATGAGGTACTAACACGACACGGAGTAGTTGCACTTACACATAGTATTACCCTGCTATTACTAGATGTTTGGGATATAGTAGTGTATTATTATGACCTAGGATAGCGTCGTGCATTCGATTTCTTTTCGTAGATGTCTTCTACTCACGAGTTGGCAACTCACCCCCGTTGTGCCAAATTCTTTTCAGGTGCGATGTACAGGTCTCCCTTAGCAGTTGCTGGCACATCATTTTCATTTCGGGTGATTTGCACGGTAGGTTGGTTCATTTGTATCTGAACCGCCGTTGTATTTTATTATTTCATTTGTATCTAGAAAGCTCCATCAACCATATTTGTATTATTTGATAAGTTTATTGGACCAGTCTTTTATTTCGACCTTAGAGTCGCGCATGTATTATTCTGATCTGGTGGTTTGTGTTTTCTTTTGAGATTTGAGCCTCGCCCTTTGGCGTTGTATATTTTTGTGATTGTTGTGGTTGTCTCCGCCTGTTGGCGTTGAGCTAGCACCCGTTTGGGGATGCTTTTTATTGTTTATTCATATTATACTTGTTGTACCCGTTTGGGGGCCAGTTTTTACAGAGGAGACTCTGCCGAAATTTTTGGTAAATTTGCTGATATTTTATACTTGTTTTCTTTTCTTTTCTTCTTCTTCTTCTTTTATGGTTTAGATTTCTGGGCTTCGGCTTACTTAGATTACGTTGCGCCTTTAGACGTTTCGTAATCTAAGTGCCGGTCACGTTCCGTACTTTCGGGTCGTGACAAAGTTGGTATCAGAGCGCTAGGTTTAACCTTGTATAGGTCTAGGTGACTCTTGGTTGATGGAGTAGGCGATTTAGGTAGAGTAACGTACCGTGGGTATGGTCCGCGGCATACTTGCGATACGCTACTCTGCTTAAGGAGCCTTAGGATGTACATTTGTTTGCACCGTATTTCATTCGTTCCTTGATCTATCTTCATCGATGTCGGAGGGTGGTTCTGTTACCATGAGCGCACGGGCAGAGGAAGCTGCGGCTCGAATGCGATAACCATTAGAGTATTGGTTATTCTTGTGGATAGAAGCATTGCTTAACGTGCGGACGAAGGGTATTCACATGCCGTCCGGATGAAGTTAAAGGGTTCGAACGATTATCAGAAAACCATTTTTTTTCCTAAGTTTAAAGAATTCGGAAGAACATGCAGGTATTCGATGGACCCTCTAGAAGAATGAAACCCTAACTCGACATAATGACCACGAGAACGCCCTTGAACCTTAGGGTTTACGGCAGTTCCGCTGTGCCATTAGTGAGGCTTGGGTTTGCCCTTCTACAGCTGGATCATCGATGCTGGGGTATGTACCGGATATTTTTAAACTGTACTTGAGTTTTGAGCTCTCGGGGATTTATGGGATTTTGATGGATCGATCGAAAAGTTTAATGTAGTCCGGATATCAAGTGAAGGGATCGACTACGTGGGAGACTCTAGATATGAGTATTGCCGTTGGTAGCGCAGTCAGCACAGCTACGAAGAGACGAGTTCGAAGCGGTCGACATCAGAGGAAAGAGGCGCACATTGACGATAGTGTTTACGATTGTGATTTAGTGATTTGAATTTCCTATTTTCGTTGATTGGATTTTTGTATTTTGAGGACTTTGTTCTACGATTGGTATTTCCTGTGTGTACCTTCATTCTATCTGTGTTCCATATATCAGTTGTATTGATGTGGTTTAGTACGCACCCAGTACACTTGATTTGGTTTTATACATTTTGAGATTTTGATTTGATTTCGTGCTTATGGGTTACACGTGATTTTGACATATGTTTCGACCTAGTTTTTCTGCATTTTTGTGCTGTGATTCGATTTTGATATTCAATGTATGTTTTCGTGCACCATGTGCACTTGATTAGGGTTCTTGCGCATACTTGGCGCACTTGATGCGATTTTGTGCACACCAGATGCACTAAATCGGGGTTTTGTGCAGATTAGATGCACCTGATATTGAGTCGTGCACGCCGTTACACTTGACAGATGTTTTTGGTTCACCCCTGTTGCACTTAGTTTTGTTGTTGTGTGTATTCATGGTATCTGTATTTGGTTTCGATTTCAGTGCGCACCGGACGCACATGATATTTTATTGATGTGATTGGGATTGATTTCAGCTTGAGCAGTATATTTTCATAATGATTATTATTTGATTTAGTAACCAGGCGGGACGTGTATGTTAATATAGTTATTTTTTTAAATAAACGTCCGCTACTTATGCCGTGACACGTGCATCACACGGCAATTTTCAAAAAGGGGTTTGCATATTTCCTTATCTGGATATTTGTATGGTTTCACTATGATGCACACTATATATAAGTTATAGTCTTGATATATATTATGTTGGTTTTCGTATTGGGCTTGATATGTTATCTTCGCCGTAACTCCGATGATTGCGTTATGCTTGACGGAGTTGATTTTAGTTATGTATTGATGATTTCGGAGCCCCGACGATTTGAGTATTTTGATAAATGTTTTAGTATTTGGAGGGGGAGTTTTAATTTAAATTCGGGGACCGAATTTCTTTAAGGGGGGAAGATTGTAACGTTGTGAAAATCGTTTTGGTGAAATTTCGGAAAAATCGGCAAAATTAGGGGGTTTTCTGTAAAAAGTCAAAATACAAATATCTTTATTTTATAATTTAATATAAATATTCTAGATATGTAATTGCTAGTATTTGGTGTTTATTGAGCCACTGGTGAGATTTCAAAATTTCTGAAAATTTTCCGAAATTAATTATTTTAATATTATTTTAAGCCGTCACTAATAAATTTAATTAGGGAAAATTACAAACCGGAATGAGTTGAAACAAATTTTGTACATCATAGTACATTAAACAAAATGTTTTATGTTGCTTTGATTTGAGTTGGAGTTGTCATGAGCTTTTTAGATAATTAGAGAATGGGTTATTAGAAAAGAAAATAAAATAAATAATTATTGAAAGAATAAAAGATGTAATTAATATGGATGTTTCTACACATTTCCCTCTCTCTCTTTCTTTCCTCTTACAATTGGCCGAGCCCATGTCTGCAGTTTTCCACCTTCTCACTCTTCAAATGTGTTTTCCTTGTAACCAATATGAAATGAAATGAATAAATTAATATATATGAGTTAACATGTGTTATATGTGTGAAAGTTCTAGACATAACCACACACTTCTTTCTCTCTCTCCTTCTTCAATATTTTTGGCCGAAACCCCTTCCTAAGCTGCTGCCAAATTCTCCACCTCCTCATCTCTTCAAAAAAAAAAAAAAAAATTAATAATAATAATCTCCAAATTGTTTCAAAAATCAATACAAAATCCTACTAATTTCTCAATTAACCTTTAACCATTATTCTTTGCTCTTTCTAGCTTGGATTCTTGAGGCAAGAAACCATTTTTAGGAGATCAAATTTACAAGTTGATCTCGAGTTTGTGAGGTATAACTCCTAACCCTAAGGTTTAATGGTTAGTTAATTTCTTTAATCTAGCTTATTAGGAGTTTAAATTAGGTTTTAATTTCAAGCTTGGAAATTCTAGAATTTGGGTTGTGATCTAATTAGGGTTTTCATTTGTGGGTAGTGATCTAAAATTGTAGCTTAACATATTAGAATATGTTAAACTTAGTCTTGTAGCAAAAATTGATAGTTGCATTTTAATTGTTTAATAGGTTATTTTTGTAAACTAGATTTTTAGAAAACATGTAAATAAGTTAGATAAAAATTAGAATTTGGGTTTTATTATTAGTTTGTGGAATTTGTGTGTGGATTAACATGTTAAATGAGAGTGAAGTATAATCTAGTTGCAAATTCTAGCTTCCACCTTAAAAATTAAAATAATATTGCTATGTTATTAAACTAGGTTTTGTTAATTAGTTTAAAATGAGGAATTAAAACTAAAGTTAGGTTTTTAGAAAATCCTTAAGGTTTCAAGGAGTGGTTTAACGATTTAAGTTATGCAAAATCAAGTTTGTAAGTGAAATTGTGAAGTTTTGCTTAAAAATACCGAAATCGGGCAAGTTTGCAAACTAGAATTTCCAAACTAATATAATTAGGGTGCTAAAAATATAATAGTGGTTTATATAGTCTAGTTATACTATTTAATGAGTTTTATGACCATTGGTTTCAATTAAATGTCAAGTTTCGATGAAAAACGGTAAATTGGCATTTCCGAGTTTTTCGAAAACGGACGATTTGATCGATTTCAGTGTTTCGATGAATTTGATCATGTTTTATAATATAGGTAATGTGTTTTAAAACTACAAGTTGTTCGATGATGTTATCTCGATCCATCGGAGTTTGTACGCCGATATCGAGCGGTATTTGGTTCTTTTGCGTGGACGGGACATAGGTTTTAACCTATGCTTGTTCCTTGCGTCGTTTTGACTTTTGTATGTGATTTAGTTTACAATACTACATATATTTGCATATAGGTACCCCTCACATGGACTGCGGGCGATGAAGAAGAGGATGGCGACACCGTTTTCGGCAGACATGGACCAGGTGAGTAGATGCATATCTACGGGGGGGAAGTCGGGTGGATGGCGTTTAGCACCCCCGCAACATAGAATAGGATTAGTACTTATTGACATTAGGAAACCAGACGTGACCCTAGTAGGACTCTAGTATTGACCCTAGGCTGGATTAGACCGATTTAGGAAGCCAAATCAGAGGATGAGTACCTTGGAAGGGGGTTCGTAGGTTTCAGATAGAAACACACCCACGCACACACTGAAACTCGACATGGGGTGCGTGTATGTGGATATATATAGAACTAGGTATAGGTATATACATATATGTACAACACGTATAGGTGATTCATTGATGTGATATGATATCCGAGATATGATGAAACAGTATAACTGGCTTGATGCCGTGATTCTTGACTATACAGTCGTATTGAGTGTTAGCGGATCATTAGAGAATGAGATAATGAACATGATTATATAAGTTATAAGGAGTGGTGGTGATATTGATGTACATGGGACGCTAGAATAGTACCCGGACTGTAACTTGTGACTGATCACGATATGATATATGTATAACTTGATTACGACATTATATTGGTGTGACCTGATGCCGATATCATATAAGTATGACTTAATCACAATATGATACATATGACATGATATTTCTGAGAATAACTAATGATGCTTATCATGATGGCAATGATATATGATTGATGTATGCGATCACAATTTAGAACCTTGATCATGAGATGTTTTGATGATGACACATTACGAATAATGAGACACCTAGGAGATACTTGACCCGTACCCCGATATTGGGATGCCGTACGATGGATTTTACCGTACGAGGCTTAGATTTGATGATTGATCCGCACTCTTGATTCGAGGAAGCCGCACTACGTACGTGACGCTATTGAGGCGGGATCGCCGACTATTAGAGATGTTGATTCAGACCTTAGGTAGACTCTAGTTTCTTACTGACTAGTCTATTAGGTTTAGTTCCTTAGGATGCTAGATAGACACCGGTTTAGGTTTGACTCACATAGTGATAGTTGTACTCGTATGTCGCAGAGTGGTGGATACTGTACATCTGTTTATACATTCATACTGTAATCATCATGGTGCATGTTATTACATATATTACTATAATCAGTATAAACCATACCTGTTAGGACACCAGCACCATTACCGATGATGCGCATATTTCACGCACACTTATTTGCCGGCTCACACACATCATCATCGGTAATTGCTATGTCACGTACACTCTAGATCATATTGTCTTTTATGGATCGAATCAGTTAGCAACTAGACATATATAATATTGTGATTATTCTCTGACATTAGTATAAGACATGATATTTATTACTTAGACATTCATGCATTCATATTTCATGTTATCGCACAGTAGTATGGGCATATGCTGACACTTATCATATAATTACTCATGATTTTGAGATTTGGATATTTATGAGATTTCTGGATTTTGGGGAAAACCGCAAAAACATATAAAAACTTCTCTCTCTCTCCTCTTCTCTTTTTAAATAAGATGCGGTTTTCTCGTATTGTATGGGTCGTCCACCATGAGTATTTCATGTTTTCTGTTGGATTTCGAGACCCGATTCGAGGAGTGGATGAACCGTCTCGGGTACATGGTGGGCCCGGTACGGTACCCCGGGGCAAGAAGATCGAGTTGTAGACGATGAGCCTGGCAGGGGAAGGCTACCTACCGGTGATGTCTGGCGCGGCGGATATCCGGAGGATACCGACCGTTGTCGTGAGATTTGATGATATGGGCCGATCCGAACTGACGGAGCCCGAGATATTGAGACTTGAGATTACATGTGTTGTGTCGATGTTTGACACGGATTTCCATGGATTTCATTATTGAGATTTCAGATTTCTTATACATATATATCTGGATTTCAGGATTTGTTACTGTACATTCATCGTGCATGCATTTCATTCATATGACATAGTATTATATGAGGTACTAACACGACACGGAGTAGTTGCACTTACACATAGTATTACCCTGCTATTACTAGATGTTTGGGATATAGTAGTGTATTATTATGACCTAGGATAGCGTCGTGCATTCGATTTCTTTTCGTAGATGTCTTCTACTCACGAGTTGGCAACTCACCCCCGTTGTGCCAAATTCTTTTCAGGTGCGATGTACAGGTCTCCCTTAGCAGTTGCTGGCACATCATTTTCATTTCGGGTGATTTGCACGGTAGGTTAGTTCATTTGTATCTGAACCGCCGTTGTATTTTATTATTTCATTTGTATCTAGAAAGCTCCATCAACCATATTTGTATTATTTGATAAGTTTATTGGACCAGTCTTTTATTTCGACCTTAAAGTCGCGCATGTATTATTCTGATCTGGTGGTTTGTGTTTTCTTTTGAGATTTGAGCCTCGCCCTTTGGCGTTGTATATTTTTGTGATTGTTGTGGTTGTCTCCGCCTGTTGGCGTTGAGCTAGCACCCGTTTGGGGATGCTTTTTATTGTTTATTCATATTATACTTGTTGTACCCGTTTGGGGGCCAGTTTTTACAGAGGAGACTCTGCCGAAATTTTTGGTAAATTTGCTGATATTTTATACTTGTTTTCTTTTCTTTTCTTCTTCTTCTTCTTTTATGGTTTAGATTTCTGGGCTTCGGCTTACTTAGATTACGTTGCGCCTTTAGACGTTTCGTAATCTAAGTGCCGGTCACGTTCCGTACTTTCGGGTCGTGACACATGAGATCCGAAATGGAGTCTATGTACACCAACAAAGTATGGACTTTGGACGTTGTACCCCCTGGGGTAAAACCTGTAGGGTGCAAATGGATCTTTAAAAGAAAGATTGGTGTGGATGGGCAGGTAGAGACCTATAAGGCAAGACTTGTGGCGAAAGGTTTTCGTCAAAGACCAGGTTTGGACTATGACGAAACTTTTTCGCCCGTAGCCATGCTTAAATCCATTCGGATCCTACTAGCTATTGGTGCTCACTACGACTATGAAATCTGGCAGATGGACGTTAAAACAGCATTTCTAAATGGAAATTTAGAAGAATGCGTTTATATGGATCAGCCAGAGGGCTTCATTGACAGTGGGAGCAGCGAGAAAGCATGTAGATTGCTTAAATCCATATATGGGTTAAAGCAGGCATCTCGGAGTTGGAACATCTGTTTCGATGATGTTATCAAAGAGTTTGATTTCATCAAAAATCCAGATGAACCTTGTGTTTATAAGAAGGCTGTAGGAAGAGCTGTCACATTCCTCGTATTGTACGTGGATGATATTCTTCTGATAGGAAATGATATTCTTATGCTACAGTCGGTCAAATCATTCTTATCACTGAGGTTCTCCATGAAGGACCTGGGTGATGCCACATACATCCTGGGCATAAGGATCTATAGGGATAGATCCAAAAAGTTATTGGGATTGTCCCAAACCAGGTACATTAACACCATCCTAAAGAGGTTTAGTATGGAAGACTCCAAGCGGGGTGCCTTACCCGCTTGCCATGGAGTCACTCTCTCCAAGGATTCTTGTCTAAAGACCGATGAAGAGAGAGCTCGCATGAGCATTATACCTTATGCTTCGGCAGTAGGATCTATAATGTATGCGATGTTATGTACACGCCCAGATGTAGCTTATGCACTTAGTATTGTAAGCAGGTATCAATCCAACCCAGGGGAGAACCACTGGACAGCTGTGAAGAACATTCTTAAGTACTTGCGAAGGACTAAAGAATTGTTCTTGGTGTATGGTAATACAGATCTCCAAATGGAGGCCTTTACCGATTCGAGCTTCCAGAGCGATAAGGATGACAGCAAATCTATCTCAGGGTTTGTATTTACCCTCAATGGAGGGGCGGTAAGTTGGAAGAGTTCCAAACAAGATACCGTTGCAGACTCTACGATGGAAGCTGAGTACATTGCTGCAAATGATGCCGCCAAGGAAGCCGTCTGGATGAAGAAGTTCGTCTCGGAGCTAGGAGTAGTTCCAACCATTATTGATCCAATACCTTTGTATTGTGACAATAATGGGGCGATGGCGTTAGCCAAGGAGCCCAGATCCTATCAGCGGTCCAGACATATCCTGAGGCGCTTTCATTTGATCCGGAAGATTGTAGATCGCCGCGAGATCGAGATTAAGAGAGTAGATACAAAGAACAACGCCGCGGATCCACTCACCAAGGCCCTCCCTCAGCCACAGCATGAGCGACTTTTTGAGATGTTGGGTATGAGATACGCCAATAACTGGCCTTAGTGCAAGTGGGAGATTGTTGGATATATGTTTGCCCTAGAGGCCATTATGTGATAGTCGATGTATCTATACATGTATATATATTCAGTTTGCATTCTTGCTCGACATGATAGTATGCTATCTGGTTCTTCTTTATCTGACATGTTGATTTGATCATGCTTTTATTCATTCATACATGCTGATAAAGCCCTGAGGATATCGGCTTGACTACTCTGATTATGATGGAGATCATACTAGTGGGACATCTGTAGTCTATAAGCATATCCTGGAACGTCCCTAGTCGTAGGTATATCGAGACGGGGCATCGATATACCAGAGTAGACTAGCGTATATGATACTAGACCCATACGATGGGCGATGGATATTCCCACATTCATCGATGTTTGACATCAAGATCATATACGGGTGCTCAGTGGTGACTGGGTACACTGGACGGACTCACCGAGAACTCCTATATGGAATTATATCTATCGTCGAATAGCAGTTCTCAGGTGACACTGGTACAGGTTAGTCTGTAGACCCGAGATCGTCATGGAGTCTTGTGTGTTCTCCCACTGTATTTTGATTGCCACCCTACCACGGCTCTACTGAGTCGTGCAAACAGGTGGCCGTTGGGTACAGTCCCGAGACACACGAAGACGATGAGCGATAGGAGGGGTTTCGTCTCTCCCGGTATTGGGAGTTGATGCTGTGCTGTGCCCGACTGGTTATAACAGCAAGTCCCTGGCCAGGGCTGCTGAGATTTGCTGATAAGTGTTATCAGTAGTTTCTCGATCTGTTATAGACCATTTACCGGCACGACTTATTGAGTTATTGGGGTCGACGTGACCATCCCTAGGCTCGATATGCAGGATATCTGACGAAGAGACCGGACTGTACAGTAGTGTTGCCGGATGGCTCGACGGGAGTTGTAGCAGTTTCGCTTGTTGTCTTCTGATCGCTCAATACCCGGGTGGCCGTTACGTTTAGCTGACCGCTTGCGGCTTGAGGGTACCTGATATGATCATCACCCTCTGCCGGCGTATTGACGAGTTTTAGAGTCCCACAAAGGAGTTACCCAGTCCAGGCGAAACGTTGTGGTGCGCGTATGCGATATGCGCATGCACCCGATTGAAATGTGCGTATATGATACCGAACATTGATCGGGTGAACTGCTTTTGGTGGGGTCATATGAGATATGACCGGATTGATAAATCAAGTGTTGATTTATCATTTAACCATTAGTTTTCTCACTTAAAACCTTTTCTTAGATGATAGATGTGTGCATGCATGTGTGCTTTTCTTTCTTTCTTTCATGCTAGTTTCATGCACATGTGGATGTGCATACATGCACACATACATACACTCATCCATCATGGTTGTAAGCATATGGAAATGGTGGCAATATAAGACTCACACCATGGATTATATAATGGATTATTATTTAATTTTGGATTTAAAAGAAAATGAAAAAGGAATGGATAATCATTCTTGCTTCTACATTCTTCCTTTGACCTAACCATGCTCAACTACCACTAACCTAAGATTACCCTTCTCTTTATCATTCCAAACCAAAGTTAAATAATGTCTCCATCACTTTAACCATGGTTCATAGCATGAAGGAATAAAATATATATTGATATATTTCTTTTTCTTCACTTGAGTTATCTTTTTACCTCTTGTCAAAAATTGCCACCATCTTCTTCCTCTTGCTCTTTTGCTCTCTAGTTTTTTCTAGTGAGCAAATACCACTTAAAGATAGGTTTTTGAAGTGAGAAACCTAACCACAACATCATTCTACACAAGCTTAGCCGTTTTGTTTAGAGTGTTCTCTTCGGTTTGACGAAGTTGCGAGCTTGGACGGAGATCTCCGTGGTGGATCGTCGTGGACACAAGGGGACTTCAAGAGGACCTTCGTTCAACACCCTAGAGACCAAGGAGTCCAGCGAAAGGGAGCTACAAAGGTTGTAGTCTCGAAACCCTAGATTAGTTCGTTTTTATTTCGAAACCCTAATTTTCTAGGATCGATCCCTTTGCATGTTCGTTTAGCACCATAAAAATTAAAACTTTGGGTCATGTGATGCTTCAAAACTCTTCATAGGGTGCTAGACTAACCTTACACTTGGTGTACGGTAATGGGGACCTCCAGATCGAGGCTTTTACCGACTCTGGCTTCTAAAGTGATAAGAATGACTCTAAATCCGTCTCGGGTTATGTGTTTAACCTCAACGGAGGGGCGGTCTGTTGGAAGAGCTCCAAACAGGACACCATAGCTGACTCGACGATGGAGCCTGAGTACATTGCTGCAAACGATGCCGCAAAAGAGGCAGTCTGGATGAGGAAGTTCGTTTCTAAACTTCAGGTGGTTCCATCCATTGCCGATCTAATACCTTTGTATTGCGATAACAATAGAGCCATGGCTTTGGCAAAGGAACCACGGTCCCATCAGAAATCCAGACATATCTTGAGGCGGTATCACCTTATCAGGGAGATCATGGATCGCCAGGAGATCGAGGTACTGAGAGTAGATACAAAGGACAACACGGCATATCCATTCACCAAGGCCATCCCTCAAGTCAAGTTCGAGAGGCTGTTCGAGATGTTGGGTATGCGGTACGCCGGCAACTGGCTCTAATGCAGATGTTGGATACTTAATACGCCAATTACAGGCCTTAGTGCAAGTGGAAGATTGTTGGATATGTATGCCTTAGAGGCCTTCATTGTATTGGATGCTAGGGATATGTATGTACAGGATAATCTTACTCGATATGATAGTATGCTATTTGGTTTGTCTTTATCTTAACATGTGATATATTTTACTTGTTATTTCATATCTCGTATACATATTGATAATGCCCGTAGGATCCTTGCTTGACTACCAGCGTTGTGATGGAAATCATACTTGTGGGAGCTGGGTAGTCGATAAGCACATCCTTAAAATGTCCCTAGTCGTGGGAGTATCGAGACTGGGCATCGATACTCCAGAATAGACTAGTGTATATATATCTAGACCCTGACGAGGGGCGATGGTTGGTCCCGCAGCCATTGGTATGGTGCACCTAAGATTGTATACAGGTGCTCACTGAGGGTGAGTACACTGGACGGACTCGCCGAGAACTGGCTAGATGGTATTATACCTGACATTAGATAGCAGTTCTGATGACATGAGTGCAGATAGTCTGTCGACCTGAAGTCGTCATTTGTCTCGTGTGAGTTCCCACTGTGCTTTGATTACTACCCTACCACGGCTCTACTGAGTCATGCAAACAGGTTTTAGTTAGGTACATTCCTGAGCCACATGGAGGAAGTAAGCGACTATTGGGGATTCGTCTCTCCCGGTATAGGGAGTCGATATCGCGCCGTGTTCGGTTAGCCAACACCATAAGTCTCTGGCCAGGGCGGATTGAGAATTACTGGTAGTTAGACCGATAGATTCTCGGATGGTCTTGAGCCACATCGGCACGACTTGTCGGGTTATTAGGAGTCTGACGTTTTCCACCCCTAGACCCGGCTGTAGGGTGTTTTTCGTCACACCATTGAGATAGGAATATGCGTCGCTTGTCAGGCGTATACAGATTCCCCCTGTATAGGGTAGGCCGACGTTTATTCCGTCTCATCTCCATTCATACATATGATCCGAATCTCCGGCAGCCGCGGTCTAAACTATCGTTAATTACCCCTTACCTTTGAAGCAAAGGAACCTCCGATTGACGGGTCGACTGGTCATGCGAACTCAATGTGTGTCTTGAGGGGTTTTGGATATATCGGGGGCCACACAAAGTTTACGGGGCTAGCAGCCCCTTTGTGGGGTGCGGGGCAGCGCCCCATTAGAAATTTTTTCTAACTAAGAATGTGTTTTGAGTGTGGAGTGTATATAAAAAAATAAATAATAAAAAAAATAAGAAGAAAAAAAATGAGTGGCGTCCTAAAAACGCGTGGGCGCTGGACGCCTACAGAAAAAGGGGCTTAGCCCCTGTACTGGGAGTTGTACTCCCGATTGACTTTTGGAATTATACTCCTAAAAAAAGGCAGAAGGGCTTAGCCTCTGCACATGGAGTTGTACTTCCCAATTGACTTTTGGAGTTAAACTCCTAAAAAAAGGGAAAGGGTTTATTATATATATCTTTTGTGGAGTTAAACACTTAAGAGATTTTCGAAGATGATGAAAGGGGACTCCTTTCTTCTTTTTTGAGCCCTGAGTTTTCTCTTGAGCCTTGGATCTTCCCAAAGTAGGATTCTTGGAGATGGGTCTCCTTCTTCCTCCTCTCTGTTAGCTGGATCTTAGAGAGAGAAAAAAGGGAGGGTGAGATTTAAAAATCTCCTCTTTTAGAGATCTGATGGGAGATCGGAGATCCCCTTTGTGGGTTTTATGGTGAAAAACTATTTCTTTTTTGGAAAAGAAAGAGTTAAACTCTTGATTTAATTCAACAAAGAGAAGAAGGTTTAGAATCTTGAGGAAAGAGAAGAAGGCATAGAAACCCTAACTTTTGATGGGGATGAATTATTATCTTTCATTTCATCATCGTGTTGCCTTATATAGGCTTACAAATTTACACATAACCCCTTGGACTTTACAAAATGGCATTTTGCCCATCCCATGTCTCATGTGCTTATTTCTTTTGCACGTGAGCTATGGGCTTTGCAAAAGTTTGGTTTTATTCCCATTTTTCTTACATTTATTCGTAAAAATTATATCAAAATTATTTATTACATGATTTTCATTTTGGCATGGGAGAGGCCGGCCGCGGGGCTTGGCTTGGGCATGGGCCCACTTGATCTGGACTTGGGCCCGCTTATTTGGGGTTGCCTTTGACTTTGATTTAGTTAACCGGGGTGTAATTTTTAACCCCAACACCGGTATGTGATACTCTTACATGAACAGACCGGACTGTACGGAGATTATCACGGATGGGCTCAGTAGGGGTTCGGATGAGTTTGCTCATCGGCCTTTTTTTCGATAGGTACCTGGGTAGTCGTTACGTACAGGTAGTGCCACTGACGGACTTGTGGTTAAACCTACTGTCAGCGTACTGTCGAGTTTTTAGAGTCCCACACAGAGGGTTTCTCTAGTTCAGGAAAAACGATATAGAGGCCGTATGGTTTTACTTGTAGGGTTCCGATCATATACGTGTACTATCTACACGGATGTTGTTCGGATGGATAATATTAGTGGGCTTAGGATTAAGCTGCGTTCTAGTTTTATATTATTGGATTATCTTTATCTCTTGGTATTCGTATTTTTTGCAGTACGAATATGGGTATGTATATACGGTGAGGGCATTCTTATAATTTTACAAGATATGCTTCTAGAAAGGGACACCTCATTTTGGATATATCTATTTTTGTACAATAGATAATGAAGTGGAGGAATGGAGATATTTGTGGCATGGTTTGAAGCATAGCTAATTCTTTTATTTATTCATTTGCCCTTACTATTCAAGCATGGTTACATTTTTCTATGAAAAATAATGTATGCTTGAATTTTTGTAAAAGACTTAGCCATTCTTCACTTGCTCACTGCACACTCACTCTACACTTTGTATTCTCTCTCAATTGCTCTCCTTCTTCTTTCTCAAACCCTAACCCTCACATGTGTTGTGAATTCTAGGGTTCTTTGAGATAAACTTGTCCAATTAACTCTCTATATCTCCTAAGCTACCTAGATTAGTAAACCAGGTACTTTAGTTAGCTTATTCTTGAGATTAGAGCTTGAACCATAGACTCTCGGGTGGATCATCTTCGAGACGAGAATGCCGACGATCAAGCGTGATCCGTACCATCTAGGAGCTAAGGAAGAGGAAAAGAAGACCCGAAGGACTTGTATCTTAGAGGTATAAACCACTATCATAGTAGTTTAGAACCTTTATGAGTTTAGTTAGTTAAAGTTTTTGAATGATCTTGGAAGTTTAGCCGATGTTACTTGTATAAAAATAATTTTTTGTAAATGCTGCCTCTCCACAAACCTTGTGGAGTGTGTGACATCGACTTACAGTAGGTGATGTTGTGTTGGGGATGGTGGTGGTGAAGGGAAGAAGGAAATATGGGAGCTCGGGTATGAGCTTTGGAGAGAGGAGAGGAGCCTTGATCGTTGAGGTGATGATGGCTTGTGTTAATGGAGGATGGCAAAAGGAGGTCGGTGGCGGCGTCGGTGGGTTGCAGGGGAGAGCCGATGATGGCAGGTTGCTGGTGAGGACATGGTGGTGTTTGATGGATGGGGGTAGAGGCCGGAGGCTAGGTACTTGGAGGAAACGGGGAGGATGATAGTAGCGGTGAGGTGCTGGCGGCAAGAAGATGAGGTGGTCACGGTGGCAGTGGTGTTGTGAAGGTTGTGAAGAGGAGACGAGGAGGGTGGCTCTGGTGTTTTTGGGGCTTGTCGTCGGTGGCAGAAAGGGCAGCTCATGGTAGAGGGAGATGGTAGAGGTGTGGTTCAAGAGGAGGCGGCGAGGGGTTTTGAGAGCGAGTTAAAGAGAGAGAAAGAAGAGAGAGAGAGAGAGAGCAAGAGAGATGGAGATAAAGAGAGAATGATATGAAGGGAGAAGGAAAGGCTCGGTTGTCGAGAGAGATGAGAGGAACTGCGCGGATCTCGAGGAGTTTGTTGGTGGTGAGCTCAGTTGAGGGTGGCATGTGTCATACAGGGGTGAGGCGATCGAGGGGAAGAGCTGTTGAGTTTAAAAGAAAGGGAAAAGAAAGAAGAAAGGAAGTGGGAAGTGGGTCTTTGGTTATGGGCTTGGTTAGGGTATGGGTCTGGATTAGGGCTATTGGGTGTTGGGTTTTGGGAAGTGGGCTGGGCCAAGTAACAAGAAAGATGAGAAATGAGAGGAAAAGAGAGATGTACATGGGCCAGGGCTGGTGATTGATAGGATACGAGCGTGTTCAAGTTCTAGTTTAAATACCGCAATCAAGACGGTTTCGCATGTAGCTAGCCGGTTGAGTACGGGTCGTCCGCAGGGAGATGGGAATCTTTTTCTATGTGTTTTTCGACGAGTTAAGTCCTATTTTCAGATTTTGTTGAGGTTATCTAAGTGTAAGTTGATATTTAAAGAGAGCTTGTTAGGGTGAGGATTAGGTTAGTTTGATTTAGGAGTCTCCACATCTTTCTTTGCCCCACTTAATATCGGTGTTACGGTAATCGGCAACAACGGGGATTAGCACGGCTAGGAAGGAACTTGCGAGTATAAGCTAGGCTTTCCAACGCATAGTCCTTCCTTTTGGTGCTTGTCCGTCCGTTCTTGGCTCTTATCCATAACCTCCGGTTAATTCAACCACAACCGGTCTCACTACGGAATCACCGCTATCATGTAGGATAGGGTGCCGTAAGGAGCGGATTGTGGTTCAATTAATGGGAGTCGATTTAAGTTGTTGGGCAAGGAAAGAGTGAGAGAGATTTCCTTCTCTCAAACTTCCCTTATCCTACCCTAACAAGTATAAAACTACTCACACTTCATAATACGGAAAAATAAAACAAACAAAAGAGGAAGATAGAAAGAAGGAGGTTAGAAGAATACGACTAACTATTTGCGACCTCACCTTGGCGAGGATCAAGCGTAAGTATCATTGTCGTATGAATGATAAAGGAAAAGAGAGAAGAAAGAAACAATCAAACAAATAACAACAACTACTTAACAATTAAAATTACAACAAATTAGGACAAGTAAAGAAAGAGACAAGCATGATAAAAATTGGTCTTCTTTATTCATCACTCTTCACTCAAAAGCTCACTACAAGTTTAATGGAGAAGAGGTGAGAAGAGGAAGAAGAACAAGACTACAACTAGGCAAAAATGAGAATACAAAAATTGACCATTCCTTCTCAAAATTCTGGGCTATTTATAGGCCACGAAATGAAACCCTAGGGCAACCAACAGAACCCTGACGAAATGACCAAACTGCCCCTGAAAAGTCACTGCCTGAACCCACTGTACGGCCGCGGATCCGCCGCCTATAGCCCCCTATGGCCGCGGATCCGCGCCCCTATAGTGTGTTTAGGGTGTGGGCTTCTGAGGTTTTTCCTGGTCTCCTGTCCCCTCTTGTCTGGTGTGGGTATTTTCTGATAATTCATTCCTATTTCTTCCAGAATTTCTATTGAGCAAAGGTGGACTTTTTGTGGATGATTGCCTCGAGCTCCGCGTAGATCTCTTGGATTTTGTGCTACCATTGAGCCTTGTGCATGAGAATGACATTGAGTTGACACTTTGTCTTCCTAAACTGGTATCTGGCAACATACGGATGAAGAGCGGAGACCGTGTTTTATCTGTGGTTGGCAGGAACCGGGTTTTGTCGTGTTTTTCATGGATTTTCTCCGTTTGAGAACCGGGAACCTGTATCCTGCAATTGACTAGCAAACACGGCTCAAGAGTATCTACCGATATGCAATGTGATAAAAATTGGGCGGTATGAAAATGCAAAAATCTGATATGAACAAATACCCCCAAACTTATCATTTGCTCGTCCCGAGCAAAGCCCATTTATTCACAAAAAATTTCCTAACCTCACTTTCGCAGGGAACGCGATTGCACTGAGCATGTGCAACAAGCCGTTAAACCTCTAGGTGTCCCTAGTAGGAGGAGTGTTGTCTCCTGAGGGTTTTCAGCGGATACTACCCACAAAATCCGGTCAAGTTGGTTTTGTAAAATAACTAAGCTTCAAACCCTAAAGTTTTGTTTTAGAAAATAACAATTCTATAATCCTAAGTCTAGATCATCGAACCTTTATTTTTCACACCTCGCTTCTTATTTAACTACAGATTTTATATGTCTTTACGTGCAGTGCAAATAGTGTCGTTAAGTTCCCGAAAGGTCGAATAAAGTCATCATGTCTCACAATAAAGCCCAGATAACAATTTTAAAAGGATCACATAAGTTTTATAAAGAGTTAAGCATTTTTCAAGTTTCGTTTTCCAGTAAGGTTTCAACTTCAGAATTTCTATCTTCCATAACAGGAAACTAAGTCGTATTTTTCACTCCACCTTTTTCTTGTTTTCATTTCATACACACCTCTGTGAACGTGCAATAGTCTTTATCATAGAATAAAACCTTCATATCTCCGTTAAAATTTTTATAAAAGCCTGTCTTTTATCAAGATTATTCTCACACAAAGAACCGTTAGGAATTTTAGCTCGGAGAGAACACTTGCTTGACTTTGTTTTAAACTGGACTTTCTAGGTTTCTTAGCGAGCTTTGGGCCAATGCACCCAAACCAGTTGGTTTTAGGGCATTAGGTGTAGAAACACCCCAGCGGACTTAATTACTCAAGTTACCTAGGTCCAAAAACAAAAGACAGTTTGGCGTGAAAATCAGATGATTTAATACGAACGGAGATATAACCGGCAGTTCAATTATTTTTTGGATAAAAGACGTGTTTAGTGGGTTTGGTGTGTAATCATTCCAATCAAGTTTCCGATGGGTTATTTTTCAGACTTAGCTCCAATTACGGCATCAATAACATTCCTTCATATTCGCTTTACTTCATAAACTATTCTTGACATTACTTAGTTCAGAACAAACCTATTTGATCCTCAGAAAATCATTTATCTGTTTAAAGTTTAAACATGAAAGACTTGTCATCTAATTCCCAAAACTCACGACACGTGTAGTGTGATGTAAAGACGTATATCAGCTACAGTTAACTTCAAAGGAGAGTTATCTTTCAGGTTTTCAAAATCCAAACCTAAGATTTAGTTATTCCTATTTTTTTCAAACAAAAACCGTCGAATGTTGAATCAGAGTTCTTCCACAAGCTAACTTGACAAAAAGGTTTTTATATTTTTTTAGAAAATTTTCAAATTTTTATGGATTTTATGGATTTAAATATGCAGATGCAAAATATACATATGAATGCGAAGGTAAGAAATGCGTACCGAGCGTACCCCCAAACTTAAACTGGACAGTGTCCTCACTGTCATTGCATGAAGAGATCATTTGAAGGGTCAAAAAATGTCGGTTTAGCGATACAAAAAAATTTTTATTTGGTTTTGTTTTTAAAGAAAAGAAAAAGAATATACACAAATATAAACAAAATGGTTTGTACATACCCCCAAACTTATTTGGAACAGTGTCCACTGTTCTTGGCTGGATAATCGAAGTTTGGAGGTAGGCAGAGGAAGATCATGCAAGGTAAACCGGCTCCTGTAAGAACAGGAGCTCCTCTGTTGGTTCGGCGCTAAGGTACGGTTTGCATCGGTGTCCATGTACCTTGAAGAGTGAACCGTCCTTTGGATTTTCCAAATCCACAGCGCCCTGTGGATACACATTCCGCACAAAATACGGCCCTTTCCAGCGAGATCTCAGCTTTCCAGGATGGAAGTGAAGTCGGGTGTCATAAAGCAGTACCTGCTGACCAGGTACGAAGGTTTTGCGCAAAAGGTGTTTATCGTGAAACACCTTCGTTCGATTCTTAACGACAACCGCGTTATCGTAAGCCTCATCCCTAAGCTCGTTCAGTTCGTTCAGCTGCAGCTTCCGATGGCTGCCCGCGTCCTCAAGAGACAGATTCAGCTCCTTTATCGCCCAAAACGCGCGATGCTCTATTTCGACAGGAAGGTGGCAGGCTTTTCCGTACACAAGCCGATAGGGAGACATGCCAAGGTCGGTCTTATAAGCGGTTCTAAATGCCCAAAGGGCATCAGTGAGTTTCAGAGACCAATCCTTACGGTTCTTGGAAACCGTCTTCTCCAATATCTGCTTGATTTGCCGATTTGAAACTTCGGCCTGCCCGCAGGTTTGGGGGTGGTAGGGCGTAGAAAGCTTATGATTAATGGAGTATTTCCGCATCAAGGCTTCAAAAGTTTTATTGCAGAAATGACTTCCATTGTCGCTAATGATCGCTCGGGGGTGCCCAAACCGTGAGAAAATGTTTTCTTTAAGGAACCTAACGACAACCTTGTTGTCGTTAGTTCGGCTGGGCACAGCCTCGACCCATTTAGAGACGTAATCAACAGCTAGAAGGATGTACAAGTTCCCAAAAGAGCTGGGAAACGGCCCCATGAAGTCTATCCCCCAAACATCGAAAATCTCTACAACCAAGATTGGTTGGAGCGGCATCTCGTTCCTCCGGGATATCCGGCCCATGTGTTGGCACCGGGAGCAAGTCTTGCAATAGTCGTGAGCGTCTTTGAAAAGTTGTGGCCAGTAGAAACCACATTGCAAGATCTTCTCAGCTGTCTTTCTGGGCCCAAAATGCCCGCCACACGCTTGATCGTGGCAAAATGACAGCACACTCTTGAATTCCTCATCGGGGACACACCGACGAATAATCTGGTCGGGACAGTACTTGAACAAGTAGGGTTCGTCCCAGTAAAAGTGTTTTACTTGGGATAAGAAGCGAAGTCTGTCCTGACTAGACCATTCGGTCGGTAGTAATCCCGTGGCCAAATAGTTCACAATATCTGCGAACCAAGGTTCGCAAGATACTGTCAAGAGTTGTTCATCCGGGAAAACGTCGTTAATTGGAATTGGAAGCGAAGGCGAAGAAGGAAGTCGTGAGAGATGGTCGGCAACTACGTTTTCACATCCTCGTTTGTCCTTAATGACAAGGTCAAACTCTTGAAGCAAGAGGATCCAACGTATTAACCGAGATTTGGCATCTTTCTTCGCAAAAAGATGGCGCAGAGCTGAATGGTCCGTGTAGACAATGACTGGAGAGCCGATGAGGTAGGGCCTGAACTTTTCTAAAGCAAATACAACAGCTAAGAATTCCTTCTCAGTTGTTGTATAGTTAAGTTGGGCGTCGTTCAGGGTTCGGCTTGCGTAATAGATTACGTGCGGCATCTTGTTGATGTGCTGTCCAAGGACAGCACCGATGGCAAAGTCGGATGCATCGCACATGATCTCGAATGGGTGCGTCCAGTCAGGAGAAGAAAGAACGGGAGCAGAAGTGAGTGAGCGTTTCAGTGACTCGAAGGCAGTCACACAGCTCGAGTTGAAGTCAAATGGTGTATCCTTGGCCAGCAAAAGAGTCAAGGGCCTAGCAATCTTGCTAAAGTCCTTGATAAACCGTCTATAGAAACCGGCATGGCCAAGGAAGGCTCGGATATCTCTGACGCATCGGGGAGGAGGCAGATTGGAAATGACCTCAATCTTTGCTTTGTCAACCTCTATGCCATTTTGCGAGATGATATGTCCTAAGACAATACCTTCGCGCACCATGAAGTGGCATTTCTCCCAGTTCAAAGTGAGATTCTTATCCTTACATCGGGTAAGGACAGCGTCAAGATGCAGCAAACACTCGTCAAAGGAGTCGCCGAAGATGGAGAAGTCATCCATGAAAATCTCCAGAAATTTTTCCACCATGTCAGAGAAAATTCCCATCATACACCGCTGGAAGGTAGCGGGCGCATTGCATAACCCAAAGGGCATGCGTCGATATGCAAACGTGCCGAAAGGACAAGTGAAAGTGGTCTTGTCCTGGTCTTTTTCGGCGATGGGAATTTGATTATAGCCAGAGTAGCCATCAAGAAAACAGTAGTACTCGTGTCCGGCCAATCGTTCGAGCATCTGGTCAATGAAGGGTAGCGGAAAGTGAGATTTTTTTTTTCTTTTTTTTTGTTTTTAGAAAGAGATTTACAGAAATATGTACGGAAATACGGCTTAAGCAATCACAAACAAGATATGCACAATCACACCTAGATCTAGGGTAACCTAGGTCTACTAGACCTGCTCATGAACTTGATTGTCGAAGTTAAACAATGTCGAGAAACGGGCTTAAAAATACACTGATCACGAGGCCAGGTAAGTGCAGAGATAAGGGGAGGTTGTCCAACGCTTTCGCGAAGTTCCTTAATTAAATAACCCTTTCTCTTTCGGCGGTTGCGCCTTTAACACTTTCCTAGACACCCCGTAAACAATATACGGTTAAGCGAGGTTCTAAACAAGGTTTATCTTCTCCTAATGAGCGCGAAGTCCTTAGGGCTGAAGTCTAGTATTTTTTAATTTACAATGGACAATGCATATGCTTTAGTGATTTTTGGGGTCCTGGGAAGGGTGATGAAATCCCCACCCAATCTGGATTGGTTTCAAGCCCCTTAAGTCCGTATTAAAGAATGCAAAACAGTAACAAATCAACTGCAAACAATTTTTATTTGCGGCGCAAAGAATCCTGCACAAGAACAGTTTATTGGAAGGGGGAGAAGAATTTGCGCAAAGAAAGCTGCAGAAAACACAGTTCAGTGGAGTTCAGAGGAGTGGAGAGAGGCAGAGGGACTTACAGAGAGAGTTTGGACCACTGACCCCACCAAGAGGCCGCGGATCCGCGGCCTAAGCTTACTTATGCCGCGGAAACGCGGCAACACTAGGGAGTTAGGGCTTCTGGTTTGGTACAGGTGCTGTTCTGGGTCTCCTCTTCTTTTCTGGATGTACTGAATTTTTATTTTCTTACTGTAACTGCTCCAGATTTTTCAGTAGACCGGATGCTTTGTTTTGTCCGTCGCGGTGTAGCCGCGAAATGTGGGTCTATCTTCCCACGTCTTTGGCACTGTACTTGAACTCCGTATTTTCAACGTCCTTGGCGTCGATCGTGAACTTCGTATTTTCCTTCACACTTGCACAAAAACTAATCAAAAATAACAAGATGGTTTTGTTTACAATGTATATATTTTTTTTGTTTTTCGGTTAGAGTTATACTTACAAATTAACCCGAAATTTCACAAAGAAACAAACTACCGTCTCCCCGGCAACGGCGCCATTTGATTGATAGGATACGAGCGTGTTCAAGTTCTAGTTTAAATACCGCAATCAAGACGGTTTCGCATGTAGCTAGCCGGTTGAGTACGGGTCGTCCGCAGGGAGATGGGAATCTTTTTCTATGTATTTTTCGACGAGTTAAGTCCTGTTTTCAGATTTTGTTGAGGTTATCTAAGTGTAAGTTGATATTTAAAGAGAGCTTGTTAGGGTGAGGATTAGGTTAGTTTGAGTTAGGAGTCTCCACATCTTTCTTTGCCCCACTTAATATCGGTGTTACGGTAATCGGCAACAACGGGGATTAGCACGGCTAGGAAGGAACTTGCGAGTATAAGCTAGGCTTTCCAACGCATAGTCCTTCCTTTTGGTGCTTGTCCGTCCGTTCTTGGCTCTTATCCATAACCTCCGGTTAATTCAACCACAACCGGTCTCACTACGGAATCACCGCTATCATGTAGGATAGGGTGCCGTAAGGAGCGGATTGTGGTTCAATTAACGGGAGTCGATTTAAGTTGTTGGGCAAGGAAAGAGTGAGAGAGATTTCCTTCTCTCAAACTTCCCTTATCCTACCCTAACAAGTATAAAACTACTCACACTTCATAATACGGAAAAATAAAACAAACAAAAGAGGAAGATAGAAAGAAGGAGGTTAGAAGAATACGACTAACTATTTGCGACCTCACCTTGGCGAGGATCAAGCGTAAGTATCATTGTCGTATGAATGATAAAGGAAAAGAGAGAAGAAAGAAACAATCAAACAAATAACAACAACTACTTAACCATTAAAATTACAACAAATTAGGACAAGTAAAGAAAGAGACAAGCATGATAAAAATTGGTCTTCTTTATTCATCACTCTTCACTCAAAAGCTCACTACAAGTTTAATGGAGAAGAGGTGAGAAGAGGAAGAAGAACAAGACTACAACTAGGCAAAAATGAGAATACAAAAATTGACCATTCCTTCTCAAAATTCTGGGCTATTTATAGGCCACGAAATGAAACCCTAGGGCAACCAACAGAACCCTGACGAAATGACCAAACTGCCCCTGAAAAGTCACTGCCTGAACCCACTGTACGGCCGCGGATCCGCCGCCTATAGCCCCCTATGGCCGCGGATCCGCGCCCCTATAGTGTGTTTAGGGTGTGGGCTTCTGAGGTTTTTCCTGGTCTCCTGTCCCCTCTTGTCTGGTGTGGGTATTTTCTGATAATTCATTCCTATTTCTTCCAGAATTTCTATTGAGCAAAGGTGGACTTTTTGTGGATGATTGCCTCGAGCTCCGCGTAGATCTCTTGGATTTTGTGCTACCATTGAGCCTTGTGCATGAGAATGACATTGAGTTGACACTTTGTCTTCCTAAACTGGTATCTGGCAACATACGGATGAAGAGCGGAGACCGTGTTTTATCTGTGGTTGGCAGGAACCGGGTTTTGTCGTGTTTTTCATGAATTTCTCCGTTTGAGAACCGGGAACCTGTATCCTGCAATTGACTAGCAAACACGGCTCAAGAGTATCTACCGATATGCAATGTGATAAAAATTGGGCGGTATGAAAATGCAAAAATCTGATATGAACAGCTGGGCATAAGTTAAGGTTTGGGTAAAAATATAATTAAGATTTTAGAAATTATAGGAATGCTTTAAAATACAATTTAATAACAATTAATGACAAATCAATGATAGGTAATAAAATTAATACCAATTAATAAAATGCCCCTAAATCTAGCCAATGTGAGAGAATATACATAGGTATGGGACTTAGATAAAAACAATAGAAAAAGTGGACGAAAAATATAAATAAATAAATTAGAATAAATAAAGTTTATTTAATTTTATATTTTACTATATAATGGGTACTGGGTATTACATTTAGATATGATGGTGTTACATTTAGATATGATGATCATTATTGGTATCTACTCAGAAGTCACTAAGTATATGATATTTATATTAAAAAATTACCTAAACGTTTTGGTATTTAAGTGAAATTTAGCCTTTATACATTCAAGAAATATCAAATGAAAATCTAAATTGTCATATGATATTTCTCATAAAAAAGAAGTCAAATACAGTAAAACCTCTATACAGTAATATCCTTGGGACCGGGGAAAAATATTACTATAGGGGGGTTATTCTTAAGTAGAGTTTTATATATAAAAATTAGATTTTTTTTTGAAAAAATAGTAGTCAAAATTCTTAGACCTTCAAAATTCATATAGACCTTCAAACTTATTAACAAGTCAAAATTCTTAGACCTTCAAAATTCATATAGACCTTCAAACTTATTAACAAGTCAAAATTCTTAGACCTTCAAAATTCATATAGACCTTCAAACTTATTAACAAGTCAAAATTCTTAGACCTTCAAAATTCAGCCATATGCATCTTGGAAAATTAAAATTTATGGATGTGCATTTCATCAATACATTCATATAAATATAAGCTAGTTTTATCATGAATTTAACTATTATGTATATATAAAAAATTATTTAAAATTTAATGCCAATTTATTACTATATAGAGGTAAATTAGTACAGGCGGGACTTGGAAAAAGTATGGAATATCACACTGTGGAGGTTATTCTTATTTATAACTGATCCCGAGTCGGGACCGGGACTTTTTATCACTATAGGGAGGTTATTCCTATATAGAGTATTCCTATACGGAGGTTTTACTGTACCATTTTGATATTCAACTAAAGAGACAGAGTATTTAGAAAATTATTAAAATTATATTCAATAATTAGATTATTTATCATGCATAATATAAAGTATGTAATTATCATTTTTTAATAAATTACATCCAATAATTATAGTTCCATCACAACTAATAATGTATTATGTGTTTATAATTCATACAAAACTAAAAATAAATACTAACTCTATTTATTTTTGTAAGAACTATAATATTTATGAAGAAATATCACAATCTATAAAAAAAATCAGATTAATAACGACTATTTTGAACTATAAAAAGATTGTAATGTGTACTTTCTTTTATCATGTGTTGCTTATATTTCAAATTGTAAGAATTTTATATACCGTAGGAATTCATGTATGAATATATTAGATCGTCTTTGATCCTATTGGTTAACCATTGGGTCAAAGTCCAGTATGATTTATTACATAGCCAAAAATACCGATACAGGTTTTTTTATACTTAATTACAAACAAATTCATTATTTACACAAGATGGCCAGACACATATGTGATGCAAAATCTGAATTCTTATGGAGCTTTAAAGCATTAACCCTTAGTTAAAAGCTCAGCGAGCACCAAAGGCTTCTAGGTTTTCTTTTTCCGCCGTCGAAATCAGCCCTAATTTTCTCGTTTCTTCTTCGAAATTTTCTCAGGTTTGATTCTAAAATTCTCAATTTTATTACTTGTTGCGATCGTAAATTTGCTTTGAATTCTCATTTATGATCGGATCGTAACCCTAGGTTCATGCAATTCCTAATTTTGTCGGATCTGAATGGTAAAGAGCACAAACCCTAACATTATTTTTTATTTTTTTTGGTTTTTATTGTGGTCTATGCTAAGATACGAATACACACACCAAAAGGATCTTTTTATAATGATGAACAAGGGATAAGTCATCACTGATTGTCAGCGGAGCGTTCGCTGGTAGATATTGGAAAGCTGTCTGCTTTAGGGAATTTATTTGGTTTACGGAATGGTGTATTTTTTAATTGAACAAGAATGACTATTTTAGTCTAAACTAAATGTGCTAGATAGCTGCCGGTAAGGAGTAATTTGGATGTGGTTCTATGATTATTTGAGGATCTTCTTCGTAGTAATATGCAGGCAGATGTATTAATTATAAAGATTGTGCTAGTCCGTGAAAGATTGGATTTTGAATCACATCTGAGTTATACGAGGAAGAGGTTATATGAGTTAACTACCTTGTACATGTTTGTATAATCACATGTGTTCTCTCGACAATCCCAGAGGTTGTCTACCTTTTTTGGCAGGTCACATATGTCTACTTTGTGCGGGCACTTTTTAAGTGATGAGACCGACAAAAGCAGGATAGAGAGCAAATTGGATGGATAAACTTGAACTTGAACATCGTAGCAAAAATGAACAGAATTAATGGAACGTAGATAAAGTATAAGTTAAAAAGTCAAGGAGAATAGTAAGTATAAGAAATGAACAATAGATCTTTAATTTTCTTCCATCTATCGGTCACAATAGAGGGTTTCTGGGATTTGTTGCCTTGAGGATATTGTTAAAACTTGCTATCATACATAGGTAAGGAGAACAGTCAACAAAAAGGGTTGCACAATCATTATTTTTTTTGACTTGTCAAGGAAGTTAGGTAGACACAATCTTTTTCTCTTCTAGAATAGCATTGAACATTTCTTAGTCTACAAACATTTCATGGAATTTGCAGAAAAATGTTTGCATTTTGGAGCTTGAACAAACCACTAAGGTGACATTGCTTATAAATTGTTCATTATTAATCTTCCACTGATATATGTTACCATTCATGTACAGAATGTTGGAATTTCCAACCTATGATTTCTTTACAAACATGTCATGTTTTAAGTTTTTTCATCAAGGCTCTAAATATATTATATCAGGTCTATATGATGGAAAGGAAAGTGTTTTGAGCTTATCTACACCACATAGGGTTGAGTTCCAACAATTCTTGTTTATTCCGGATCTTCCGAAGCCATCTATTTGAAACGGAAACTGGTTTAGACTTCAATGGTTATTTGGTTACTGCATCTTGACTTGCAGTTATTTCAATTATAAAGTTTGGCTAATCGTTCCATGTTTGAAATACAAGAATTATGAAAGGTTCCGTGAGTTGGAATAAATCAAGTCCACAAATGTAATATTTTGTAATTGCAGCATAAGTTTGCAATATGAGATAGAGTAGTAGGGATAGATAGATGCAGAGAACTAAGCATTCCCATATAATGTATGTAATTGGTCATGATCCTACCAACTTCTTTAATAAATGCACCAAAAGACCACTTAATAGTCATTAATAACTCGACTTTATAGGAATGCTAAAAATTTAATATACATTATGATTATCATTAAAATTAGAAAAGTATAAAACACGACTAGTCAAAGATGAACAGAAGGTCTGTTCAGTTGCGCCGTGTGTTTGAAATGGGAGAAACATATTGCCATTTGCGTCAGTATGGGTTTTTATCTGTCCTCTTGCATGAAGAGCTGGAACATTAGTATAAATGATGCATTTTGTCTTAATTGGATATAAAAGGGATAAAGAGGAGAGTAATTTGTTCGCTAGCCTGACTTTAGTGCCAGATGTCATCATTTAACAACTTTACGTGCCTGAATTTTGTTTAAATTAAATCTTTCTAGTTTGATTTAATTATTATCTTGCATGTCTGTGTGCTATATTTCAGCATATGTATAATTTATCTCATATTCAATGTAAAAACTGTATTAGAAATTGGAAATTCAGCTATATGAGATGCAATTATTTGATGGTTCATTTATTGAAATGCAGTCTTTTGTTGATGCTCATTTACAATTTTCTTATTGCTATATTTATATCCACCATTAATGTTTCCATAAAAATTGACAAAATATCAAGATGTAATCATAATTATAATACCTCATGGGAACTTTCCGATTATGTAATTCTTCATTCATGTCTTATGAGAGAATATATAATTTTTTAATACTTTATATCAATTGAAATATAGATTGGAATGCACACCGTCGTGCTTCATACATTTTAAGACATCTCAAGGAAATATGTAATGCTCTTTTAGTGTGTTAAACAATTCTCAGCCTTATGCTTCGCACATTCCTTGCCAGTCTAAGGAAGATAACCTCCAATCTGTAACTTGCTGTCTGGATCTGCTTTTCCATTTTCAGAGTTTTTCTTGTTTTGTAATTTCAAACTGTTGTCCTTTTCATGATATCCTCTTCAGATGTTCATTATTTTTGTTATTTTACTTTTTTCATTTTCCAGGATAACCTGTAATGGCTGGAAGAGGACGCATGCCTCACCAACCTTTTGATGATGGAAGGCATGGTTATCCCGAAGGACCATATGCTCGTGGCCCTGTTCCTCGTCAAGCTCATCCCGCACTGCTTGAAGATCTTGAATTGCAACAGCATGAAATCCGTAGGCTTGTAGCTGACAACCGCAGACTTGCTGAGGATCGCATGGCTTTTCAGCAGGAGCTCGGTGTTGCAAAGGAGGAGATTCATCGAAGGAATGTGGCTATTGCAGATATCCGTGCTGAGAAGGAAGCCCATATAAGGGAGTTGATAGAGAAAGGCTTGAAGCTAGAAGCTGATCTGAGAGTGGCTGAGCCATTAAGAAGTGATGTGATACAGCTTCGTGCAGAAGTTCAGAAGCTGAATGTTCTGAGGCAAGAACTCGCTTCCCAGATTCAGAATCTCACACAAGAACTGACAAGGGCACAGGCTGATAACAAACAAATCCCAGCTATGAGGGCTGAGATTGATGGTCTAAAACAGGAGCTTGCACGTGCAAGGTTGTTTTTATAACATTTTTGGCCATCCCATTACATTATTAGCGATTCTTGCGTTTACCTCTCATTCAAAATGGTTAGAGCAAGTTGGTGTTTTTTCAATCTTATTTATCTTTTTTCTTGCTAGGGCTGCTTATGAGTACGAGAAAAAGGGAAATGTTGAGCTGCTGGAGCAGAGGCAGGCGATGGAGAAAAACTTGGTTTCCATGGCACGAGAAGTTGAAAAGCTGCGGGCAAATAGTGATGGTAGACCATGGGGTGTGGGTATGTAGCCACACATTAACATTTTCATAGACATATATAGGTGGAGATATGAAGCACACTTATTCTATTGTGTTGCCTTCTTTATTTCATTTACATTTCATTTACCTTTTCTTTCTAATAAGCGGCTCTAAATCCTGGTCATTATAATCATCATTATGAATTGATTGGAGACTTTGATGTTTAAATTAAGGAGATTTACCTTTTTATCATATATTCATTTTGGTTATTTGTTGGTCCTTTTTTTGGTCTTTATTATCATTCTTTTGAATATTAAAGATGTGTACAATTGTGTGTCAGTGTCATGTTGTTCTCCCATATCATACAACTTTGTAATTTTTATATACATACGCTGGATCTGGGCAATTATTTTATCTATTACCCATCTCCTAGATTTATTCTTCTTAATTATTGGTGCATTCATCGATATTTAATTTTCTAAATTTTAAGCCTTTTCTCTACCGTTTTGTTATAATTGCCATTCTTTGTTGCAAAGTACTAAATGATAGCTGTTGGTTATTTCACTTCTGAAATATTTGTGCTGTGAACTTGCTATTGAAGGTGGAGCTTATGGGATGAATATGGGAAGCCCTGATGCACCCTTCCCCCCTTCATATGGAGATGGATTCGGTGTTCATTCGGTACGATAACAATTTATATCCTTTCTTCAGTTAATTAGATATTTAAATTCCAGTTTATGATTTTCTCTTTACTTAATATCAGGGCCTTCCTGAGAAGGCACCCATGTATGGTGCTGGGTCTGGATCATGGGGAGCACCTGAGAAATTCCGTCCTGGGCGCCGTTGAAGTTTTTTGTTGGTTCGACTCTGAAGACAAATATGGGTCCCTTTATGTAGCTGATGTCATCACTATGAAAGGGTTAGAAAATTTTAGCTTAATCAGTGCATGCAGATATTGCAGCGTTCTCTTGAGAAATTGCTGCTGGTCATGACAACAATATATCTCATATCGCATGTTTTAAATTTTATTCTACTGGTTTTAGGACTTCTACATGTTTGGCTTTATAAAGAACTTATGTAAAAGTATGGGATGGTAGTTATGTTTGACTTATCCTTGCCTTTAAAATTCCCCCTTTCTTTTTTGGTTGTCTGCTGCATAATATTTGTTAATTCAGATCCTGATCCCAAGGTTCGAGAACTCGGTTTCGGTTTCGGTATCGGTCTCATAATTTTATTAGTTTCACTGGATTTCGGCTAGTTTCGCTAATCTTGGTGCGGGTTTCAGTTTCAACGGTAATACAACATACATAAGTGTTAAGTGTAGATATATTAAATACTTAAATTTATGCTTCTATATTACAAGACAATGATCCTAGTATTTAAAAATCCAGCCATGATGCAAAATATATTGAAAAGTGTATTTAGATAAGTATTAATATAGGGTTTAGATTCACTTTTTTGCAGTTTTCTAACAACGAAGGCCTACAATAATCACAATGCCAGTAAAATGGTATAAAAAATAAGTTTTTAAAGGTTTTGGCCAAAACGATATTGTATGGTTGGTTTCGTATCAGTCTCGGTTGGTTTCGTAGTATCGGTTTCGGTGGAAACCAATACGAAACCACCACGTATCGGTGGTTTCGGCCGATATAACATGTAGATAATGCTTCCAAATATGCATTTACGTAATAAGTGGAGATCAATGATCAAATGAAGCGTGTTTCTACAATCAAATCTCAGTTTTCTTAGGACTTGAGTCTCATCAAGTTTTAAAATTGAGATCAACATCTGAAATAGAAAAAATAGCAAACTAGAGTAGATATTGTTATGATGCAAATAAGGTATCGAACTAGTGTAGCATGTTGTTCAGATGTAAAAAAAATGTATTATGTGAATAGCGGCTTCTCTGTGGATAAAGCCATTTGGTAAAGGTTTAGGAAGATTTTGGTGTCACTTCATGATGCTAGAAGGACGTGACAGTGAATAATGGTTTGTTGCTGATAACGACATTTGGTAATGTTTAGGAAATCTTCCTAAACCTTTGATAGGAAGATTTGATAGGTTTGGATTCTGTGACATGTATGCATAGATTTTAGGAGGAAATTTTCCTTATACAACTGTGGTTCTGCCAATCTAAGGTGGAAGGAGAGTGCCTATGGAAGCAGCTCAATCTTTTCTTGGCTTTCATACTTATGCATTTGTTTCCCTTTGATTTAATCTGCTACCACGTTTAGGTGCTCCATAGCGTGGCTGAAAATTTTCATGGTGTGGAGAGTGTTGAAAAATGGTACTCCATTCAGTCTCTCTCTGTAAAATAATTGGATTACATAGTAACTGCATGTAATTGCATAGAGCAAGATGCAATGCATCAGGTGAAGTTGGGGCTTATTATTAGCAGCACTATCTGGTCTTTCTTCTCTTGTAGTTTTCATAGGTAGTTTGAGACTTTGTGAGATGTGGAAAGCGTTCAACATTCGTTAAATTTAGAACTTAAGGTTGTTCGGGACCTTTTATTGGTGGTTGAAAATTCAGTATATATAATGAATCTATTTGATATATTTAATGAGTTTGGTGCAAAACTTAGGCAACTTATTCTTAGCCTCAGATGTATTGGCAAGCTGAAGTACTTTCTGACAATTGTTTGTTTTTAACTTATGGGGAGTTCAGTTGGATTGTATTGACAAGCTGGTCTATCTATTGGCAATAATTTGTTTCTTATGCTTTCTGTGGGACAAAAGTTTTCTGCTTAAAGGCGGTGCTTCCATTGGCGTTTTATCACATTGTGGTTCTTGCAAGATGTTGAGTAATTTTGCAGTCCTAACTACATAACGTGTGTTGCATGGTGGGAGGCTATATATATATATATATATATATATATATATATATATATATATATAAGTGACGGCAATATTGGCCAATTGGCCAAGATGACTCCAATGGAACTCTCTCTATCGTGTGTATTCTACTTGTCATGTTCCATTTCGGCTGTAGGCTTGAACAATAAAAAACATCCCATTGGAACTTGTATCTTTTACTGAACCAGTTTCAATTGATGATAAGGCGAGATGTTATTGTGCCATAGATTTTCATTATAGACATTGAACAAAATGGAAGAAGTCCTTTTCTACCAAGCTTATTTGACCCTATCACTAGATGATTCATTCTCTTCCAATTAGTGACAGATCAGTAGTAGTAATATTAATGGATTCTTTCAATATAGGCATTTAAATAAAATGGAAAGCCTATCCTACTTAGCTTATTTGACATGATGAATCATGCTCAGCTGAAGAGTGATAGGTCAACAGTGGTGATGCCGTTGCTTCTAAAATGTGGAGAACGGACTCAAAAGATTGCTATGCACAGTACTCTGGTCACTGCATCTAATAATACTTCAACTGAAATACATGAGTGAGCGGCATAGTTCTCCAGTAATTTCTCGCCCATTAAGAACATGTATACTCAAGGTTTATAGTCTGTGCACATTTCCAGGGGCTATTTGTTAATTTATATCAACCTCTTAACAATATCAGTTAAAGTTATGTAGCTACCCTTTGGTACAATGTAACCCATTTTGTGAGATCATCTGGTGCACCAAAAGTGTTGCAGACTGCGTGGAGCTGGATTGACTTCCTACTGCGATAAATTTGGAGGCAAGTTTTTCTTCTTCTTCTGTGCTAGATTTAGATTGTTAAGATATGCATCTTCCTAAATATGTATTATAATATGATGTGAGCTTGTGTGTCGTTTCTTGTACTGGCTGGTTTTGTGCCCTCGCCATCTGAAGGTGCATAGAGGATTTAGTTGTCAATTATATGTAAACCCTGAACCATGTAAATGCAGTTTCTGTAGAGCTCTTCCTAGCATATCAATTAGGATGATGAACTTTACTTGGCTTTAACCTATTTCAATATAATACATTTCTGGTGACACATGTTTCTTTGCCCGATATGAATACAAATGGTATTCTTTGAAAACGTGTTTAAATATTAGGCTGTTTGCAAACAGTGCATGGAGCGTAAAACTGCTTCAGTGTTGTTTTGAGGCAGATGTTATTAATCATATGTTGACAGATTCATTTAGCTTCCAGTCAACTGCCCATTTTTTGTCTAGCAATAATGGGTCTGTCTTGGTTTAGTTTTTCCAACTGTTGGTGACAAGAGGGAGGGTTTGGGTATTAATATGTGTTGGCAATATATTTGCTAAGAGATTGGAAAAGAAGCACCATGATAAGCAGTGAAGTTTGTTGAACATTATATAAAAATTAAGAATTAGGGTCATGAAGAGCTTTGAAAGGCATTTTCATCATTTTATTCTCAGATTCCAGTCTCGTCGTGGAATGCATGTCCATTCCTATTGATGATAGGTACAGCGGTTTCTTGAATCATTATTCTCCAAGCCATGAATTGCCTTAGGCACTATATTTAGAATTATTTCTTGGAGCAGCAGTTGACTCTTGAAAAGCATAGTGAACCCATTTCCCGACTCTAACAAAGTTGGCTCTTCTTGGGATGTGAAATTAGGGAACTTATCATAATAGTTGGATTCCATTTTTAAATTTCATAATAATTATTGAATAGATTGAGATGTGATGTTGATTGTATATTGGGAATAAGTGCAATGTCGTTCTATTAGCATTGCTGGCTGTGGTGAATTTCAACTACTTAATTCTATTTATTCTATGACTGGATGAATATGTGCAGAACGTTCCTGGTACTACTGACACAAAATTAGGAGCAACCATTTTTCTTATACTATCTAGGTTTTCCATCCTTTTTGTGATGTCATTTTCTTTTGTTAATGTATGATCGATTGGAGATTAGTATATACCCAATTTTAGCATACCTGCGATGAAACTGGTGCAGAAGGCAAGACGATAGGCTATTTTAAACTATTATTAGACATAGATATGATTGTACTTGTATAATTATGTTTATACAAACTTGGGGTTCTCGTCAACAGCAATATAATTTTTGGATTGTACCTGTTATAAAATTTCTTAAAAATGAGGATACTGTTGTTTCAAGGAAAAGTTGATGGACGTTGAGCTCAAATAATGGCTGCCAGTTTCAATAACCACACAAGATCTGTGGGCATAAGATTACCTTGGATGAAATTGGAATTATATATCTTGACACGCACACTCACGTGTAAACCTGCCAGGACTCGGTGCTCCAGATATTTGAGGTTTTGTTTATAGGATATACAGTTTCTGGCCATGTATACAAGTGTAATGTGTGTCTTCATAGGTGTATACTCTGGTCACTTGGAGGATCATGCTAGATGGATAGTAGCAATTCATGTAGGTCAAATTGATTATGTATGATTTAAGGTATTAGTTTAAAATTACTCTGTTGAACTGCTGTATGATTATACTTGCTTTAGGGTCATTACGTTTAATCTTTTTTAGTTCTGATATACTATGTTTGTAAGGTTACTGAGGTATTAAGTTAGTTTGACATCATAATCACCATAACTATTTTGGGTCTTGCATTTGTGTATGCAGTGTGTGTATGTACGAG
The DNA here is from genome assembly GCA_030015575.1 of Agapanthus africanus. Classification (NCBI taxonomy): domain Eukaryota; kingdom Viridiplantae; phylum Streptophyta; class Magnoliopsida; order Asparagales; family Amaryllidaceae; genus Agapanthus; species Agapanthus africanus. The sequence goes on from JASDDO010000029.1 coordinate 306,924,184, forward strand.
TACAAGTTTAGGTGTGTGCCTAGGATATATGTAACCCACATGCCTCAACTGATAGCTCCATGTATATCATATATGGTATGCCTACTATATCACTAATTAAATTTGGGATTCATATCCTATCATCTGGGAAATACAGAGATTAATGCATTAGAGTTGGGTAAAAAGTCATTCATGTAGATATGCTTTCCCTCCTGCTGACTTTAACACAAGTTCTAGTCAGTTCATAGACAAGCTGCTGGTATTGCTCAGCGATACCTGTATTTTAGGTGTTAGATTACAAGATATTGGTATGGTGTCATTAAACCTGACCTCCCTGTAAACCAGCAGAGCTTTAAATAATGCCTGCCAATAAGCAGAGGCCATTATCTTCCACTTTCATACCATCAAATATTGATTTTGTTCCTTATCAGCGATACAAGGCTTATTGCAATAAAAAACGGTTCACCTTATTTTACGATATTGTAGAAATATCCATGAAAACTCGGCAAATAGATGTTTGCAATTCATCTTAACTTTCCTAGCTTTATTTGAGGACGTTCTTCCATTTTTCTGTATTTCATCTGGAACATTTACATGCTACCAGCACTCACAGAAATTAGAAAAGTAGGAAAGAATCAAAGAACAATTCATATGTGGTGAAGGTTAGAATAGAAATTAAGTTATAGTCCCTGTGAATTGGTTGTGCTGAGGTCCAAGGAGGAAATTTATTTTGGCAGCTCATTTTCATTCTAGAGGACTGGCAGCTTGGAAAGCAGAGCCTAGTGTTGAAGTTTAATTCCTTGTTATTTCTATGTTTTATTGCACAAAGTAATTTTATGTTTTACCAACTAGTAACTATTTACCATGCATGTCATAACCTGGTCCTTTACTTGCTTAGCACCATACTTGAGCTTGATTGTTTTTGAACTTCACAATTTGGCTCATTACCTAGCATTGTGCATTTGCCAAGTATTGTTTTCCTTCACTTCGTCTTAAACTCTTCGGTTCCTAAAGGGATCAGTTTAACATCCTGCTGAAATGAGCTTAAACATGTTTATGTGTATGTTAGATTTCCCTATTTTAATGTCATTAACGGCAGGTCTGTGTCTTCTAAAATGTCGCACCAAGTTATTTAGGTAATTTTAGGGTTGAGGACTTGTAAAATTTGCACAATCCTTAATCTTGGTACACCATTTTGATGTTTGAGTCGGTTAGATGTGTTATCAATTTACTGCTCTGTTGAGAGATTAGGCCGTTTGCACTATGCATCAATGACCTCTGTTTATTGTTCGGTTTCCTGCTATCATAACCCTAGCATATAATTATGAAACCTGTTTGCGCATTAGTTGTCTAGTCTGTTTTATTTCCAGTATGCATATGCATTAATCTCTCAAGTTTTTGCTTTAAGAGTGATCATCAAATACTTTTAACTGATTAACATGTTAGAAAATTTCCTGCATATTTATCTCTTTTTAACTTACTGCATGTTCTTACCTTTGAAATGGTCAAGATTTGACTTGGAACTTCAAGGAGATTCTTTTAAACATTTCTTAAACCACATAGTTCCTGTCTATTATTGCTTAAATGCTCTCTATTTATTTTTATGTGAGAACCCCGTATTATTTTATGTGAATTTCCATGTGCCCCCTTGTCTTTAGCTGCTACTGCTATTGCACGCACCAATGGCTGATACATATAAGATTGCTGTGTCTATTGGTTAATAGGATATTCTGACATTCTTTGATTTGACTAGTCTCTTACAATCTTCCCTTATTTTCTTCTGCAGGTTTGAGGCTCCCATGCTGTGCTTTGGTGCTGTTAAGTGTTAACAGCTCGCTACAAGCACAGCATCCAGAAGACAGTGCAAGAGAAAGGTGAAGACTATGGCAACAACTCTTCTGTCGATGTCGTCACAGTGACGAAGCTTTAATAGATTGATGGTTTTCATGTTGCGGCATGTTATATGATCAATTTGTTAGAGCATGTTCACTTCTTACATCCGAGGAACCCTTAAAAAATACGATTTTGCATATCTATTTCAATTTTCTGGGCCAAATTTCACTAAAATACCATATCCTTCCAGTGTTTTGTATCTTGCAAACAAATACCTTGAACTTATCGTATTAAAAACATGAAACATTAGCAATTTCAATTTAGTTTCATATTTTCTCAGTTAGAACCTTGCCGGCATTCTATTATTGAACTGAAAATGCTGTAAGTTCATGGTATTTATTTGCAATTAATAAGTATATGGTGTTGATCTTTAAATTTTTTAAGATCGTAGAATTCTAATAAAATTTAGCCTTTTTTGGCAGTGCAAAACCGACATAATGTCTTTTGCAAGTGGAGATGATATAATTCAATCATGGAAAGAAAATAAAGATTGCTCCGACGTCAGTTTGGTAGCGGTTGCTAAATAGGATTGTTAGCTTTTCTTACTTTCAGGCATTAGAAGAATTGAACAATCATTTACTCGAGAAGAAAATACAATGATCTAATTCTTGAGGTATACTCAGCTTGTGTAATTGCACCATCATTTTAGCAGCCTTTTCAGTAAGTTTTAGCCTTGCCAGCTTGTGCATGTGAGGCTTTGAGCCTAAAGAAAGTGAGACAGTTCCGGTTTGAGCATGTTGCATATGCAATGCTGCTTTGCATTGGAAACTATCAGGTGTCGGACGAATGAGTCTTGTCCAATTTCTCCACCTTGTAGGCCAGTTGCATGTATTATTATAGTCCATTGCATATAAGAAATTTTCTACATAATTTTTTTGTTTTGTTTTGGTCATAGATGGGCATTATTTGGTGATGACTGTTGAATCTCTTTGCGTTGCTGTTTGTATTAAATCAAATATGCAAGTGGCTTAACAGTACGCATGATGATTTTCCCAAGTTATCGTGTTATGGCAGAAGGTGAAACGATATTTGTTGGAATTATTATCTGCAATGATTGGATTTTATCTTTTTTCCATGTTAAAACTGAATCTCAAGATGGGTTTTTTTTACTCTATATATAGAGGAGCTGGTCAAATCTAGCCCCTTCAGAATCTGTTTGTTGATGTGAAAATAGTGCCTGGAAGTTTAGAAAATTATAGGGTTTGTAGATTGTCTCTCTTTTTGTTTCTCTTTAGTTCCTCTCTCTGTCTCTACATTCTCTATCTCTATCTTTTTCCTCTTGCACACTTTACATGGTGCAAAGTGGGAAGCATCATGAAAAAACCCGTGAAAATAAGGGTACCATCCCTCATAAATGTTAGCTAATTGTGCAGTTCTTTAGAAAATTTAGATTGGAAATTTTTGTTGATGAAAATGTCTTGGATCCTAACAATTGCTTTGTTAGATTCTTTGTGTCCAAACTTAATTTTATGTAGTTTTGCATTTAGACGTTGTACGACATTAATCTTCTTACTTGAAAAAAATGAGGAATGTAGGGGATCTAAGGCTTAGGGGAAATAAACACTCTCATGGCCGTCCAAATAGTCTACAATCTATTAATTTTTTCAATTTGGTGTTCATGTTGATGACATATCCTAAGATCTGCACATCCTAAGATATGCATGGACGTAATGCAAGTGATTTCAATATTTTTCCAAGGAAGGTGGCAAAATTTTTAAGGATCTATCGGCAGTAAAGTTTTTCCACAACCTATTCAAGTTCATTGAGCAACAACATTATGATTATTTTTTTTGTGTGCGACTTTTATATGTTTTGTCATGAGGAAGAAAGAAAAAAAATTGCACGTCCCATCAAACTGCTTCAAGGGTGTCTGAAAAGTCTTTTTTTTTATCTCTCTTGCTTGTATATGGTACACGTAGTATACTGAATAATTTCTGTCAAATCATATAGAAATTAATGGATATATATTTTAAGCAATGAGGATTAAGATAGATGTTACCGATCATAAAAAAAGAAAGAGTTCGTGAAAAATTGAGTTTTGATCAATATAAGAGTCTTCAATGCCTTTTGATACCCACGTTTCTCTTGAAACATATGACATTTTACATCATATAAAAATAGAGTTTCCTAAAGGATTATTCAGTGCTCCTACAAAGAAAACAAAATTTGAGAAATTTCCTGCCGTTCCAAAAAACTGCACAATCATTATATTCAAAAAAGTGAAAATGCGGATTTTAACAGTATAAATATTGTCTTTGCATATTCGTTAAAATGTTATTAGAAAATTTCTAGGTCATGATTGAAGAGGGATTTGGAACCCCTGCTACTTTCCTCCTTACTATTATGATGCTAGAGAAGCATCCTGACCATACATCACTCATGCAAAACGCGTGAAAAACACCAACACCAAAACCTCTGTTTTAGCCAATCGTGACCGTTGATTTTAAAATTAAAAAATTCTGGACCGTTGATCTTAATAGCAGAGAATAGCAGGACTCCGGATCCATTGAAGAGGGTGTACAAGGAACTAACCATTCATCCCTCCCCAATTCCTCATATTTGTTAAGTTGGAGTCAAAAGACAAAAAAGAGAGAGCGAGAAAAAAAAAACAAAATGCATGCATGAGGGTGGAAGACATCAAATTCAGGCACAATCTGTAACCCCTTACTTGCATGTTTTGATTTCTCTTTCCCTTTTTTATGGAGGTACTTTTTGGGTCTCTTTCAGATGTTGTCTTCCGTCGATCTTCCGGTGGATTTTGGAGATGATCTTCTGTTGCGCGTGAGTCTCAATGGGTTTGAGGAGATTGGTGATTTGAGGAGTTTAGCGCCGAGTACCTGCAAAGAAGTCCCGGGATGATTTGGTACCACCGAGGACCATCCGGCGATCAAGTTAGTGCTAGATCCGAGCAGAGTAACGGCTAAGTGAAATCAGAATGGCTTATCTGACCCCTCTGTGATGGGGGTTTATATAGTGGCAGCAGCATGCAGCAGCAGGCGCGAGAATCTCGTCGGCAGTTACGCTCCTGACGTCACGCCCGCGTAAGGAGTGGATCGCCCATTAATGGGGATTGTTCCCCTCCGAATGGCGGCCAGGACGTGAGGACATCTTGCCTGAGATTCGGAGCAGATATTATTTGGTTTTATCCGTCCACCTCTCCGAAGATGCCAAGTTGATTTATGGTACCGTGTATCGGAGCTTTAGACGGATACTGCCGATGTAGCAGACTTCGTCAGATTCTCCCTCGTTCGAGGGGTTTTTGATTGTGGGGACGCTCTTCCCTGCAGGCGCAAGCCCCCGCAGTTAATTACACTACCGCATTCGTGGTAGCCACTTTCTCCTTCTTCAGAATTTCACTTCGTATCGTGTGTGTTTGTTTTGTTTGTGGATGTCCGTGGATTGTATACGGAGACTAAGTTATGCCGTCGCCCGTAAGACGTGGAGTAGTCTAAATCCGTATTTACTTAGATTTGGCTTTGGTGTTTTAGTTTAAGGATATGTCAGCCATATTTAGGCTAAGATCCACTTAAACGTTCGTTAAGGATACGTTAGTCTGATTTGAGACTAAGATCAACTTAACGGGATCGTTTGGATCCGACAAAAGAGCATTTGGGGGCTCTATTGTTCCAGTTTAGGGACATAGTGGTCCATAGGTAGTTTAAGAACATTGCGGTCCATATTCCAGTTTAGAGACATGGTGGTCCATTGGTTTAAGGACGCTTGAGTCCGTAGGTTTAAGGACCCCACAGTCCGTATCTTAGTTTAAGAACGCATAAGTCCGCGGATTTAAGGACCCCACAGTCCGTGTTTTGGTTTAAAGACGCATAAGTCCATGAGTTTAAGGACCCTACAGTCCGTGTTGATGTGTGGTTGTCGGGACCCGCCACCTCTCTGACGTCGTTGAAGGATTACAACGATAGGAGTCAGAGGAGTTCGGAGATGTACCCTCGAACCGGATGTAAATTTATTTAAGAGAGCAACCGTACCCAGTCAATTTAATTTGAGGACTTACGGCCATGATTGGGCTAAGTCCAGTTAGAAAATATTTAACATTTTTAATTGTCTTTGGCCTATTAGGCCTTTGCCCCTTTTTAAATAATACACTGCATTTCTTATTTTGTTTGGGCTCTGCCCTTTTATAAATGATGCAGAGCATCAATTTTGTTTGGGCTCAGCCGTTTTATTGCATTTTATTTTGTTTGGGCTCTGCCTTTTTATAAATGATGCAGAGCATCAATTTTGTTTGGGCTCTCCCCCTTTTATTGCATTGCAATTTATCTTGGCCTACTAGGCCTTTTTGATTTGGGCCTGGCCCTTCAGTAAACAATGCAGTGCATTTGTCAGGCGCTTTGCGTCAATCACTGAGCGCAAGCGCTTGTGGTGATGACACGTGTCACGCAGCGCACAGCGCTGCGCCAGTGCGCTGCGCTTTGCTCTACTGACACGTGGCGCGCTCTGGTGAGTTGCGCCAATTTCAGAGAGCAATACTCTATCTTAAAAGCGCATAGCGCAAATGGTTCAGGTGCTGACACGTGGCGCTCTCCGGTGGCTTGCGCCAACCCAAGAGCGCAACAGTGCAGTTTTGCAAGTGCAGGGCACTGTTTCAAAATTTTGATCCAATTTTGGATTCAAGAAAAGAATTTTTAAGATTCCAGAACCAATGGTTCATAAAAAGTGCAAGGCACTATTGTTATTTATTTTTTATTGAAGATCATTGATTTTGTTCTTAGATCAATGATCTATTAGAAGAAATTCTTCTATTTATAAAGATTTTTACCTTTTTCTTGAATTTTCTTCAGAGTTCTCTCTGTTTTGAAGTTCTTGATCTCTCACAATGTTGATGATCTTTTGAGTTGGGGTCTAGGGGTCTTTATATAGTGCCCATAGATTTGTTAAGTTTGTTAAAGAGATCATCCTCTGAGTGATTTGGGGAATTTTCCCCACCGTTGGATCTTTGATCCAAGGGCTTCTGTTTTACAGAAGACAATCTTCTTATTTTAACAAGAACAGAAAGATCTTACTAGAATTTTAATTCTGTTTGGCGCAAACGTCCCAGCGCGTGACACGTGTCGCGCAGCGCAGAGCGCGGCGCAACTGCGCTGACGCGTGTCGCGCAGCGCAGCGCTTGCGCCAATACGCTTGCGAAACCGTGCTGACACGTGTAGCGCAGCGCAGCGCTTGCGCCACTGCGCTTGCACAACTGCGCGACACGTAAGCGTTGCTTCCTTTAATTTTTGTTTTAAATAGAGCCTTACTCTGATTGGGCGTGCTGCCTTGGGCACTGCGCTCCCTGCGCTGGCGTGCCTGATTTTGACACGTGGCGTCCTGCGCGCAGCGCAGAGCATCTGAAGCGTTGCTTCATTTATTAAAATTTAAAATTTCAAATTAGAGTTTTGCTCTGATTGGGGGGAATCGGAAGCGTTGCTTCATCTCCCGCCTTAGAATTTGAACAGAGTTTTGCTCTAATTGGGGTAAACAAATGCCCCCCACCGTTACGCTTACGTGGCCCCAAACGCGAGCGCAACGGTGACAGAATTCTAATCGTTGCGGCAACTTTTGGAAGTTGAAAGGGCACTTGATGCTATAAATAGGACCTTTGGTCCTTCACAGATGATCATCATCTCCAAAAATTTTATTTTCAGAATCTCAGAGCCCTGCTCTTTTGTTTAAACGCTTTTAAAAGTTCAATCTTTAGAGAATTTTAGGTAAAAAAATTAATTTGGATTAAATTAAATCAATTTTAAGTGCCTTACTCTCAATAGATCCCTGATCTAAAGAAAACCCATTTAGGGTTTCATTTAGCAGAGCTTTGCTCTAAAGGGGTCTAAAGAGGACTAAGGAGAACCCTATTAGGGTTCCATTAATAGAGCTCTGCTCTCTAAAAGATTTTCTTGGGATTTTCTTAATTCAGCAATGGAGCTTTGCTCCTTCCAAATCATATAGAAGAATTCTTAAGAATTCTTCATGGATCTTGGAAGTTAAAGATGATATTTTATATTATTATTATTATCATTATATCATCTTTTCAGAGCAAAGCTCTCAATGTTTTTAGGGGATTTTCCTCAAATTCTCCTCATTACTGATTTTGACAGGTGTCACTCCTGTCTGCAGAGCATTGCTCTCGAGGAGTTTTAACTCCCTTTTTATCATTGCTAATCTTCCAATGATATTTCCTTCAGGCATTATGGCGGTGCGTCTATACAGTCTGCATGAATTCATCACCTACGAGGATATCCGTGTACAGGGCCGTCAACAAGACCAGGAGTTTACGGATGCCCAGTGTGCGGAGGTCATGGGTCGTTTGAACGCACGTGTTGGTTGGCTGCTCCCCCGTCGCTCTGCTCTCTTGAAAGTCGTGCTGGGAGCAATTTGGAGGGCACTCCCGGGGTTCCACGAGGCCCTACCGCTCAATGCGCTGGATGATGCCGAAGACAAGGTGCATTCAGTATACCTGTCGGGGCTGATCTCGAAGAAATGGCGGGATAACCTTATCGACATCCTGCATCAAATTTTCCAGCAGACGACGATAGTCGCTGCTTATCAAAGACTGGGGGGCCTTGCCGAGGATCTTGACACACAGGAGCGCGAGAGGTTGCGCACGAGAATAATCAGAAAGGCCAGAAGAACTCTGGATGGCCTTACTTTTGACTTCCTTAATCCGTGTCATGGATCTGAGGTTATTCCATTGTAATAATGTTTCTCATTTATTGCTTTTATGATTGTAAGAATTTTTGGCAATATTAATGGAAATTTTTTATCCCAGCTCGTCTTATTTTTCGTTCTGAGTCTTTTGCACATGTATGAATGAGTGTGTCTCGAATGCTTGCTCCAACACAAATCAGATGTTCTTTTGTCGCTTTCTTCTTTCTCTTATTATCAGCATGCTGTCTTAATAAACATGGTTGACGGATAATAGAGTAAGCGTCTTAGTTTCTTTCAGAAATAGCGATGGCTTAGGTCGCAGGTTCAGATCTGCTGCCTAAGACTTTTCAACTCTATGAGCCGTGAGGGTCTTATAGAGGCTTTTCTCCCTACGGATCGAGAGGATCTCGTAGGTGTATTTTCTCCTTAGGAATCGTGAGGATTCCTAAGTGCTTTTTCTCTTATAAGTCGTAAGGATCCTATAAGAGAATTTTCCCTCTTACGAGTTGAGAGGACCCGTAAGCGGTTGTTTCCCTCCTTATCGAGATTCGACTTTGGAGAGTGAGACCCGTGAATACTATGCAAGAGACCGTTTTAGACCATCTTGCAGGGTCCCATTGCTCAGGAAACAGGTTTTTTAATCCCTGCTGCCTGAGGCTTCATCTTGCAAGTTGAGACGAATCGGGAATTTCCCGCGGAGACACTAATTTCTCTGCGAGCCGACGCGAGTCAGGAGGCTCTCATCAAGGACACTAGTTTCCCTGAATTGAGGTATTTGCCAAGGACACTTGTTTCCCTAGGGTTGATACGAATCGAGAATTTCTCGCGGAGACGCTGGTTTCTCTGCGAGTCGACGCGAATCAGGATTTTCTTCATCAAGGACACTTGTTTCCCTGAGTCGAAGGATTTCGCCGAAGACACTGGTTTCTTCGGAGTTGAAACGAACCGGGAATTTCCCGCGGAGACACTGGTTTCTCTGTGAGCCGATGCGGATCAGGAGGCTCTCATAAAGGACGCTAGTTTCCCTGAATTGAGGTATTTGCCAAGGACACTTGTTTCCCTGGTGTTGAAACGAATCGAGAATTTCTCATGGAGACACTGGTTTCTCTGCGAGTCGACGTGAATCAGGATCTTCTTCGTCAAGGACACTTGTTTCCCTGAGTCGAAGGATTTTGCCGAAGACACTGGTTTCTTCGGGGTTGAAACGAACCGAGAATTTCCCGCGGAGACACTGGTTTCTCTGCGAGTCGACGCGAATCAGGATTTTCTTCGTCAAGGACACTTGTTTCCCTGAGTCGAAGGATTTCGCCGAAGACACTGGTTTCTTCGGAGTTGAAACGAACCGGGAATTTCCCGTGGAGACACTGGTTTCTCTGCGAGCCGATGCGGATCAGGAGGCTCTCATCAAGGACGCTAGTTTCCCTGAATTGAGGTATTTGCCAAGGACACTTGTTTCCCTGGTGTTGAAACAAATCGAGAATTTCTCACGGAGACACTGGTTTCCCTGCCAGTCAACGCGAATCAGGATTTTCTTCGTCAAGGACGCTTGTTTCCCTGAGTCGAAGGATTTTGCCGAAGACACTGGTTTCTTCGGGGTTGAAACGAACCGGGAATTTCCCGCGGAGACACTGGTTTCTCTGCGAGCCGATGCGGATCAGGAGGCTCTCATCAAGGACGCTAGTTTCCCTGAATTGAGGTATTTGCCAAGGACACTTGTTTCCCTGGTGTTGAAACGAATCGAGAATTTCTCATGGAGACACCGGTTTCCCTGCGAGTCGACGCGAATCAGGATTTTCTTCGTCAAGGACACTTGTTTCCCTGAGTCGAAGGATTTCGCCGAAGACACTGGTTTCTTTGGGGTTGAGACGGATCGAGAATTTCCCGCGGAGACACTGGTTTCTTTGCGAGCCGATGTGGATCAGGAGGCTCTCATCACGGACGCTAGTTTCCCTGAATTGAGGTATTTGCCAAGGAGACTTGTTTCCCTGGTGTTGAAACGAATCGAGAATTTCTCACGGAGACACTGGTTTCTCTGCAAGTCGACGCGAATCAGAATTTTCTTCGTCAAGGACACTTGTTTTCCTGAGTCGAAGGATTTTGCCGAAGACACTGGTTTCTTCGGGGTTGAAACGAATCGGGAATTTCTCGCGGAGACACTGGTTTCTCTGCGAGCCGATGCGAATCAGGAGGCTCTCATCAAGGACGCTAGTTTCCCTGAGTTGAGGTATTGGCCAAGGACACTTGTTTCCCTGGGGTTGAAACGAATCGAGAATTTCTCGCGGAGACGCTAGTTTCTCTGCGGGTCGACGCGAATCAGGATTTTCTCATCAAAGACACTGGTTTCCCTGAGTCGAAGGATTTCACCGAAGACACTGGTTTCTTCGGAGTTGAAACGAACCGGGAATTTCCCGCGGAGACACTGGTTTCTTTGCGAGCCGATGCGAATCAGGAGGCTCTTCGTCAAGGACACTTGTTTCCCTGAGTTGAACTAATCTGTGGTGGTCTTTCAGGTTTTATATAAGTTACCGTCAAAACCGTGAAGCTAGGAATTTGATCTTCGCTTCCTTTGCTAGCACTGCGTCTGAGATGAACGTCGCGGTTGTCTCTAGGCTGTTGGCGAACCGTCGAGATTTGGCTTAGCTTTCTGGCGGAGCCTGTTGGAAAGGTATGGTTCCCTCTTTGTTTGTGCCCTTGGATTGTATACAGGGATCGATGTGATCTCAACTGTAAGGCAAAAGTTTCATTTATTTTTATTATTTTATTTCCGCGATGCTCTATCATTTCAGCTTTTATATCGCGAAGGTCGCGATCGCCCAATCATTTCGGCTATTTTTCGCGGTGCCCAATCATTTCGGCTATTTATTTTATTTTTACTCGCTGCTTTTTATTGCGAGTTGCCCAATTATTTCGGCTGTTTTATATGCATACGTTTTTTACTTGTTGCTTTTTATTGCAAATTGCCCTATCATTTCGGCTATTTCGTATGCATGTGCGGCCTACCTGCTTTTCACCGTAAAACTGAAATTAGACACCAATTTCGGCATCAGCACCGCTACAACTGGGATATTGCCAGGAGCGAATCATCATTTGCCTCTATCGATGTTGAACAAAAGTGGCTTAGCGAACAGGGTTAAGGTCCTGTCGATTAAGGATTTTAACTTCATGAGCCGTAAGGGTCTCACAAAGGTATTTCTCCCTACAAGTCGTGAGGATCTTGTAGGTGTATTTTCTCCTTAGGAATCGTGAGAATTCCTAAGTGTATGTTCCTCTGTAAGTCGTAAGGATTCTACAAGAGGGTTTTTTCCTTGTAAGTCGAGAGGACTTATAAGGGTTATTCACCATGCGAACATATCCCCAGTCACGGATGGGACTTGGTTAGGGAAATGTTTATTCGCGCCCGTGGATTGTATACAAGGGTCAGTGCCGATCCACTTGTAGGGCAATATCGAAGGTTGTGGGGGTTGCTTAAGCACAGGTTTAGGTCTCTGTAACCTAAGACTTTCAAATCTTATGAGCCGTGGGGGTCCCATAAGAGAGTTCTCCTTACGAGTCGTGAGGATCTCGCAAGTGTATTTTCTCCTTAGGAATCGTAGGGATCCCCTAAGTGTGTTGCTCCCTTGTCAGTAGTAAGGATCTCACGCGGGTGGTTTCTCCTTACAAGGTCGAGAGGACCCTGTAAGTGTCCTTTAACGAGGTTGCGCCCTTTTGGGTTTTCACAAACACTCCCCGGTAGTCCTGCTGTTTTTACTCACGGAGCCCTTTCGGGTTTTCATCCGTGCCCCTTTTGCTTATGGACATACCTTTTTTTTTATTCTTTTTATCTTTATATATTTTTTTTACGAGGTCACGCCCTTTCGGGTTTTCATAAACACTCACCGGTAGCCCTGCTGTTTTTACTCACGGAGCCCTTTCGGGTTTTCATTCGTGCCCTTTTTGCTTATGGACATACCGTTTCTATTATTTGTTTTTTTAAACATTTTTTTCCCTTTTTCTTTTATTCATCTCGTCAGCCTGAAGATGCTGCGGTAATAGTTTAAAGACGTTTCGGTCCTTCTTTAGTGTAAGGACGTTTCGGTCCGTCATTAGTTTAAGGACGTTTCGGTCCGCCATTAGTTTAAGGATGTTTTGGTCCGTCCAGGAGAATGCTGGTTACTGCTTATAAAGTTTGAGCTTAGGAAGATAGCGAGTGGACATAGTCGTCGTCATCTATCATTGACCTAGGCAGTAACTCGCTAAGCATAGTATTTCTTTAGGAATCGACCATTTATTGGCCTGTAAGGCCTTTCACCATGCATATCCATGAGTAGATAGGCTCCACCCCGGTAGACCTTGTCTATTATGTACGGGCCTGTAAGTGCACGGCGGCGCCCCGGCCGTCAATCCGACGCCGGAATGCGGAAGCGGTGATAAACTTTAATTTTGCGGACTTTGCAAACCGGCACCACCGCGCACTAAACTCCCGGATCGTAACCATTAACAAGTCTAAGCTACTAACAAGAAAGGGAAGAGATGTACCGACTGATCCGAGTCCTCCGGTCTTCATCTCCACTCCGATCTCCTCGCGGGATCTCCGTCCGTCTCCTCCTCGTCGGAAAGGGCACCACATCGCCTGCAGCTTTTACAGGCTCCCACCTCAATACCGAGGCAACTCGGGCGCGAAGCTGGCGAATCGACGCGTCCAAGATTTGCTGTAGGAAGTGTAGAGTCTATGTCTCATTGGGGTTTGTTGCCTTTGGATGGAGGAATGAAGATTGAGCTTTGGAGGGAAATGAAGCTCTCAATTTCTTTTGCATACAAAATGATATGAACCAATATATCTCCTCACAAATGAAGCACTCTCTCCCCCTCAAAGATTTGGCCGGCCATCACTTATGGAAAATGGTGGAGGGAATCAAATAATTAGTATGAAGGAAGGTGAGTGTAGGATAACAAAAGAGGTGATCACATCCAAACAACAACCATGCTTCACTTTTATCAAACCATACCCTCATCAAATCACATTAATGCAAGCATGGATGAAAGATTCAAATCCTATCATAATCAAACCATTTGCAATAAACCCCTTCCACAAAACTTATTTGCAAAACTGCAAATAACCCCCTCCATCGGAAAAGTCCAGCCGGGAAAGAACAAAGGAAAACCGGCCGGAACGGAATGCAAACTGGCAACTCCAGAAAACTGGTCCTGTAATAAATTACAGGAAAACCCCGATACTGTGCATACACACCCGCATCTGTATTCCGTCCGGATACAAATGCAAAGAGACAAAATCTACACTGTACTAAACTAGGACCGACTTAAACCAAAGCCGGCTAGTAATATCCGTTCGATCCTGATCCGTGCAATACCGCACGTATCTGATCGAACCCTGCCATATACCTATACGGCTACAAGTACAAACCGTCCGATCCTGATCCGTGCAATACCGCACGTATCTGATCGGACCCTGCCATATCTCCATACGGCCTCTACAGCGTTTCGCCCGAAACTTGAGTAACTGAAAGTGTGGTGGACTCTAAAGACTCGTCAATACAATGGCTGTGGATTTAACCACTAGCCCGTCAGAGGTATAAGCCAATACGTAACGGGCCACCAGCTATTGACTAAAAGGGACGTCGATGAGCGAACTCATCCTGACACCCTACTGAGCCTGTCAGTGACAATATCCGTGCAGTCCGGTCTGTTCGTCTATGAGTATCGCATGGCGGGCCTAGGGGGTTGGTAAAAGTCAGACCCCCAAAAGCGGTACAAATCGTGTCGGAGTGTAGCCCAGAACACCCTGAGATACTACTGGAATACCTACCAGTAAATCTCCTTGCCTTGGCCAAGGACTTTATGTAATGGCTCTCCTAGACACAGCACGACCTCACCCCCAATACCGGGAGAGACGAACCCCTGAAGATACGCTCACTGCCTCCATGTGGCTCGGGACTGTACCCAACTAAAACCTGTTTGCACGACTCCTTTGAGCCGTGGTAGGGTAGTAATCAAAGTACAGTGGGAACTCACACGAGACAAATGACGATCCCCAGGTCGATGAACTAACCTGCACACATGTCACCAGGGAACTGCCATCTGACGTCTGGTATATGACCAACTAGCATGTTCCCGGCGAGTCCTGTCCGGTGTACTCATAACCCAATGAGCACCTGTATACATCTTAGGTGATCCAACTGACACCAGTGGCTTGTGAGACCGGCCACCGCCCCTCGTCGGGGTCTCGACTGTATACACTAGTCTACTAATGGAGTATCGATGCCCGGTCTCGAAACTCCCACGACTAGGGACCTTTTAAGGATATGCTTGTAGACCCCCAGCTCCCACTTATATGATCGTCCTCATACTGCTGGTGGTCAAGCAAGAATCCTAGGGGCTCTATCAACGTGTAATAGCGACATGTCAGGTCACCTAAAACAGTACACGATGATAAAGGTAAACCAGATAGCATACTATCATCTCGAGTAAGACTGTCCTACCGGGATAGGTCCTCCCTCAATCATTACAATCACGTACCTGTGACCTAATAATTGACTCTGAGGGCACTATCTCCAACAATCTCCCACTTGCACTCAAGGCTAATTATTGCGATGTCGCATACTCACAGCCCGTGTGATACCGAACATCCAACTCCTCTACTAGTCAGTCTCACAAAGCTCGTTTGCGGAACTATTGCGTTCGAGGAATAGCCTTAGTGAGTGGATCCGCCTTGACGTTTCTTTCTATGTCTCTCTATATCTCATGTTCGCGGAGAAACCCATCTCCCGAAATGAGCAATACCTGTCTTAGAATGTGTCTGGATGTCTGATGGGACATAGCTCATAAATGAACTCCAAATCCAAACTTCTTAGACTGTATCGTCAACTGAACTTAATCAGTATCCTGCGCGCCATGCCTCCCTCAGTATTGCCTTGGATCACCTGTCCAAAATACTGCCCCTCGTCAGAGGGAAAACTATAACTCTGACAACCTCCTTGTCGTCCATGTCACCTTGGAAGCCTGGAATGATAACCGTCTCCTGAATGAGGCTGTCGTTATCATATCCCTAGAACATCCACCTATGTTCCAAAACTGCTTCCAACTGTTTTTCCAGGATTGGATTAATGTCAACTTATTGCATCTTGTGCAAGAACAACATCTGGTGTGGTACTTGACATCTCACGATTGACTCAATTGCCTGAGCAAGTGATCTGCCAATCATGCCCGTCCCTCTCCCCTTTAGTCTGTAAGACACCTTTGGAGAGGGTGACTCCATTACCTGCAGGTACACTACCGTGCCAGGAGTCGTCCATCCTAAATACTCTTAGAATGCTGTCAAGTACCCTGATTGGGAAAACACCCAAATCTAGATCTAAAACCATAGATCCAGTAACCAGTATGTCAGATATAAAATCCACTTCCTTTGTGGAGAAACCACTGTGTGACGACCAAAGTATAACCGATCGTAGTATAGGAGTTTCTTTTCCTACTCTGTGTATATCATCCAAATACCAGGATATCACACCCTACTACCTTCTCAACAGATCCATCCCCTTTTCTGATGAAGTCAAACCCATGACTGTCACATCAGAAATAGATGATCTATCTCCGCTACATCTGCTCTAGTCTATAAATAGACATAAGCTCCCTGTCCACCAATGCTTCCGCTGCTCCCACTGACTACGACAACCCTCTGGCAGAGTCATATAGACGTACACTTCTAAAACTAGTTTAGAACGACGCTATACTCATCCTCCCGCCGGGTCTCGTAACCTGGAACAACAACAATGGCAATTGTGGATAAACAAGAACTTCCCTGTCACCGTCCTTGAGGCTACCTGAGTACCTCTCGGGTGCCTGAAGTTACCCACTTTATTTGCGGAGTGGCCAATGGAATGTCAATCCAGATTGAATCTTTAGGTTCCTTATCAAATCTTCAGTAATCGTTTGTGGTTCTGGAATCACTTCCAGTTCTACCATACTCCCACTACTGTTTTCTGAAAAAATCCATTTTTATTAAAACTGTGGCGAGTCTAGAACAATATCGCTATTGTTCATCCAGATGGTAGAAAGTCAACCCTCGTCATAGCCTGGGTCAACCCACAAACAGCCATTACAGAAACGTGCCTTGAGTTGTCCAGTGTCTGGTTTTAATCATAAACCGGACAACTCCCCGTACCTTAACATCGTTAAGATATGAACTGTTCTATATCCAATATAGAACCAGAGGCACTGATTTAATTGAACTAGATTCAAATCATGCAGCTGTCTCCAGTGCATGTCAACTAAATGGAAGAAGGCCGATCAGCGTTACTCAACTTAGGAATGCTTCCAATTATGAGTAACCTGAAAGAGAAGCAATTTCTCTTAATCATTACTATCAACTGAACACCATACACAAGTATCTACATCTTCGATCTCTTTGAAGAATCCCGATACTTGCTATACCTGGTTCTCTACTCTATTCAAATACATATAACTTCTCCAAATTCGGACCCTGTGTTTCCACGAAACACCTGTCTAAAAAATAGAGGAGTCATAAGTAAACCGAATATAGTACGAGGACCATCCCCTCTGTCCTGATGGACCCTGGACAACATACAATACTCTGTAAAAGTCCCTTGAGTCTGATTACTCATTCACTGTGTGTCGTAGGTTGAAAACTGTACTTATGGTTAAGAAGAATTACACCGCTGTTTAATGCTCCTTACCTAACCATACGATGGTTTTGTCCAATGGAAGTGGACGTTCGTAGTAAAACGGGGTGTCCTGGAGAAAAGGGTAAAAGTAGGAGTGGCAATGAGGTTTGCAACTCTGACAATCCAAAGGTCGGTGTTTAAGAAGGTTCGGTCAACTTGGTCACTGAGTCAAAGTCTTAGGGTCGGGTCAATGGTCGCTGCCAGAGAGAGAGAGAAAAGAAACACTCAGCGTGCACTCTAACCTAGATCAGAATGGTTACCAATTTATCTAATCTGGAATCCTCCCACTGTACCTCAAATTCTCCTCCAAACCTGAAAGAAGAATTAGTCGGGGTTACCCGAGGAGTAAACTAACTCATCAGTGGGAATCGGGATCCAACTCTCATCGCATGATAACGTGACGGAATCCGCTCACGGTATCACACTCCAGAAGGTATGCGCATATCTGGCAAGTTTCAGTTCTTTTGAAACTCCCGATGTGATTTCTGCCCCATGCTCTTATGACCTTGACTTTGGCCAACATATCATAAGTCACATGTCAAGTTCTACCCGTCATTCTCCAGGTTAATTTGAATCCACCCGTACATACCCTTGACTTTGGCCAAAATGGCAGCACGACTGTCCCAAACCAACGCATCTATCTATGCTGCATATGAATACCCCAATAGCTACCAATCACTGTGCCTTGACTTTGGCCAACATACACAGCTTGAATACTATTGACCACCCATATGAAACGACGGAGGGCTACGAATGGTTTCTGGCGAAAACCTTTAACGTAAAGAACTTGATATCGTTGAAGGAACGGATAGCTTTTTAGAAAATATAGTGACGAAAACCTTTACTAAAGAGGTCACTCCCGGTGAAGGGATCTCGGCTCTTTCCCCGTAGAATGAGGTGCAGGATACTCCAAATGAATACCACGGTGCAAAGCAAAAGTAATCGGCTATAGTGAAGTTAATGCCCTGACGCAAACTTCTGTCCAAGGGGTCACTCCCGGTGAAGGGATCTCGGCCCTTGCCTCGTCGACTGAGGAGCAGGATATTCCAAATGAATACCACGATGCAAAACAAAAGTGAACGTCCTTGCAATAACAGCTTTTTGAAAAGTGTTCCAACAACATCAGATTAGGTTTGTTTAACTTGCATTGATCCGAATCAATGCAGTCCCATCAATTGATCACACCACAAAGAACGAAAATATACTGACGTACGTATATGCCATCCGCATTCGCCACTGGGTCCCGTCATCACCCGTTAGGTTAGCTAACTAACGGCAGAGCGGGGACTGGACTAGCGCGGATGAAAAACATATACAACATCTACTAATATATATACCAATATATAGTATTTCGCTCAAGGCGTGAATAAAATGCAACATCACAGAAATGTACAGCATCACAGAACAATACAGATATCTGGGATCCCCGGGTTTCACAGAGCCACTACTGAAACCCGACGTTCCCCTGGTCGTGTGGATAGCCTGTGCAATGAAATCCTAGACCCCTACGGGCGCGGCAAGTCACCCGCCAAAACCTGAAGCGAGGCAGCCCCCTTCAGCACCGTGAATGGACCACCCAGCACTTCACGGAATCCGGTAACTTGGGCACCCCTCCTGGGTCAAACCTGTACCCCCTACGAGTGCGGCGAATAGCCCGCCAATCCTAGAGTGAAGCCCCCTCCCTCTCAATGCCATGAGATGCGGGCTTGTTGCCCTCTAGAACCCGGCTATCCGTGCACCCCTCCGCGGGGCAATCCTAGTACAGAAAGTAAAATATACATACAACGGGTACATCGACCGCAACCAGGTCGTGCCCCAAAATAATAATACAAACAAGCAGTGACGGCAGTCCACATGTCGGACGCTCGCCCCGCAATATCAAATGTACATAATACAACCACAACTGTACTAGCATTGCATCCAGGCTATCCCCCACGACCGATCCGCAACATCACAGCAAATACATAGAACATCAACGTGAAGGTCACGTTCGCAAATCCGTCTAACCGGGCTATAGCAGTTAGACCGGATTTACCGATCGAGTGACATTCACGGTCGCAGATATAATGTAAATACTGTGAAAAATGTGTTTAAAAAATTTCCGATTGATCAAACAATTAACAAGTGGGCCCCAAAGAAAACTGTAGCACTCACA
Source organism: Agapanthus africanus (assembly GCA_030015575.1). Classification (NCBI taxonomy): domain Eukaryota; kingdom Viridiplantae; phylum Streptophyta; class Magnoliopsida; order Asparagales; family Amaryllidaceae; genus Agapanthus; species Agapanthus africanus. The sequence goes on from JASDDO010000029.1 coordinate 306,943,528, forward strand.
GAAATAATTGGCCCAACTTTAATATTCCAAAGCCCATATTTTAAGCCCAGAAGGCCTCTGTAAAAAAATGGTGAAGTGATGTGAATAGTGCGCGGCGGAAGGGCCGCACAAAGGTGGTTTTCACGGCGGTTCCACGCTCCAACTTTGGAGTTACTTCGTAAAATTTTTACAGAACTCTTAGATTTTCCAGTACATCAATATTTTACAACCTGAAAAATTTTTCGAGACTGAAAAATTTCAACAGAAACTGTCGTGGGTAAAATGCAGTTTTGGAACTTTTTGATCGATCGGAAATGCAAACACATTACACAAAGTTAGACTAAGTTAATGGCGAGGCTCTGATACCACTTCAAGTGCACGGCGGCGCCCCGGCCGTCAATCCGACGCCGGAATGCGGAAGCGGTGATAAACTTTAATTTTGCGGACTTTGCAAACCGGCACCACCGCGCACTAAACTCCCGGATCGTAACCATTAACAAGTCTAAGCTACTAACAAGAAAGGGAAGAGATGTACCGACTGATCCGAGTCCTCCGGTCTTCATCTCCACTCCGATCTCCTCGCGGGATCTCCGTCCGTCTCCTCCTCGTCGGAAAGGGCACCACATCGCCTGCAGCTTTTACGGGCTCCCACCTCAATACCGAGGCAACTCGGGCGCGAAGCTGGCGAATCGACGCGTCCAAGATTTGCTGTAGGAAGTGTAGAGTCTATGTCTCATTGGGGTTTGTTGCCTTTGGATGGAGGAATGAAGATTGAGCTTTGGAGGGAAATGAAGCTCTCAATTTCTTTTGCATACAAAATGATATGAACCAATATATCTCCTCACAAATGAAGCACTCTCTCCCCCTCAAAGATTTGGCCGGCCATCACTTATGGAAAATGGTGGAGGGAATCAAATAATTAGTATGAAGGAAGGTGAGTGTAGGATAACAAAAGAGGTGATCACATCCAAACAACAACCATGCTTCACTTTTATCAAACCATACCCTCATCAAATCACATTAATGCAAGCATGGATGAAAGATTCAAATCCTATCATAATCAAACCATTTGCAATAAACCCCTTCCACAAAACTTATTTGCAAAACTGCAAATAACCCCCTCCATCGGAAAAGTCCAGCCGGGAAAGAACAAAGGAAAACCGGCCGGAACGGAATGCAAACTGGCAACTCCAGAAAACTGGTCCTGTAATAAATTACAGGAAAACCCCGATACTGTGCATACACACCCGCATCTGTATTCCGTCCGGATACAAATGCAAAGAGACAAAATCTACACTGTACTAAACTAGGACCGACTTAAACCAAATCCGGCTAGTAATATCCGTTCGATCCTGATCCGTGCAATACCGCACGTATCTGATCGAACCCTGCCATATACCTATACGGCTACAAGTACAAACCGTCCGATCCTGATCCGTGCAATACCGCACGTATCTGATCGGACCCTGCCATATCTCCATACGGCCTCTACAGCGTTTCGCCCGAAACTTGAGTAACTGAAAGTGTGGTGGACTCTAAAGACTCGTCAATACAATGGCTGTGGATTTAACCACTAGCCCGTCAGAGGTATAAGCCAATACGTAACGGGCCACCAGCTATTGACTAAAAGGGACGTCGATGAGCGAACTCATCCTGACACCCTACTGAGCCTGTCAGTGACAATATCCGTGCAGTCCGGTCCGTTCGTCTATGAGTATCGCATGGCGGGCCTAGGGGGTTGGTAAAAGTCAGACCCCCAAAAGCGGTACAAATCGTGTCGGAGTGTAGCCCAGAACACCCTGAGATACTACTGGAATACCTACCAGTAAATCTCCTTGCCTTGGCCAAGGACTTTATGTAATGGCTCTCCTAGACACAGCACGACCTCACCCCCAATACCGGGAGAGACGAACCCCTGAAGATACGCTCACTGCCTCCATGTGGCTCGGGACTGTACCCAACTAAAACCTGTTTGCACGACTCCTTTGAGCCGTGGTAGGGTAGTAATCAAAGTACAGTGGGAACTCACACGAGACAAATGACGATCCCCAGGTCGATGAACTAACCTGCACACATGTCACCAGGGAACTGCCATCTGACGTCTGGTATATGACCAACTAGCATGTTCCCGGCGAGTCCTGTCCGGTGTACTCATAACCCAATGAGCACCTGTATACATCTTAGGTGATCCAACTGACACCAGTGGCTTGTGAGACCGGCCACCGCCCCTCGTCGGGGTCTCGACTGTATACACTAGTCTACTAATGGAGTATCGATGCCCGGTCTCGAAACTCCCACGACTAGGGACCTTTTAAGGATATGCTTGTAGACCCCCAGCTCCCACTTATATGATCGCCCTCATACTGCTGGTGGTCAAGCAAGAATCCTAGGGGCTCTATCAACGTGTAATAGCGACATGTCAGGTCACCTAAAACAGTACACGATGATAAAGGTAAACCAGATAGCATACTATCATCTCGAGTAAGACTGTCCTACCGGGATAGGTCCTCCCTCAATCATTACAATCACGTACCTGTGACCTAATAATTGACTCTGAGGGCACTATCTCCAACAGGGCCTTCATAGTTTGGCTCGAATTTTCCCCGCTTGGCGCGATTGGGGATCATAGGCCTTTTGACCACTAGCATGAGTTCGCCTTGGTGGACTGTCCTCGGCCGGGTCAATCTTTCATATGAGCGCGCCATCTTTGCTTTATAGGCCTCCAGATTTTGTTGCACTATGAGCCGAGTTTCATCAAGGGCATCAAGTTCCTCAAGCCGAAGGTGAGTATTTTCTTTGCCCGTTAGCTTGTAGTGGACTGCCACTCATAGAGAGGGTAACTCTATCTCGAGAGGGAGTACTGCTTCTGTACCGAATACTACCGCATATGGCGTTGTGTTCGTGGCCGTTTTGAACGTAGTTCGATACGCCCAGAGAGCTTCTTGCAGTCTTTCGTGCCAGTCCTTCTTATTTCGGGACACCGTTTTCTTCATGATCTTTGTCAAGGTCTTGTTGAAGGCCTCAGCTAGACCGTTAGCTCGCGGATTATAAACCGAGGAATATCTCCAGTCTATATTGTGTTGTTGCGCGAAGCGACTGATCTTGTGGCTTCTGTAAGCTGGCCCGTTATCGGAGATGATCCGTCGCGGAGTTCCAAACCGATATATGACGTACGTCTTGAAGAAATGGAGGATATTCTCCGTCTTCACTTCTCTTAACGGTACTGCTTCTGCCCATTTGGAGAAGTAATCAGTCGTTGTCAGGATGAAACGATGTCCCCTGGACGATGCTGGTTCGATGGGACCGATTATGTCAGTTCCCCACATTTTGAATGGCCAGCTAGCCACTATCGGGTGTAGTGGATTTGGATGCCGATGGATGAAGTCCCCATGGATTTGGCATGAGTGGCACTGCTTCGCATATTCGAGGCAGTCCTGGATCATCGTGGGCCAGTAGTAGCCCATCCGTTTGATCTTCAACTTCATTTTTGGGCCTGCTTGGTGAGAACCGCAAAGTCCGTCGTGAACTTCCTGAACGACTCTTTTCGCTTCGTCAGGTCCCAGACATCTCAACCAAAAAGAATCGAACGACCTCTTGTAGAGAGTATCATTGACGAAGGCGAAAGACAGAGCTCGTTTCGTAAGCTGATGTCTTGAGGACGCATCTTCGGGCATTCGACGGTATTTGAAGTAGTCTATAAAGACTTCCCTCCAATCCTCGGCATTTTCCCGGTCTTTTATTTGCATAGCCATTTGTTCAATCGCTCCCTTTTCTGCGGATGATTCCGGAGATATTTCCGCTGGGGCAAGCACCCGACGGCTTTGTACCACGATTCTTACGTCATCGAGGTTCTCATCAGCCAGTTCCTTAGCGAGCTTGGCCAATGCGTCCGCTTTGCTGTTTTCCGCGTGCAGTATGTTTTCCAAAGTATAGGAAGGGATTTGGGTCAACAGTTGCTGCACCTTCTCGCCGTACTTCACTAACTCTGGTTTGCACGTTTGGTAGTCGCCGTTTACTTGACTAACGACCAGTTGGGAATCTCCATATATGAGGAGGTTTTCAATTCCCATGTCGATGGCGATCTCGAGGCCTGCTATCAAAGCTTCGTATTCGGCTTCATTGTTTGTCCTCGGCTCTGTTAGGGAGAAAGCAAAGCGCATTATCCCTCCTTGTGGAGTTACAAAGATAAGCCCTACCCCCGATTTGATTATAGGGGTACTTTGTTTGCACTTCTTCATGGAAGATGCTCCATCGAAATAAAGCTCCCATCGGGTATCACCACCGTCGATCGCGTTAAACGCATGTTCGTCTGGCAGATCGCAATTCAGAAGAGAATCGGCAGGTATCGGATGTTCAGCGAGAAAGTCGGCAATGGCCTGGCCTTTCATTGCCTTGAGAGGCTGATAGGTTATCGAGAACTCCATCAAGAGTAGGGCCCATTTAGCGAGCCGACCTGTCAATATGGCCTTCAACATCAAATATTTAAGGGGGTCCACCTTCGAAATGAGACGGACTTCATGCGCCAACGCATAGTGCCTGAGCTTTGTTATCGCAAAGATCAACGCCAGGCAGTGTTTTTCAATAGGGGAATAGTTGCTTTCTGCCCTCAGTAGAACTCAACTCAAGTAATAGAGAGCTCTCTCCTTCCCTTGATCGTTCTCTTGTGCCCATAATGCGTCTAAGGAACCTTCGAGGGCGGTTGTATAAAGAATGAGGGGTTTTCCCTTAACCGGAGCAGCCAACACTGGCGGGTTCTGCAGGTATTGCTTGATCTCGTTTAGCGTGCTTTGGCATTTTTGGTCCCAGACGAACGGGGTTCCCTTCTTCATCAAGTGGCTGTAAGGACGTCACTTGTCTGAAAGGTTGGCTATAAATCGCCGTATATACGCGAGCTTCCCTTGGATAGACCGCAGCTGTTTGAGAGTCCTTGGCGGAGGCAGTTCCATGATCGCCTTGATCTTTGACGGATCTATCTCAATACCTCGGTGTCGGACGATGAATCCCAGGAATTTGCCCGAGGAAACTCCGAATGCACACATGAGAGGGTTCATCTTCAGGTTGTATTGTCGAAGGCATTGAAATACAGTCCTCAGATGCTCGAGATGTTCCTCGTATGATTTGCTTTTAACCACGAGATCGTCGATATAGCATTCGACGATTTCGTGTATAAAGTCATCAAAGATTTTCGTCATGGCCCTCTGATAGGTGGCACCGGCGTTCTTTAGACCAAAGGGCATCACTTTGTAGCAGAATATGCCTAAAGGTGTCCTGAAGGCGGTGTGCTTCTGGTCTTCGGGATGCATCTTTATCTGATTATACCCTGAAGAGCCGTCCATGAAGGAGAACACCTCATGAGTGGACGTATTGTCTATCATCAGCTCGGTGACTGGCACTGGGAAATCGTCCTTCGGGCAAGCTTTATTGAGATCCCGAAAGTCTACGCATATGCGCACCGTCCCATTTTTCTTCATCACCGGGACGATGTTGGCAATCCACTCGGGATACTGGACCTCCTGGATAAAACCAGAGTCGATCAGCTTCTTGACCTCGGCGTTGATGCTCATCTCAAGCTCGAGCCGCATTCTTCTCGGTGCCTGTTTGACTGGCTTGACGTCCGGGGATATTGCCAATTTGTGCACAGCAATTTCTGGATCTAGTCCCGGCATTTCGGAATAGTTCCATGCGAAGCAATCTCTATGCTGCATAAGCAGGTCCTTTAATGAAGCCACCCTCTCTTCAGACAGCAGCTCACTAATGAATGTCGGTCGCGGGTCATTCGCCGTCCCCAACTCAATTTTCTTGAGGTTATCCGCAGTGGTATGTATTCCATCCTCCAGCTCTTTCGGTGCTGGTGGAAATTCTGAGATCACCTCATCGCTGCTGTTTTTGAAGCACTAGGGAAGGTCATCCATGTTCTCGGGCTCTTCTTTTGATATCATTATCATATGACAGGTACGAATTAGCTTCCAAGCCCAATGTGGAATTGGTTCTGCTCTCGTGGCTTTGGGTTCGTGCTTCTGTGGCGGCGTTACCCTCCAGTTGTCAGACAAAGCGAACTTGCCAAGCTGATACTGATCTTCAACCCAATTCTTGAAGGTGAAGTAGTCCTCGAGAGGGTGCCCTATCACTCGGTGATAAGGGCAATAGTCCGGGTGAGAGACTTCGCTTGCTTGTTCGGGGTGTTTGGACTCCGGCAGTGTAAGCATCTGATGTTTTAGAGCGAGATCAAGTATTTTCTTCGTCTTGTCCCGAGGAAAAGAGTACGCTCGACCCATTTTTCTTATTAGGGATAGATCGGAACCGCTCGATTCCCGCTTGCATGGCTTCTTAGTCCCGCTTTGTTGCTGTTGAGCGCCTTTTTCGCCTTTCGACTTATTTCTGCCCCTGCGTCGTGCCTTTTTTATAACAGGTTGACAGGGAGCGGCATCTTCATCTTTCACAGCCTGTTGGAGGAGGCGTTGCGTTTTGGCTTTCTCGTAGATGGCCATTTCGCGGTTATGGTCGTCTCGGACTTTTTGACCAGCTTCCCTTATAAGCTTGTCCATTTGTTCTTCGAACGACGGACTGGGCACTTTTGCATCTGGAACTTTTACTGGTTTAGGATTAGCATCTTCCCATTGAGCATCCGCTTCTTCATCGAAGTCATGCACGATGTAGCAACCATGGAGTAGCCCTCGTTTCTTGGACCGAATGTATCCAAGCCCGATTGTTTCCATTCTCCCATTAGGCAACTTGTGCTGAGTCCCGGGAACGTTCCAGACCTTGTCATAGAACTTGGCTTTTCGAGCGGTCTGTTTAAAGGATATCCCCTGGCGCTTCAGCAACTTCTTCAAGCCTTCTGTATAATATCTGGGCAGACGGATAGGCTGAAGCCTGTCAAGCGTAGGGTCCGTACCGTGCCAGATTTCTTTCTCCACTTTGGTTTCCTCAGAGCGGTAGAATAGAATTGCCTTTTCACCTCTTCGCCTGGGAGGGACATAGAACGTCCGCAGCTCCTCTACACTGTAGATATCAAGTGCATCCAGTTCTTTATGGTGTTTAGATGGAACCATGGCGACTTGCAGACTTTTCTCTTCGTCAGCGGACGTTTGTATTGAAGGTCGAGCAGAGAATACAGCATGGACCTTGTCTTCTGAGTCGCTACCAAAGATCAACATGGGAGCGGACTGTCCCGGCTTGTTGTGTTGGGGCGGACCCGAATAAACTATCTCCTCTTCCTCCTCGGTATCACTGCCGAAGATAGGGATGGTGGCATTAGCTTTATTCTCCGGCTTGTGACACCTCTCCGTGTCTTCGAAATCTGGTAAGAAGTATTTGGCATCTTCATATTTGCGGACTTCGTTTACAGAGAACGGGTTCAGTTCTCCCGTCACGGTATACTCGAGACCATCCTTAAAATACTTCATACACTGATGTTGTGTAGAAGGGATGATGTTGTACTCGTGTAACCATGGTCGGCCGAGCAGAGCATTGTAGCATGTCTTGGCGTCTATGACGTGGAACTTAATGTCTGTGACGAGTAGCCCAAAGCGTAGCGTCAGTATTACAGACCCAAGAGTTCTTGACGATTGGGAGTCGAACCCGGAGATGGTGATCTTGTCCCGAGCAAGGTGCTGGACGTTCATGCAGATTTCTTTTAACACCCGCACATTGAGGAGATTAACGGAGGATCCATTGTCAACAATGATTTTGCCTATCTTTATATCGTTGCAGTATCCTGAGACATAGATGGGGCGATTGTGTTTGCACGTCCCAAGAAGAAGGTCTTCATCGCCAAAAGTGACATCGGCCGTGTGCACTTCCTCCAATTCATCCTTCATCTTTTCTTCTGCCAGGAAAGCTTGGAATTGCTCGGGGTCCTGTAGTGCCTTGATTAACGAATTTCTCACCTCTTTTGATAGTAAAAGGGCGTCAAGAATGCTAAGCTGCGGGGTAGCTTCCTCAGATGCGCTAAGACGTTGTAATCCACCTTATTTCTCTTTGGCGGGCCTTTGGCAGTTAGCTCTTCCATGACTTGGTCATCTAGGGCGATATCCTCAGCGACTTTTTCCTTCCCTTTATCTTTTTTATTTGAGGGTCCAAGATTCTTTTCGGGTAGCGTCCGATTACGCAGCCGGATATTTTCGCAGACCTTCGGCTCTTCCTCTTTTCCCGAGGTGGACTCTTTAAAGAGGGGGCTGAGAGCCAGCCCCTCATCAGAATCGCTCCCGAATGTGAGCACTTGCGATCCCCCGGCGTTAACCATGCGACAATTGCCGGTAGTTCTGTTAAGCTCTTCGGTTGTATTTTTCCGCTCCAGACGAGTTTTACCCTTCTCCAGTTTAAAATGCTGTCGATGAGCAACATCTCCTTGCCACCATCTATCGAAAGCTTTGCACTCTTCAGTGGGGTGCGAAATCTTTCGATGATACAAACAGTAGGAGGGGTGCATTTCCACTTCACCAATAATGTTTTCTTCGGAGGATGGTAGCTTCATGCCCATTGATATGGCCTTAGCAAACCTTTTCCTCGTCTTGAATTTGCTTTTGTTCGAAGTGGATGTATTTTTCTCCAGCGGAAGTGTCTCAGCTCTTTCGTCAAGTCGCTGGCGCTTGGCCCTTTCAAATATAGCCGTCTCGTGTTCCCGATCAGCTTTACTTTTCAACAGAGCTTCGTTGAGGAAAGCGTCAATTACTTCATCCGATGGCCCCAGAATTTTTGGTTCAGGATCTGTCCCCAGCTCTTCAGTGCAAGGAGTCGCCTCATCGTCCGTGAACGAATGGGAAATCACATGACAGCTCGCCACGTATTCCTCAGATTCATCCGACGAACTTTCTCCCTCATCTTCCTCTTGAAAGACGTGGTTGAGAAATTCTTGGAGTGTAATGGGAGTCCGTGCTTTCTGGTTGTATTCTTCCAGCGTGTCAATTTGTTTTTGTAAGTCCGTGCGCTTGTCGCCAGGCTTCACAGGCTTCTTGGATTTCTTCTTCTTCTTCTTCGAAGATTTTGACGGCTGGTTGTGAGTGCTTGGGCCACCACCATCGGGCTTTGGAGTTGGACGCGGCTTTAACATCCCTTCAATGATCTGCGGTTCCAACGGGTTCTTCCACTTGATCGCTGGGCATGTTTGAAGATCGTTCAGCATCCTCTTTGTCTTGGCTGACAGCACAACCTCCCATGGGGCTTCTTCAACGAGAGAGCACGTTGCCCCCGGCATATTCATCCTTTTAGAGGCGTGAGGTTGCGGCGGATTTACCTTCCATCTGTCGGATAACGCGAACTTGCCCTGTTGGTACTGGTCTTCAAGCCAATTTTTGAAGACGTAGCAATCTTCGATCGGATGACCCAGTACTTGGTGATAGGGACAGTAGTTGGGCTCATTGACATCATTTGGTTGCGACGGACGTTTTGGATCCGGCAGATTTGTGAGTCGGTTGCGCAACGCCAGCTCAAATAATCTTCTCGTTTTATCTCAGGGAAACGAGTAAGGATGTCCTAGTCTCTCCCCAAGGGGTACGTGCGGACGCATATTATTTTGACGAACAACCGGCTTCGAGTTGCTCGGCTGTTGTTGAACATTAGCGACAACGATCGCTTTTCCTTTCCTCTTGTCATTTCGAAAGTCTGGCTTTGGAAGAGGAGGTCTATTGCCTATCTGATCCATTTGCGCTAGCTTGTCGATCAGGGCCTGGAAGGTAGTCGGCTTGAAGAACATCATAAATTGCGAGATGGTTGCTTGCGGATCAAGGGTTCCCACAAACATACCCACTGCGGGAGCTTCTTCAATGCGTTGCTCGCATTTTGACCATAAGTTCCGCCACCGTATAGCATATTAGACCCATGTCTCGCCTGGTTTCACCCTGGCGTTAATCAGTGCCGTCATCGGGGTGCGTTCGTTGGCGCTTGCAAAACGCTGGGTAAACGGTAGCTCCATCTCCGCGAAGGTCTTGAAAGAGTCGTTTGGGAGCTCAGAGTACCACTCGAACGCTGTATCTGATAAGTTTCCAACGAACTGGCGAAGCAACAATTTATCATCACCGCCAGTGTTTCCGCAAAGCGCCCTGAACTGGGCAACATGCTGTTGAGAATTGCCCGTCCCCTTATAGATATGGAACTTGGGAATTATGTAGCCCGGCGGGTACTTGATCTGATCGTACCAGCTCGGATATGGTCGTCCTGTTTTTACGACCTGACCGGCTGCTTCAGTCGCATGATGAGCCCGTATTTGTTGGGCTATATACTCGTCTAAGTCAGCTTTGGAGATTGTCTCCTCCTTGGCTGTTGACAGAGCTGGTGGAGGATTCGACGTTTCTCCCCTATCGTCTTCAAGGACGATCGGGGGATCTTCAGTTGGAGGATCTTGTTGGATCATCATCCCCACCATGTTTTGAAACAGGAGGGCTATACGCTTTATGTTGGCTGCTTGTTCAGCAGCCTCTTTATCCTTCTTCTCCAATATCCGACGAAGGAATTCGGCGTCAGTTTCTTGCTCCTGGCGTTCATCCGAGGACGCTTCAGGGCTTTCTTTTGGCCCAGTGAGTGCGGCCATTGCGTTCATCATCTCCTGGAGCGTTTGCTGTTGCTCCTGTGCTTTGGTCACTGACCGTGTAAGCGGTCGATGACCTGTAAATGCACGGCTGTCCTCTTTACCAGACGCCATGTAGACGGTATGAACTACGATGCCCCCGGACTTAGGGCGTTTGGGTTCACCACCTTTGATATTCGCCATCGGCGTGAGGACTTCTCCGGCCTTCTTCTCTTATGGGCCGTTGAAGTTGAGGGGGCCGTTGCTTTGGGCACCCAAGTGGTCGTCGCCTTTCGTTGCTTGACAGGGAGATTTTCTTCCTGCCGACCTTTCGACTTCTTGTGTTGGCGAGAGAAATTAGGATCAATCACAGATTCTCGGACTCGTCGCCATGTCTTGTAGATCCTGGAGGACAGCGATTGAGGAGACTCCTCCGGCTTTTCTGCTTCCACGGCGGTCTCTACCGGTGGAGGAGATCTTTTGAGCACCGCAGTTGGCGAATTTCTGCGTACCCTGTTCAGCATCTCAAAGCTATTCCCAGTTGGAACAGCAGCATTAACTTCCACCGTTGGAGCTGGCGGAGTTATCCCAGAGGGGGAGTTGCCCCTAGTCTTCCTTATCCGGCACCAGTGGCATCGTCGGGCGTGACGAGCTGTCGGTATTGGTTCAGCGAAAGCTTCTTCTTGCCCCCTGTTCAGGCGAGGGACTGTTGCCGGTGTCAGCCTCTTGAAGACTGACGTCCGTTGAGGAGTTGTGTCTAAGTGGTCAAAAGCAGATTTCTGAGCGGGAATGGGAATAATCAGCCTTGCAAAGACTGACTCTTTGACAGGAGAAGCCGCCTTGGTGACTTCGGGAGCAGCCGTCTTCTTTGGGATGACCGCCTAAGGTGTTATGGGCTTCTTGATAGGCCTTTTGGTGCTCGAGCTCAGCCTGGTGAAGACTGAAGAATTGGACGACCCGTTGAGAGGGGCCGTGGGAGTAGCAAGTCGATCGAAGACCGACTTTCTTGAAGCTTCCGGTGCGGGCACAGGGATGGTGAAGCTTGCTGGAGGGATCATGGTTCCGAAGAACAGGCCAGTGGTAGCCTGAGTCACTTGCTCCACGGGCATAGTAAGGACGGAGGCCACTTGAGGCCCATATGCTATGCCTCTAGGTGAGGTGGAGCGTCGGTTGCATTGGCACTTTGAGCAGTTCGAGCAATTTGAGGCCATTGATGCTTGATTTCTGCGCGAGGCAAAAGACCAAATCTCAATAACTTGAAATCCAAAGGCAACCATTAACAAACCGCGATTCGTTCGCGAAGACGACACACGAAGTGTGGAGTGGAAAGAGGAAAATGTCCCACCGGGCGTGCCAGAATCTGTTCCCCTCCGAATGGCGGCCAGGACGTGAGGACGTCTTGCCTGAGATTCGGGACAGATGCTATTTGGTTTTATCCGTCCACCTCTCAGAAGATGCCAAGTTGATTTATGGCACTGTGTATCGGAGGTTTAGACGGATGCGGCCGATGTAGCAGACTTCGTCAGATTCCCCCTCGTTCGAGGGGTTTTTGATTGTGGGGACGCTCTTCCCTGCAGGCGCAAGCCCCTGCAGTTAATTACACTACCGCATTCGTGGTAGCCACTTTCTCCTTCTCCAGAATTTCACTTTGTGTCGTGTGTGTTTGTTTTGTTTGTGGATGCCCGTGGATTGTATATGGAGACTAAGTTATGCCGTCGCCCGTAGGACGTGGAGTAGTCCAAATCCGTATTTACTTAGATTTTGGTTTGGTGTTTTAGTTTAAGGATACGTTAGCCATATTTAGGCTAAGATCCACTTAAACGTTCGTTAAGGATATGTTAGTCTGATTTGAGACTAAGATCAACTTAACGGGATCGTTTGGATCCGACAAAAGAGCATTTGGGGGCTCTATTATTCCAGTTTAGGGACATAGTGGTCCATAGGTAGTTTAAGGACATTGCGGTCCATATTCCAGTTTAGGGACATGGTGGTCCATTGGTTTAAGGACGCTTGAGTCCGTGGGTTTAAGGACCCCACAGTCCGTATCTTAGTTTAAGGACGCATAAGTCCGCGGATTTAAGGACCCCACAGTCCGTGTTTTGGTTTAAGAACGCATAAGTCCATGAGTTTAAGGACCCCATAGTCCGTGTTGATGTGTGATTGTCGGGAGCCATCACCTCTCTGACGTCGTTGAAGGATTACAACGATAGGAGTCAGAGGAGTTCGGAGATATACCCTCGAACCGGATGTAAATTTATTTAAGAGAGCAGCCGTACTCAGTCAATTTAATTTGAGGACTTACGGCCATGATTGGGCCAGGTCCATTTGGAAAATATTTAACATTTTTATTTGTCTTTGGCCTATTAGGCCTGTGTTAGGGCTTTGCCCCTTTTTAAATAATGCACTGCATTTCTTATTTTGTTTGGGCTCTGCCCTTTTATAAATGAGGCCTGTGTTAGGGCTTTGCCCCTTTTTAAATAATGCACTGCATTTCTTATTTTGTTTGGGCTCTGCCCTTTTATAAATGATGCAGAGCATCAATTTTGTTTGGGCTCTGCCTTTTTATTGCATTTTATTTTGTTTGGGCTCTGCCATTTTATAAATGATGCAGAGCATCAATTTTGTTTGGGCTCTCCCCCTTTTATTGCATTGCAATTTATCTTGGCCTACTAGGCCTTTTTGATTTGGGCCTGGCCCTTCAGTAAATAATGCAGTGCATTTGTCAGGCGCTTTGCGCCAATCACTGAGCGCAAGCGCTTGTGGTGATGACACGTGTCACGCAGCGCACAGCGCTGCGCCAGTGCGCTGCGCTTGCGCTGCTGACACGTGGCGCGCTCTGGTGAGTTGCGCCAATTTCAGAGAGCAATGCTCTATCTTAAAAGCGCATAGCGCAAGTGGTTCATGTGCTAACACGTGGCGCTCTCCGGTGGCTTGCGCCAACCCAAGAGCGCAACAGTGCAGTTTTGCAAGTGCAGGGCACTGTTTCAAAATCTTGATCCAATTTTGGATTCAAGAAAAGAAATTTTAAGATTCCAGAACCAATGGTTCATAAAAAGTGCAAGGCACTATTATTATTTGTTTTTTATTGAAGATCATTGATCTTGTTCTTAGATCAATGATCTATTAGAAGAAATTCTTCTATTTTATAAAGGTTTTTACCTTTTTCTTGAATTTTCTTCAGAGTTCTCTCTGTTTTGAAGTTCTTGATCTCTCACAATATTGATGATCTTTTGAGTTGGGGTCTAGGGGTCTTTATATAGTGCCCATTGATTTGTTAAGTTTGTTAAAGAGATCATCCTCTGAGTGATTTGGGGAATTTTCCCCACCGTTGGATCTTTGATCCAAGAGCTTCTGTTTTACAGAAGACAATCTTCTTGTTTTAACAAGAACAGAAAGATCTTACTAGAATTTTAATTCTGTTTGGCGCAAATGCCCCAGCGCGTGACACGTGTCACGCAGCGCAGAGCGCGGCGCAACTGCGCTGACACGTGTCGCTCAGGGCGACTGCGCTGACACGTGTCGCGCAGCGCAACTGCGCTGACACGTGTCGCGCAGCACAGCGCTTGCACAACTGAAACGTTGCCTCCTTTAGTTTTTGTTTTAAATAGAGCCTTTCTCTGATTGGGCGTGCTGCCTTGGGCACTGCGCTTCCTGCGCTGGCGTGCCTGATTTTGACACGTGGCACCCTGCGCGCAGCGCAGAGGATCTAAAGCGTTGCTTCATTTATTAAAATTTAAATTTTCAAAGTAGAGCTTTGCTCTGATTGGGGGGAATCGGAAGCGTTGCTTCATCTCCCGCCTTGGAATTTGAACAGAGCTTTGCTCTGATTGGGGTAAACAGGGATCGTGGTGGCGTGGAATGTTGCTGGCGGAGAATCTGCGCATGGCGAGATTCGCGGAGCGGCGGCTACGTCTGTGAGCGGTGGAGTTGGTCGGAGGACCGAGGAAGACGGTCTCGGCCGGGAGCTCGGGACGAGCAAGGAGGCTGAGGAGTCCTGGTCTTGTGGTAGCTCAGGGCGAGCTATAGGGCCGAGGAGGCCGATTTGCAGGGGCCCCTGAGGAGGGCCAGCTTGTGCTTGCAGGTCGGGTACAGGTTTGGCCTGGCCGGCCCCTGTAGGCCCTTCCTTCTGAGTTCTGGGACACGTCATCTGCCACGTGTCCTGATCTTGGAGATCGCCAATATTGAGCATCATCATTAGCCCCCCACTCCTGTCCCGACCAGCTAGCGGGTCGGGTCAGGGGTGGACTGCCGGGCCTCCCGAAGTGAGCTCCTTCCTAAGGTTTTCGTCGGGACGCGTCCCCGGGCTGTCAGTTGTCTTTTATGCTAGCGAATCAGGGCGAGATCTCTGCATTTAAGGAAGGTGCGCCAGTTCATGCATTCTGCCACCGAAGCGACTGTCCATGTGTCAAGTGTCGATTGGCCGACGCGACATATGCAGGCCTGCGGCCCGGCGCCGGAATGACACGTGGAGCGATCAGAGCCGCTGGACATGAGGAGTCGTTTTGGCGGGAGATGATGGACGTCGTTGGATGAGGTCGCTTGCAGCAATAAATAGGGGTGGGGCCCGTCCTTGGGCCCCTACTCCTTCATATTTCCTGCTTCTAAGTCCCGGTTGCTTGGCGCTCTTCTTTCTTGGGACACATGGTTCGTTCCCACTCTTTGGGTCGCTCGCTCCAGAGGGAGGCCCGCAACGCGGCCGTTCCCCTGGCTGGCTTAGGTGCTGTGTTGAACGTTCTGCCGGCGACAGGGTCGTCCGCCTCGTTGGCGGCTCCTGGGGATTTTTCCGGCGGCGGTCAGAGGCGCCCGCGGTCATCCGAGCCCCAGATGGGAGATGGAGGGGAGGGCGAGGACGGGGTCTCCTTCAAGAGGAAAATGACAGTTTCTCGTGCGCCGTCGTCAATGGTCCCTGAAAGGATCCCCATGCAGGAGGGCGATGCCGTCCTCATGGTTCCGTCTGGGCTTTCCGTTGCTGCCGGCTTGCTCGCCGGGATGGAAGAGTCGGCAGGAGGAAGACTTCCGTGCAGCACCCTGAGGGCCCAGATGGAGGCTGTAGCCCAGAGGGCGGTCCAGGTACGAACCCCTTCACGCGTTGGTTTAGCCTTCCTTTCTTTGGCCCAAGCGATTCCCGGTTTCTCATTCGCTTCCCGTCAGGTCCTTCAACACTGCGCCATTGCCGCTCATATGGAGGCCGAGGGGGCGTTCCACGCACCGAGGCCGGTAGAAGCATTTCCTTCGGAGGTCGAGGTCCTGCGGCATGACCTGCGTCTGGAGAGGGCTAGGGCCGATGTCCTGGCAGCCCATGCGGAGGCTGCGGAGCTCGCCAATTCAGCGAATCAGGGCGTCCGCTGTCGCCTGAGTGCATCTCATCGGGTCTCCTTGAGGAAGCTGGCGGACCTGGCCGATCGCTTCGCGGCCATGGAGAAGGAGAGAGATGCCAGCAGGAGGGATACCGAGGCGGCACTCCTGGCGGCTCAGGCTGCCGAGGTCCGGGCCAGGAAAGCCATGGCCGATTACAAGGTGTCAGAGCAGTTTTACGCCAAGCTTGGTGATTATTCAGCTGTTGCGTGGAATAAGGCTCTGGATGCCGTGAAGGACCAGCTTCCTAAGTTCGCTGATGGCGAGCTCCGTGCTCGGGTCCCGCTCCCGGTGGCAAGGCCTCCGGTTGACGACGATGGGGGAAGTGAGGCGCGCCCCTGGTGGCAAAGCCTCCAGTGGTGAAGCCCTCAGTGATGAGGGAGGGGGTTTGCGGCTTGGGCCTCTTTGATATTTCCTCGTCCCTCTTTTGTAAGCCTCCGGGAAGCTTGTAAGGCTGGGGAGCCCAAAGTACCCTTTGTAAAGACCGCGCGCTTGATAATAGAGCTTCTTTTTTGTTTTCATAGGTCCGCACTTTATCTTCCGTTTGTGAAGAATGCTTGTAAAATATCTCTGCTTGCGCTGTTGGGATTTCATGCCAGGTCGACCATCTGTCCAGCGATTGTTCGTCGAGTTGATTTCGATCACTTGCCGAGCGTGTCAAGCGCCGCCGAGAAGGAGGCGTTTCCATTGCCCCAAAGTTGAGGGGGGGATCGCTCGAGACTTGGATAGACCTGGTGCCTCTTGTCGGTGGCTCGGATCCTCTACATGTGATGGGCAAAGGGCTGTTCGCCTTATTCGTGCCGAGGATGGATGGAGGCCGCTCCGTTGCCCTTTGGCGAGGGCTTCTGATTCCTGGTGTCATGTGCATGGAGCTACCGGCTGAAGATGACCGAGCAGGATAGCTGCTCGGTTGCCCCTTGCTAGGGCTTTGATTCCCCAGGACGGGAACCGAGCAGGATCACTGTCCAGTGCCTCTTGGCGAGGACTTCGATCCCAGGCGTTGCGGTAGGGAAGCTACCCGCCGAGGATAACTGGGCAGGGTGACCGGGCAGCGGGGCTGTGCGGTTGCCTCTTGGCGAGGACTTTGATCTCTGGCATCGTGGGTAGGCAACTACCAGCCTGGGATGACCGAGCGGGGTAGCCGCTCGGATGCCTCTTGCGAGGGCTTCGATCCCTGGCGTCACGGGTAGGGAGCCACCAGTCGTAGATGACCGAGCAGGGTAGCTTACCGGATGCCTCTTGCGAGGGCTTTGATCCTTCAGGACGGGGACAGAGCAGGGTTACTACCCAGTGCCTCTTGGCGAGGACTTTGATCCCTGTCGGTTGTGGTAGGATGCTACCAGCCGGGGATAGCCGAGCAAGGACTCGACTGCCTCTGGGAGGACTTTGGTCCTTGGCGCGGGAGGGGCTGTAGAAGCCTACCAAGGACCCTTGGACGGGCAGGTTTACTGCCCGGTGCCTCTTGGCGAGAGCTTTTGTCCTGAAGGATAGCCAAGCGAGGGATCCTCGGGCTTGACTGCCTCTGGGAGGTCTTTCTGATCCCTGGCGTTGTGGTAGGGAAGCTACCTGCCAGTGATAGCCAAGCGATGGTTGGGCTCGACTGCCTCTGGGAGGACTTTCCGATCCCTGGCGTTGCGGTAGGGAAGCTACCCGCCAGGGATAACCGAGCAGGGCAGCTGCTGGGTTGCCTCTAAGGAAGACTTTTGGTCCTTAGTGTTGGAGGGGCTATAGGAAGCCACTAAGGATAACCGGGCAATGGAGCTACGCGGCCGCCTCTTGGCGAGGGCTTTGGGTTGTAAAGGCAGAACTCTATTCGAGATGTTCCGACGTTTCTTTATTCGAAGGGATAGGATTTTTAGAGAACATTTTACATCATCTTTGCGAAGAAAAAGAAAGGGGAGGTACACATTTGCTGGCTTTAACCTCATTGGTATAGCTTGAGCTTCTCGGCATTGTAAGGCCGCGGGAGCTTGCGTCTTGTAGACGGTAGGCTCCGCCGGGGAGCGCTTCAGAGACGAGGAATGGACCATCCCACTTCGGGGAGAACTTGTGAAGCCTACCTTGGTCGATGAACTCGTTTTGCCGCAGGACCAGATCCCCGGTCTTGAAGGAGCGGTGCTTGACCTGAGCGTTGTAGTATCGGGCCGTTTATTGTTGATAAGAGGCGGCTCTGATATGAGCCCGGTCTCTTTTCTCCAACAAGATGTCCAGGTTGGTACGTAGTGCCGAGGTGTTTGCGTCATCATCGAAGTGCTCGACCCGGTGATTGGGCAGCCCGATCTCCACTGGGACCATCGCTTCGGTCCCGTAGCAGAGGCTGAAGGGGGTCTCCCCGGTAGGAGTCTTCTTCGACGTGCGCAGGGCCCATAAGACCCGCGGTAGTTCTTCGACCCAACTGCCTTGTCGCCCTTCTAGGCGGGTTCGGAGGCCTCGGAGGACGTCTCGGTTGGCGACTTCGGCCTGTCCATTGCATTGAGGATGTGCGACCGCGGCAAACTTCATGAGGATATGGTATTCCTTGCAGAAGTCCTTCACTTTTTCGTTCTCAAAGTTCGTCCCGTGGTCAGTGACGATACACCTTGGGATGCCGAACTGGAGTATCAGGTTGTTTTGTAGGAACTTGATGGTTGTGGCGGCGTCTGGTTTCCTGATGGGGACGGCCTCGATCCACTTGGTGAAATAGTCTACCGCGACGAGGATGTATTTATGTCCGCCCGTACCGGTAGGGAACTGGACGATCATATCCAGTCCCCACTGGGCGAACGGCCATGGGGATGTCAGGGCAGTCAGTTCGGTAGTCGGGAGGCGGGGAATGCTACCGTGGAGCTGGCAGCTCTTGCATCTCCGGACTAGCTTCTGGGCGTCCTCGTGAATGGTGGGCCAGTAGTACCCCTGGAGCAACGCCTTTTGGATCAAGGTTCGGGCCCCTTGGTGTGCACCGCCAACCCCCTCATGGATTTCTCGAAGGACATAGTCGGCTTCGTGGGGGTTAACGCACCAGAGTAGGGGCTGAGTGAAGGCCTTCTTGTAGAGGTTTCCATTGTTCCAGACGAAGTGGCGGGCTTTGGCCCGAAGATGGCGGGTGGCTTCCCGGTCTTCTGGGAGCGTGCCGTCCTTTAGGAATTCCACGAGGGGCTTCCTCCAATCCTGGTCGCCTTCCCATGCCGCAAACATGTGGAGTGCCATCGCCCTGTCTTCCACGCTGGGTCGAGGCAAGGTTTCAAAGAGGATGGACCGCTTATTGTTGGCCGAGTATGACGAAGCCAGCTTGCTTAGGGTGTCGGGTTGGGCATTCAGCTGCCTGGGTATTTGTTCTACCTGGACTTCGTCAAAGTTCCTCCGGAGTTTCCTCACCTCGTCCAGGTATTTCATCATCAGAGGCTCTCGAGCTTCAAAGCGGCTGGTCACTTGACCAACAACAAGAGCCGAGTCACTGCGGATTCGAATTACCTTCAGTCCCAGCCCAGCGGCCATGCGCAGTCCGGCCAGGAGGGCTTCGTACTCTGCCGCGTTGTTCGAGGCCTTGAAACCGAGCTTCAGGGAGTACTCTATCTCTGCTTCATTCGGGCCCTGGATAATGAGGCCGGCACCGCAGCTTTCCTCGGTTGAAGATCCGTCGACGTAGATGACCCACTCAGGGACCGAGCCAGGCCTTTCCACGATGGGACACTGAGTTGCGATGGGCGGCGTTGACTCCGGCTTTTTACTAGGGATGGTGTATTCAACGATGAAATCGGTCAGGGCCTGCGTTTTGATGGCTTGCCTCAGGCAATATTTTATATCAAACTGAGATAGCTCCCACCTCCACTTTTCTAAGTGGCCCGAGGATTCTGGTGACGCTAGGATAGCCCCCAACGGGCGCTCGGTGAGGACGATGACGGTGTGTGCTTGGAAGTAGTGCCGCAGCTTCCTCGAGGCTACCATGAGGGCTAAGACAATCTTCTCTATGGCAGGGTACCTCGTTTCTGCGTCCTTAAATACGTGGCTCACATAGTACACTGGCTTCTGCGCTCCGTCGGCCTCCCGGATGAGCACCGAGCCTGCTGCTTGGTCGGATATCACCAGTTACAGCGTGTTAGTTGTATGTATGCCCTAGAGGCCAGTATTGTACAGATGATGTATATTATATTGGATGCTTGGACATATATAGAGATGACTTTCTTGCTCGATATGATAGTATGCTATCTGGTTACTCTTTATCTTAACATGTACACTAGTCTCTTTATACTGTCTTATAGTTACATGTTGGTAAAGCCCTTAGGATGTGTACTTGACTACCTAGACTATGATGCGGATCATACTAGTGGGGACATGGTAGTCAATAAGTACATCCTTCAAGGTCCCTAGTCGTGGGTGTATCGAGACGGGGCATCGATATACCAGTGTAGACTAGCGTATACGCTTCTCGACCCATGTGATGGGCGATGGATGATCCCATATCCATTGGTGTTTGACATCAGAGATGGTATACGGGTGCTCAGTGGAGACTGAGTATACTGGACGGACTCGCCGAGAACTCCCAGATGGTATTATACCTCACGTCAGATGGCAGTTCTCAGGTGACACTTGTACATGTTAGTCTGTAGACCCGAGATCGTCATAGAGTCTTGTGTGATTCCCACTGTGCTTTGATCTCCACCTTACCACGTCCATGAGGGCGTGCAAAACGGTGGTCTTTGGGCACAGTCCCGAGTCATATGGAGGCAATGAGCGATAGGAGGGGTTTCGTCTCTCCCGGTATTGGGAGTTGATGTTGCGCAGTGCTCGATTGGCCGTAGCAGGGAAGTCCCTAGCCAGGGCTGATCATAGATTTGCTGGTAAGTGTTACCAGCGGTTTCTCGACCCGTTATGAGCCTCACATCGGCACGACTTATCGGGTTATTGGGGTCTGACGTTTACCACCCCTAGACTTGATATGCGACATATCAGACGAATAGACCGGACTGTACGGTAAGTGTTACTGGTTGGATTCACAGGAGTGTGAGCGGGCTAGCTCGTCGATCTTCTGATCGCTCAATACCCGGGTGGCCGTTACGTTTAGCAGACCGCTTGCGGCTTGTGGATGCTTGATATGATCATCATCTGCTACCGGCGTATTGACGAGTCTTTAGAGTCCTACACAGAGGTTTCCTGGCTCAAGCGAAACGAAATAGGAGCGCATATGAGATATGTGCAGGACCGAGAATAATGCATGTATGTGATACCGCATTTTATTCTCGCGATATATGTTTCGATTGGTTATATTCGATATGACCTAGTTATCGAATCATTGATTCGATAAATCGATACATTGGATTCTAGTCGGTTATGTGCGACATGACCGGATCATTGAATCAAATGTTGATTTAATGATTTAATGCATAATTATATATTTGATATATTACTTTGCATTAACTAGTATTGGTTCACTTTAAATGGATTTTCTCACTTGATGTGCAAAAGGTATATGTGATATACTTTTGTGCACATTTTTTTTTGTATCATGTTTGATGATACTTGATAATGTGGTTAATTGTAAAGGTTTAAACCATGGTTAAGTGATGATTAGGGTTTTGGTTTTTCATTTATTTATTTGTTTATTTATTTGGAAAGGATTAAGTTAAGAATGGTGGCTTATTTTGGAGCTATGTTGAAGCTTCTTGAAGCTTTGACAAAGTCCACCATCCTTATCTCATCCTTAACCCTAACCACTCCAACTAACCTTGGTTTAATCTCTACACTTGACCATGGTCAAGATATGATAAGTATTCATATTAGTTTTATTTTAAAATTACAATACTTATCATTCTTTCTTGATCTTCTTCTTCTTCCTCAAAGAGAAAGCTTGATGCCATCAATGGCAACTTGATTTCTAAAGTGAGAAATCCAATTCTAAAGTGAACCCACCTCCTATTTCTTCATCCTCTACCTCTTGCCAAGTTGTTTTGGGTGTTTTCTTCATAAGTTTCACAACTTTGTGAAGTCGGAGCTTGAGCTTGTGCAACCTCAACGTAGATCGTCTTTGACACGAAGCCGACGACCTATTCCGCACATTTCTCCGATGAAGCCGTCACGAGAGTCCAAGGTTCAAGATGGACAGCGAGAGGACGCCCTCGTGGAGCTAAGGAAGTGGGTATCCGGATCTACAAAGGTTGTAGCATCCTAACTTTTAGTTAAGTGTTAACTAGTTTATAGTTTCGCCTAGATTTCTAGCAACGATCCGTTAACTAGGGTTTCTCGGCACCATATTTTTGTAAAATGGCATTGTTGATGCCTTGTGAGACCTCTACTGTGTGCCTAGGAACCCTACAGTGGTATCAGAGCCTAGCTAGAGCCTTAGGCGAAGTCTAGACGCGATTTGAAGCCCGAACGAACCCGAAACCCTAAACTTAACATGCTCTCTGTACATTTTCTAAAATCTGAGATTTTTCAATATTAAAAATATGCAGAAAAATAAGCAGGAAATTATAAGGTTTACTGTGAAATTCGTGAGCGTAATTCCACCAAGCTAGCGCGGATCCGCGGCATGAGCATGGCTCATGCGGCGGATCCGCGGTCGTACGGCCTCTGTATTTGAAGAATTTTACACAGTAATTCTTAGTTTCCAGTGGTGATTTTCCTGGGTATTTTTAATAATTATTCAAGAGTTGAATTTTCTGGGGTTGCTTTGGGGATTCGGTGTTTCGATCGGGGTATCAAATTTCGTCTTTGTGTATTTCCGGATAATATTTAGAATATGTTAAAAAGTCCGACCGGATATAAATACCCAATTTTTCCCCTGTCGGGAAATTTCCAAGTGTTGGATTTTTCCGTAGTTTAACGACGTTCTAAGTAGTGCAAGTAACGCGATGGACCCTCTAGAAGACAACAAACCTTAACTCGATTATGTGACCGTCTTGAACTGCCCTTTGAACCTTCGGGTTTGGGGCAGTACGTCGTGCCACATGTGAGGCGTTGGCTTGACCCTTCTACGGCTGGACCGTCGGTACTGAGGCACGAACTGAATGTTGTTAGACTTATTTCATGTGTTGAGCTGTATCGGGAAAACTTGGGTATTCGACTGTTCGATCGGAAAGTTTAACATTTTCTGTTTATCTGGAATGTGATACAATAATTAGAATTCACAAGTAGTTATGAGATAACTGATTGAATGTTATAAATCTAGCAATTTAGTCCCATACGATATTGAAAAGAGTTTTCGATAATGAGACTAAAATGCGGGGTTTGTAACTGTTAGGCATGTGATGTCTAAAGAGGTTGCGGATTCCAATTGTTGTAGTTTTACACTTTCTTTTCTGTGACCGTAAGTGTAGTATGTTCATATCGCCGGTTTCGTTGCTATACGTCAACGATAATTGGGGTATGCATACTTACTTACGTTGATGACATGTGATGTTATGTGTTGCTGGATATGTTATATTGGATCGTCGTGTTTGAATAGCCGGGGGTTTTTATGTGAGATGAGTGTTTTTCATTTTCATTCATGTAAAAACTTGTATGTAATATTCTTTTCTTTGGGGCACTTCCAGGTAGCGGAAGTTGTCACCTTTTGTATATTATTTACTTTTCCGCATTAGGATAGACCCAAGGAGGGGAGCACAAGTAACCGGGTTCTGGGGTCCAGTGGGAGACCAACTCGAGGAGTCGAGTCCGGGTCTCCTAACCCTAGAATTGGCAGGGTTGCTTGCCGCTCTCGTAGGGATCTAGGGGTGTGGGATTGGCTATTCATCACGACCGTGGAATCCGTGTTTTATACTGGCTCGTATTTAAAACACGGACGTCCTAGTATATCCAATATTTCATATGTTTATTCTGCTGCGATATCTGTGTTGTGACTCTGTGATGGATATAGTATATAGTATATATGATATATTATATAGACGTTACTTATGTTTTACACCCGCGCTAGCCCTGCCCTGCTCTGTCGTTAGTTACCTAACCTAACGGTGCACAAGGGGACATCGAGGCGAATGCGGATGGCATAAGTGTACGTCATATCTATCTGTGATGTTTAGGTATTTAAATGATGGGACTTCATTAATGTGATTAATGAAAGATAAGAAACCTAAGATGTTGTAGAATCAAATTTTAAAATAAAACAGGTAGCTACAGTTCTTGCTTTGCACAGCGGTATATATGATATATCCTGCACCTTATTCGATGAGGAAAGGACCGAGATCCCTTCACCGGGAGTGACTCCTTTAGCAATAACTGGCAGATGCTACACACTCGGTTTGCTTTTGACTGCTTTTGGGTTTTTGCTTTGCACAGCGATATATATGATATATCCCGCACCTCATTCGACGAGGAAAGGACCGAGATCCCTTCGCCGGGAGTGACTCCTTTAGCAAAACTAGAAAAGCCTCAAAATCACTCCATTTCAAAACTTCATTTGATTCTACAACGATATCAAGTTCATTACGCTCATGGTTTTTATGAAAAACCTGCGTAGCCCTCCGTCATTTCAGATAAGTATTAGTTAGTATTCGTGCTGCGGTAGTTTGGCCTCCGTCAAGGCGCAGTGTACGGTAGCTAACTAGTGCTTATCTGCTAGCATATGATGCGATTAGATTAGGGTATTCGTACGGCGTTGTTTGGCCTCCGTCAAGGGTCGTGCGGGTGGGTTTAATTCAATCAGGAAATGACGGGTTGAACTTGACTAGCGGACTATGGGTTGTTTGGCCTCCGTCAAGGTCATAGGACGCTAGGGGCGAAACATTATCGGGAATTTCAAGTGTTGAAATTTGCAATGAGATTGCATACCTTCTATGAGATAGTTGGATCCCGATACCCACTGCGAGTAAGAGTTACTCCTGGGAGAGTTTTACACATTACAATTAGCCGATCAAGTAGGTGTCTAGAAAGGTGTTAACGAGGTTACGCCTCTGGGAAAACGAGGTTTACATTAATTAGGTTCGTGCGAAAGCATGGGGGACCTCCCTCAAAGTACCGACACTGGCCTGGCTGAAAGATTGGCGAACTTGTAGTGTGTAATTAATCCTGGCTAGTCTTTCCTTTTAGGGTTTGAAGGAAGATTTGATAAAAAGCAGTGGGAGCCATCCTGATTAGATAAGATAATAACCAATCTGATCTTGCACGAGCATACGCTAAAGTGTTTTCTTCTCTCTCTCTCCAGGTAGCGACCATTTCATGCCTTAATAAAGATAATAATATGGATGTATTGACCGAACCCACATATTATACTGTGCTGGGGAACGTTGGTTCCGTTCTTTCCTATAAGAGTTATAGGACTGAACAGGATATAGGGGAATACCAGGATTCCTATGCCACCCGAATGAAGAAAGTACATGATGATGCATTTTCTTCGGGTGTGTTCGTTACAGAGAACTGTTTCTCCATTTGCCCTACGTCCTGGGTATTAGATACCGGGTCAGGATCCCATATATGTAATCAGTTACATGGGCTTAGGAAAGGTAGAGAACTTGGAGAAGGTGATAAAGACATTAGAGTTGGAAATGGTGCAATTGTTGCAGCTAAGACTGTCGGGGAATATCACCTTGTATTACCAACAGGTAATACATTGGTTCTGAACGAATGCTATTACATGCCGAACCTGATATGCAACATTATAACGGTTTCTTTGTTGAGTAAAGAGGGATATAATTTTGTATTACAGGACAATATTATGAACGTTTTCCGTAACCAAAAGTTGGTTGGATCAGGCACGTTGTGCAATGGCATTTATGTTCTAAACCAATCAACAGTTCTAAGCATAACAAACACACACAAGAGGAAGAGTTCTGAACTGAACGAATCCTTCTTGTGGCATTGTAGACTGGGTCACATCAATGCGACACGACTGGCTAAGTTGCATAAGGATGGGTATTTAAAACCATTCGAATTTTCATCTTATGACACTTGCCAGTCATGTCTCAAAGGCAAGATGACCAAAACTCCGTTTACGGGACACGGAGAAAGAGTTACTGAACTCTTAGGACTAGTACATAGTGATGTATGCGGTCCAATGTCTACACATGCCAGGGATGGTTCTTCGTACTTCATTACATTCACTGACGATCTCTCTAGATTCGGATATGTGTTCCTGATGAAACACAAATCAGAAGCTTTTGAGAAATTTAGGGAATATAAACAAGAAGTTGAGAACCAAACCGGAAAAAGTATTAAAATCCTACGATCTGATCGAGGAGTTGAATACTTGAGCAATGAATTCCGGGACTTCCTAAAAGAGAATGGGATTCTCTCTCAGCTGACTCCTCCATATACACCACAGCACAACGGTGTATCGGAGCGGAGAAATCACACCCTATTAGATATGGTGCGCTCTATGATGAGTGCAGCTGAGTTACCTATCTCCTTCTGGGGATATGCACTGGAGACTGCTGCATACCTACTGAATAGAGTTCCGACCAAATCAGTGCCTACCACTCCATATGAGATATGGAATGGTAAGAGACCATGTCTTAATTTTATTCAGATATGGGGTTGTCCGGCCTATGTTGAAACACAAAATCCGGACAAGCTCGAGGCAAGGTCTGTTCTATGTAAGTTTGTTGGATATCCCAAACATTCGCGAGGGTATATCTTCTACCACTCCGAGGAACAAAAAGTGTTTGTTTCTCGGCATGCCACTTTCTTAGAAAAAGGTTTTCTTATGAAACAGATAGGTGGCATTGAGGTAGAACTGGAAGAGGTTCCAGCAATACAGACTACAACAGAAGATTTGGTTGAACCAGAGGATTCCGTAGTTCCCGACGAACCCCAGCCTCTCCGCCGATCTAGTAGGGTTCCTCGCCAACCTGAGAGATACTACGGTTTTCTCATGGACGGTGGAAGCGAGGACTGCATCATGGAGGATGATGACCCAACTAGCTTCGAGCAGGCCATCACGAGTAGGGACTCAGTGAAATGGCTGGATGCTATGCGGTCCGAGATGGAATCTATGTACACCAACAAAGTATGGACTTTGGAAGTTGCTCCTGAAGGGGTAAAACCCATTGGGAGCAAGTGGATCTTCAAGAAGAAACTTGGTGTAGATGGGAAAGTGGAGACTTTCAAAGCTAGACTTGTAGCAAAGGGTTTTCGTCAAAGACCAGGTGTGGACTATGACGAGACCTTTTCTCCAGTGGCTATGCTTAAATCCATCCGAATCATGCTTGCCATTGCTGCCTTTCATGACTACGAAATCTGGCAAATGGATGTTAAGACCGCCTTTCTAAATGGTGATTTAGAAGAGTGCGTGTACATGACTCAGCCAGAGGGCTTCGTAGACAGTGGGAGCAGCGGGAAGGTGTGCAAGCTGCTTAAATCCATTTATGGATTAAAGCAAGCATCGCGGAGTTGGAACATCTGCTTTGACGTCGTTATCAAAGAGTTTGATTTCGTCAAAAATCCAGATGAACCTTGTATCTACAAGAAGGTGGCAGAGAGTAAGGTTGTCTTCCTCGTATTGTACGTGGACGACATACTCTTGATAAGAAATGATATTCCTATGCTGCAATCGGTCAAGCTCTTCTTATCACAAAGATTCTTGATGAAAGATCTTGGTGATGCCTCCTGCATATTGGGAATTAGGATCTATAGAGATAGATCCAAACGGATTTTGGGATTGTCTCAATCCAGGTACATTGACACCATACTAAAGAGGTTTAGTATGGAAGAGTCCAAGCATGGGAACTTGCCCACGATCTCTGGAGTCACTCTCTCCAAAGAGATGTCTCCCAAGACTGATTTGGAGAGAGCTCGCATGCAAGGGATACCCTATGCTTCGGCAGTAGGCTCTATCATGTATGCGATGCTATGTACCAGACCCGATGTAGCATACTCACTAAGTGTAGTGAGCAGGTATCAAGCTGAACCTGGAGAGAGTCACTGGACAGCTGTGAAGAGCATTCTCAAGTACTTGCGAAGGACTAGAGATATGTTCTTGGTGTATGGTAACGGAGAGCTCCAAGTGGAGTCCTTTACCGATTCGAGCTTCCAGAGTGATAAGGACGACTCTAAGTCGCAGTCGGGCTTTGTCTTTACCCTTTACGGAGGGGCGGTTAGCTGGAAGAGTTCCAAGCAGGAAACCGTGGCAGACTCGACGATGGAGGCTGAATACATCGCTGCCAACGATGCTGCCAAAGAGGCTGTCTGGATCAAGAAGTTCATTACTGAACTTGGTGTGGTTCCATCCATTGAGCATCCAATACCTTTGTATTGCGATAACAATGGAGCGGTGGCTTTGGCCAAGGAACCTAGGTCCCATCAGCGATCCAGGCATATTCTGAGGCGGTATCACCTGATCCGGGAGATAGTTGATCGCCGGGAGATCGAGGTCAGGAGGGTTGACACGAAGAACAACACCGCGGATCCACTCACGAAGGCCATTCCCCAGATACAGTTTGAGAGACTCTTCGGGATGCTCGGTATGCGATACTACAGCAGCTGGCCCTAGTGCAAGTGGGAGATTGTTAGTTGTATGTATGCCCTAGAGGCCAGTATTGTACAGATGATGTATATTATATTGGATGCTTGGACATATATAGAGATGACTTTCTTGCTCGATATGATAGTATGCTATCTGGTTACTCTTTATCTTAACATGTACACTAGTCTCTTTATACTGTCTTATAGTTACATGTTGGTAAAGCCCTTAGGATGTGTACTTGACTACCTGGACTATGATGCGGATCATACTAGTGGGGACATGGTAGTCCATAAGTACATCCTTCAAGGTCCCTAGTCGTGGGTGTATCGAGACGGGGCATCGATATACCATTGTAGACTAGCGTATACGCTTCTCGACCCATGTGATGGGCGATGGATGATCCCATATCCATTGGTGTTTGACATCAGAGATGGTATACGGGTGCTCAGTGGAGACTGAGTACACTGGACGGACTCGTCGAGAACTCCCAGATGGTATTATACCTCACGTCAGATGGCAGTTCTCAGGTGACACTTGTACAGGTTAGTCTGTAGACCCGAGATCGTCATAGAGTCTTGTGTGATTCCCACTGTGCTTTGATCTCCACCTTACCACGTCCATGAGGGCGTGCAAAACGGTGGTCTTTGGGCACAGTCCCGAGTCACATGGAGGCAATGAGCGATAGGAGGGGTTTCGTCTCTCCCGGTATTGGGAGTTGATGTTGCGCAGTGCTCGATTGGCCGTAGCAGGGAAGTCCCTAGCCAGGGCTGATCATAGATTTGCTGGTAAGTGTTACCAGCAGTTTCTCGACCCGTTATGAGCCTCACATCGGCACGACTTATCGGGTTATTGGGGTCTGACGTTTACCACCCCTAGACTTGATATGCGACATATCAGACGAATAGACCGGACTGTACGGTAAGTGTTACTGGTTGGATTCACAGGAGTGTGAGCGGGCTAGCTCGTCGATCTTCTGATCGCTCAATACCCGGGTGGCCGTTACGTTTAGCAGACCGCTTGCGGCTTGTGGATGCTTGATATGATCATCATCTGCTACCGGCGTATTGACGAGTCTTTAGAGTCCTACACAGAGGTTTCCTGGCTCAAGCGAAACGAAATAGGAGCGCATATGAGATATGTGCAGGACCGAGAATAATGCATGTATGTGATACCGCATTTTATTCTCGCGATATATGTTTCGATTGGTTATATTCAATATGACCTAGTTATCGAATCATTGATTCGATAAATCGATACATTGGATTCTAGTCGGTTATGTGCGACATGACCGGATCATTGAATCAAATGTTGATTTAATGATTTAATGCATAATTATATATTTGATATATTACTTTGCATTAACTAGTATTGGTTCACTTTAAATGGATTTTCTCACTTGATGTGCAAAAGGTATATGTGATATACTTTTGTGCACATTTTTTTTTGTATCATGTTTGATGATACTTGATAATGTGGTTAAGTGTAAAGGTTTAAACCATGGTTAAGTGATGATTAGGGTTTTTGTTTTTCATTTATTTATTTGGAAAGGATTAAGTTAAGAATGGTGGCTTATTTTGGAGCTATGTTGAAGCTTCTTGAAGCTTTGACAAAGTCCACCATCCTTATCTCATCCTTAACCCTAACCACTCCAACTAACCTTGGTTTAATCTCTACACTTGACCATGGTCAAGATATGATAAGTATTCATATTAGTTTTATTTTAAAATTACAATACTTATCATTCTTTATTGATCTTCTTCTTCTTCCTCAAAGAGAAAGCTTGATGCCATCAATGGCAACTTGATTTCTAAAGTGAGAAATCCAATTCTAAAGTGAACCCACCTCCTATTTCTTCATCCTCTACCTCTTGCCAAGTTGTTTTGGGTGTTTTCTTCACAAGTTTCACAACTTTGTGAAGTCGGAGCTTGAGCTTGTGCAACCTCAACGTAGATCGTCTTTGACACGAAGCCGACGACCTATTCCGCACGTTTCTCCGATGAAGCCGTCACGAGAGTCCAAGGTTCAAGATGGACAGCAAGAGGACGCCCTCGTGGAGCTAAGGAAGTGGGTATCCGGATCTACAAAAGTTGTAGCATCCTAACTTTTAGTTAAGTGTTAACTAGTTTATAGTTTCGCCTAGATTTCTAGCAACGATCCGTTAACTAGGGTTTCTCGGCACCATATTTTTGTAAAATGGCATGGTTGATGCCTTGTGAGACCTCTACTGTGTGCCTAGGAACCCTACACAGCGACAACTCGTCTCCTTAAACTGGTCGGGTGAGCAGTGGTGGCGTCGCGAGGTGCTTCTTCAATCGGTCGAAGGTGGCTTGGCATTCCTCCGACCACTCAAACCTCGGGATTTTCCTCAGAGCCTTGAAGAACGGAAGGCATTTATCCCCTGACCTGGACATGAAATGGCTCAGAGCGGCGACTCGTCCTGTCAGCCGCATGATCTCGACGTTGGTCTTGGGCACGACCATGTTGAGGATAGCGTCGATTTTCCCTAGGTTAGCTTCGATTCTGCGGTGAGTGACCATGAACCTGAGGAACTTTCCCCCGGTGACTCCGAATGCGCACTTGGCGGGGTTCAGCTTCATCTTGAACTTGCGGAGCACTTCGAAGGCCTCGCTTAGATCCTTGGCGTGGTCGGCCGATGAGACGGATTTGACGAGCATGTTGTTGACGTAGACTTCCATATTCCTACCGATCTGCGGCTTGAACATGCGGTTGACTAACTTTTGGTACGTGGCCCTGGCGTTCTTGAGGCCGAAAGGCATCACCTTGTAGCAATATACCCCCCGGTCCGTTGTGAACGCGGTAAGATCTTCAGCTTCAGGACACATACGAATTTGGTTATAGCCGGAGAAAGCATCCATGAAGCTCAACAGCTCGTGGCCGGCTGAGCTGTCGACGAGCTGGTCTATCCGGGGGAGTGGATAGTTGTCCTTGGGGCAGGCCTTATTGAGGTCGGTGAAGTCGACACACATGCGCCACTTCCCGCTTGACTTCTTGACCAGAACTACTGTAACATTTTAAAAATAATTAAATAATTAATTAAATAAATAAAATCTTTTAAGTGAATTTTATAATTTTCGGTAAAGTAAAACGTAGTTTTCATAAAACTAAACCGTAATTATTTTTCACTATAAATTTAAAAATACCTATTTTAATTATGTTATTACTAGTAAATGGTGTTTATTTAGCCACTTATAAATTTTTAGTTTAATTAAATATTTTTCTTAAATTAATTATTTTAAATATTAACATAAGCTTTATTTTTACACTAAATTAGTGTAAATTACAAATTTGAATGGGTTTAATTAGCAAAAGTGAACCATTACATATTAGAATCAAGTGTGTTTCATGCAAAATTTATTTTCAAAATTTTACAATGGTTCTAGACCATTCTAGGTCAAATGGAGTGAAGAAAATAAAGAATTTTTAAATAAATTCATGAAAAGACTTAATTGTGTGATATTTTTGTGAAACCTTCTACACTTTTCTTCACCTTTTCTCACTCTCCTCTCTTTTCCTCACCTCATGGCCGACCTCACCACCATGGGCAGCCCCAAAATTTTCCCCCCATCAATTTTGTATTAAAAATCATCAAAATTCATCAAAAATTCAATAAAAAACCCACAAAATCCTAATTAATTCCTACCCTATATTCTTTGCTCATCTTTACATGGATTTTGGAGATGGAAAGCATTCATTTTGGAAATTCTTAAATAAATGAGGTTTAAAATCTAAATTATGATTTCACTATATTATTATCATCATAAATTGTAGTTTAATGCATTAATTCATGCAAAATCCAGTTTAGATGTGATATTGTGAAATTTTCCTTAAAAGTATCGAAATCGGGCAAGCTTGTAAACTAGAATTTTCAAACTAATATAAATTAGGGTGTTAAAATATAGTGATGGTTTATATAGTCTAGTTATGCTAATTAATGAATACTATGACCATTAGTTTCTTTTAAACATCAAGTTTTGAAGTAAAACGGTAAATTGGTGTTTTCAGGTTTTACGGAATCGGACGATTTGATCGATTTTTAGGGTTTCGATGAATTAAATCATGTTTTATATTATAAGTAATGAGTTTTATAACTATGAGTTGTTTGTTGATGCTTATCTCGATCAATCGGCGTTTGTATGCCGATATCGAGCGATATTTGGTTCTTTTGCATGAGCGGGACATAGGTTTTAACCTATGCACGTTTCGTGCGTCGTTTTGTTGTTGTCCGTGATTCAGTTTACGATATTATATGTGTTTGCGTATAGGTACCCCTCACATGGACTGCGGGCGATGAAGAAGAGGATGGCTACACCGTCTTCGGCAGACAAGGACCAGGTGAGTAGATGTATATCTACGGGGGGAAGTCGGGTGGATGGCATTTAGCATCCCCGCAAACGTAGAATAGGGATAGTACTTATTGTCATTAGGAAGCCAGACGTGACCTTAGAATTTCGGTGAGTAGGACCCTAGTAGTGACCTTAGGTTGGACTAGATTGATTTAGAAAGACCTTACCCGAGGATGAATATCTTGGAGGAGATTCGTAGGTTTCAGGTAGATACACACATGCACACACTGAGACTTGACGTGGTGTATACGTGTATGTGTATATATATATATATAGGACTAGGTGTATACACACACACACACACACACACAATACGTATATGTGATACAAGGATGTGATATGATACACGGGGATGAAACAATATAACTGGGCTTGATGCCGTGATTCTTGGCTTTACGGTCGTGTTATGATGTTAGCGGATCATTAGGAAATGAGATAATGAATATGTATACATAAATAATAAAGGGTGGTGATGATATTGAAGTATATGGGACTCTAAAATAGAACCCAGACCGTAACCTGTGCCTGAAATTCTGATATGATATCATATAGGTGTGACTTGATTACGACATCATATAGGTGTGACTTGATTTCGATATCATATATGTGTGACTTGATTACGATATCATATAGGTGTGACTTGATTACGATACGATCTAAGTGTGACTTAATCACAATATGATACATATGACATGATATTTCTGAGGATAAATTAACGATGTATATTTATGCCGACAATGATATATGATTGATGTATGCGATTACAGTATAGCACCTTGATCTTGACATGTGTTGATGATGATATTATACGAATGATGAGACACGTAGGTGATACTTGACCCGTACCCCGATATTGGGATGCCGTATGATGGATTTTACCGTATGAGGCATAGATATGATGATTGATCCGCACTCTTGATTCGAGGAAGCCGTACTACGTACATGACGCTATTGAGGCTGGATTGCCGATTATTAGAGATATGGATTCAGACCTTAGGTGGACTCTTATTTCTTATTGACTAGTTTCTTAGGTTTAGTTCCTTAGGAGGTTAGATGGACACTAGTTTAGGCTCGAGTCATATAGTTGTAGTTATACTTGTATATCACAGATGAGTGGCTATTACACATCCATCTTTACATTCATACCATAATCATAATGGTGCATGTTCATTCATATGTTTCTATAATCAGAATAAAACTTTGCCTGTTAGGACACCAGCACCATTACCGATGATGCGCATATTCCACGCACACTTATTTGCAGGCTCACACACATCATCATCGGTAATTGCTATGTCACGTACACTTTAGATCATATTATCTTTTATTGATACAATCAGCTAACAGCTAGATCGATATAATATTGTGATTACTCTCTGGTGTTAGTATAGACATGGTATTTACTACTTAGACATTTCATGCATTCACATTTTCATGTTATCATGCAGTATTATGGGGCATATGCCGACACTTATCATATACTTACTCATGATTTTGGGATTTTGGATTTCTATGAGATTTCTGGATTTTTGGGGAAAACCGCAAGAATATATAAAAACTTCTCTCTCTCTCCTCCTCTCTTTTTAAAACATAAGATGCGGTTTTCTCGTGATGTATGTGTCGTCCACCATGAGATTTCATGTTTTCTGTTGGATTTCGAGACCCGATTCGAGGAGTGGATGAACCATCTCGGGTACATGGTGGGCCCGGTATGGTACCCCGGGCAAGAAGATCGAGTTGTAGACGATGAGCCTGGCAGGGGAGGACTACCTACCGGTGATGTCTGGCGCGGCGGATATCCGGAGGATACCGACCGTTGTCGTGAGATTTGATGATAGGGGCCGATCCGGACTGACGGAGCCCGAGATATTAAGACTATGGGACATTGAGATTATGAGGTATTGAGACTTGAGATTTACATGTTTTGTGTCGATACTTGACACGGATTTCCATGGATTTCATCGTTGATATTTCAGAATTCTATATACATTTTACCATGATAAAAGTTAAAGATTTCTTATACAGATATATCTAGATTTCAGGATTGGTTATTTCACATTCATGGTGCATGCATACTCATTCACATGACATAGTTCTATATGAGGCACTGATACGAGCACGGAGCATTTGCACTTACACGTAGCTTATTATCCTGTCTTTACTTGATGACTAGTAGTATATTAGTATATTATTATGACCTATGACAGTGTCGTGCATTCGATTTCTTCTCGCAGATATCTTCTACTCACGAGTTGGCAACTCACCCCCGTTGTGCCAAATTTTATTACAGGTTCGATGTACAGGTTTTCCTGGCAGCTTGCTGGCACATCTTTTCACTCAGGGTGATTTGCACGGTAGGTTGGTTCACTTGTATCTGGACCGCCATTGTACTTTTATTATTTCATTTGTATCTAGAAAGCTCCATCAACCAAACTTGTATTACTTGATAGTTTACTGGATCAGTTGTTTATTTCGACCTTAGGGCCACGCTTGTATTATTATGATATTTGGTGGTTTTGTTTTCTTTTGAGTTTTGAGCCTCGCCCTTTGGCGTTGTATACTATTGTGCATTGATGTGGTTGTTTCCGCCTTTTGGTGTAGAGCTAGCTCCCGTTTGGGGATGCTTTTTATTGTTTGTATATATATTATTCTTGTTTGTACCCGTTTGGGGCCAGTTTTTACAAAGGAGACTCTGCCGAAATTTTTGAGAAAATTGGATGTTGCTTTTAAACTTGTTTTCTACATGTTTTCCTTTACTTCTTCTTTTTATGGTTTAGATTTCTGGGTTTCGGCTTACTTAGGTTACGTTGCGCCTCTAGACGCTTCGTAATCTAAGTGCTGGTCACGTTCCGTACTTTCGGGTCGTGACAAAGTTGGTATCAGAGCGCTAGGTTTAACCTTGTATATGTCTAGGGTGACCCTTGGTTGATGGAGTAGGCGACTTAGGTAGAGTGACGTACCGTGGGTATGATCCGCGGTATACTTACGATATGCTACTCTTCTTAAATAGCCTTAGGATGTACATTTGTTTGCACCGCATTTCATTTGTTCCTTTGATCTATCTTCGTCGATATCGGAAGGTGGTTTCTGTTACCACGGGCGCACGGGCAGAAGGAGCTGCGGCTCGAATGCGATAACCATCAGGGTATCGGTTATTCTTGAGGATTGAAACATTGTTTAGCGTGCGGGAGAAGGGTATTCACAAGCCGTCCAGACGAAGTTAAAGGATTCGAACGATTGTCAGAAACCCATTTTCCCAAGTTTAAAGTATTCGGAAGAACATGCAGGTATTTCGATGGACCCTCTAGAAGAATGAAACCCTAACTCGACATAATGACCACGAGAACGCCCTTGAACCTTAGGGTTTACGGCAGTTCCGCGGTGCTATTAGTGAGGCTTGGGTTTGCCCTTCTACGGCTGGACCATCGATGCTGGGGTATGTACCGGATATTTTTAAACTATACTTGAGTGTTGAGCTCTCGGGGAATTATGGGATTTTGATGGATCGATCGAAAAGTTTAATGTAGTCCGGATATCAGGTGAAGGGATTGACTACGTGGGAGACTTTAGATATGAGTATTGCGTTGGTAGCACAGTCATCACACTTATGAAGAGACAAGTTCGAAGCAGTCGACACCAGAGGAAAGGGGGAAAGAGGCGCACATTGACTATTGTGTTTACGATTGTGATTTGGTGATTTGAATTTCATATTTCCGTTGATTGGATCTTTTTTTGGTATTTTGAGGATTTTGTTCTACGATTGGTATTTCTTATGTGTGCATTCATTACATTCTATTCGTGCTTCATATATCAGTTGTATTGATATTGTTTTGTACATACCCAGTACACTCGATTTGGTTTTATACATTTTGAGATTTTGATTTGATTTTGTGCATATGGGTTACACATGATTTTGACATATGCTTCGACCTAGTTTTCATGCATTTTCGTACTGTGATTTCGATTTTGATATTCAGTGTATGTTTTCGTGCACCATGTGCACCTGATTGAGATTCTTGCGCACATTCGGTGCACCTGATACGATTTGTGCACACCAGATGCACTAAATCGTGGTTTTGTGCAGATTAGATGCACTTGATATTAGAGTCGTGCACGCCCGTTGCACTTGACAGATGTTTTTGGTGCACACCTGTTGCACTCAGTTTTGTTTTTGCGTGAATTCGTGGCATCTGTATTTGGTTTTGATTTCAGTGCGCATCGGACGCACATGATATTTTTATGATGTGATTGGGATTGATTTCAGTTTGATCAGTATGTTTTTATAATCATTACTATTGATTTGGTAATCAGGCGGGACGTGTATGTTAAATAAAAGATATATATATATATATATATAGCTATTTTTTTTAAAAATAAACGTCCGCTACTTATGCCGTGGCACGTGCATCACACGGCGATTTTCAAAAGGGGTTCTTGCATACTTCTTTATCCAGATGTTTGGACGATTTTACTATGATGCGCACAATATATAAGTTGTAGTTTTGATGTATATTATGTTGGTTTTCGTATTGGGTTTTGGTATTTTATTTTCGCCATAACTCCGATGATTGTGTTATGCTTGACGGAGTTGATTTTAGTTATGCATTGATGATTTCGGAGCCCTGACGATTTGAGTGTTTTGGCTGAATGTTTTAGTAATTGAGGGGAGTTTTAATTTAAATTCGGGGACCGAATTTCTTAAAGGGGGGAAGATTGTAACATTTTAAAAATAATTAAATAATTAATTAAATAAATAAAATCGTTTAAATGAATTTTATAATTTTCGGTAAAGTAAAACGTAGTTTTCATAAAACTAAACCGTAATTATTTTTCACTATAAATTTAAAAATACCTATTTTAATTATGTTATTACTAGTAAATGGTGTTTATTTAGCCACTTATAAATTTTTAGTTTAATTAAATATTTTTCTTAAATTAATTATTTTAAATATTAACATAAACTTTATTTTTACACTAAATTAGTGTAAATTACAAATTTGAATGGGTTTAATTAGCAAAAGTGAACCATTACATATTAGAATCAAGTTGGCGGCGAGGAGCCGATCAACCTCTTCTTCGATAGCCTTCTGTTTGACCGGGGTGAAGCTCCTCTTCTTCTGTCTGATGGGTCGGGCCACAGGATCAACCCCGAGCTTGTGGGAGATGATTTTGGGGTCAATCCCAGGCATGTCAGCAGGTGCCCAGGCGAAGACGTCAGAGTTATCCCTGAGGAATCTGACCAGGTCATCTCGCTAGGTCTCCGTCAGGAGTGGTCCGACCTGGACGGTTTTTCCCGGGTCCCCCTCTGTTAAGGGTATCTCGGTCAGGGGTTTGACCGGCGCCCCCGGACCTCCTTCCGCTCGTCTCGGATGTTCAGGGAACCCTTGATGTCGTCACTTACCTCGGCGTCGTCAGCCGCTCGGGCGGAGACGTCTCGGTAATGCATATCTTCACGACCCGCTGGTTCCCGTAG
This sequence comes from Agapanthus africanus, assembly GCA_030015575.1. Taxonomy (NCBI): domain Eukaryota; kingdom Viridiplantae; phylum Streptophyta; class Magnoliopsida; order Asparagales; family Amaryllidaceae; genus Agapanthus; species Agapanthus africanus. The sequence goes on from JASDDO010000029.1 coordinate 306,981,573, forward strand.
ACCTGACCTATCCCGCCCTGGTCGAGAGGGAACTTTATCGCCAGGCGGTAGGTCGATATCTGGGCCTGGAGGGAGTTCAGCGTCGGACGGCCGAGGAGGACGTTGTAGGCCGATGTGACTTTTGCTACGATGAAGTCCACAGGCAACGTACGCGTGCGGCCGGGCTCCCTGATTGTGAACCGCAGGGTGACTACCCCTTATGCCGGGATGGAGTGGTTGGTGAACCCCGAAAGGACGTGAGAGGTCGGTTTCAAGTCTGCTGGGGTGAGTCCCATGCGTAGAAAACAGTCGTAGAAGAGAATATCCACCGAGCTGCCTGATTCGACGAGTATCCGGTGGACCTCGTACCGGTGGATTCGGGCCGTGATCACCAGTGGGTCGTTGTGGGGCACGGATATGCCGTGGAGGTCCCCATCGCCAAAGGTGATGGGCTCGTGGCCTCTGGCCTTTTTGCTCGGGCGGCCGCTGGCGCCTGTTGCCGGCGTGGGGTGCCGGGCCTCACAGGAGCCAGACTGGCCCCCTGTCGCCATGACCATAGCTCTTGATGGGCCTTGGTTTCCTTCGGCGGGGCCCGTAAGGCTGTGGCCGAAGGAGGGGCCGATGACATTCGGTTGAGGTCCGCCCGCGCCTCCGCTGAGGGGAAGGTAGTGGCTGGTACCTGGGTTTTCAGGATGGTTGCTGGCCATACGGACGGAGATCGGAAGGCCAATTTTGTTTTTGTGGAGTTTGCGTTTCCCACAGACGGCGCCAACTGATGGAGGTCCTTTTTGGGTCTCTTTCAGATGTTGTCTTCCGTCGATCTCCCGGTGGATTTTGGAGATGATCTCCTAATGCGCGTGGGTCTCAATGGGTTTGAGGAGATTGGTGATTTGAGGAGTTTAGCGCCGAGTACCTGCAAAGAAGTCCCGGGGTGGTTTGGTACCACCGAGGACCCTCCGACGATCAAGTTAGTGCTAGATCCGAGCAGAGTAACGGCTAAGTGGAATCAGAATGGCTTACCTGACCCCTCTGTGATGGGGGGTTATATAGTGGCGGCAACACGCAGCAGCAGGCGTGAGAATCTCGCCGGCAGTTACGCTCCTGACGTCACGCCCGCGTAAGGAGCGGATCGCCCATTAATGGGGATCGTGGTGGCGTGGAACGTGGGATGTTGCCGGCGGAGAATCTGCGCATGGCGAGATTCACGGAGCGGCGGCTACTTCTGTGAGCGGTGGAGTTGGTCGGAGGACCGAGGAAGACGGCCTCGGCCGGGAGCTCAGGACGAGCAAGGAGGCCGAGGAGTCCTGGTCTTGTGGCAGCTCGGGGGCGAGCTATGGGGCCGAGGAGGCCGATTTGCAGGGGGCCCTGAGGAGGGCCAGCTTATGCTTGCAGGTCGGGTACAGGTTTGGCCTGACCGGCCCCTGTGGGCCCTTCCTTCTGAGTTCTGGAATACGTTATCTGCCACGTGTCCTGATCTTGGAGATCGCCAATATTGAGCATCATCACTTTTGTTCTATTTTATATTAATTTGATTGAATAGCTTTATATCATATATAATATAAAACCTTTCATTTGAGGGAGAGAGGTTTAATATTTAAGAAATAAAACTACTACAGTAAAACATACCCTAATTCGACTAGGGCCAAAGATGGATGGGTTTTTTCCACTTCGGTCAAACCCTAATTCGACGGGAAAACCCCGTCGAATTAGTGTTCGACCAAAGTCAAAAACCCTAACTTGACTCAAACCCTCCACCCCGCCCCCACCCCCGCCCCCACCCCATCTCAAATTTCCCAAAACTTTTTACACCCCCTCCTCCTCGACCTCCTAAGTTCCCCTCCCCATCGTCGTCTTCCACCCCTAGCCCCCTCCTCCTCGTCCACCCCTTCTCTTCCACCTTTCCTCCTCCCTCCTCTGCCCGACTCCACCTCCTCCACCCGATCCACCTCCACCCTCCTCCTTCTGAATCTATCGGAGCCACCCTCCTCTACATCCTCAACCCGATCCCCCTCATCCTCCACCCATGCCGTCGCCTCCTCATCCTCAACCCGATCCTCCTCATCCTCCACCCATGCCGCCTCCTCCTTTTCGTCCTCCTCCTAACTATCTCGACGGTAGTTTGACGATGAACTAGCAAGGTAAATTTTATAAAATCTCCATTTTTCATGTATATTGGTTGCAAATTAATTTAGTTGTTCGTTTCGTGATATTGAAAATTTTGAGTAGAAATGTGAAGAGAATTGATTGAAATATTTATAAAATTGTAGGGTTGACAGAGGCCTAATTGGTTAGTCTTTTCTTGCTCTCAAGATCTGTTGGTTATAGGCACACCACTCTACACATTTTAGTTGTTATACTTGCTCTTTACCTAATCTTGTTTTATATAATTTACGAATTTGTTACACTATTAGCCCTCTAAAATCGATATAACGTGAACTTATTAATCTTAAACAAAGTCACCACCAATTATCCATTTAAACCAAAAACTTCAAAACCGTAAACTAGATACTTCATAATCTTGAAATCGAAATGATAAAGCTCAAAATTAAGCTAATTAAGTATATGATACTCGATAATAACATGAAATATCCATGTTATCATCGAGTAGCTCACATAAAAAAACAATGCGTCTTAAACCCGTCTATCAGTTATATGCGTACGGTTATTTTCATGACATAAACCTACACGAAAATTGGCAACATCGAGCGTTAATCATTTGCTGTTGATAACCATCTCGTAGTTTATACGACAAGAAGACCAGTCGCACTATAACCGATAGATTTTTCCAATGTGAAAAAGTTAATAATGTATAACGTATACACTCTCCTGTAAACTTTTGCTTTCATTCGATTCGAGATGAGTTTCGTTAGTAGCTCTTCGCTGGTTTTACGTGTACAAATATAGTTGGAATGATCATTTCAATGTTGATAATATTGAGATGTTTATCTTTTTTTATTGAAGTATACTCGGAGAACAGCGTGAAGGTGCTGTCGAAACTTTCTTGAATCGAATGAAAGTATAAGCACAGGGGGTGTATGCATTATATATTTTTAATGGAATAAAACCCTTACCCCAACAGCAATTAGCCTTGACAGCCGTTGTAATATTGTTAATAACATGATCTTGATCAAGACAAAGATTTAAATATAAATAATTAAATAATGTGAAAACACCGGTTGACGGTGAGCAATTGTCGTTCTTATGTCTTACAAACAAGAGAAGGATGGATATGATTTGGATAAATAAGAACAAGTTTAGCCTTGAATTCCGTGATAGTGTTGAAGAGTGCAATTTACATTGAGAGTATGTAGTGACTGTAAGTCCATGGTAGCGCCCCGGCCGTCTAACAGACGCCAATATGCGGAACAAAACTTTTACAACTGGCGCTATCGCGTACTATAACCCGGATCTGCCATTAAAGCTAAACTAACAAACTGTAAAGAGGGTAAAATTGTTATACCGAACGATCCGAGTCCTTCGGTCTTCAACCATCATCCCACGCTTTGTTGTGGCGGCTTCGATCTTCTGAAAACTCCAGTCTCGTCGTCCAGGTAGCACCACGTCGACGGATCTTTAAACGGGCTCCCGCCTCTGAACCGAGGCAACTCGGTCGTCAAGTTTGCTAAAAGAGACGACCAAGATTGATATAGAGAATGAGTAGAACACTTTGTCTCGTTACGTCCAAAGCTATGGACGAACGGTTAAGGAAGTTGCCAATTGAAATTGTGATGGAATGAACTAAGAAATTTCCATACACCAAACTATCATAATCTTTTCAAGCAAATAACCATACTCTCTCACAATGAAGGGGCCGGCCTATTTAACAAGAAGAGGGAGGTGAGTGTAGGAGCAAGGAGTGGTAATCATAAGGCAAAAGATCAAGGAGAAAAATCTTAAGCATTACCAAAAACCATTAATGCAAATGGTGACTCAAAATAAACACCTTACTAATGTAATTAATGCAAGAATGAGTCATGAAAACCTAGTCACCAAATAATTAATGCCATGATGAGTCACTAATCCTAATCACCATTTCTAGAATCTTCTAGAACCATGACTCACCCAAAGAAGAAAAGATAAATCCGTATTTAACCGAATGTTAAATACGGGTGATAGAAAACTGGAAACTGGCAACTTCCAAAAGTGATCCTGAAACGAATTTCAGGATAACCCCGTAACAGTATAAACATACCCGCATTTGTATTACGACCGAATACAAATGCAACTGAGACAAAGATATTATATCTACATAGTATAATACTGGGATCCGGCTTAAACCAAAGCCTACCAGTATTATCTGCCCGAAAAATGACGCGTGCATAAACGCACGTTCATTTTCCGAACCCTGCCATAAAATCATACAACATCTACAACGTTTCTCCCGAACTTGGGAAAGTGTCTGTGGGGGACTCTAATGACTCATCAATACACTGGCACTAGGTATAACCACTAGCACGTCAGAGCTACTAGCTGTACGTAACGGTTGCCTATGTATTGATTGGAAGGGGAGCTGACGAGCGAACTCATCCAGAAACCCTACCGAGCCTGACAGTGACAATATCCGTACAGTCTGGTCCATTCGTCTATGAGTATCGCATATACGGCCTAGGGGGCCGGTAAACGTCAGACCCCCAATAGCTGTATAAATCGTGTCAGAGAGCAGCCCAGAACACCCTGAGATACTACTGGAATACCTTCCAGTAAATCTCGATTACCCTGCCCAGGGATTTCGTGTAATGGCTCTCCTAAATATAGCGCGATCTCACCCCCAATACCGGGAGAGACGAATCCCCGACGATCTGCTCACTGCCTCCATGTGGCTCGGGACTGTACCCAAAATATACCTGTTTGCACGACTCCTTTGATCCGTGGTAGGGTATAAATCAAAGCACAGTGGGAACTCACACGAGACAAATGACGACCTCAGGTCGATGAATTAACCTGTACACATGTCACCAGGGAACTGCTATCTGACGCTAGGTATAATTCCAACCAGCAAGTTCCCGGCGAGTCCTGTCCGGTGTACTCATAACCCAATGAGCACCTGTATATATCTTAGGTGAACCAACTAACACCAATGGCTTGTGAGACCGGCCACCGCCCCTCGTCGGGGTATCGAATGTATACACTAGTCTACTCTGGAGTATCGATGCCTGTCTCGAAACTCCCACGACTAGGGACACTTTAAGGATGTGCTTATAGACCCCAGCTCCCACATATATGATCGCCATCATACTGCTGGTAGTCAAGCAAGAATCCTATGTGTTCTATCAACATCTACATGATGATAAAGACAAACTAGATAGCACACTATCATCTCGAGTAATACTGTTCTATCGGTATAGGTCCTCCCTCAATCATTGCAATCACGTACCTGCGATCCAATAATTGACTTAGAGGGCACTATATCCAACACCGTATTAATTGTCCTTGTAAGAAATACGGAAATTGAAAACGTGCTAATAACGCTAGAGGGGATGAATAAGATTTTACTAAAATTTTGACTTTAAAACTTGCAACAAAATGTTTGAGCAATTTAAACAAGAATAAAATGATGTCAATTACAACACTATTTTTGCAAGATAATAAAGTAAAAAGGAAAAAGTGCAAACTATGACATGGTCGATTTAGAGTATCGGCACCCTTCGTGTAGTTCATTACCTAAGGCCCACCCTTAGGATTTTTTCCTTCTACTATAACCCTACTCAATCGGACGAAAAAACCCTTACATGTTCCGCTTCTCTCCCAAAAGCCTTACACGTTTCGCTTCTTTCTCAAAAGCCTTATACGTTTCGCTTCTTTCTTAAGAAGCTCACAACTTCTTACTACGATAATCTTCTCTTTAATAAGGAGAGAGAATTTTTACTGTACTATAATTTTACATCTCTTTCTATAGTATTAAAGACCAACGAGCTTGAAATAAATTTGTATTTTATGAGAGAAAATATGAAAGTGATTGCATTCGAGGTAGTCTCTGAATGAGAAAAGTCTAGTGAATATATAGATGATTTATAAACCAAACATCAAGAAATGTGCTTACTGTCTTAAACAGATGCAACGACTCTTTTTTTCAAATCAACTAGCAAGAGACCCGTGCATACAACGCGAATGAAAGTTCAACCATAAATTATCTCAAGCCAAATGTTATATCGTGTAAGGATGATTGTACTTGATAAGAGTTTAGTCCGAAAGAAATTGTTGCATATTAATATTTAAAATTGTTATGTAAAAGTTCACCAAATATGCTTAAATCACGTCCAATTACAAACACCGAGTCGAGGTCCAAATGAAAATTTCAAGTAAAATAAGGATCTGAACTAAATTTTCTGCATACTGCCAAAAATGAGTTTGATCAGTTTAAATGAAAATTTTGTAAGAAAGAGATCTTGGTTTTTACTTCTTATTATCGATAAAAATTGCGTGAAGTGAGAAGAATAATTATTTTTATTTATAATAATTAGTAAGCATTAAACTATGTTTAGTTATCGACAATCTTAAAAGCATTGCATAAAGATACATGTAGAAATCAAATATATTAATTGAAAGCCAGGATATATAGTCAAATGCTATCATTACGATTGGGAGCTGTATGTAATTTTCCAAACTCATGATTCATTCATGTGATTAGTTGGGAGCCATGCTGTAACAACTAGGATTATATTAGTAATTAATTATCTTTTAATTAGTGAAATTCTTTAATAAAAGTTTACCAAATTGACTTTCAAATATTTTATCAAAATTAATAAACTTTTTTTTAGAATTTTCCTAAGCTTGCACAAACATGTGCATGTAACCTAGGGTTAAAATTGGGTTGAACCATGTTTAGGCAACCATGGTGGCCTAACCCCTCTTGTTAGGCTAATTAGTTTTAAATTAAGAATTTGGTTTTCAAAAATTTAAAGGGGTTAATATTTCTTTTGGGTTGACTTGGGTTGAGGAGAGAGAGGGCATGATGGGTGTCATGTTAGCTTTTGATAGAGAGAGAAAATGGTGGCTTAAGGAAGGGTCACACCCACTTCACTTCAAAACTTTTCATAGCCTCCACACTCTCCCTCCCACTCACATCCCTCACATCTCTCACTCACACATACTCTCAACTCACCCTCTCACTTAAACCTACATCAGCATCTGCTTTATCTCAGCCCTAAAAACACATCAGAACTAATATATCAACAGCATTAGCTGCAGCAGCAGCAGCAGCACTCTCTTTACAAACAGCCCTTAACTCATTTCAAAAACCCAGCAGCTGCACAAGCAACAACAGGAGTTGCAGCAGCAGCAACACCACCCAACACACCCTCCACAACAGCAGCAAACACAACAACACAACAAGAAAAGTAGCAAGCAACAGCTTCAGCCTTTAAAACAGCTTCAACCTTTAAACAGCAACAGCAACTCCAGGCAGCAACAGCAGCACCCCAGCAAGCTCCACCTCCTCTTCTTCTTCTCCTTCCCCTTGTTGTGAGGTTCCTAATGGGGTATAACTTCTAAACTCCTTCCTTGTTTGCTTAGTTGTGTAGAAATAGCTTCGATTAGCGATAATTTTACGCTTTTGTGCTTGATTGGGTGATTTTTGTGAAAGTGTGGTTAAGTGAGGTTGGTGTTGGGTAGATTAGCCTAAGTAAGTGTTGTTGAGGCCATGTTAACCTAGGATAACCCCAGATTACACTAAAATACCCCCAGTTTTCCAATTGTACAAAACTTGACGTTTTTAAGCAAAACATAGCTTTTTGAGATCTGCTGTTACCCATGTAGGTTCAGAATAAAATTGAGTGGACCTTAACCTACTGGTGACACCTTGACCCCACCACCAGAGCCCGACCCCACCACTTCAACCCGAGGCCGCCGGAATATTCGTTCTGGCCGCAAATTGCGGCCAGACCAGGGAGTTAGGAGCTAGGGTTTTTTTGTACAGGTGTCTGCTACATTTTGTGGGTCCAGGGTATATATAGTTTTATAATATTTTAACCTGGGTAAAATCTGGGACAGTATGTCATTTTCTGGTAATTTTAGTTTGCGTGATACGCGCGATACGCGAGTGGATTCTGTGATTCAGCGTATCACGGCGTATCGGATCGAGTTCTGGACACACACACACACGTTCCAGCGTATCGTGCGCACGCGCGTTAATTCGCGACGCGAGTTTCTCGTTTCGTTCCGATATCGCGTTTTACGAGATTTTGATTTATTGGGATTCTTGTGTAATTCCAGGTTCGCAGGCGGGTACGTCAGACGCCGCCAGGAAAGGGAAGCAGGTGGTCGGCTATACTTAGCACGCGGCCAGGTGAGTAGATTTAACATCTACGGGGAAATCGCCCGTATGGCGTTAAGCGTCAGGGCGTAATAGGATGTTAGTTTTATGTGTTCATGTAGACATACTAGAGTAGCATACCTCCTTATATATATATATATATAGTACTGGTAGTATAGAACACTGCACTGTCACTAACGGTCCAAGTTGCACGAGTACGATTTATATGCTACACTCACACCGTTAGTGATTGCCATGACACTCACATTATAGGATTGCTATAAACCGCATATTTGATTCTGCTTTATTGACGTTGTCATGGTTACCGCATACTATCATATGGACATTCATACCATGCACACTGTATACGCACTTTCGTGAGTACCTTTATTGATATATCCCTACTTGGGCACATATGCATCATATGTCTACAGTTGTGCACATGTACATTGCTATATTCACTTTGCATACTTATCCATGCACACATCCATACCGATACACATATTCATATGTTACATACATGGATGATATAGACTTGATTTAAAACTAAGGGACCACAGGCGATACTTTCAAAACTAGATCTTTCAAAAGAGCGGTTTTCCCTTTCTTTTACTCTTAGCGTCATACGACATGTTGCATGGATTACGCACTGTATTTGATTATGTGATTTCTGGATTTGGGAACCGGAGTACTAGTTTAAGAAAATACGCACTGTTTAAAAACCCGGTTTCCCTTGATATGATATTTTTAGTGCGTCCACCATGAGTTTTCTCGGTTACAGAGAGCTTGTGTGAGTATGCCCGATTCGAGGAGAGGTAGGCACCGATTACGGGTACATGGTGGACCCGGTACGGTACCCGGGGGTGAGAAGACTCGTATTGTTAGACGGTGAGCCCGGCGGAGGGACTACTACCTACCGGTGATTGGTTAGACCTGGCGATTATCCGGAGGATACCGACCAGAGTCGATAGATGGATACGGGACGACGCGTACTGTCGGGGGCCGAGGGCCGATTCCACAGACGGAGCCCGTGGGCAGATCCGATGGACGGACGCCCCATATTGGAGGATTTGCGTGTCGATACTGGACACGGTTGATTTTATGAGATTTGGGTGCCGATGTTGGGCACTCACGATTGTATGAGATTCACAGGATTTGAGGGCCGAGGTGGATGACGGCGCCTGAGTTTTTACTGGGATTTGGGTTTATTGATACCCGGTCATTTTTCCACGTTGATATTCCGTGTAGACACTATTTATTCCCATACTCAGCATTTAGTATTGACATCTCATCCTGTACCTATTGTACTGATACAGTACACATGCTATACATGATTATTGCACACCCTGCTCATGTTATATAGGGTTGTTAGATTCCATATCAGACCTGATTATTGCATATCTTGCACATCATATGGGGAGACTTTTAGATTACATTTGTTGCCTAATATGAGTATTCAGTTCATCATATAGATGTTATCTGTTGGCATAGCTTAGAGTATCGCAGTACGTGCATACTCGCGATTACCTTTATATGTTATCTACTATTCACAAGTTGGCAACTCACCCACGTTGTGCCACAGTGCTTGCAGGTTACCCTTGAGAGTAGTCACAGCTGGCTGTTTACCGCACCTTTTGATACAGATACCATTGCTGAGGCGTGTTAGCCCTTTTGCTATTAGGTGGGTTTTGTACGGTATCTGTTTACTTTTCAGTTGCATCTTGATGTATCTAGTACTCTCCATCTACTTTCATGTATTGGCCTAGAGACAGTTGTGAGGACGATGTATGTTATTTGTGTAAGTGCACGGCGGCGCCCCGGCCGTCAATCCGACGGCCAAATGCGGAAGCGGTGATAAACTTTAAATTTTACTCTAACTGGCAAACCGCCGCGCACTAATACCCGGATCGAACCATTAATTAGTCCTAGCTAACTACAAGATGGGGAAGAGAGATATACCGACTGATCCAAGTCCTCCGGTCTTCTCGTCGTCGTCCCGATCTCCTGCGGAAGCTCCGGTCTCCACCTCGTCGCCGGAAGTGCACCACATCGCCTACTTCTTTTACGGGCTCCCACCTCAATGCCGAGGCAACACGGGGACGAAGCTGGCTAGTCGACGTGCCCAAGATTTGCTGTAGAATATCTAGTGAGCAAGTCTCATTTTTGGGGTTCATGGAGATGCCTTTGTGGTGGAAGAAAAAGAACTTGGAGAGAGGTGAGGAAAAATGTGATATACAAAGAATGAGAGTAACATTTTTCTCCCCACTCCAAAGAGAATCATTTCCCTCATCCTTCTCCAAAAGTGGCCGGCCCCCTTAGGTGATTGGAGAGAGAGAGCAAAGACAAGGGGGTGGGTGGAAAGCAAGTGATGATGAAACAATCAAAATGATCACAACAAAACCCAACACTCAATCAACAACCATGCTAGCAAAAGTCAAGCCATGATCAACTAAAGAAAGTCAAGGTATGGTGCAATAATCATGATGTCATAAAGTGCAAAGACCCCCTCCACAAATGCTTATTTGCAACAATGCAAATAAGCCCTCCTCCACCAAACTTCGGCCAATGAACGATACAAAGGAAATCGGCCGAAACGAAAAGCAAACTGGCAACTCCACAAAACTGGTCCCGTAATAAATTACAGGAAAACCCCGATACTGTGCATACACACCTGCATTTGTATTCCGACCGAAATACAAATGCAATGAGACAAAATCTACACTGTACTATACTAGGATCCGGCTTAAACCAAAGCCGGCTAGTAATATCCGTTCGATCCTGATCCGTGCAATACCGCACGTATCTGATCGAACCCTGCCATATATCCATACGGCCTATAGTACAAACTGTCCGATCCTGATCCGTGCAATACCGCACGTATCTGATCGAACCTTGCCATATCTCCATACGGCCTCTACAACTTTTCGCCCGAAAGCTGAGTAACTGAATGTGGGGGACTCTAAAGACTCATCAACACCTTGGTTGTGGATTTAACTACTAGCACGTTAGAGGTATAAGCCAATACATAACGGGCCACCAGGTGTTGACCAAAAGGGACGTCTGTGAGCGAACTCAGCCTGACAACCCTACTGAGTCTGTCAGTGACAATATCCGTACAGTCCGGTCCGTTCGTCTATGAGTATCGCATGGCGGGCCTAGGGGGTTGGTAAAAGTCAGACCCCCAAAAGCGGTACAAGTCGTGTCGGAGTGTAGCCCAGAACACCCTGAGATACTACTGGAATACCTACCAGTAAATCTCCTGCCTTGGCCAAGGACTTCGTGTAATGGCTCTCCTAGACACAGCGCGACCTCACCCCCAATACCGGGAGAGACGAACCCCTGAAGATACGCTCACTGCCTCCATGTGGCTCGGGACTGTACCCAACTAAAACCTGTTTGCACGACTCCTTTGAGCCGTGGTAGGGTAGTAATCAAAGTACAGTGGGAACTCACACGAGACAAATGACGATCCCCAGGTCGATGAACTAACCTGCACACATGTCACCAGGGAACTGCCATCTGACGTCTGGTATATGACCAACTAGCATGTTCCCGGCGAGTCCTGTCCGGTGTACTCATAACCCAATGAGCACCTGTATACATCTTAGGTGATCCAACTGACACCAGTGGCTTGTGAGACCGGCCACCGCCCCTCGTCGGGGTCTCGACTGTATACACTAGTCTACTCTGGAGTATCGATGCCCTGTCTCGAAACTCACACGACTAGGGACCATTTAAGGATATGCTTATAGACCCCAGCTCCCACTTATATGATCGCCCTCATACTGCTGGTGGTCAAGCAAGAATCCTAGGGGCTCTATCAACGTGTAATAGCAACTTGTCAGGTCACCTAAAACAGTACACGATGATAAAGGTAAACCAGATAGCATACTATCATCTCGAGTAAGACTGTCCTACCGGGATAGGTCCTCCATCAATCATTGCAATCACGTACCTGTGACCTAATAATTGACTCTGAGGGCACTATCTCCAACAATCTCCCACTTGCACTCAAGGCTAATTATTACGATGTCGCATACTCACAGCCCGTGTGATACCGAACACCCAACTCCTGTACTAGTCGGTCTCACAAAGCTCGTTTGCGAAACTATTGCGTTCGAGGAATAGCCTTAGTGAGTGGATCCGCTTTGTTGTATCTTTCTATGTCTCTCTATATCTCAAGTTCGCGGAGAAAGCCATCTCCCGAAATGAGCAATACCTGTCTTAGAATGTGTCTGGATGTCTGATGGGACATAGCTCATAAATGAACTCTAAATCCAAACTTCTTAGACTGTATCGTCAACTGAACTTAATCAGTATCCTGCGCCATGCCACCCTCAGTATTGCCTTGGACCACCTGTCCAAAATACTGCCCTTCGTCAGAAGGAGAACTATAACTCTGACAACCTCCTTGTCGTCCATGTCACCTTGGAAGCCTGGAATGATAACTGTCTCCCGAATGAGGCTGTCGTTATTATATCCCTAGAACATCCACTTATGTTCTAAAACTGCTTCCGACTGTTTCTCCAGGATTGGATCAATGTCAACTTATTGCATCTAGTGCAAGAACAACATCTGGTGTGGTACTTGACATCTCATGATTGACTCAATTGCCTGAGCAAGTGATCTGCCAATCATGCACGTCCCTCTCCCCTTTAGTCTGTAAGACACCTTTAGAGATGGTGACTCCGTCGCCTGCAGGTACACTACCATGCCAGGAGTCGTTCATCCTAAATACTCATAGAATGCTGTCTAAGTACCCAGATTGGGAAACCACCCAAATCTAGATCTAAAACCATAGATCTAGTAACCAGTATGTCTGATATAAAATCCATTTCCTTTGTGGAGAAACCACTGTGTGACGACCAAAGTATAACCGACTGTAGTATAGGAGTTTCTTTTCCTACTCTGTGTATGTCATCCAGATACCAGGACATCACACCCTACTACCTTCTCAACAGATCCATCCCCTATTCTGATGAAGTCAAACCTATGACTGTCATGTCAGAAATAGATGATCTATCTCCGCTATATCTGCTTTAGTCTATAAATAGACATAAGCTACCTGTCCACCAATGCTTCCGCTGCTCCCACTGACTACGACAACCCTCTGGCAAAGTCATATAGACGTCCACTTCTAAAACTAGTTTAGAATGACGCTATACTCATCCTCCCGCCGGGTCTCGCAGCCTGGAACAACAGCAATGGTAATTGTGGGTAAACAAGAACTTCCCTGTCACCGTCCTTGAGGCTACCGTAGTACCTCTCGGGTGCCTGAAGTTACCCACCTTATCTGCGGAGTGGCCAATAGAATGTCAATCCAGATTGAATCTTTAGGTTCCTTATCAAATCTTCAGTAATCGTTTGTGGTTCTGGAATCACTTCCAGTTCTACCATACTCCCACTACCGTTTTCTGAAAAAATCCATTTTTAATAAAACTGTGGCGAGTCTGGAACAATATTGCTATTTTCATCCAGATGGTAGAAAGTCAACCCTCGTCATAGCCTGGGTCAACCCACAAACAGCCATTACAGAAACGTGCCTTGAGTTGTCCAGTGTCTGGTTTTAATCATAAACCGGACAACTCCCCGTACCTTAACAACGTTAAGATATGAACTGTTCTATATCCAATATAGAAACAGAGGCACTGATTTAATTGAACCAGATTCAAATCATGCAGCTGTCTCCAGTGCATGTCAACTTAATGGAAGGAGGCCGATCAGCGTTACTCAACTTAGGAATGCTTCCAATTATGAGTAACCTGAAAGAGAAGCAAGTTCTCTTTATCATTACTATCAACTGAATACCATACACAAGTATCTACATCTTCGATCACTTTGAAGAATCCCGCTACTTGCTATACCTGGTTCTCTACTCTATTCAAATACCTATAACTTCTTAAAATTCGGACCCTGTGTTTCCACGAAAACACCTGTCTAAAAAACTAAAGAAGTCATAAGTAAACCGAATATAGTACGAGGACCAACCCCTCTGTCCTGATGGACCCTGGACAACATACAATACTCTGTATAAGTCCCTTGAGTCTGATAACTCATTCACTGTGTATCGTAGGTTGAAAACTGTACTTATGGTTAAGAAGAATTACACCGCTGCTTAATGCTCCTTACCTAACCATCCACTGATATAGGTAAATGTCGTAGACATAATTTCATAAAGGTATATCTCACTCTTTGAAAATAGAAGTACAGATATATCAATTTGAAATTGGTGCATAACAGCGGATATTCAAAACCAAATATTTGCCGACCGGCAAACTACCCAGGTGACTTCCTCAAATATCACCGATTACAACGAATCCCGATATAATGAGGATGATCACCCAATTCCCAATAACTTACTCCCACTCATCATCTGTAAAACCATACAGATATGAGAATCAAACCTGGTAAATACATACCCTGGAGTAAGTATCTAATCGGGAAATCAGTTTTCTTTTAACATTACACAGTGAAACTGAAACATTGAAATGTTTCGATGGGGTATCCTGGTATTCCTAGTAATGCCTCTTCCAGATTCACGACTGTAACCGTATAATTCTTTGCCACCTCTCCAAATCCCTTCATATGTCTTTAGTCTTTACCTTCTGCACACCCCTTTAGGCCAAATGGTTTTCTTCCTTCCCTACCGTTCGGCACCAGCCTATGGTTTGGAAGAAGACTATCCAATAAGCATAATGGGTGTACTGTCCCAATCCTAGGAACACTCGCAATGAGAGAGGGTGAAGATAAAAGACAACCGAATAAACCTTATTCCTATTTCTCTTGGACCAGAATCCATCCCCGAACTGGAACAAGTTCCTTTCGAGTTCGTATATAACCATACGATGGAGTATCCAATAAACTGTGGATCTTCGTAGTGATACTGAGTGTCCTGGAGAAATACAAAGGTGATTTTAGGATTGGCGAAGGAATACTTGGTTTGGTCGTGAATATCTGTTGCAATTTACTTTGCCCTCTTACTAATCCTTTGCTTTGTCTTAACTTAATACCTTCTGTACACCATCGTTATGCTAATTGGTTTTCTTCATTCCCTACCAGTCGGCACCAGCCTATGGTTTGGAAGAAGACTATCCAATTTGCGTAATAGGTGTACTATCTCCTAAACCAAGGAGTACTCGCAACCTGAGAGAAGGTAAAAGGAAAAGACAACTGAATAATCCTATCCGTTTCCTCCAGAACCTGAAACCATCCTCGAATAAATTCCTTCGAGTTCGTATCTAACCATACGATGGTTTTGTCCAATGGAAGTGGACGTTCATAGTAATACGGGGTGTCCTGGAGAAAAGGGTAATAGTGGGAGTGGCAATGAGGTCTGCAACTCTGACAATCCAAAAGCCAGTGTTAAGAAGGTTCGGTTAATTTGGTCTCTGAGTCATAGTCTTTAGGGTCGGGTCAATGGTCGCTGCCAGAGAGAGAGAGAGAAAAGAAACACTCAGCGTGCACTCTAACCTAGATCAGAATGGTTACCAATTTATCTAATCTGGAAACCTCCCACTGTACCTCAAATTCTCCTCCAAACCTGAAAGAAGAATTAGTCGGGATCACCCGAGGAGTAAACTAACTCATCAGTGGGAATCGGGATCCAACTCTCATCGCATGATAACGTGACGGAATCCGCTCACGTCATCACACTCCAGAAGGTATGCGCATAGCTGGCAAGTTTCAGTTCTTTTGAAACTCCCGATGTGATTTCTGCCCCATGCTCTTATGACCTTGGCGTGAGGTCAAAATATCATAAGTCACATGTCAAGTTCTACCCGTCATTATCCAGGTTAATTTGAACCCATCCGTACATACCCTTGACGTAGGCCAAAATAGTAGTACGACTGTCCCAAACCAACGCATCTATCTATGCAACAGATAAATACCCGGCAGCTACCAAACACTATGCCTTGGCGTGAGGTCAAAATACATAGCTTGAATACTACCGAATATTTAACTGAAATGACGGAGGGCTACGAATGGTTTCTGGCGAAAACCTTTAACGTAATGAACTTGATATCGTTGAAGGAACGGATAACTTTTAAAAATATAGTGACGAAAACCGTTGCTAAAGAGGTCACTCCCGGTGAAGGGATCTCGGCTCTTTCCCCGTAGAATGGGGTGCAGGATATTCCAAATGAATACCGTGATGCAAAGCAAAGGTAATCGGCTATAGTGAAGTTATTGCCCTGACGCAAACTTTTTGTCCAAGGGGTCACTCCCGGTGAAGGGATCTCGGCCCTTGCCTCGTCGACTGAGGAGCAGGATATTCCAACTGAATACCACAATGCAAAACAAAAGTGAACGTCCTTGCAATAACAGCTTTTTGAAAAGTGTTCCAACAACATCAGATTAGGTTTGTTTTTATCTTGCATTGATCCGAATCAATGCAGTCCCATCAATTGATCACACCACAAAGAACGAAAATAATATGACGTACGTATATGCCATCCGCATTCGCCACTGGGTCCCGTCATTACCCGTTAGGTTAGCTAACTAACGACAGAGCGGGGACTGGACTAGCGTGGATGCAAAACATATACAGCATCTACTAATATATATACCAATATATTATATTCGCTCAAGGCGTGATAAGAAATGCAACATCACAGAAAATGTACAGATATCTGGGATCCCCGGGTTTCACAGAGCCACTACTGAAACCCGATGTTCCCCTGGTCGTGTGGATAGCCTGCGCAATGAAATCCTAGACCCCTACGGGCGCGACAAGTCACCCGCCAAAACCTGAAGCGAGGCAGCCCCCTTCAGCGCCGTGAATGGACCACCCAGCACTTCATGGAATCCGGTAACTTGGGCACCCCTCCTGAGTCAACCTGTACCCCCTACGAGTGCGGCGAATAGCCCGCCAATCCTAGAGTGATGCCCCCTCCGTCTCAATGCCATGAGATGCGGGCTCGTTGCCCTCTAGAACCCGGCTATCCGTGCACCCACCGCGGGGTAATCCTAGTACAGAAAGTAAAATATACATACAACGGGTACATCGACCGCAACCTGGTCGTGCCCCAAAATAATAATACAAACAGGCAGTGGCAGCAGTCCATATGTCGGACGCTCGCCCCGCAATATCAAATGTACATAATACAACCACAACTGTACTAGCATTGCATCCAGGCTACCCCCACGACCGATCCGCAACATCACAGCAAAAACAGAACATCAACGTGAAAGTCACGTTCGCAAATCCGTCTAACCGGGCTATAGCAGTTAGACCGAATTTACCGATCGAGTGACATTCACGGTCGCAGATATAATGTAAATACTGTGAAATAATGTGTTTAAATTATCCGATCAATCAAATTTTAACAAGTGGGCCCCAAAGCATTACTGTAGCAGATCAGGAAATTCTGGGCCCAATGTTATTATTCCAAAACCCCAATTTTAACCCCAGAAAGATACTGTAGAAATTTGGTGCAGGGATCTCCACAATGTGCGGCGGAAACGCGGCCCAAAATGGGTTTTGGCCGCGGTTCCGCGCTTCCACAGTGGACTCATCCTGTCGAATTTCTACAGTAGCCTTGTAATCTCCAGTACATCAATTTTATACAACCTGAAAAATTTTTGGAGACCAAAAAATTTCAACAGAAAACTGTCGCTAGCAAAAATGTAGATTTTGGAATTTTGGTCGATCGGAAATGCAAAACACATTAAACCAAGCTAGACTAAGTTAATGGCGAGGCTCTGGTACCACTGTAAGTGCACGGCGGCGCCCCGGCTGTCAATCCGACGGCCAAATGCGGAAGCGGTGATAAACTTTAAATTTTACTTTAACTGGCAAACCGCCGCGCACTAATACCCGGATCGAACCATTAATTAGTCCTAGCTAACTACAATATGGGGAAGAGAGATATACCGACTGATCCAAGTCCTCCGGTCTTCTCGTCGTCGTCCCGATCTCCTGCGGAAGCTCCGGTCTCCACCTCGTCGCCGGAAGTGCACCACATCGCCTACTTCTTTTACGGGCTCCCACCTCAATGCCGAGGCAACTCGGGGACGAAGCTGTCTAGTCGACGTGCCCAAGATTTGCTGTAGAATATCTAGTGAGCAAGTCTCATTTTTGGGGTTCATGGAGATGCCTTTGTGGTGGAAGAAAAAGAACTTGGAGAGAGGTGAGGAAAAATGTGATATACAAAGAATGAGAGTAACATTTTTCTCCCCACTCCAAAGAGAAGCATTTCCCTCATCCTTCTCTAAAAGTGGCCGGCCCCCTTAGGTGATTGGAGAGAGAGAGCAAAGACAAGGGGGTGGGTAGAAAGCAAGTGATGATGAAACAATCAAAATGATCACAACAAAACCCAACACTCAATCAACAACCATGATAGCAAAAGTCAAGCCATGATCAACTAAAGAAAGTCAAGGTATGGTGCAATAATCATGATGTCATAAAGTGCAAAGACCCCCTCCACAAATGCTTATTTGCAACAATGCAAATAAGCCCTCCTCCACCAAACTTCGGCCAATGAACGATACAAAGGAAATCGGCCGAAACGAAAAGCAAACTGGCAACTCCACAAAACTGGTCCCGTAATAAATTACAGGAAAACCCCGATACTGTGCATACACACCTGCATTTGTATTCCGACCGAAATACAAATGCAATGAGACAAAATCTACACTGTACTATACTAGGATCCGGCTTAAACCAAAGCCGGCTAGTAATATCCGTTCGATCCTGATCCGTGCAATACCGCAGGTATCTGATCGAACCCTGCCATATATCCATACGGCCTATAGTACAAACTGTCCGATCCTGATCCGTGCAATACCGCACGTATCTGATCGGACCTTGCCATATCTCCATACGGCCTCTATAACTTTTCGCCCGAAAGCTGAGTAACTGAATGTGGGGGACTCTAAAGACTCATCAACACCTTGGTTGTGGATTTAACCACTAGCACGTTAGAGGTATAAGCCAATACATAACGGGCCACCAGGTGTTGACCAAAAGGGACGTCTGTGAGCGAACTCAGCCTGACAACCCTACTGAGCCTGTCAGTGACAATATCCGTACAGTCCGGTCCGTTCGTCTATGAGTATCGCATGGCGGGCCTAGGGGGTTGGTAAAAGTCAGACCCCCAAAAGCGGTACAAGTCGTGTCGGAGTGTAGCCCAGAACACCCTGAGATACTACTGGAATACCTACCAGTAAATCTCCTGCCTTGGCCAAGGACTTCGTGTAATGGCTCTCCTAGACACAGCGTGACCTCACCCCCAATACCGGGAGAGACGAACCCCTGAAGATACGCTCACTGCCTCCATGTGGCTCGGGACTGTACCCAACTAAAACCTGTTTGCACGACTCCTTTGAGCCGTGGTAGGGTAGTAATCAAAGTACAGTGGGAACTCACACGAGACAAATGACGATCCCCAGGTCGATGAACTAACCTGCACACATGTCACCAGGGAACTGCCATCTAACGTCTGGTATATGACCAACTAGCATGTTCCCGGCGAGTCCTGTCCGGTGTACTCATAACCCAATGAGCACCTGTATACATCTTAGATGATCCAACTGACACCAGTGGCTTGTGAGACCGGCCACCGCCCCTCGTCGGGGTCTCGACTGTATACACTAGTCTACTCTGGAGTATCGATGCCCTGTCTCGAAACTCACACGACTAGGGACCATTTAAGGATATGCTTATAGACCCCAGCTCCCACTTATATGATCGCCCTCATACTGCTGGTGGTCAAGCAAGAATCCTAGGGGCTCTATCAACGTGTAATAGCAACTTGTCAGGTCACCTAAAACAGTACACGATGATAAAGGTAAACCAGATAGCATACTATCATCTCGAGTAAGACTGTCCTACCGGGATAGGTCCTCCATCAATCATTGCAATCACGTACCTGTGACCTAATAATTGACTCTGAGGGCACTATCTCCAACAATTTGTACTCTGGTGTCGAGCTCGTTGTGAGCCGACTTTATTTATGTAGTTTTACCCTTTATGATATTTGTCTTCACTTTACTGCTTATTCTTCGTTTCGGCGTCGTATATTTTATTGAGGTGATTTCTCCGCCGTTGGGCGCGATTCTCCCATTGAGATACTCTATTTATTTCACATGTTACTTTTACTTATATCTCGCCTTTTACCCGATTTCTGGACAAATTTTTGGAAAAGGAAACGTTGTTAAAATCATTTAAATTATAACTTGAACCAAAAAGAATTGCTACTAAACAACTTAAAGTTTTCTAAATGTTTTAACACTCCAAATTTTAATGGTTTTGTTTTCTGGGTTCGGCTTACTTGGTCATGTTACGCCTGTAGACGTTGCGTGGTTAAGTGCCGGTCACGGGCCGAACTTTGGGTCGTGACACATGCAAGAATAAGAAGAGGTGATTGGAAAGTTAGACAATTCCATATCCAATTGAAATATTTGAACAAAGGATCCAGACGAAAATCTCAAAAAAAAATCAAAGGCTAAATCTAATTTTCCGAGGTCAAAATTTTGCTCAAATATCTGAACCGGAGATCTAAATGGATTTACCCAGGAAAATAGGAGCCACAACTAATTTTCCATAGAAAAAGACCGCCAAAATTTAGCTTAAATATATGAACAAAGTGTCTAAATGGAAATACCAATGAAAATGGGGCGAAAGCTAATTTTACATAAAAAGAACCAAAAAGCTTGACTTTGGGGACCACCTTATGTGTGTGTGTATGTAATGGAGGAAATGTGCCATAAGAAAGAATTTCCTCCTGTGGCGTCAAAAAATACACTTTCCACGGTTTTATCCAACGCATCGGCCTCCATAATCTTCATCCTTATCATATAAGATATGGATATACCAAATTTCATGTGATTCTACCACTTTTTCACCGTTGAATTAGTAACCTAAAAAGTTTTATGGTCGGTAAACCGTTAATTTTGCACCCACGAAATCAACGGCGAAAAGGCAGTAGAATCGCATGAAATTTGGTGTATCCACATCTTAAGATAATAAAGATGAAGATGGTGGATGCCGTTCATTGAAATAAATGATGGAGGGTGTATTTTTTCGACGCCATAAGAGGAAATTCCTTCCTATGGTCTCTTTTCTGTATTATTCTCTCTATATATATAGCAAGGGGCTCATGCAAATGCACGGATCCCTGAAAATGTTATGAAAATTCGGTTTTAATAATTTTTCATGATTTACAATGATGTAAAACAGTTATATAGAAGAATGTTAGATGATATTAAAAATTATGACAATAAAGTACATAATAATAGATGACAATTAAGGAAAGAATTTAAATGAAAATGTATGTATGATAATAATTAAGCAATCAATATATTTATCGGTAGCAATTTATCTGTTAGAAAAGTTGATTTTTAGCAAATTAAAGTCCTAAAGTAAGTTGATTCTGCAACGTTTTAATGCAAAAACCATACAAAATATATGCGAAATTGGTTCTAATTTCAATTGCACCCTTATGACTGTGATCACACGATATAACCCTAGCGATGGACATGACTCCAAAAACTATAAAGACGAATTGTTCGATTGTCTTTTCATTTTCAGACATGGCGGACCACATCGAGTTTACTACTGTTGACTGTAAATTTCATATAACTTCAAATATATATCAGTTTATATAATGTCTCTAAACTTAATAAATTTCAAGCAGAAAGAAGAAAATATGATGAGAAATGGAAATGAAACTTTTAGCCTTTAGCCATGTAAAGATAAATTTTAAAAAGCCAAAATATACATTGTAAAAGGTCCGAATAAAAATTTGAATGAAAAAGAAGAGGCAAATTATAATTTTCCAATATTTTAGCTCTTTGAAGACAAACATAAAAGGGACCAGATGTTAATTTCTTAAAATATAGGGTGGGAAGGTAAATTTGACCATCATACTAATCACCATTCATTAACAGGTGGGGGTCAAATGCAAATATCCTTTAAAATGAAAGGATGGAAGATAATTTTTCGAGGATAACGCCAAAAAAAGATGGATCCGGTGCAAATGCACGGGTTGATGAAGAATGTTATGAAGATTCTGCCTTGATATTTTGCATGATCAATTTTGAATGTAAATAAGTCATGTAATAAAATGTTGCAGGATATTAAAAATGATTAACAATTAAATATAGAACAATGATGACAAAAATAAAAACAGTTAATATGTAAATTAACATGAAAATGTATCTGGAGTAGGGATTTAACGGATTGGATATATATGTAACTATATCCGTATTTGATAGTCCTTGGCATGTGCAAGTAAGATTACAGATAATGAAAACCAATATCCGTATTAAAAAGAAATTCAGATACAAATATAAGGTGAATGCTGCAATAATTTTATTACATGTGTTATAAAAAGTTGGATACTAAATCAGATACGAATACGAAAGGAATATATGTGTGACCATATCCATATCTGGCTATCGCTGGAGGATATGAATACGGATACAGATAGTTATCGGAAATGAAAACTACTGTCCGTATTTGCGGAAATTCGGATACGAATACGGATTCCATTCGAATTATCTGTACCAATTTGTTAGTTATATGTATGCC
This sequence comes from Agapanthus africanus, assembly GCA_030015575.1. Taxonomy (NCBI): domain Eukaryota; kingdom Viridiplantae; phylum Streptophyta; class Magnoliopsida; order Asparagales; family Amaryllidaceae; genus Agapanthus; species Agapanthus africanus. Next base: position 307,004,336 of record JASDDO010000029.1, read on the forward strand.
CTAGAGGCCATTACTATACATAGGATGTATATTGTAGTGGATGCTGGGACATATATAGGGAGGACTTTCTTGCTCGACATGATAGTATGCTATCTGGTTGAACTTTACCTTAACGTGTATACTGATTGTCTCTCTGTTACATGTTGGTAAAGCCCTTAGGATGTGTGCTTGACTACCTGGACTATGATGCGGATCATACTAGTGGGGACATGGTAGTCCATAAGTACATCCTTCAAAGTCCCTAGTCGTGGGTGTATCGAGACGGGGCATCGATATACCAGAGTAGACTAGCGTATACCTTCTCGACCCATACAGATGGGCGATGGATGATCCCATATCCATCGGTGTTTGACATCAGAGATGATATACGGGTGCTCAGTAGAGACTGGGTACACTGGACGGACTCGCCGAGAACTCCCAGATGGTATTATACCTCACGTCAGATGGCAGTTCTCTGGTGATACTGGTACAGAGTAGTCTGTTGACCCGAGATCGTCATAGAGTCTTGTGTGGTTCCCACTGTGCTTTGATTTCCATCTTACCACGTCCAAGAGGGCGTGCAAAACGGTGGTTTTTGGGTACAGTCCCGAGTCACATGGAGGCAATGAGCGATAGGAGGGGATTCGTCTCTCCCGGTATAGGGAGTTGATGTTGCGCTGTGTTCGATTGGCTATAACAGGAAATCCCTGGTCAGGGTTGCTGAGATTTACTGGTAAGTGTTACCAGTAGTTTCTCGAACAGTTATAGACCTCATATCGACACGACTTATCGAGCTATTGGGGTCTGACGTTTACCACCCCTAGGCGAGATATGCGACATATCAGACGATCAGACCGGACTGTACGATAGTGTTACTGGTTGGATTCACTAGAGTGTGAGCGGGCTTGCTCGTCGATCTTCAGATCGCTCAATACCCGGGTGGCCGTTACGTTTAGCAGACCGCTTGCGGCTTGTGGATGCTTGATATGATCATCATCTGCTGCCGGCGTATTGACGAGTCTTTAGAGTCCTACACAGAGATTTCCTGGCTCAAGCGAAACGAAATAGGAGCGCATATAAGATATGTGCGGGACCGAGAATGATACCAGTATGTGATACTGTATTTGATTCTCGCGATTGTGACATTGATGGGTTATATGCGATATAACCGGGTTATCGGATCAAGTGTTGATTCGATCAGATGTTGCTGTTGATATTAGTCGGTTATATGCGATATGACCGGATCATTAAATTAAGTGTTAATTTAATGATTTAATGTATAATTATATATATTTGATATATTACTTTGCATTAACTAGTATCGGTTCACTTTAGAAGGATTTTCTCACTTGGATGTACAAGTTGTATATGTGATATAGTTTTTGTGCATTTTATTGTATCATGTTTGATGATACATGTTTACTTGGTTAAGTGTAAAGAATTAAACCATGGTTAAACTTATGATTAGGGTTTTATATCCTTTTCTCATTTATTTATCTATTTATTCATTTTGGAAAATAGATGGAAAAAGAAGAAAAGAATGGTGGCTTTTTTTGTTGTTTAGTGGAACCTTCATGAAACCTTAACCCTAACCATTCCTTTAACCTTGGTCAATTCTCTACACATAACCATAGTTACAATTATGATAAGGATGGTTTTTCTTTTCTTTTCTAATTAATCTTATCATAATATTCTTCTTCTTCTTCCTTGAACTCAAGAAGAAACCTTCACTTCATCAATGGTGGATTGATGAAATGAGTGAGAAATCCAAAACTAAAGTCTACCCACTTCCTATTTCTTCATCCTCTACATCTTTCCAAGTAGTAGAGTGTGTTTCCCTCACAAGTTTTCAAGACTTGGTGAAGGTGGAGCTCGATCTAGCGATGCCTCGACGTAGATCATCTTCGGCATGGACATCGACGACCTAGCTTGCCTATTCTCCGACGAAGCCGACGCTAGAGCCCGGATTTGATTTGGACAGCGGAGATGACCTCATCTCGGAGCCGTGGAGGTGGAGGACCGGATCTACAAAGGTTGTATTTCCGTATCTCTTAGTTAATTGTTAACTAGTTTATTTTTCGCCTAGTTTTCTAGCAAACGATCCGTAGTCGGGTTTCTCGGCACCTAGATTTTTTGAAATTGGCATGGTTGATGCCTTGTGAGACCTCATTAGGCAGCCTAGGAACCCTACAGTGGTATCAGAGCCTAGCTAGAGCCTTAGGCGAAGTCTTGACGGAATTTGAAGCCCGAACGAACCCGAAACCAACCCGGCAAATTGCACTCTGGACGATTTCTGAAATCTGGTCTTTTTCAAAATTAAAAATATGTAGAAATATCAGCAGGAATTTCTAAGGGTTACTGTAAAATTTGTACGCCTAATTCCATCATTGCGCCGCGGATCCGCGGCTCGAGCATGGCTCGTGCGGCGGTTCCGCGGCAGTATTGTCTTATGTGGCGTAGAATTTTCCACAGTAATTCATTGTTTTAGGTGCTGAGTTCTCTGGGTATTTTTAAAATTTATTCCAGAGTTTTATTTTCTGGGTTGATTTGGGGATTCGGTGTTTCGATCGGAGTATCAAATTTTGTCTGTGTGGCTTTCCAGATAAATTTTAGAATATGTTAAAAAGTTCGACCGGATATAAATACCCAATTTTTCCCCTGTCGGGAAATTTCCAAGTGTTGGATTTTTCCGTAGTTTAACGACGTTCTAAGTAGTGCAAGTAATGCGATGGACCCTCTAGAAGATAACAAACCTTAACTCGATTATGTGACCGTCTTGAACTGCCCTTTAATAGTTATGAGATAACTGAATGATTGTTATAAACATAGCAGTTTAGTCTCACTTGATCGGTTGCCACGGAACTTTGATGTGATCAAAAGTCCGTCGCAATCACGTACCGTACGCGGATATTCGCCGGGTAAACTTAATAGGCATCCTCATTCCATAGCCCCGACCAAGTGACTGCAGGAGAACCCCGTCGCCGAAAGCATCCGTTCGGGTGCTCGCGGCAGCGGTGTTCCGCCTTGGTGCACTTCGTCGACGGCGTCGGGGGTGCGGCCGCCTACTAAAGTTTGCGACGAGCATTCGATCGTGATGTCGGGAATCTTGTTGAATTACCCGACTTGATATTGAAAAGCGTTTTCGATTTTGAGACTAAAATGCGGGGTTTATAATTGTTAGGCATGCGATGTCTAAGTAATTCATTTGGTCAGGCATGCTATGTCTGAGGTGGTTGCGGATTCCAACTGTTGTAGTTTTACACTTTCTTTTCTGTGACTGTAAGTGTAATATGTGATATCGCCGGTTTCGTTGCTATATGTCAACGACAATTGGGATGTGCATATTTACTTATGTTGATGACATGTGATGTTATGTGTTGCTGGATATGTTATATTGGATCGTCGTGTTTGAATAGCCGGGGGTTTTTATGTGAGATGAGTGTTTTTCATTTTCATTCATGTAAAAAACTTGTATGTAATATTCTTTTATTGGGGCACTTCCAGGTTGCGGAAGATGTCACCTTTTGTATATTATTTACTTTTCCGCACTAGGATAGACCCAAGGAGGGGAGCACAAGTAACCGGGTTCTGGAGTCCAGTGGGAGACCAACTCGAGGAGTCGAGTCCGGGTCTCCTAACTCTAGAATTGGTAGGGTTGCTTGCCGCTCTCGTAGGGGTCTAGGGGTGTGGGTTTGGCTATTCATCACGACCGTGGAATCCGTGTTTTATACTGGCTCGTATTGAAAACACGGACGTCCTAGTATATCCAATATTTCATATGATTCTTCTGCTGCGATATCTGTGATGTGATCATGTGATGTTCTGTGATAGATACAGTATATAGTATATATGATATATTATATAGATGTTACTTATGTTTTACACCCGCGCTAGCCCTACCCCGCTCTGCCGTTAGTTACCTAACCTAACGGTGCATGAGGGGACATCGAGGCGAATGCGGATGGCATAAGTGCACGTCGTATTTATCTGTGATGTTTACGTATTTAAATGATGGGACTTCATTAATGTGATTAATGAAATAAAAGAAACCTAAGATGTTGTAGAATCGAATTTCAAAATAAAACAGGTAGCTACAGTTCTTGCTTTGCACAACGGTATATGTGATATATCCAGCACCTTATTCGATGAGGAAAGGACCGAGATCCCTTCACCGGGAGTGACTCCTTTAGCAATAACTGGCAGATGCTACACACTCGGTTTGTCTTTTGATAGCTTTTAAGAGTTCCGCTTTGCACAGTGATATATATGATATATCCCGCACCTCATTCGACGAGGAAAGGACCGACGATCCCTTCACCGGGAGTGACTCCTTTAGCAAAACTAGAAAAGCCTCAAAAACACTCCATTTCAAAATTCATTTGATTCTACAACGATATCAAGTTCATTATGCAATAGGTTTTCAGAAAAACCTGTCGTAGCCCTCCGTCATTTCAGATAAGTAGTAGTTAGTATTCGTGTTACGTTTGTTGGCCTGCGTCAAGGCGTAGTGTGCGGTAGCTAACTGGTGCTTATCTGCATAAGCATATGATGTGATTAGATTAGGGTAGTCGTGCGACTTTGTTGGCCTGCGTCAAGGGTCGTGCGGGTGGGTTTAATTCAATCAGGAAATGACGGGTTGAACTTGACTAGCGGACTATGGTTTGTTGGCCTGCGTCAAGGTCATAGGACGCTAGGGGCAAAATATTATCGGGAATTTCAAGTGTTGAAATTTGCAATGAGATTGCATACCTTCTATGAGATAGTTGGATCCCGATACCTGCTGCGAATAAGTGTTACTCCTGGGAAAGTTTTATACATTACAATTAGCTGATCAAGTAGGTGTCTAGAAAGGTGTCAACGAGGTTACGCCTCTGCGAAAACGAGGTTTACATTAATTAGGTTCGTGCGAAAGCACGGGGGACCTCCCTCAAAGTACCGACACTGGTCTGGCTGAAAGATTGGCGAACTTGTAGTGTGTAATTAACCCCGGCTAGTCTTTCCTTTTAGGGTTTGAAGGAAGGTTTGATAAAAAGCAGTGGGAGCCATCCTGATTAGATAAAATAATAACCAATCTATTCTTGCAAAAGCGCACGCTGAGTGTTTTCTTCTCTCTCTCTCCAGGTAGCGACCATATCACGCCTTAATCAAGATAATAATACGGATTATTGACCGAACCCGCTTGTTATACTGAGCTGGGGAACGTTGGTCCCGCTCCAACTTATAATTGTTATAAGACAGAGCAGGAAATTGGGGAATACCAGAATTCCCGTGCCGCCCAAACGAAGAGAGTGCATGCTGATGCAACATCTTCGGGTGTGTTCATTACAAAGAACTGTTTCTCTGTATCCTCTACGTCCTGGGTATGTGATACCAGATCAGGATCCCAGATATGTAATCTGTTGCATAGGGCTACAGCTAGGTAGAGAACTGAGAACGGGTGATAAGTTTCATGAGGCAGAAAACGGGGCAAGTGTTGCAGCCAAGTCTGTTGGTCACTGTCACCCTGTATTACAATACATTGATTCTGAACGAATGTTGTTAGATACCGAACCTGATATACAAAATCATATCAGTCTCTTTATTATTAAAGAAAGAATATAATTTTGTATTGTTGGATAATGTTTTGAACATTTCCTATATCAAAAGTTGATCGGTTCAGGCACGTTATCTAAAAGCATTGATATTCTAAATCAAACTACAGTTCTTAGTATATGGAACACACATAAGAGGAAGAGTTCAGAAATGAACGGATCCTTCTTAAGGCATTGCAGACTAGGTCATATCTATGCGACCCGACTATCTGAAGTTACATGTAGATGCATATTTAAATCAGTTTGAATTTACATCTTGTGAAACTCGCCAGTCATGTCACAAAGATATAATGACACTAGCTCTGTTTATTGGAAACAGAGAAAGAGTTAGTGAACTCTTGGGATGATACATGTTGATGTATGTAGGTCCCCTGTCTACACATGCCAAGACCGGTTCTTTGTACTTCATTACATTCTCTGATAATCTCTCAAGATTCAGACATATGTTCCTGTTGAAACACAAGTCCGAACCTTTTGAGATATTCATAGAATATAAGTAAGAAGTAGAGAACCAATAAGGGTATAAGTATTATGTCCTTTGATGTGATCGAGGAGGAGAATACTTAAGCACGGAAATCCTGGACTATTCTAAAGGAGAATGAGATTCTCTCTCAGCATTACTCCTCCGTATACACCATTGCACAATGGTATATCGGGACGGAGCAGATACACCCTATATGATAAGGTGTGCTCTATGATGAGTACTACTGAGTCACCTATTTCCTTTAGGGAGTTATGCGCTTGAGAAGCTGCATACCTATTGAATAGGGTTCGAATCAAATCAGTTGCCTACCACTTCATATTTGATATGATATGGGAAGAGCCCATGTCTTAAGCTAGTTAAGATCTGGGGTTGACCGGCCTATGTCTAAAAGCAAAATCCGGACACGCTCGAGGCAAGGTCAGTTATGTAGAACTGGAAAGGTTCCAGCTATACAAACTGCAGCTGATGATTTGAAAGAACCAAAGGATTCAATAGTTACCAAAGAAGCTCAGCCTCTCCGCCGATCTAGTAGGGTTCCTCACCCACCTGAGAGATACTTCGGTTTCTCTATGACAGTGGGAGCGAGGATTGCATCATGAGATGATGACCCAACTAGTTTCGAGCTGGCCATCAGGAGTAAGACTCTATAAGAATGGCTGGATGCTTAGTAATCTGAGATGGAATCCTTATACACCAACAAAGTATGGACTTTGGTTGCTATATCTGAAGGGTTAAATCTCCATCAGGAGCAAGTATATCTTGAGAAGATTACTTGGTGTAGATGGAAAAGTTGAGACTTTCAAAGCTAGACTTGTTAAAGGTTTTCGTCATCGACCAGGCGTGGATAATGATGAAACCTTTTCCAGTGCCTATGCTTAAGTCCATCCAGATCCTACTTGCCACGGCTACATACCATGACTACGATATCTGGCGGTTGGGTGCCATGACTGCTTTTCTAAATGATGTTTTAGAAGAGAACGTCTATAAGTACACAGCCAGAGGGCTTCGTAGATAGTGGGAGCAGCGGAAACGTGTGCAAGATGCTTTATAGGATAAAGCAGGCATCGTGGAGTTGGAACATCTGTTTTGATGTGTTAGTCAAACAGTTTGACATCATCAAAATGGTAGATGAACCTTGTATATACAAAAAGGTAGTAGGGAGTATGGTGATGATCCTCGTAGAGTACGTGGATGACATACTCCTGATAGGGAAGGAGTTTCCTATGCTACGCTCGATCAATCTCCGCTTATCACAATGATTCTCCATATAGGATCAAAGTGATACCTCCTAAATCCTGGGTTTTTGGATCTATGAGATAGATCTAATTGGATGTTAGGATTCTCACTGGTTGTAGTGAGATGGCATCAATCGACCCTGGGGAGAATCACTGGAATAGTTCCAGGGTGATAAAGACGACTGAATGTCAGTCACAGGCATTGTCTTTACCCTCAGTAAAGGGACGGTATGTTGGAAGAGTTCCAAGCTAGATACCGTGGCATACTAGACGATAAAGGCAGGATACATCGCTACTTAAGATACTACCAAAGAGGCTGTTTGGATGTATAATGGTTCATGAGATGAACTTTGTTCCTACCATTGTGAGACAATGGAGTTGTGGCTTATGCCAAGGAACGCCGGTCCCATCAGTGATCCAGACATATTCTAAGGCAGTATCACCTGATCATGGAGATAGATGATCTTCAGGGTGATCGAGGTTAAGGAGAGTAGACTCAGAGGACAACACAGCGGATCCACTCACAAAGGCCTGTTCCCAGAGAGAGACTTTTATGGGATGGTTGAGTATGAGATACAACAACCACTGCTATCAGATGGCCCTAGTGCAAGTGGGAGATTGTTAGTTATATGTATGCCCTAGAGGCCATTACTATACATAGGATGTATATTGTAGTGGATGCTGGGACATATATAGGGAGGACTTTCTTGCTCGACATGATAGTATGCTATCTGGTTGAACTTTACCTTAACGTGTATACTGATTGTCTCTCTGTTACATGTTGGTAAAGCCCTTAGGATGTGTGCTTGACTACCTGGACTATGATGCGGATCATACTAGTGGGGACATGGTAGTCCATAAGTACATCCTTCAAAGTCCCTAGTCGTGGGTGTATCGAGACGGGGCATCGATATACCAGAGTAGACTAGCGTATACCTTCTCGACCCATACAGATGGGCGATGGATGATCCCATATCCATCGGTGTTTGACATCAGAGATGATATACGGGTGCTCAGTAGAGACTGGGTACACTGGACGGACTCGCCGAGAACTCTCAGATGGTATTATACCTCACGTCAGATGGCAGTTCTCTGGTGACACTGGTACAGAGTAGTCTGTTGACCCGAGATCGTCATAGAGTCTTGTGTGGTTCCCACTGTGCTTTGATTTCCATCTTACCACGTCCAAGAGGGCGTGCAAAACGGTGGTTTTTGGGTACAGTCCCGAGTCACATGGAGGCAATGAGCGATAGGAGGGGATTCGTCTCTCCCGGTATAGGGAGTTGATGTTGCGCTGTGTTCGATTGGTTATAACAGGAAATCCCTGGCCAGGGTTGCTGAGATTTACTGGTAAGTGTTACCAGTAGTTTCTCGAACAGTTATAGACCTCATATCGACACGACTTATCGAGCTATTGGGGTCTGACGTTTACCACCCCTAGGCGAGATATGCGACATATCAGACGATCAGACCGGACTGTACGGTAGTGTTACTGGTTGGATTCACTGGAGTGTGAGCGGGCTTGCTCGTCGATCTTCAGATCGCTCAATACCCGGGTGGCCGTTACGTTTAGCAGACCGCTTGCGGCTTGTGGATGCTTGATATGATCATCATCTGCTGCCGGCGTATTGACGAGTCTTTAGAGTCCTACACAGAGGTTTCCTGGCTCAAGCGAAACGAAATAGGAGCGCATATGAGATATGTGCGGGACCGAGAATGATACCAGTATGTGATACTGTATTTGATTCTCGCGATTTGTAACATTGATCGGTTATATGCGATATAGCCGGGTTATCGGATCAAGTGTTGATTCGATCAGATGTTGCTGTTGATATTAGTCGGTTATATGCGATATGACCGGATCATTAAATCAAGTGTTAATTTAATGATTTAATGTATAATTATATATATTTGATATATTACTTTGCATTAACTAGTATCGGTTCACTTTAGAAGGATTTTCTCACTTGGATGTACAAGTTGTATATGTGATATAGTTTTTGTGCATTTTATTGTATCATGTTTGATGATACATGTTTACTTGGTTAAGTGTAAAGAATTAAACCATGGTTAAACTTATGATTAGGGTTTTATATCCTTTTCTCATTTATTTATCTATTTATTCATTTTGGAAAATAGATGGAAAAAGGAGAAAAGAATGGTGGCTTATTTTGTTGTTTAGTGGAAGCTTCATGAAACCTTAACCCTAACCATTCCTTTAACCTTGGTCAATTCTCTACACATAACCATAGTTACAATTATGATAAGGATGGTTTTTCTTTTCTTTTCTAATTAATCTTATCATAATATTCTTCTTCTTCTTCCTTGAACTCAAGAAGAAACCTTCACTTCATCAATGGTGGATTGATGAAATGAGTGAGAAATCCAAAACTAAAGTCTACCCACTTCCTATTTCTTCATCCTCTACCTCTTGCCAAGTAGTAGAGTGTGTTTCTCTCACAAGTTTTCAAGACTTGGTGAAGGTGGAGCTCGATTTAGCGATGCCTCAACGTAGATCATCTTCGGCATGGACATCGACGACCTAGCTTGCCCATTCTCCGACGAAGCCGACGCTAGAGCCCGGATTTGATTTGGACAGCGGAGAGGACCTCATCTCGGAGCCGTGGAGGTGGAGGACCGGATCTACAAAGGTTGTATTTCCGTATCTCTTAGTTAATTGTTAACTAGTTTATTTTTCGCCTAGTTTTCTAGCAAACGATCCGTAGTCGGGTTTCTCGGCACCTAGATTTTTTGAAATTGGCATGGTTGATGCCTTGTGAGACCTCATTAGGCAGCCTAGGAACCCTACAGTGGTATCAGAGCCTAGCTAGAGCCTTAGGCGAAGTCTTGACGGAATTTGAAGCCCGAACGAACCCGAAACCAACCCGGCAAATTGCTCTCTGGACGATTTCTGAAATCTGGTCTTTTTCAAAATTAAAAATATGTAGAAATATCAGCAGGAATTTCTAAGGGTTACTGTAAAATTTGTACGCCTAATTCCATCATTGCGCCGCGGATCCGCGGCATGAGCATGGCTCGTGCGGCTGTTCCGCGGCAGTATTGTCTTATGTGGCGTAGAATTTTCCACAGTAATTCATTGTTTTAGGTGCTGAGTTCTCTGGGTATTTTTAAAATTTATTCCAGAGTTTTATTTTCTGGGTTGATTTGGGGATTCGGTGTTTCGATCGGAGTATCAAATTTTGTCTGTGTGGCTTTCCGGATAAATTTTAGAATATGTTAAAAAGTTCGACCGGATATAAATACCCAATTTTTCCCCTGTCGGGAAATTTCCAAGTGTTGGATTTTTCCGTAGTTTAACGACGTTCTAAGTAGTGCAAGTAATGCGATGGACCCTCTAGAAGATAACAAACCTTAACTCGATTATGTGACCGTCTTGAACTGCCCTTTGAACCTTCGGATTTGGGGCAGTACGGCGTGCCACATGTGAGGCGTTGGCTTGACCCTTCTACGGCTGGACCGTCGGTACTGAGGCACGAACTGAATGTTGTTAGACTTATTTCATGTGTTGATCTGTATCGGGAAAACTTGGGTGTTCGATTGTTCGATCGGAAAGTTTAACATTTTCTAATTATCTGGAATGGGATACAATAATTGGAATTCACAATAGTTATGAGATAACTGAATGATTGTTATAAACATAGCAGTTTAGTCTCACTTGATCGGTTGCCACGGAACTTTGATGTGATCAAAAGTCCGTCGCAATCACGTACCGTACGCGGATATTCGCCGGGTAAACTTAATAGGCAGCCTCATTCCATAGCCCCGACCAAGTGACTGCAGGAGAACCCCGTCGCCGAAAGCATCCGTTCGGGTGCTCGCGGCAGCGGTGTTCCGCCTTGGTGCACTTCGTCGACGGCGTCGGGGGTGCGGCCGCCTACTAAAGTTTGCGACGAGCATTCGATCGTGATGTCGGGAATCTTGTTGAATTACCCGACTTGATATTGAAAAGTGTTTTCGATTTTGAGACTAAAATGCGGGGTTTATAATTGTTAGGCATGCGATGTCTAAGTAATTCATTTGGTCAGGCATGCTATGTCTGAGGTGGTTGCGGATTCCAACTGTTGTAGTTTTACACTTTCTTTTCTGTGACCGTAAGTGTAATATGTGATATCGCCGGTTTCGTTGCTATATGTCAACGACAATTGGGATGTGCATATTTACTTATGTTGATGACATGTGATGTTATGTGTTGCTGGATATGTTATATTGGATCGTCGTGTTTGAACAGCCGGGGTTTTTTATGTGAGATGAGTGTTTTTCATTTTCATTCATGTAAAAAACTTGTATGTAATATTCTTTTATTGGGGCACTTCCAGGTTGCGGAAGATGTCACCTTTTGTATATTATTTACTTTTCCGCACTAGGATAGACCCAAGGAGGGGAGCACAAGTAACCGGGTTCTGGAGTCCAGTGGGAGACCAACTCGAGGAGTCGAGTCCGGGTCTCCTAACTCTAGAATTGGTAGGGTTGCTTGCCGCTCTCGTAGGGGTCTAGGGGTGTGGGTTTGGCTATTCATCACGACCGTGGAATCCGTGTTTTATACTGGCTCGTATTGAAAACACGAACGTCCTAGTATATCCAATATTTCATATGATTCTTCTGCTGCGATATCTGTGATGTGATCATGTGATGTTCTGTGATAGATACAGTATATAGTATATATGATATATTATATAGATGTTACTTATGTTTTACACCCGCGCTAGCCCTGCCCCGCTCTGCCGTTAGTTACCTAACCTAACGGTGCACGAGGGGACATCGAGGCGAATGCGGATGGCATAAGTGCACGTCGTATTTATCTGTGATGTTTAGGTATTTAAATGATGGGACTTCATTAATGTGATTAATGAAATAAAAGAAACCTAAGATGTTGTAGAATCGAATTTCAAAATAAAACAGGTAGCTACAGTTCTTGCTTTGCACAGCGGTATATGTGATATATCCAGCACCTTATTCGATGAGGAAAGGACCAAGATCCCTTCACCGGGAGTGACTCCTTTAGCAATAACTGGCAGATGCTACACACTCGGTTTGTCTTTTGATAGCTTTTAAGAGTTCCGCTTTGCACAGTGATATATATGATATATCCCGCACCTCATTCGACGAGGAAAGGACCGACGATCCCTTCACCGGGAGTGACTCCTTTAGCAAAACTAGAAAAGCCTCAAAAACACTCCATTTCAAAATTCATTTGATTCTACAACGATATCAAGTTCATTACGCAATAGGTTTTCAGAAAAACCTGTCGTAGCCCTCCGTCATTTCAGATAAGTAGTAGTTAGTATTCGTGCTACGTTTGTTGGCCTGCGTCAAGGCGTAATGTGCGGTAGCTAACTGGTGCTTATCTGCATAAGCATATGATGTGATTGGATTAGGGTAGTCGTGCGACTTTGTTGTCCTGCGTCAAGGGTCGTGCGGGTGGGTTTAATTCAATCAGGAAATGACGGGTTGAACTTGACTAGCGGACTATGGTTTGTTGGCCTGCGTCAAGGTCATAGGACGCTAGGGGCAAAATATTATCGGGAATTTCAAGTGTTGAAATTTGCAATGAGATTGCATACCTTCTATGAGATAGTTGGATCCCGATACCCGCTGCGAGTAAGTGTTACTCCTGGGAAAGTTTTATACATTACAATTAGCCGATCAAGTAGGTGTCTAGAAAGGTATCAACGAGGTTACGCCTCTGGGAAAACGAGGTTTACATTAATTAGGTTCGTGCGAAAGCACGGGGGACCTCCCTCAAAGTACCGACACTGGCCTGGCTGAAAGATTGGCGAACTTGTAGTGTGTAATTAATCCCGGCTAGTCTTTCCTTTTAGGGTTTGAAGGAAGGTTTGATAAAAAGCAGTGGGAGCCATCCTGATTAGATAAAATAATAACCAATCTATTCTTGCAAAAGCGCACGCTGAGTGTTTTCTTCTCTCTCTCTCCAGGTAGCGACCATATCACGCCTTAATCAAGATAATAATACGGATTATTGACCGAACCCGCTTGTTATACTGAGCTGGGGAACGTTGGTCCCGCTCCAACTTATAATTGTTATAAGACAGAGCAGGAAATTGGGGAATACCAGAATTCCCGTGCCGCCCAAACGAAGAGAGTGCATGCTGATGCAACATCTTCGGGTGTGGTCATTACAAAGAACTGTTTCTCTGTATCCTCTACGTCCTGGGTATGTGATACCAGATCAGGATCCCAGATATGTAATCTGTTGCATAGGGCTACAGCTAGGTAGAGAACTGAGAACGGGTGATAAGTTTCATGAGGCAGAAAACGGGGCAAGTGTTGCAGCCAAGTCTGTTGGTCACTGTCACCCTGTATTACAATACATTGATTCTGAACGAATGTTGTTAGATACCGAACCTGATATACAAAATCATATCAGTCTCTTTATTATTAAAGAAAGGATATAATTTTGTATTGTTGGATAATGTTTTGAACATTTCCTATATCAAAAGTTGATCGGTTCAGGCACGTTATCTAAAAGCATTGATATTCTAAATCAAACTACAGTTCTTAGTATATGGAACACACATAAGAGGAAGAGTTCAGAAATGAACGGATCCTTCTTAAGGCATTGCAGACTAGGTCATATCTATGCGACCCGACTATCTGAAGTTACATGTAGATGCATATTTAAATCAGTTTGAATTTACATCTTGTGAAACTCGCCAGTCATGTCACAAAGATATAATGACACTAGCTCTGTTTATTGGAAACAGAGAAAGAGTTAGTGAACTCTTGGGATGATACATGTTGATGTATGTAGGTCACCTGTCTACACATGCCAAGACCGGTTCTTTGTACTTCATTACATTCTCTGATAATCTCTCAAGATTCAGACATATGTTCCTGTTGAAACACAAGTCCGAACCTTTTGAGATATTCATAGAATATAAGTAAGAAGTAGAGAACCAATAAGGGTATAAGTATTATGTCCTTTGATGTGATCGAGGAGGAGAATACTTAAGCACGGAAATCCTGGACTATTCTAAAGGAGAATGAGATTCTCTCTCAGCATTACTCCTCCGTATACACCATTGCATAATGGTATATCGGGACGGAGCAGATACACCCTATATGATAAAGTGTGCTCTATGATGAGTACTACTGAGTCACCTATTTCCTTTAGGGAGTTATGCGCTTGAGAAGCTGCATACCTATTGAATAGGGTTCGAATCAAATCAGTTGCCTACCACTTCATATTTGATATGATATGGGAAGAGCCCATGTCTTAAGCTAGTTAAGATCTGGGGTTGACCGGCCTATGTCTAAAAGCAAAATCCGGACACGCTCGAGGCAAGGTCAGTTATGTAGAACTGGAAAGGTTCCAGCTATACAAACTGCAGCTGATGATTTGAAAGAACCAAAGGATTCAATAGTTACCAACGAAGCTCAGCCTCTCCACCGATCTAGTAGGGTTCCTCACCCACCTGAGAGATACTTCGGTTTCTCTATGACAGTGGGAGCGAGGATTGCATCATGAGATGATGACCCAACTAGTTTCGAGCTGGCCATCAGGAGTAAGACTCTATAAGAATGGCTGGATGCTTAGTAATCTGAGATGGAATCCTTATACACCAACAAAGTATGGACTTTGGTTGCTATATCTGAAGGGTTAAATCCCCATCAGGAGCAAGTATATCTTGAGAAGATTACTTGGTGTAGATGGAAAAGTTGAGACTTTCAAAGCTAGACTTGTTAAAGGTTTTCGTCATCGACCAGGCGTGGATAATGATGAAACCTTTTCCAGTGCCTATACTTAAGTCCATCCAGATCCTACTTGCCACGGCTACATACCATGACTACGATATCTGGCGGTTGGGTGCCATGACTGCTTTTCTAAATGATGTTTTAGAAGAGAACGTCTATAAGTACACAGCCAGAGGGCTTCGTAGACAGTGGGAGCAGCGGAAACGTGTGCAAGATGCTTTATAGGATAAAGCAGGCATCGTGGAGTTGGAACATCTGTTTTGATGTGTTAGTCAAACAGTTTGACATCATCAAAATGGTAGATGAACCTTGTATATACAAAAAGGTAGTAGGGAGTATGGTGATGATCCTCGTAGAGTACGTGGATGACATACTCCTGATAGGGAAGGAGTTTCCTATGCTACGCTCGATCAATCTCCGCTTATCACAATGATTCTCCATATAGGATCAAAGTGATACCTCCTAAATCCTGGGTTTTTGGATCTATGAGATAGATCTAATTGGATGTTAGGATTCTCACTAGTTGTAGTGAGATGGTATCAATCGACCCTGGGGAGAATCACTGGAATAGTTCCAGGGTGATAAAGACGACTGAATGTCAGTCACAGGCATTGTCTTTACCCTCAGTAAAGGGACGGTATGTTGGAAGAGTTCCAAGCTAGATACCGTGGCATACTAGACGATAAAGGCAGGATGCATCGCTACTTAAGATACTACCAAAGAGGCTGTTTGGATGTATAATGGTTCATGAGATGAACTTTGTTCCTACCATTGTGAGACAATGGAGTTGTGGCTTATGCCAAGGAACGCCGGTCCCATCAGTGATCCAGACATATTCTAAGGCAGTATCACCTGATCATGGAGATAGATGATCTTCAGGGTGATCGAGGTTAAGGAGAGTAGACTCAGAGGACAACACAGCGGATCCACTCACAAAGGCCTGTTCCCAGAGAGAGACTTTTATGGGATGGTTGAGTATGAGATACTACAACCACTGCTATCAGATGGCCCTAGTGCAAGTGGGAGATTGTTAGTTATATGTATGCCCTAGAGGCCATTACTATACATAGGATGTATATTGTAGTGGATGCTGGGACATATATAGGGAGGACTTTCTTGCTCGACATGATAGTATGCTATCTGGTTGAACTTTACCTTAACGTGTATACTGATTGTCTCTCTGTTACATGTTGGTAAAGCCCTTAGGATGTGTGCTTGACTACCTGGACTATGATGCGGATCATACTAGTGGGGACATGGTAGTCCATAAGTACATCCTTCAAAGTCCCTAGTCGTGGGTGTATCGAGACGGGGCATCGATATACCAGAGTAGACTAGCGTATACCTTCTCGACCCATACAGATGGGCGATGGATGATCCCATATCCATCGGTGTTTGACATCAGAGATGATATACGGGTGCTCAGTAGAGACTGGGTACACTGGACGGACTCGCCGAGAACTCCCAGATGGTATTATACCTCACGTCAGATGGCAGTTCTCTGGTGACACTGGTACAGAGTAGTCTGTTGACCCGAGATCGTCATAGAGTCTTGTGTGGTTCCCACTGTGCTTTGATTTCCATCTTACCACGTCCAAGAGGGCGTGCAAAACGGTGGTTTTTGGGTACAGTCCCGAGTCACATGGAGGCAATGAGCGATAGGAGGGGATTCGTCTCTCCCGGTATAGGGAGTTGATGTTGCGCTGTGTTCGATTGGTTATAACAGGAAATTCCTGGCCAGAGTTGCTGAGATTTACTGGTAAGTGTTACCAGTAGTTTCTCGAACAGTTATAGACCTCATATCGACACGACTTATCGAGCTATTGGGGTCTGACGTTTACCATCCCTAGGCAAGATATGCGACATATCAGACGATCAGACCGGACTGTACGGTAGTGTTACTGGTTGGATTCACTGGAGTGTGAGCGGGCTTGCTCGTCGATCTTCAGATCACTCAATACCCGGGTGGCCGTTACGTTTAGCAGACCGCTTGCGGTTTGTGGATGCTTGATATAATCATCATCTGCTGCCGGCGTATTGACGAGTCTTTAGAGTCCTACACAGAGGTTTCCTGGCTCAAGCGAAACGAAATAGGAGCGCATATGAGATATGTGCGGGACCGAGAATGATACCAGTATGTGATACTGTATTTGATTCTCGCGATTTGTGACATTGATCGGTTATATGCGATATAGCCGGGTTATCGGATCAAGTGTTGATTCGATCAGATGTTGCTGTTGATATTAGTCGGTTATATGTGATATGACCGGATCATTAAATCAAGTGTTAATTTAATGATTTAATGTATAATTATATATATTTGATATATTACTTTGCATTAACTAGTATCGGTTCACTTTAGAAGGATTTTCTCACTTGGATGTACAAGTTGTATATGTGATATAGTTTTTGTGCATTTTATTGTATCATGTTTGATGATACATGTTTACTTGGTTAAGTGTAGAGAATTAAACCATGGTTAAACTTATGATTAGGGTTTTATATCCTTTTCTCATTTATTTATCTATTTATTCATTTTGGAAAATAGATGGAAAAAGGAGAAAAGAATGGTGGCTTTTTTTGTTGTTTAGTGGAAGCTTCATGAAACCTTAACCCTAACCATTCCTTTAACCTTGGTCAATTCTCTACACATAACCATAGTTACAATTATGATAAGGATGGTTTTTCTTTTCTTTTCTAATTAATCTTATCATAATATTCTTCTTCTTCTTCCTTGAACTCAAGATGAAACCTTCACTTCATCAATGGTGGATTGATGAAATGAGTGAGAAATCCAAAACTAAAGTCTACCCACTTCCTATTTCTTCATCCTCTACCTCTTGCCAAGTAGTAGAGTGTGTTTCCCTCACAAGTTTTCAAGACTTGGTGAAGGTGGAGCTCGATCTAGCGATGCCTCGACGTAGATCATCTTCGGCATGGACATCGACGACCTAGCTTGCCCATTCTCCGACGAAGCCGACGCTAGAGCCCGGATTTGATTTGGACAGCGGAGAGGACCTCATCTCGGAGCCGTGGAGGTGGAGGACCGGATCTACAAAGGTTGTATTTCCGTATCTCTTAGTTAATTGTTAACTAGTTTATTTTTCGCCTAGTTTTCTAGCAAACGATCCGTAGTCGGGTTTCTCGGCACCTAGATTTTTTGAAATTGGCATGGTTGATGCCTTGTGAGACCTCATTACGCAGCCTAGGAACCCTACACAATTTTCATCCCTAATCTAAAACAATAATCAATACACGTTCAGTTTGAACAAACATAATAATCTAAAGCAATAATCAACACATATTCAGTTTGAACAAAAATAAAGGGGCAAAATCTAATTTTCCGGTCTTTAGTTCTTTGTGGATAACCATAGAAAATGGCCAAATGCAAATTTTAGTAAAAAATATAGGGCTAAGAAAGTTTTCCCTCACCAAACACTCATTAAAAGAAATGGGCCCAATACAAATTTACTTTTAAAGGACGGCTAGATGGAAAGTTTGGCAAGAAAAGGACAAAAAAAACGTGTGCTTCCAATAGGGCTTTATATATAATAAATAAATAAATAAATAATATAATGCGGTCTATCCAGACGGAGATCAAAGACTTGTTTAAAGTGTTTATTGCGGACGAGTAAGATGATGACCTTGTCGGAAAATACAGTGGTGATTCATGCAAAAGCTAGGGCGGAGATTATGGAAAAGAATTGTTGTGAGAGTAGCTAGTGATGGCTTGGAGAGCTTCGATGATAGAGAGATGATTTGAGGCACTGGTGACATTGGATAAAGGTGAAGAAGTTGGAGAGGAAGACTGGCCCGTGGAGGCTATGAAAACTTGGGAGAATGGATCTCAGATTCAGGGTCATGAGCCGATGGAGATACAGTCTAAGAATGAGCAAGTTCAGGTGGAAAACATAAAGGAGGTAGGCTTAGTTAAGGCATAGAGAAGGAGCGAGAGACAGCGAGCGAAGATGGGAGATTAGGATTTTGTGACAAAGGATCTTGTCGAACATATGGCTACGGCTGAGACCCCCAAATCGGTTTGTGTAGGTATGATCCCTAACACTATCAAAGCTGTAGATTTTGTGTCCAATGAAATTTTGTTAGTAGACTTGCAAAATTTGTTTGTACCTAGTGTCTTTCGAATCCATAGAGGAGGAAAGGAGAGCCAATTTAGCAATAATTAGAGGGCGAGGTAAATTGTTTTGCGGGCCTTTGAAGGATTGTAATGATGACGTGCTAAGATCTGGGGAGATGCGTGAGGAACTTCTTGAGATTAAAATCGGTAAGCCTCTGAGTAACTTGTTCGGAGACAGCGGGCTACGACAGCGGATGAATGGACGTTTGTGCCTTCAGTTGTGGATGTTTTCTCTATTATGTTTAAGCTGAAAAGCATCAGAGACAATTGGATTTTTCTGCGTCACTGTAGTGCACGATTGTAATGTTGCTCAGTTGAGATTGAGCTTTTGGGATGAATTGAGATATATTAGTAAAACATTGACACTTCCATAGATTCTTGGTGGGGATTTCAATATTACTAGGTTCGCGAGAAAAAATGTTGGTCAATGTACATCAATTTCGAGAAAGGAGGATGTTCAGCACGGTTAGGGATTTTGGTCGCTTGAATATTCTGATTTCGGATCGTATGTTGACTTGGTCAAATCACCAAGAATGCCATTCCGTTATGTAGTGTGAGATTTAAAATAGAATTCCATACAAAAAAATCTGAAGCAACTCCTTTTGAATTATACTTTAGTGATGCTCCTAGTTTAAAATTTCTTAAAGTTTGGGGTTGTTTGGCAAAAGGATTACTGTTTGAGCCTAAGAAGCACAAATTGAGAAAAAAAAACATTTGATTGTATGTTTATTGGTTATGTTAATAATAGCGTTGCACCTATAGAGTTGCTTTTTTGGTAATGCATGTAAGCCCTAATCTATGCATACAACACACACAACACACTAGGGATGTAAATGGACCCAGTTCGATCCGGGTTCGTTTCCGAATCCGACAACTTGTGAATATGGATACTTAAAATCCATATTCGAACGGGTTTTTTTAGTATCCGGATCCAACTTGGATGCAAATGTCCTGTTTGAATCTGGATTTGGATATCCAAAATAATGATACCCACTATCCAACTACTAATTACTATTAATTATAGCTAGACTTATAGATGACTCGTAGACTTGATGTTACATGAAAAATCCTAATTTGAAACTATTAAGACTTGTGGACTTAATGTGATTGTTTGAGTCTAAAACTATTGGTTAACCTATTTAAATATTTTATTAGTTGTAGTTATGAATCATGACTTTTTATATTTATCCAAATAGTATTCGTATCCGATTTTAGCGGATATGGTTTATACAATATCCAATCCGTAGCCGTATTCGATTTGTAGTGGATACAGATAGTAAATTTTTGTTAACGACAACTATTCGTATCCGCGTTCGCATCTGTAAATAGATACCGGATACGAATATGGTAATGCATATATCCTATCCGTATTTGATCCGTTTGCATCCCTACAATACACCCACACACACATCACACACAAGCACACATCTTACACGCGCGCGCACGCACATGAGACCCACGGATTTACCTCGAAAGCGTTAAATTGTGGCCACATTCTGCCACCGGGGATCGAACCCTCGCATTCTCCTTAGATAAGGAAGTGGCATACCAAATAAGCTATGCCTAGTTATTAAAAGTGAGAATAATATTAGGGAGGTTCTTGAAATTAAAAATGTTGATTTCTTTTAGCATGTTTTTCCTATGAAAATTTATGTTGAAAAACCATTGCATGCATCCTCGTCAAATTTTGAGCAGGTTTCTACTGATGAGAATTTTGAATTGAGAAGGAAAAGAGCTCGAATAAAAAAAGATTTTGAGAATGATTTTCATACTTTTCGAGTCGATGATGAACCTCAAAATTAAAAAGATGCTATTTATTCTCATGATTCAAGTTTTGGTTGGATGCTATTGATACTGAGTTAGATTCTATTTTATCTAACAAAGTGTGGAAACCTGTTGATTTGCCTCCGGTTGCTAATACTATTGGTTGTCGGTGGATTTTCAGAGGATAATGAAACCCGATGGTTCAATCGATAAATAAAAAATAAAAAGCTCGATTGTTTGCCGAGGGTTATTCTCAAAATTTAAAAAAAACTGATTATTTTGACACCTATAACTAGAATTTCATCTATTTGTATTTTGATTGCTCTAGCTGTCCGTTAATGAGTTTGTGAGTCATCAAATGGATGTTAAAATTGTATTTTTGAATGGTGATTTGAATGCAGAGATGAAGGTTGCGTCATTTTTAGTAGTGAAAATAAAGTTTATAAGTTAGTTAAATCTTTATATGGTTTGAAACAAATACCAAAACAATGGTATGAAAAATTTGATAAAGCTTTGGTTTCGAATGGTTTTTATATCAATTATGCCGAGACTTGCATTTATACTAGATTTGTAGATAATACTGGTGTGATTATCTGTTTATATGTTGATGATCATGGGGAGTATCCTTGATATTGTTAATGAGACAAAAGTATTGCTTTCTTCAAATTTGATATGAAAGATTTGGAAGAGACTGATGTTATTCTAGGTATTAAAATAATTTGACAAAATGGTTGTGTCTTGCTTTCTCAAGAACACTATGTTGATGAAATCTTGAAGAGATTTGAGCATTTTAATTGCAAACCTGTTTCAACTCCATATAGTGTTTCTTCGAAGTTGAAAAAGAATAAAGGACACAGTGTTTCACAAATTGAGTATGCACAAATTATTGGCTGCTTGAATTATTTGTGTACCCATACTCGATCCGATATTGCATACGTTGTGGGCAAATTGGGTCCTTATACAAGTTGTCCTAATAAGGACCATTAGATTGCATTATATAGCTTATTAATTAAAGGGAACTATGAATTATGATTTGTCGTATTCTGGTTTCCTTCTCGTGTTATAGGGATTTTGTGGTGCTAAATGAATCTCTGATTCAGATGAGCTAAAATCTACGAGTGGATATATATTCTCTCCTGGTGGCGGTGGTGGTGGTGCACTGTCTTGAAGTTCAACCATGCAAAAGTGTGTAGCTCGATTTTCTATGAAATCCGAGTTTATAGTCTAAAACTTAGCGGGATCCGAGGCTAAGAAGCTAAGAAATATCTCGGCAGATTTGAGCTAGACCAGCTCCGTTTGTGTCTACACATTATGATAATCACTATAGCCACTGCGGAAAAAAAGATTATAATGGGAAGAGTAGGCATATACACCTTAGACATTCATCTGTAAAACAAGTGTTAGATAAGGTGTTATATCACTCGATTATGTGAATCAAAGTTCATAATCAAAGTTAAACATGGGCGATCCTCTTACTAAGCCACTTGGTCAGAAACTAGTGGAAGTCTATCGAGAAGAATGGACTAATGTCTATAGCAAAAGGCCGTGAGTGGCGGTAATCCATCCTATGTTATCGACTATCTTAAGAACAAGTTTTATGTGGGTAATAACAACCAACTTATCCATCCGTGAGAGCACTATCATGATTTATTATATATCGAGAGTTCCTAAGGTGTAGATAGTGCTATACTGTAATGAAAAGAGGTTGAGTAAGTTCTTAATGTAATCCAGATTCCTAATATAGGATAGTGTGCATAATTGCAGCCAATATGAGTGTCGAAATATGGTCGCTTCTATGAGAATCTAGGCAAGTTCTCTAGAGAACTCATGAAAATCCAGGCAGGACGCATGGCTTATAGGTGCCAAACCACTTGAACAACTTCTGAATTTTTAAAATGTGTTGTGAGTTGTAAGTCAATTCCTGTAATAAGAAATTATGGTTCATAGAAACTATATATTTCACCAGCTTTCAACGGTTCATACTCATATTCTCTTAATTGTGAGTTTAAAGTCCAAAGGATACCATGACTAAAAACATGTTTTGCTTTCATCGTTTGACACTTTGATTATCCGTTATTATCTTATCATATAAGTTTTGAAATAGGAGCCAAATTCTTGGAATTAATGTATTTTTCAAAACTTTATTATTTATTTTACTACACAATTCCATTCATGACCCTATGTTGATAATTATTTATCATAAATGATTTTTGGATAGTACGATTATTGGTGTAATGGGTATACGATTTATTGTCTTGTTTTTCCTTACTTCTCTTTGTTGAGTTTGTCTCAAATTAAGGCCCAACTTAATTAACCCATTAATTAATTAATTATGCTCTTGGTTTAAGTTGGTTGTTCCGTAACAAAAAATATATATTGTTTAGATTGAATGCTTATATTGTTTAGATTGAGTGTTTATATTGTTTAGATTGAGTGCTTATATTATTCCACCAGTTTAGAGAGAGTTTTGTGTGTGAGAGGAATTTATTCTTCCGTTCATCCCTATTCCAGATTAATTTGGGGATTTTTTTGTACTCTCAATTTTTCATAGTGGAATTTTTGTCTCCTCGTCGTCCGTGGTTTTTCCCGCAAGGGTTTCCACGTAAAATCTTTGTGTCATCGTTTCTTGTTTGTTTTTAATCTTTGATTGATTTATTGCTTCCGCGCTCTTAACTCCAACAAACTGGTATCAGAGCTTTGTTCAATCAATCAAGATTTAATTTTTCTCCATCATGTCGCCTTCTACAAAGTTCGACATTGACAAGTTCGATGGCAAAATTAGTTTTGCAATTTGGAAGGTTCAGATGAGGGCCGTCCTTACCCAACACGGGTTGAAGAAGGCGTTATCCGGTCGACCCAAGTCCGACGACAGGGAAAAATCATCTACCTCTTCCAGTACCATGACAGATGCTGAGTGGGAAGAATTAGATGAGAAAGCACTCTCAGCGATCCAACTTTGTTTGACTCGTGAAGTTCTCCGTGAAGTCATCCATGAGACTACAGCCGCAGGATTGTGGTCTAAACTCGAGTCACTTTATGCGGCCAAGAGTCTTGCGAACAAGATTCGTCTCAAGGATCACCTCTACACATGCCATATGGCTGAAGGTACACCAATCCAATCTCACTTGGATGAATTTAATTCGATTCTTCTCGATTTAGAAAATCTTGATGTTAAAATTGAGGATGAAGATAAAGCTGTTCTACTTGTTGTTTCACTACCTCCCTCATATGGCCAATTTAAAGAAATCATGCTTTATGGTAATCGGGAGTCCCTCTCTTTTGAAGATGTGAAATCCAATTTGTTGTCTAAAGAGAAATATGATGCTGAGAAACCTAGTAATCATGCTGAGGGTTTATTGGTGAGGGGTAGAACACAAGAAAGGGGTCAAAACAGTAAGAACAGAAATAAGTCTCGGTCGAAGTCTAGAGGCAAACACTCTAATAAAACCTGCAATTATTGTAAGAAACTTGGGCATATTGTTGCCGACTGTTATAAGTTGAAAAATAAGCTTGAACGGGAAGATAAAAGACAGGGTAAGAAACCCGAAAAAACCGCTGAAGCTGCTATTGTTGAGACCGATTCTGATGGGGATGTTTTCCTAGCTGTTGATAGTTCAAAAAGGTCTAGGAGTGAATGGGTTCTTGATTCTGCCTGTTCGTTTCATATGTGTCCTCATAGGGACTATTTTGCCACTTATGAATCGGTTGATGGTAGTTTAGTTTTTATGGGAAACGATGTACCTTGTAAGGTTATTGGTATAGGTTCAGTTAAAATCAAGACCCATGATGGTTCTATTAGAACTGTGACAGGTGTTAGACATATCCCTGACCTGAAGAGAAATCTTATCTCCTTAGGCACTCTTGAATCACTCGGTTATAAGTACAGTGCTGAGAATGGAGTTCTCAAGGTGTCCAAGGGTATTCTTGTGTACTTTAAAGGTATTCGACAGGGGACCTTATATATCTTGCAGGGTTCTACAATTACAGGTTCAGCTGCAGTTGCTTCGTCCTCACATTCGGATGACTCCAAACTTTTGCATATGCGTTTGGGTCATATGGGTGAGAAAGGCATGAATGTTCTCACCAAAAGAAATTTGCTTGGTACTTTAAGTTCTTGTGATCTTGAATTTTGTGAACATTGTGTTTTTGGCAAGCAGAAAAGAATTAGTTTCTCAGCAGGTGTTCACAGGACCAAAGGTACCTTGGATTATGTTCATTCGGATCTTTGGGGTCCATCCCGCAAGCCTTCAATCGGAGGTCACAGGTATTTCATGACTATTATTGATGATTATTCACGGAAGGTCTGGATCTATTTTCTGAAACATAAGAATGAAGCCCTCACTAAGTTCAAAGAGTGGAAGGTGTTGATTGAGAACCAGACTGGTAAAAAATTGAAGAGGCTCAGAACTGATAATGGTCTTGAATTCTGTGAAGAAAAATTTGATACTTTCTGCAAACAGGAAGGCATTGCTAGGCATAATACTCTGGTTGGTAAGCCCCAGCAGAATGGCGTTGCAGAGAGGATGAATAGAACCATCCTTGAAAAGGTTCGTTGCATGTTTTCTAGTGCTGGGTTATGGAGTCGTCGTAATTTATGGGCTCAAGCGGTAGAGACTGCTTGCTACTTGATCAACCGCTCGCCCCACAGGTCTCTCGACGGCAAGATTCCAGAAGAAGTCTGGTCAGATAACCCTGTTAATTATTCTAACCTTCGTGTTTTTGGGTGTCCTGTTTATATTCATGTCAACGAGGGGAAATTGGCTCCTCGTGCGAGAAAATGCATTTTCATGGGTTATGGATCGGGTGTTAAAGGGTACCGTGTTTTTGATCCTGATTCTAATAAGATTATTCATAGTAGAGACCTTACTTTTCATGAAGATGCTCTTCTTTCTGGAAAAGATACTGCTATTCCTTCTTCTGGTGCAGATGACAATGACAATGATGGTGCCAGTGAGAAGGTGGAGTTTGAGGTGGAGGGCACACAAGCCCAAGTAAATATTCCTACCTCCACCACTAGTCCTAGCATTGTGACAGGTGATACTCAAGTGCAAAGAAGTCCACAGCGGCAAATTGAGCCATCTATAGCTCGTGATCGTGGAAGGAGGCAGCCACAAAAGCCTGCAAAATTTAAAGATTTTGATTTGGCTGCTTATGCTTTTGTTGCTGCGACGGAGATTGAAGATATTGGTGAGGTTGTCGTTGAGAAAATTGACACCGCTCACAATCCTGCGGATATGCTCACTAAGCCGCTTCCGATTACTAAGTTCAAGCATTGCTTGGACTTAGCTGGTATTTTATCTCATTGAGTGCCTTTCAGGGCTTATGCGACGACGTGGAGTATTTTGGAGCATTACGGAATTTGAGCTAAGGTGGAGATTTGTTGAGTTTGTCTCAAATTAACGCCCAACTTAATTAACCCATTAATTAATTAATTGTGCGCTTGGTTTAAGTTGGTTGTTCCGTAACAAAAAATATATATTGTTTAGATTGAGTGCTTATATTGTTTAGATTGAGTGCTTATATTATTCCACCAGTTTAGAGAGAGTTTTGTGTGTGAGAGGAATTTATTCTTCCGTTCATCCCTATTCCAGATTAATTTGGGGATTTTTTTGTACTCTCAATTTTTCATAGTGGAATTTTTGTCTCCTCGTCGTCCGTGGTTTTTCCCGCAAGGGTTTCCACGTAAAATCTTTGTGTCATCGTTTCTTGTTTGTTTTTAATCTTTGATTGATTTATTGCTTCCGCGCTCTTAACTCCAACACTCTTAATCAAGCATATGGGGTTATTCTTTTGATGGTCAAAGAATTTTAAAGGCTTGCCCGAATTATTTCAATTCACTGCCAATGTTTGATTTGATGCATCGGCTTTTCACACAAATTCCAATCAGTTATTTCCTTTTTGATCGGTTACAGAACATGGCTCATTTGATTGCTTTTACACCGTTGATTCTTTTTCATAATTATGCAATTAATTCTCGTTAATCACAAACAAGTACTCATCGTGATATCGAAGCCGTTCGGAGCTGTTCATAAGCCGAAGTAACGAGTGCACGGATACTCTCGACGACCGTTGAATTATGGGGAGTAGAGTGTCTGTGACCTCGTGCAACCAATTGATTCCACCGAGAGTGGTGCAGAACTAATCTCAAGGACTGTCCGACATGTACGCCTCGGTCTTCATTCTTAAATCCAATCTGGATAAGTGTCCTATAATCTTAATTGAAATTATCTGTTCTGATGATTTTAATTTGATTTAATCAAAATAATATTTTAGCACATTCTTATACTTTATTTCCAACATTCTCAATTATTGGAAAAAATGAATAGGATGCTGCTAAAGATAATTAAATTAATATAACCAAATCATAATATTCAAAACAAAAATTCATAACAAATGAAAATGAAAAACTTATTGGGATTTTCGATGGAGGAAGACCCCGCCGGGCTTGAAGAGCGCTATCCTTAAGCTCTATCCTTAAGTGTAGATTCGAGTCTCTCTCGATGTATCAATTGGATACAATAGGTTCTCTAACTCACTACTTCCTAAAATTCAACAGTCCTAATTACCATGCATTTGATGAATGACGATCTATTAACAGCTCTTAAACAGATGGCTCTGAAATCAATAAGAAGAGAGAGATGAATTCTTGTCTTTTATAAGATAACGAGAAGATAATTAGAGAAGGAGTAGAAGGTTCTTCTGTGTATCATGATGATTGATTTTCAACTGAAAGGAAAATATCTCTCTGTATGTTTTCACAAGATGATTGGAAAGAATATATAGATGCAAAATTTGGATTGTTGATAAATAGGTGTGGTTGTTATATTGATTGGAAAATCAATTAGGATACCGTTGCAACAATTAGACCGGAGCTCACGAAAAATTATTCCATGTGCCGGCCATATACATTCGGACAAGAGAGAGAAATAATAAAAGTGTTGGTCCTACACGCTGCCCAAAACAGTCCGAAACTCCTCTTTTTCTAACCACCCGTTTGAGTGTATTATATCCGATACACCGAATAATTCCTCGGAGCTCTCGTGCAAACATAAAAGGCTTGGGAATGGAGGCAATTAATCTGGCAAGCTAATTGGCAGCAATCAAATGGAGTCTCACCTGCCTAATTAAATATCATGCACAATAATATAATTAGAAATGGTAAGACCATGT
Organism: Agapanthus africanus; assembly: GCA_030015575.1. Taxonomy (NCBI): domain Eukaryota; kingdom Viridiplantae; phylum Streptophyta; class Magnoliopsida; order Asparagales; family Amaryllidaceae; genus Agapanthus; species Agapanthus africanus. The sequence goes on from JASDDO010000029.1 coordinate 307,032,428, forward strand.
CAAACATCAACAAATTAATCGAACATGCCCAATCACCAAGTCCTAAACCCACCACTTGGGCCATGGGCTAACAATGGTTGAGACAAGGCTTAGAAAATTTAGGAGTTAAGATTTAGAATCTTGTATGGACTTGGTTTGCAACATAAAATATTATAAAGTTCTGAAATACACAATATTTCCAACAATTACGCCCCTATTTCAAAACCTAAATGATAAGATATCAACGAATAATCAGGATGACAAACGATGAATAAAATACAGGAGCTAAACATGTTTTTAGTGATTGTCATGCCCCGCTTCCCGGTATACGGCGAAGAGGACGCGACTGGCCGCTACGTATTTACTCTGAAGTAAATACGCTAAACGTATCTAAACAATATAAGTAAAATGCACAAGAGACAAAGACAATAGATATAATTGAACAACTTTATTTATTAATATTCTTTTTACAATACATCTGAAAGTAAATACATGAAATGGAAAGCAATGTCTAAACAGTGGCATAACAGAAATGGAAAATACAGAATGTAAATGTATACAAGTAACTAGAGCTCCGGGTTGAAGGCTAGCTGATCCAAGTCCTCGTTGGTGGGCTCGATCTCCAGTGAATCACCTGACGACATTCCAAAGAAGAAGAAAGTGAATGTCGTCAGCGAACAAATCGCTCGGTAAGTCCCGTAAATAGACAAGAATGAAATAGACAGAATAGAGAGTATATTGTTATAATGTTGTATTTAATGTTAACGCTATTGTTTGTAGCTTAGTGCAGATGAATGCCAGTGTATACGAGAGGAGTCCCATTATTCTGGAGACTAAGGTATACGGAGCACAAGGAACCGTTCAGCCATGGTACAATGGCAATTGAATTCAGGTTAGGTGTGTTATAGTTGCAGTCTCGTGCCACTTCTAACACCTTCCGTACCAATCTATCCCGTATAAACCCCGCGATGTCTTGATTGTATTGATGTATTGTTTGAAGTGTATATTGTATATAGATGGATGACTTGCTGAAACCAGTAAATGGATGTAACTGGAGAATCATATAGATGGATGTATATCCATGGTTCGGTTCGGTCAATATAGATTGATTAGATTGAATAGACGGATTCATAGATCCATGTTGTATTGAAATTTGATATTTGAATCATATTCAAGTCAGATTGATTATATCGAGACTCGGTCTAAGTAAGACAATTAGAAAAGAAATTGAATCTTGAATTATGTTTTGTGCTATCGGTAACTGCTGCATATGGACGGCAAGATTTATGTCTTTTTCAAAGATAATTACCGTGTTGATAACACCGTTTGTTAAGTTATCTACCTTATATATAATACACCATTTTTCTCATCATATAAAGTAATCACATCACAGAATATCAACAGTAGAAACACATATATGAAAATACAAGATATAGTAGGAGGTCCGTATTTTGTATTTAGCCAACAATAGAAAATTCGGATTCCATGGTCGCAATGAATAGCCAAGCCCACACCCTTAGATCCCTACGAGGACGGCAAGTGACCTTACCAATTCTAGAGTTTAGGAGACCCGGTCTCGACTCCTCGAGATGGCCTCCCACTGAATCCTAGAACCCGGTCACTTGTGCTCCCCTCCTTGGGTCTATCCTAATGTGGAAAAGTAAATAATATACAACAATGGTGATATCATCCTCAACCCGGAAGTGCCCCAAATAAAAGAATATTACATACAATTAATTTTACATGAATGAAAATAAAAACTCTCATCTCACATAAAACCCCCGGCTATTCAATCACGACGATCCTGCACATCATATCTCAGCAACACATAATATCACATATCATTAACGTAAGTAAGTATGCATACCCCAATTATCGTAGATATATAGCAACGAAACCGGCGATACACCACATACTACACTTACGGTCGTAGAATAGAATGTCAATCTATAATATTTGGAATCGTCTATATCCTTAGACATCATAAACCCAAAATATCTCATATTCTGGATTTCATGCCTAGCACTGCAAATCTAACATTTGGGTCGCAACAATGAAAACACCTTTTCAAAAGAAACCGGGTAATTCAACAAGATTCCTGATTCCATCCGCGACCGAAATGATAAATTTACAAGCAATGATTAATTTCACAAAACTAATAAGTGTAGATTCCAATTATTGTATTACATTTAAATAAACTAGGCAATGTTAAATCATTTGATCGATCGATCAATTACCTAAAAATCCACAGAGAAGCTCAACACCTGAGCAGTATTAAAAATACCCAGAAGTATGCCACAGTAACTATGGACCAACCGTAGAAGGGCCGATCCGTGCCTCATAAATGGCGCCGCGGAACCGTCGCTAAAGGCATACTTCCGCCGCGGTTCCGCGGTCATTTGATCGAGTTAGGGTATCGTTCTTCTAGAGGGTCCATAGAATTACCTGCATGATTTTCTGAATATTTTTAATGTGAAAAATTCCAACATTTTGAAAAATTTCCAGAGAACAATTTTTGGAGTAATCGATGTTCGTTCGAAGTTTTTAATGTCGTCTAGGTTACTCTAAAGCTCTAGTTTGGCTCTAATACCACTATAGGGTTTTTTTAGCACCATACCTAGGGTTTGCAAGTATCATACATGCCACTTTAAAAATTTTAGGGGGTGCTAAGCAAACTAACCTAGGAATCGAGCTAGAAATCTAGAGTAACAACATAAAGTATCATATATTATGTAGTGTCTAATACTAAGTGGGGAGAAATATAACCTTTGTAGACCTCCTCTAGTGACTCCTTGGATCTTCTAGAGTTTGAACCGGCTTGCTTGAATCCTTCCAAGTCCGCGACGATCCACCTGGAGTCCCTTTGCTCAAGCTCCTAGCATCACTTGATCTATGAAGAAGTGGAGCAAACAACCTACACTAATGGGCTAGAGTAGTATAAATTGGTAATGTGGTTTGTATTCTCACTTAAAAACCATTTCTTTTTTTGTTCCTCACTCAATAGAAAAATCAAGAGAGCATGAAAGAGGAAGAAAAGGGAGATGGCAAGGCTTGAGCTCAATAATGATAATCTCTTAATAAAAAGAGAAAAGAAAAAGAATATATATGAGAGTTACACTCACATAAACCATGGTAAATAAATATCTAGATATTTTTATTAGTGAGTTAATGAACAAAGGAAATTAAACCACGGGTTAAAATCAAGGTTAGTGGAAGAAGAGTGTAGAAACTATGAGCCATGATTTAATTCCCTTTTTCTTTTTCTAAATAATAAATATATACATATATTTATTCCACGTGAGTCTTGCATTGCCATCTTCAATGTATCAACAACCATAACACAAGTATGCATGCATGTGTGCATTAATATCATCATGTATATACATGCATACATTCATGCATACATCCAAATAGAAAAGGTTTAAATAAATGAGCTAAAAGTCAATATTAAATCAACACTTGATTTAATAAACCGGTCATATCACATATGAATATGACCCGACCAACAGAAAACGCCCGATTAAAATACGGTATCATATACACGCATTTAATCGAGCTCCTGCGCATATCTCATATGCACACCACATCGTTTCACCTGAGCTAGGAAACTCTTGTGTGAGATTCTAAGTCTCGTCAATACGCCGGCAGTAGGTGATGATCATATCAAACACCCACAAACTGCAAGCGGTCAGCTAAACGTAACGGCCACCAGGGTATTGAGCGATCAGAAGAAAAACAAGCGAACTTATCAAAACTCCCGTCGAGCCAACTGGTAATACTTACCGTACAGTCCGATCTTTTCGTCAGATATGCTGCATATCGAGTCTAGGGATGGTATCGTCGACCCCAATAACTCAATAAGTCATGCCGGTATATGGCCTATAATAGATCGAGAAACTACTGATAACACTTATCAGTAAATCTCATCAGCCCTGACCAGGGACTTCCTGTTATAGCTAATTGAGCATAGCGCAACATCAACCCCCAATACCGGGAGAGATGAAATCCCTCATATCGCTCATTGCCTCCATGTGCCTCGGGACTGTACCCAAAATTCACCTGTTTGCACGACTCAGTAGAGCCGTGGTAGGGTGGAGATCAAAGTACAGTGGGAAGACACACAAGACTCTATGACGATCTCGGGTCTACAGACTAATCTGTACTAGTGTCACCTGAGAATTGCTATCCGACGATAGATATAATACCACATAGGAGTTCTCGGCGAGTCCGTTCAGTGTACCCAGTCTCACTGAGCACCCGTATACAATCTTTTGTGTCATCACACCAAATGGATATGAGATCATCCATCGCCCATCATATGGGACAAGAATCGTATACGCTAGTCTACTCTGGAATATCGATGCCCCGTCTCGATACACCTACGACTAGGAACATTTCAAGGATATGCTTATAAACTACACTTGTCCCACTAGTATGATCTACATCATAGTCTCAGTAGTCAAGCAAATATCCTAAGGGCTTTATCAACATGTAACAAATGAGTAAGATGCATGATCAAATGAACATGTCAAGATAAAGTAAACCAGATAGCATACTATCATGTCGAGCAAGAATGTCTTCTGAATATATATATATATACACATACCGTTACATCCACTATCATATAATGGCCTTTAGGGCATACATATATCCAACAATTTCCCACTTGCATTAAGGCCAATTATTGGCGTATCTCATACCCAACATTTCAAAACGTCGCTCATGTTGCGGCTGAGGGAGGGCCTTGGTGAGTGGATCCACAGTGTTATTCTTTGTATCTACTCTCCTAATCTCGATCTCGTGGCGATCAACTATCTCCCGGATCTAATGATATCGCCTCAGGATGTGTCTGGACCTCTTGTGTGACCTGGGCTCTTTGGCCAACGCCACAGCCCCATTATTATCACAATACAATGATATTGGATCAATAATGGTTGGAACTACTCCTAACTTCGAGATGAACTTTCTCATCCAGACGGCTTCTTTAGCAGCATCATTTTCAGCAATGTACTCAGCTTCCATCGTAGAGTCTGCAACAGTATCCTGTTTAGAACTTTTCCAACTCACCGCCCTTCTATTGAGGGTAAATGCAAACCCTAATATAGACTTGTTGTCATCCTTATCACTCTGGAAGCTCGAATCGGTAAAGGTCTCCATTTGGAGATCCCGTTACCATACACCAAGAACAATTCTTTAGTCCTTCGCAAGTACTTAAGAATGTTCTTCACAGCAATCCAGTGATTCACCCCTGGGTTTGACTGATACCTGCTTACTACACCCAGTGCATAAGTTACATCAGGGCGTGTACACAACATCGCATACATTATTGATCCTATGGTTGAAACGTAGGGAATAATGCTTATGCGAGCTCTCTCTTCATCAGAATTTGGGCAAAAGTCCTTGGAGAGAGTGACTCCATGGCAAGCGGGTAAGGCACCCCGCTTTGAGTCTTCCATACTAAACCTCTTTAGTATGGTGTTGATGTACCTGGTTTGGGACAATCCCAATAACCGTTTGGATCTATCCTATAGACCCGTATGCCCAATATGTACGTGGTATCACCCAGGTCTTTCATGGAGAACCTTTGTGATAAGAATTATTTGACCGACTGTAGTATAAGAATGTCATTTCCTATCAGAAGAATGTCATCCATGTACAATACGAGGAATGCGACAGTTCTCCCTACAGTCTTCTTATAAACACAAGGTTCATCAGAATTTTTGACGAAATCAAACTCTTTGATAATATCATCAAAACAGATGTTCCAACTCCGTGATGCTTGCTTTAATCCATAAATGGATTTAAGCAACCTACATGCTTTTCCGCTGCTCCCACTGTTAATGAAGCCCTCTGGCTGATCTATATAAACGCATTCTTCTAAATCACCTTTTAGAAATGCAGTTTTAACGTCAATCTGCCAGATTTCATAGTCGTAGTGAGCAGCAATAGCAAGTAGGATCTGAATGGATTTAAGCATGGCTGCCGGAGAGAAAGACTCGTCATAGTCCAGTCCTGATCTTTGACGAAAGCCTTTCGCTACCAACCTTACCTTATAGGTCACCACCTGCCCATCTACACCGATCTTTCTTTTAAAGATCCATTTGCACCCTACGGGTTTTACCCCAGATGGTACAACCTCCAAAGTCCATACTTTGTTAGTGTACATAGACTCCATTTCGGAGCTTGTTCAGTCGATAAAACTGCACATTTGTAGTACATTTTTCCTACCATTTTTATATTAAAAAAGGACTTTATTATAATATATTATACATATGAGGGTTTATGTGTAAAAACATTATTTTCCATGTGTTAATATATTTAATTATCATTTGGTAGGAAAATGTATGCAAATAATATTATTGGTCTAATCCTAGTAGAACAAAGTCTACTAAAATCTTATTTGAGTTGTTGTGCAGAATATTTCCAAGTTGTTATGAAGGATTTAACAAACAAATCAATTTGTTGAAGAAAACTTGCCAAATTAAGAAGCAAACTTGGAGACTAAGTCTGGAAGCAACCGAGAAAATATTTTCAGATTCTGAAGATGCCTAGGATTGACAAATGTCACCATCAGAGAGCCCCAGAAAAATTATCAACGATGGAGATTAAAGGGCCGCGGATCCGCGGCCTTAGCCCCCATTTGCCGCAGATCCGCCGCAGTTTGAAGAGGTTAGAAGGCAAGATTTTGGGAGATTGATGGTTGATAAATTTTACCAACTTTTCAACAATAATATTCTGGGTTTGCACTATATAAAGGCACCGAGGGCCTCTTGGAAAAAGCTATCAAGCCGAAGAGATCACGAAGCTCCCAACGCTCACGCATCCAGGCTGATCATCGACTGTTCGACTACCTCCCTAGGAAAGATCGAGAAGCAAATCAAGTTTTGTAATCATTTTCTATGGATTAAAAGTGTAGCTTGAAGGAGTTGATTAATAAAGGTAGTTTTTATTTAATTGTTTGTTTTTTTTACATTATGTTTTCCCTCTCTTTCTTTTCATCTTCTTCTCCCAACATGCGCGAGTAATTCTCCGCTTGTTAGGATTCGTAGGATTAGGGTAGGTTAATGGACGATGAAAATAATTAAACCCTTTTTAAGTCCTATAAAGTTTAGGAACTTTATCAAAATAATCATTAACATCCTAATCGGGCGCGCTAGCAATTCCTTGCTAGTTCCGACCGCGATTAGAGATTAGATTAATGATTGTTTTGGTAAAGGCTAGATATGAACGGAGTTCCGTGTCGAGATAAGGGTTAAGAGTGGGATTCCTTTTCCCTCCGGAAACCCTAATCTACACGCATCACCGTCGTTCTAGTTCTAAATCTATTAATGGATAAAAATGGTAACTTTAATTAATCGTCCATAACTACTAAATCCTAACGAACCCTACAAGCCCTATTATAATATTATTTAAATCTCTAAAATAATCTAGATCTATATTTTACATTCTTGTTTAAAGTAGATCTAGAATCTTTTCACAAAATTCTTTACTCCTCCTCTCTTTCTCAACACATCTAAAATAAAAGTAAAAGGTTCCACGTTTCCCAGAGGACGACCCGTACTCATCTCGGTCTAGCTATACGCGACACCGTTATTGATTGCGGTTAACTACAAACACACTTTTTCGTAACAATCAAATGGCGCCGTTGCCGGGGATACGTGCGTAATTTTTTATTTTTACTATTTGTGTTGAATTCTTAGACGAGTCATATCATTATTAAAACAAAACTGCAAATTGCATATTTAACGATTTGTGCGTGGATTTTTGCAAGGAGATCTGGAGTCACAGAATTAAGGGAAACAGGAAACAGAGACATTTTTAGAGATCCAGAGGAGCACAGAGGGACACAAAAAAAATTTCATCAAGCGATCCAACCACCTCGCGGCGGAAGCGCGGCACAAAGGGCTTCCTGCGGCGTAAACGCAGCGGCTTGAAGGGATTAGGGCTACGGAATTGGTAAGATTCTCAACTCCTTCTCTCTCTCCTCAAATCCAATAAAATCTATTTTCTGCAGGATTCTTTGCAAAATTGCGCCGCTCAAAAATCTTTTTGCAAAAAGTTTTGTGATTGGTTTTGTTTTGCATATTTAATACGGATTTTAAGGGGCAAAGACCAAATCAAGATTAGGTGGGGATTTCATCACCCTTCCTAAACCTCACAAATCACAAACCGAGCATATAGATCAACCCTTCATTAATTTAAAAAATATCTAGACCAGACTCTAAGGACTGTCGGGCTCAATAGGAAAAAGACTAGTATAGGCATCGGCCGTTTATCCTAACTGACATTGCGGTGTCTAGGCTAGTGGTTTTTAATTAGGCCCATTGTAGTGGTGGTTCCTTCCCACTTACCTGGTCGTACTTGTCCTTGAAGAGGCGGTTTGAGGTCTATTTCTAGCCTTAGTTAGGAGCTGTCTAGAGACTGACCTAGGCGACCTTAGTTCTAGGGTTGCTTGTGCATCATAGGGTGATTTGTGTTGAGTCCCACTTTTTCAAAACAAGCCAATTTTAAAATCACACACACGCTACCACTTGCACTAAACCCGCTTAGTGCATGCTCGGCTGGACACGGGATCCTAGTGCCCGTCTTGTCCGCGTTCCTGCTATCGACGCCGAAGTCGGTACTTCTTCATCTTCTTTTCCCCCACCACACACCACATCGACCGTGATGGACGGCACTCCATCTAATTATAACACCACGCTGCCACCGCCCGAAGGTGCGCAGAATCCACCGCGCATCTCTCTCTAAGAAAGATGCTATCCTATTCGTGGTCCTCTTCCTACTTGTCTATCTCTTCCACCACCTAACGGGGATAATTTCGAAATTAAACCCCACTACATCAATCTGCTGCCCAAATTTCACGGGCTTGAGTCGGAAGACGCGTACGTTTTCATCACCAAATTCGAAAACGTATGCGCAATGATGGGTACTTCACAATTGACTTTAGATGCTATGCGCTTACGTCTTCTCCCATTCACACTGTGCGACTTGGCAGAGAAATGGCTTTATAATACTGCCGCACACTCTATCACTAATTGGGATGAGTTCGTCGTAGCATTTCTTAAGAAGTTTTACCCAAATCATAAGACTGCACATGTTAGGAGCGAGATCAACCAGTTCACCCAGCTTCCCAATGAACCATTTTGGAAGTGCTTTGAACGTTTCAAAGATCTGCTTGTCCAATGCCCCCATCACGGAATACAAAGATAGGATTTATGTCGGATTATATATGAGGGCATTAATCCAGCGACAAAGCAGATGCTTGAAACAATGTGTCAATGCAATTTCATGTCTAAAGATGACGGTGAAGCTTGGAAATATCTGGAAGACCTCGCAGAAAGCACTTTGCAGTGGGAAAGCGTAAGACCACCTTCAACTAAGGGAGGTATTCACCAACTCGATGTTTCCATCGCAGTAAAAGCCGAAATGGCAGCGATGCAGAAGAAACTCGATGCTATGGAGAACAAATTTTCATCATTCTCCCTAAATCAGGTTACGCTTCCTAAGACCGTTTGTGGTTGCTGTTCGGATCCTTCACACTTAACGGAAGAATGTCCTATGAATGCATCGTTTCAAGCTAATGCTGCTTTTCAGCAGCGACCTAGAAACGATCCTTATTCTTCCACATATAATCAAGGATGGAGGAATCATCCTAACTTTGCTTGGAATTAAAACCAACAAAGTAATTATCAAAGACCTCCTCCACAGCAACCACAACCGCAGAATCAGCCCCCCTTTCAGTCACAAAATTTCCAAAATCCGGCCAACATTTCTACACCACAAGTGGCCGGTACTGACAACTCACTTGCACAAACTTTGGAGATGTTCATGAAACAATCCATGCAAAATTCGGCTGAGATAAGGTCTTCTATTGATACCCTAACGAAAAACTTCTCCTCCTATGGTGAGAGTATTAAATCAATAGAAAACCAAATCGCACAGTTAAACGCCGCAATGAGTTCGAGAGAGAAAGGGAAACTCCCATCTCAACCCCTACCGAATCCTGGCCATTCACAAAGTCATAATGTGAATGCCGTCACTACGTTGAGATCGGGGAGAGTGCTGAACAACCAAGTGGGTGAGCAAGTTGATGATAGTGACACATTTGATACCCCTTCTTCTTCTTCTTCCCCTAACTCGTCTAGTCTCCCACCTTCATCCGAGCCTATTCTCCGCTTTCCCCAAGGCTCAAACATTTCACCAAATCTATCTAAGTCGATTCCCACTCCAATTTTGGGATCGAATCCGTCGCCACAGTCTTCTCCACAAACGTTGGACCCAAAACTCATTGATCGAGCTCCATTTCCAAACCGATTAAGGGCCAACCGACCTAACCCGCAAATGGAGAAGATTGTGGAAATGTTTAAGCAAGTTAGCGTGAATATTCCTCTCCTAGATGCTATTCAACAAGTCCCATCTTATGCAAGAATCCTTAAAGACTTGTGCACTAGGAAGAGAAAAACTCAAGTGCCTAAAAAGGTTTTCATGACGAGTAATGTTAGCACAGCTTTTACCCAACAAATACCAAAGAAACGTAAGGACCCCGGCTGTCCTACAATCTCTATTTCTATTGGGGGTAAAAATATAAATCGTGCTTTACTCGATCTAGGCGCTAGCGTCAACTTGCTTCCTTATTCGGTATACGAGCAGTTAGGAATTGGAGAGTTAAAACCCGCCCATTGTACTCTTCAAATGGCTGATCGATCTATCACCAAACCTCGGGGCGAACTAGAGGATGTGTTAATTAAAGTCGGGGAATTCATATTTCCCGTGGACTTTATTGTTTTAGATACACAACCTGTGGCAAACCCACGCAATCAAATCCCGGTGATACTTGGTCGACCCTTCCTAGCAACTTCTAACGCTGTGATTAATTGTCGTAACGGTTCTATGAACTTATCCTTCGGGAAAATGACAATTGAACTTAATATTTACAAGCTAGGAAGTCAGCCATCAGAACCTTCTGCTCATTTGCTGGATGTTTGTTCCATCCACGAGATAGCTCCCGAAAGCTGCATGGATGAGGAACTTTGCTTTGATGTTCTCGACAACACTAATGAGACATCGTTTGATCTTGCACCACTTCACAGTGAGGATATGTTCAATGAGTCCGACCTTGAGATTGAACCCGTTGACTCGTTGCAAAAGTCAGCAGCACTTTCCGAGTCAATATCTTATGCAAGTTTTGAACCTCTTAAGGAGTCCGAATATCATTCCGTTACCCCTCCTTCTATTGTCTCTCCGCCAATTCTTGATCTCAAACCACTACCTTCTCATCTTAAATATGCATATTTAGGAGAGAATGAGACTTTGCCAGTGATTATTTCTGCTTCTCTAGCCTTAGAGCAAGAGAATGCACTTTTGGCGGTGTTGAGATCGAATCGGGAAGCATTTGGTTGGACAATGGCTGACATCAAAGGGATTAGTCCCTTAATTGTTGAACATCACATACATCTGATGGATGAAGCCAAACCAACCCGAGACCCACAAAGACGGTTAAATCCCGTTATGAAGGAGGCGGTAAAGAAAGAAATCGTCAAGTGTCTTGATAGTGGAATAATTTACCCCATATCTGATAGTCAATGGGTCAGTCCAATTCATGTGGTCCCTAAAAAGTCTGGCATCACGGTCATCACTAACGAGGCTAATGAGTTAATCCAAACACGCACCCAAACTGGGTGGCGCGTATGTATCGATTACACGAAACTCAATACCGCGACGAGGAAAGATCACTTCCCTCTACCTTTCATTGACCAGATGTTGGAACGATTAGCGGGACACGAATACTACTGTTTCTTGGACGGATACTCTGGTTATAACCAGGTCCCCATCGCCGAAAAGGATCAAGATAAAACCACTTTTACTTGTCCTTTCGGAACTTTTGCTTATAGACGCATACCTTTTGGGTTATGCAACGCTCCCGCTACATTTCAGCGGTGCATGATGGGGATATTTTCAGATATGGTGGAAAATTTTCTAGAAATTTTTATGGACGATTTCTCCATTTTTGGGGACTCCTTTGAGGACTGCCTTCGTAATCTTGACGCTGTTCTTACCCGCTGTAAGGATAAGAACTTGACTTTGAATTGGGAAAAATGCCATTTTATGGTCCAAGAAGGTATTGTACTTGGACATATAATCTCACATAAAGGCATTGAGGTTGACAGAGCTAAAATAGATGTCATTCAAAACCTCCCTCGTCCCAATTGCGTCAAAGATATACGATCCTTCCTTGGTCATGCAGGATTTTATAGGAGATTTATTAAGGACTTTAGCAAAATTGCTAGACCCTTAACCCTTCTATTGGCCAAGGACACTACTTTTCACTTCGATTCGGATTGTGAGGCTGCTTTTGAATCGCTTAAAGAATCACTCACTACAGCCCCCGTTCTATCATCTCCGGATTGGAACCACCCGTTCGAGCTTATGTGTGACGCATCAGATTTTGCTATTGGTGCGGTCTTAGGACAGCATATTGATAAGATGCCACATGTAATCTACTATGCAAGTAGGACCTTGAATGATGCACAAATAAATTACACAACTACCGAGAAAGAACTCTTGGCAGCTGTATTTGCATTAGAGAAATTCAGACCCTACTTGATTGGCTCGCCTATTGTGGTTTACACAGATCACTCCGCCCTACGACATCTTTTAACGAAGAAGGATGCAAATGCCAGGCTAATACGTTGGATCCTATTGTTACAAGAATTTGATCTTGTTATCAAAGACAAGAGTGGATGTGAAAATGTAGTAGCCGACCATCTTTCACGCATCACTTCTTCGCCAACTGTGACCGTGCCGATAAATGACTCATTTCCCGACGAACAGCTCTTGAATGTATCCTACGAACCTTGGTTCGTGGATATCGTGAACTATCTTGCAACGAGACTTATACCTAGCGATTGGTCGAAACAAGACAAACTTCGATTTTTATCCCAAGTAAAATATTTTTACTGGGATGAACCATATCTATTCAAGTATTGTTCCGATCAAATCATTCGCAGGTGTGTCCCTAACGATGAATTCAAGAGCGTGTTATCATTTTGTCATGATCAGGCATGCGGCGGTCACTTTGGACCTCGAAAAACGGCGGCGAAAGTTTTGCAATGTGGCTTTTATTGGCCAACATTATTTAAAGATGCATTTGAACATTGTAAAACTTGTCCGCGATGTCAGCATTTGGGCCGGATTTCACGTAGGAACGAGATGCCGCTCCAACCTATATTGGTTGTGGAAATATTTGATGTTTGGGGTATTGATTTTATGGGCCCTTTTCCCAACTCCTTTGGGAATCTATATATCTTGTTAGCGGTTGATTATGTCTCGAAGTGAGTGGAAGCTATACCGTGTCGCACTAATGATAACAAAGTTGTCATTAAGTTCCTTAAAGAAAATATCTTCTCGCGATTCGGACACCCTCGCGCTATCATTAGCGACAACGGGACACATTTCTGCAATAGGTCTTTTGAGGCCTTGATGCGGAAATATTCAATCACTCACAAGCTTTCTACGCCCTATCACCCCCAAACAAGCGGGCAGGCTGAGATCTCAAATAGGCAGATCAAACAGATATTGGAGAAGACGGTTTCCAAAAACCGTAAGGATTGGTCAACCAAATTGACGGATACTCTTTGGGCATTCCGCACCGCTTATAAGACCGATCTTGGTATGTCTCCATACCGTCTTGTGTTTGGGAAGGCATGTCACCTCCCTGTCGAGATTGAACATAAGGCAATGTGGGCTATTAAAGAGCTTAATTTTGATCTTGATCATGCAGGCAGCTATCGGAAGCTGCAATTGAATGAGCTAAGCGAACTCCGCGATGAAGCTTACGATAATGCAGTGATAGTAAAGAATAGGACTAAAGTATTCCACGATAAAAATCTTTCTAGAAAAACCTTCACATCGGGGCAACAAGTCCTTCTTTACGATTCCCGTCTCCATCTTCATCCGGGTAAGCTTAAATCTCGTTGGAAAGGACCTTTTGTGGTGCGGTATGTACACCCGCACGGAGCAGTTGAAGTCGAAAATTTGAAAAACGGTTCGATTTTTAAAGTGAATGGGCATAGATTAAAACCGTATTTTTCTGCTGACCCCGCGGAGGAGCTCCTGTTTTTACAGGAGCCGCTTTATCAAAACTAAAATTCCTCCGCCTCACCTCCATGTTTTGATAACTTTTTCACATTTTAAGAATGGAGGTGAGTAAAAAAATGATTTGATTGAATATCTGTGCGTGTCAAAGAATAAGTTTGGGGGAATTTTTCATTTCACTATTATTTTACCCCTTGTATCTCTCCCTTAGTATACAGGTCCATGTTCTCAAAAGGCTACATCAGTGAGGACACTGCTGAAAACAGGTTTGGGGGGGAGGTTTGTATTCACTGAAGTATCTTTGACACCGGGCATTAAAAAAAAAAAATTCATATAACAAAAGAATAGAAAGTGAAAAATTACATCCAAAAGATTGGAATAGTTTAAGGAAACCAAGAAAATTAGAAGTTTTCTTACACGAACTAGTAATAAGTAGTTATGAGCTGTTGTCCCAAGGGTTAGTAAGATGAAGGAAGTCACTAATCTGAGGATAAAAATAAGTCTGAAAAATAGTTTCTATTCTGGAAGCCAAACATTTGAATGTTGATACCCTACAATATGCACCTACACACGTCTTAAAACTCGGGATAGTAGAGGATACCTTGAATTGCTCTTGTCTAAAAGCCGAAGTATGAAGGAAATGATGAAGAAAATATAAAAATGGTGAAAAGAAAAATGAACACTGGTTTTGTTATCGCCAAGGCAGCAATAAAAAAATATAGCGAGGGTGCCTCTTCACCTAGTGCCCTAAGGCCAACTGGTCTGGGAGTCACTGCTAAGCCTTAGGTGGTGCAAGACGAGGAAAATATTATCACCAAATCTGCAAACACATGAGTAATCGGTCGGTTAGTACCTCAAGAAGTATTAACGGTCGCATGAAAATGTGTGAGCAGTTCTAAGTACTCATCAAATTAAAAAGTACTAAGGTAGATGGACAAGAGTATGATAGCTTGAATTGAATTCTCCGAGTGTAGGGATGTTATTTACACACACGTGGGGTTATATGATCAATGTTTGGATGAAAGGTAGGAATGAAGAATAAAGACGATGTTTTATTGAGGGATAATGTGATTTCTAACATCTTTTCATGACTATTAAGATAGGGCTCATGACAACTGAAAAGCTGGCATAGTTGGAAACTCTTCTTTTCAAAGTATTTCTTTTATGGTTCTTGTCTTTATATGTAAATTTCACCATCTTTCTTTTGTTATTGGATTTTGTGGGTGTAATCCGCTGAAAACCCTCAGGAGACAACACTCCTCCTACTAGGGACACCTAGAGGTTTAACGGCTTATTGCACGTGCTCAGTGCAATCGTGTCTGCCTACGAAAGTGTGCTTAGTTTTCTCCTTTCTTTTTCTCCTCTTGAATAAACTAGTTTGCTCGGGACGATCAAAGATAAGTTTGGGGGTATTTGTTCAGTCGATAAAACTGCACATTTGTAGTACATTTTTCCTACCATTTTTATATTAAAAAAGGACTTTATTATAATATATTATACATATGAGGGTTTATGTGTAAAAACATTATTTTCCATGTGTTAATATATTTAATTATCATTTGGTAGGAAAATGTATGCAAATAATATTATTGGTCTAATCCTAGTAGAACAAAGTCTACTAAAATCTTATTTGAGTTGTTGTGCAGAATATTTCCAAGTTGTTATGAAGGATTTAACAAACAAATCAATTTGTTGAAGAAAACTTGCCAAATTAAGAAGCAAACTTGGAGACTAAGTCTGGAAGCAACCGAGAAAATATTTTCAGATTCTGAAGATGCCTAGGATTGACAAATGTCACCATCAGAGAGCCCCAGAAAAATTATCAACGATGGAGATTAAAGGGCCGCGGATCCGCGGCCTTAGCCCCCATTTGCCGCAGATCCGCCGCAGTTTGAAGAGGTTAGAAGGCAAGATTTTGGGAGATTGATGGTTGATAAATTTTACCAACTTTTCAACAATAATATTCTGGGTTTGCACTATATAAAGGCACCGAGGGCCTCTTGGAAAAAGCTATCAAGCCGAAGAGATCACGAAGCTCCCAACGCTCACGCATCCAGGCTGATCATCGACTGTTCGACTACCTCCCTAGGAAAGATCGAGAAGCAAATCAAGTTTTGTAATCATTTTCTATGGATTAAAAGTGTAGCTTGAAGGAGTTGATTAATAAAGGTAGTTTTTATTTAATTGTTTGTTTTTTTTACATTATGTTTTCCCTCTCTTTCTTTTCATCTTCTTCTCCCAACATGCGCGAGTAATTCTCCGCTTGTTAGGATTCGTAGGATTAGGGTAGGTTAATGGACGATGAAAATAATTAAACCCTTTTTAAGTCCTATAAAGTTTAGGAACTTTATCAAAATAATCATTAACATCCTAATCGGGCGCGCTAGCAATTCCTTGCTAGTTCCGACCGCGATTAGAGATTAGATTAATGATTGTTTTGGTAAAGGCTAGATATGAACGGAGTTCCGTGTCGAGATAAGGGTTAAGAGTGGGATTCCTTTTCCCTCCGGAAACCCTAATCTACACGCATCACCGTCGTTCTAGTTCTAAATCTATTAATGGATAAAAATGGTAACTTTAATTAATCGTCCATAACTACTAAATCCTAACGAACCCTACAAGCCCTATTATAATATTATTTAAATCTCTAAAATAATCTAGATCTATATTTTACATTCTTGTTTAAAGTAGATCTAGAATCTTTTCACAAAATTCTTTACTCCTCCTCTCTTTCTCAACACATCTAAAATAAAAGTAAAAGGTTCCACGTTTCCCAGAGGACGACCCGTACTCATCTCGGTCTAGCTATACGCGACACCGTTATTGATTGCGGTTAACTACAAACACACTTTTTCGTAACAATCAGAGCTCATGGCATCCAGCCACTTCACAGAGTCATTACTCGTAATAGCCTGCAGAAAACTGGTAGGGTCATCATCATCCATGATGCAATCTTCTCTATCACCATCAATGAGAAAACCGTAGTATCTCTCCGGTGGGCGAGAAGTCCTACCAGATCTACGGAGTGGCTGAGATTCATAAGATTCTGTTGCAACATCAGGTTCAACCAAGTCGTCATTTGTAACTTGTGTCTCTAGAACCTCTTCTTGATCTACCACATTGCCATCAGTATCATTTGGAAAAAATTCATTTTCTAAAAATGTGGCATTACGAGAAACAAACACCTTTTGTTCCTCCTTGTGGTAGAATAGATATCCATATGAATCTTTTGGATATCCTACAAATATACACTTGACCGATTGTGTCTCGAGTTTGTCTGGATTTTGCTTTTTGACAAAAGCCGGACAACCCCAAATCTTAACTCGTTTAAGCGATGGTCTCTTTACATACCATATCTCATATGGAGTGGTAGACACGGTCTTGCTTGGAACTTTGTTCAACAGAAAAGCTGCAGTCTCCAATGCATGCCCCCAAAAGGAGAGGGGTAACTCAGTATCACTCATCATGGATCGCACCATATCCAATAGGGTGCGATTCCACCTCTTTGACACACCGTTGTGCTGTGGTGTGTAAGGGGGAGTGAGCTGAGAGAGAATCCTATTTTTTTTTAGGAAGTTCGAAAACTCTGTACTATGATACTCTCCACCTCGATCTGATCGAAGTATTTTGATACTCATTCCTGTTTGTTTTTCTACTTCAAGTTTGTACTCCTTAAATTTCTCGAAAGCTTCAGACTTATGCTTTAACAAAAACACATGACCGAATCTTGAGAAATCATCAGTAAAAGTTATGAAGTAAGAAAAACCGTCTCTCGCATGTGTAGACATTGACCCACATACATCACTATGTATGAGGCCTAAGAGCTCTGTAGCTCTTTCTCCGTGTCCAGTAAACGGAGTTTTGGTCATTTTCCCTTTGATACAAGACTGACAAGTCGCATAAGATTTATACTCAAAAGGATTTAAATATCCATCTTTATGAAGCTTGTTTAGTCTTGTTTCATTAATATGACCATGTCTACAATGCCAAAAAAAAATTTCATTTATATCTGAAAATTTTCTTTTATTTGTGTGTTGTTTGTTGAAAACTGTGTGTTGATTAAGGACGTATATCCCGTTATTAAGTGTACCACAACCAATCAACTCTTGATTCAGTTTAATGTTCATAACATTGTGCTGCAATACAAAATTATATCCTTCATTGTCTAACAAAGAAACGGATATTATATTAAAAAGTATGCTTGGTACAAAATAACATGGGTTCAAAACCAATATACAACCCGATGGCAACCCTAGGTGATACTCTTTCGCTGAAACTGCATGTATATTTGAACCATTTCCAACTCGGAGAGTGTGATCACCGGTCTTCAAAACTCTGCTATTTCTCAAGCCTTGCACAGAATTGCAGATATGAGAACCCGAACCGGTATCCAATACCCAGAAAATAGAGTTTATAGAAAAACAGTTTTCAGTTACAAACACACCTGAAACTGAAGCATCACCATGCTTCCTTTTCTTGAGTTCAAGGTATTCCGTACAGTTCCGCTTCCAGTGCCCCGTCTTCTTGCAGTGAAAACATTTTCCCTTTACCGATTCTGCAGATTTGGATTTGTCTTTCCCTTTCGCCTTCTTAATTCCACCTCTCGGTTTGGTGGATTTCTTCTTATTCTTTCCCTTGGCCTTGGCTTTTGGGACGGAAGAGGAAGATTGTCCAACAAGCAGAGAGGGAGACTTCGCCTTAAGCGTGCTCTCCGCACTTCTCAACATATTGAGAAGTTCGGGTAGCGACTTCTCTATATTATGTATGTTGAAATTCACTATGAATGGAGCAAAGGCAGAGGGAAGAGACTGTAGAACAATATCAACATATTGTTCGTTCTCCATTGTCCATCCGAGGTCCTCAAGTTCTTCAATAAGAGCTATTATCTTCAAAACGTGATCGCCTACTGGTGTGCCAGGAGCCGTCCGCATCTGAAACAGCTTTCGAGACGCTTCGTATCTCAGGGTCAGAGATTGCTCCCCATACAATTCTTTTGTATGGAGAAAGATGGATTGAACATCCATCTGCTCGTGCTTCTTTTGATGTGTATTGTCCATCGATGCAAGCGTGAGGCATTCGGCAGTGGCACAGTCAATATCCCACGTATTGCGGATCTCCCTGTCCGCAATAGAAGATTCAGGGCCTGGGCTGGGTAGGGCTGAGGCAGTGAGGACATATGATACTTTATCATATGTGAGAGCAATGTTAATGTTCCTTAACCAGTCTTTATATTTCGGTCCGGTTAGCTTGTTTTTATCTAGTAAAAGCTTAAGGCCTGTCATTGATATCTGCCATTAAGAGAGAAAAGAATACACTCAGCGAAAGCTCTTGCAAAAATCAGATTGATTATTATCTTATCTAATCGATATCTCCCACTGCTTTTATCAAATTTTCCTTCAAACCTTAAAAAGAAAATTAGCCAGGATTAATTACAGTCTACAACTTCGCTAACCGTTCAGCCAGGCCAGTGTCAGTACTTTGAGGGAGGTTCCCCGTGCTTTCGTACGGACCTAATTAAAGTAAACCTCGGTTTCCCAGAGGCGTAGCCCCGTAGACACCTTTCTAGACACCTAATGGGTTAGCTAATTGTAAAGTGCGAAACTCTTCTGAGAGCAACTCTTGCTCACAGTGGGATCGAGATCCAACTATCATATAGTAGGTATGCAATCTCATTACAAATTTCAACTCTTGAAACTCCCGATATGGTTTTTACCCCTAGTAACTTATGACCTTGACTATAATCAACATATCACAAGTACTAGTCAAGTTCTACCCATCATTTCATGATTAATTAGACCCACCCACATGATCCTTGACTATAATCAACATAATCATATGAATGTCCTAATTAATCATATCATATGCAGTATAGGAAGACATCACTTAGCTACCGTACATTACGCTTTGACTATAATCAACATACGTAGCACGAATATTAATTACTCTACTTCCTAAAATGATGGAGGGCTGCGAGTAGTTTTTAAGAAAACCTTTAACACTTTGAACTTGATATCGTTGTAGAATGAAATGGGTTTAAAAGTAGTGGCTTAAGGTCCGTACTTTTGAAAACTTGCTTTCTCATAAAAAGCCGAGTAGGTTTCAAATCCGATTCTACAACATCTTTTAGGTTCATTTTTTCTTTACATTAATCTCATTAATATAGTCCCATCATTTAAGTCCTTAACCCATCACAGAAAATAAACAAAAACAGAACATACGCTTATGCCATCCGCATTCGCCCCAGTGTCCCCTTATGCACCGTTAGGTTACTTAACTAACGGCATAGCGGGGCGGGACTAGCGCGGATGTAAAACATAAGCAATGTTTATTATATATCATATATATAATACACCATTCGTCTCATCATATAAAGTAATCACATCACAGAATATCAACAGCAGAAGCACATATATGAAAATACAGGATATACTAGGAGGTTTGTATTTTGTATTTAGCCAACAATTGAAAATACGGATTCCATGGTCGCGATGAATAGCCAAGCCCACACCCCTAGACCCCTATGAGAGCGGCAAGTGACCCTACAAATTCTAGAGTTTAGGAGACCCGGTCTCGACTCCTCGAGATGGCCTCCCACTGAACCCTAGAACCCGGTCACTTGTGCTCCCCTCCTTGGATCTATCCTAATGTGGAAAAATAAATAATATACAACAATGGTGATATCATCCTCAACTCGGAAGTGCCCCAAATAAAAGAATATTACATACAATTAATTTTACATGAATGAAAATAAAAACTCTCATCTCACACAAAACCCCCGGCTATTCAATCACGACGATCCTGCACATCATATCTCAGCAACACATAATATCACATATCATCAACTTAAGTAAGTATGCGTACCCCAATTGTCGTTGATATATAGCAACGAAACCGGCGATACACCACATACTACACTTACGGTCGCAGAATAGAATGTCAATCTATAATATTTGGAATCGTCACTATCCTTAGATATCATAAACCCGGAATATCTCATATTCTGTATTTCATGCCTAGCACTGCAAATCTAACATTTGGGTCGTAACAATGAAAACACCTTTTTAAAAGAAACCGGGTAATTCAACAAGATTCTTGATTCCATCCGTGACCGAAATGATAAATTTACAAGCAATAACTAATTTTCACAAAACTAATAAGTGTAGATTCCAATTATTGTGTTACATTCAAATAAACTAGGCAATGTTAAATCATTTGATCGATCGATCAATTACGCAAAAATCCACAGAGAAGCTCAACACCTGAGAAGTATTAAAAATACCCAGAAGTATGCCACAGTATCTATGGACCAACCGTAGAAGGGCCGACCCGTGCCTCACAAATGGCGCCGCGGAACCGTCGCTAAAGGCATACTTCCGCCGCGGTTTCGCGGTCATTTGATCAAGTTAGGGTATCATTCTTCTAGAGGGTCCATAAAATTACCTGCATGATTTTCTGAATATTTTTAATGTGAAAAATTTCAACATTTTGAAAAATTTCCAGAGGACAATTTTCGGAGTAATCGATGTTCGTTCGAAGTTTTTAACGTCGTCTAGGTTACTCTAAAGCTCTAGCTTGGCTCTGATACCACTGTAGGGTTTTCTTAGCATCATGCCTAGGGTTTGCAAGCATCACACATGTCACTTTAACAAATTTAGGGGGTGCTAAGCAAACTAACCTAGGAATCGACCTAGAAATCTAAAGTAACAACATAAAGTATCATATACTATGTAGTGTCTAATACTATGTGGGAAGAAATACAACCTTTGTAGACCTCCTCTAATGACTCCTTGGATCTTTTAGAATTTGAACCGGCTTGCTTGAATCCTTCTAAGTCCACGACGATCCACCCGGAGTCCCTTTGCTCAAGCTCCTAGCATCACTTGATTTATGAAGAAGTGGAGCAAACAACCTACACTAATGGGCTAGAGTAGTATAAATTGGTGATGTGGTTTGTATTCTCACTTAAAAACCCTTTCTTTTTTTGTTCCTCACTCACTAGAAAAATCAAGAGAGCATGAAAGAGGAAGAAGAAGGAGATGGCAAGATTTGAGCTCAATAATGATAATCTCTTAATAAAAAGAGAAAAGAAAAAGAATATATATGAGAGTCACACTCACATAAATCATGGTAAATAAATATCTAGATATTTTTATTAGTGAGTTAATGAACAAAGGAAATTAAACCATGGGTTAAAGTCAAGGTTAGTAGAAGAAGAGTGTAGAAACTATGAGCCATGATTTAATTCCCTTTTTCATTTTCTCAATAATAAATATATACATATATTTATTCCATGTGAGTCTTGTATTGCCATCTCCAATGTATCAACAACCATGACACAAGTATGTGTTAGTGTTTATGCCCTAGAAGGCCATTACTGTATCATACTAGCTTGTATATTACTTAATGGAAGCTTGGGATATTCACATGTATATAACAGTCTTGCTAAACATGGTAGTATGCTACTTGGTTTTTCTATCTTAATATGTTAGTGTACGTATTGATAGAGCTCTTAGGATCTTGCTTGTCTACCAGCGTTGTGATGGCAGTCACACTAGTGGGGGCTGGGTAGTCTACAAGCACATCCTTATTCGGGTCCCTGGTCGTTGGATTATCGAGACAGAGCATCGATACTCCGGAGTAGACTGGTGTGTACGCTTCTCATCCCAGTTGGGGAGATGGTCTGTCCCACAGCCGTCAGTACGTCGTACTGGAGATAGTATGCAGGTGCTCGTTAGGTTACGGGTACACCGGACAGGACTCACGGGGAACTGTTGGTTGGTTTGATACCAGTCGTCAGTGAGCAGTTCCCAGGTGACATGAGTACAGCGTAGTCCGCAGACTTGACACTGCTACTTCGCCTCGAGTGTGTCCCACTGTTCTTAGATTGCTGCCCTACCACGGCTCAAAGGAGTCGTGCAAACAGATAGCAGTTGGGTGCAGTCCCGAGCACTTGGAGGCAGTGGCGGTTAGACAGGATTCGTCCCTCCCGGTATTGGGAGTAGATATCGTGCTGTGTCAGAGAGCCATTACGCAAAGTCCCTGGCCAGGGCAAGCGAGATTTACTGGTAGGTTCCAGTAGTTTCTCAGGGTGTAATGGGCTTCACTCCGACATGACTTATACCGCTTTTAGGGGACTGACGCTTGCCGCCCCCCTAGGCCCGATATGCGATAGTCTTGGACGAATGGACCGGACTGTATGGAGATTGTCACATCAGACTCAGTAGGAATTCGGATGGGTTTCCTCATCGGCCTTCTTATCGACTACTACCTGGGGACCGTTACGTACAGCTAGTGCCGCTTGCGGTCTGTGGTTAAACCCACTGCCAGCGTAGTAGTCGAGTCTCTAGAGTCCCACACAGAGAGTTTCCTACTCCAGGCGAAACGATATAGAGGTTGCATGGTTTTGCGACAAAGGGTTCGGACGCATACGTGCGTTTACGCGCGTACGACTTTCGGACAGTTTTTACCAGTCGGCTTTGGTTTAAGCCAGTTACTGGTATCCGGTTATTGGATTTTTTCAGTCTAAAGTTTTTCCGTATTTTTGCGGATCGGAGGGGCGTTCTCGTAATTGTTCGAGAAGCTTCTAGAAGACGGTGACTAAGGAGGGTTATGTGTCATATTCATTGAATGAGGTTATGAGTCATGGTGGTGATTCATTCATTTCATTAATGCACATTTATTGCTTAATGACTCATGCTAATGAATCACCACTAGATATTTTATGAAGCATGATTTATCATCACTCTTTATTCTTTTTCTTATTATTAGAAAATGCTTCATATATGATATGATACTCATAAACTTATCTCATAATATTATTCACACTCTCTCTCCTCAAGCTCTCTCTCTTCAAAAGACTAATCCTCACCCTCATGTGTTGAGATCTAGGATTAGTAAGACTAATCAATCCATAACCATCTCTATATTACACCTAGCTTCTTTGATTAGCAATCCAAGAAGGTTAGTTGCCTCAAGCTTAGAGGTTTAGCTTGGACTTTTGCTCTCGGGTGGATCGTCTACTACCTAGAGAAGGCCGAGGAGAACAAGGAGATCGTAAAGACGAAGGACTAGTATCGATAGGTATAATCCCTTAACACTATAGTTTAGTATAGCTATGTGTTCGGTTATTAGTTGTTTAGCTTCGATTTAAGCGGTTAGTCGATGTTCGTTCTTTAAACTTGATCGTTTTTGAAAATTCCGCCTCCCCACAAGTACTGGGGTGTACTACATCGACTTACAGTGGTATCAGAGCCTCGCTAAACACTAAATAACTTGATTGCAAATTTGTACGAATTTCGAATGGAAAAACAAAGCCGGAAAACCCTAAATCTGTTCAGTTTCTGTCGAACTTAAAATGAAGTCCTAAAATTTTTCAGGTGATCTCAGAAAGCTAGAATAGAGTCCAGGAGAACACCCAAAAAATTTGGGCTTCTGATTCGTCTACAGTGCCGCGGAAGGGCGGCGGATCCCACCGATCCGCCGCGCAACCGCGGCCGAGTTGACGAGTCAGGAACTCGTTTTTTTTGGGTGGGTCCCCTGTGGTGTTTTGGGTTTTCTGGAATGTTTAATTATTGCTCAGGTTACTGTTTAACAGAGCAGATTTTGGAGCAATATTGATGTTGTTTATTCGATCGAAATTGTACAGTATTTGCATATGGATTATATCTGTGATTGTTTAATGTGTTCGTAAACCTCTCCTAACTGCTAGTATGTCGGTTGGCAGGGGGTTGCACATTTCTGAAATGGTTATATCTGTTTGTGCATATAAACTGTATTGGACTGTTGTGGTGTATAGCCGGGGTTTGCAATGGGTTATTGTTTAATTCATTTGTTGTAAATGTAATTTGTTGTAATATTATTTTTGCGGGGCACTTCCAGGTTGCGGTTGTAGCCACCGTTGTATTATTTCATTTTACTGTTTTTGCTCCTAGGACTGACCCAAGGTGGGGTACACAAACTACCGGGCGGGTAGTTTGCCGTACCCGTAGGGGTCGAGGGTGGGGTATCGGCTATTCATCACAACTGTGTAATCTGTCTTTTCTTGCAGGCTCGAAAGAAATACAGATTGCTTGCAAATCTAATATTGTTTATCTGTGTTCTGGAATGAATATCATTGCGTCAGACGAATGTAAAATATCTATATATATTGTAGCTATTTAGACGTCACTTATGTTTTACACCCGCGCTAGCCCAGCCCCCGCTCTGTCGTTAGTTAAGTAACCTAACGGGTGATGACGGGACCCAGTGGCGAATGCGGATGGCATAAGAGGACGTTGTATTTTCGTTGTTTTCTGCAATGATAGGTTAATGATGGGACGCATTATCTATAATGCAAAGTAAAACAAACCAAAGTTTAAATCGTTGGAACAATTTAAAAGAAACCACTCGGTTATTTTAAAACAGATATTTTTTAAATGCGGAGCTTTAACCACTCCTTTTAAAAGCTATCAGGTTCCTTCGATTATATCAAGTTCACTACGTTCATGGTTTCGCCAAAACCATTCGTAGCCCTCCGTCATTTCATTTGGACATTCAGTAGTATTCAAGCTATGCATTTTGGCCAAAGTCAAGGCATAGTGTTTGGTAGCTGCTGGGTTTTCATTTGTTGCATAAGATAGATGAGTTGGTTTGGGACAGTCGTATTACCATTTGACCAAAGTCAGGGGTATATACGGATGGGTTCAAATTGACAAGATAATGACGGGTAGAACTTGACATGTGACTTATGACATTTTGACCAAAGCCAAGGTCATAAGAGCATAGGGCAAAAAACTTATATCGGGAATTTCTAAAGAAACTGAAATTTGCAAAGAGATGCATACCATTTGGAGTTTGATGAATGTTGGTAGGATTCCTTCAATATTATCATACGATGATATTTGGATCCCGATCCTACTGTGAGTATATGCTACTTATCAGGATATTCGTCACTTAACGATCAATGCTATAAACCTAGTAGGTGTCCAGAAAGGTGTCAGCGGGGTTACGCCCCCAGAGAAAAGAGGTTATTTAATTAAGGAACTTCGCGAAAGCGTTGGAAAACCTCCCTCGAAGTATCGACACTGGCCTGGCTGAACGGTTAAGCAAGTATTGTACGGTGAGAATAGTCCTGGCTAATTCTTCTTTTATGGTTTGAGGAAGGATTCGAGAAACAGTGGGAGCCATCCAGTTTAGATAAACTAAAAACCACTCTAAACTTGCAAGAGCATCATGCTAAAGTGTTTTCTTCTCTCTCTCCTAATTGCAGCGACCCTGAAAATGACTGGACTTAAGTTACTTTTAGAAAAGAATATACTGACGGGGCCAAACTATAAAGATTGGCTGCGGAATGTCAAAATGGCTTTGACCTATGACAAACTGGGGTACGTCCTCACCGCTACAGCACCTGCTGTCCCTGGTCCCAAATCCAGCAATGCGGATAAGGAAATCCGCAAAACCTGGGATTTAGATTGCGCGAGAGCCAAGTGCATCGTGCTTGCCTCGATGAACAATGAACATCAGAGGAGGCACGAGGATATGTCCCTAGATGGCATATTTCTCCATACAAAGGAACTTTATGGAGAGCAATCTCGTATAGCAAGATACGAGACCTCTAAGAAATTATTTCGAGCGAGGTTGGCTGTCGGGTCATCGGTAGGTGAACATGTCCTACAGATGATCGGCTATATTGAGGAGCTCGCAGACCTTGGGACGACTTTGGATAATGAGCTCTATACAGACCTTATTCTCCAGTCCCTTCCTCCCACCTACGCCCAGTTTATCCTCAACTTCAATCTTCAAGGAAAAGAAGTTGAACTTGCGGAACTCCTGAACATGTTAAGGAGTGCAGAGGGAACCTTGCAGAAGGCAAGGGAAACACCCGCTATGTTTGTTGGCGGTACATCTTATTCCGGGTCCAAGGCTAGGGCCAAAGGAAGGAAGAAGAAGGCCGCACCCAAACCTAGAGGAGGTGTTAGTAAGGTGAGAGGGAAGGGAAAGAAAAAGACTGCAGTACCGATAGTTGGCCAGGATGAGTGCTTCCATTGTCACAGGAAAGGGCACTGGAAGAAGGATTGCAAGGCGTGGAACGCCAAAAACTAGGAACCGAAGCAAGCTGTGGCTTCGACTTCAGGTGTGTTTGTAATTGAGAATTGTCTGTCGATCAACTCTACTTCCTGGGTATTGGATACCGGATCAGGATCTCATATTTGCAATTCATTGCAGGCACTGAGAAACCGTAGAGTGCTGAAGGAAGGTGATATGATCCTCAGGGTTGCTAACGGAGCTAGCGTGGGAGCTGCGTCCGTCGGGGATTATCACCTAGGATTGACGAGTGGACATATTTTGGTTTTGCATAACTGTTATTTTGTACCAAGCTTAACGTGTAATATCATATCAGTTTCCTTGTTATCAAATAAAGGTTATGATTTCACGTTTATAAGAGATGTTGTTAACATCCACCTTAATCATGGTTTGATCGGGTCCGGTACTCTAAATAACGGCATATATGTTCTAAACCAACTCCAAATTTTCAATGTCCAGAACACACTAAAAAGAAAGTCTCCAGATTTAAATAAAGCTTTCTTATGGCATTGTAGACTGGGTCACATCAATGAGAGAAGGTTGACTAAGTTGCATAGAGAAGGATATTTGGACACGTTCGAATATCAATCTTATGACACTTGTCAATCCTGTCTCAAAGGAAAGATGACAAAGACTCCATTTACTGGACAAGGAGTAAGAGCGAGCGAGCTCTTAGGACTCATACACAGTGATGTATGCGGTCCAATGTCTACACATGCGAGAGGTGGTTATTCCTATTTCATTACTTTCACGGATGATTACTCAAGATACGGATTCATTTATCTGATGAAACATAAATCCGAGGCTTTTGAGAAATTCCAGGAGTATAAGAATGAAGTAGAAAACCAAACCGGCAAAAGTATTAAGACACTAAGATCTGATCGAGGTGGAGAATACTTAAGTGCCGAGTTCCTAGGTTACCTAAAAGAGAAAGGAATTCTCTCTCAGCTTACTCCTCCATACACACCACAGCATAACGGTGTATCGGAGAGACGGAATCGAACCCTATTGGATATGGTACGATCCATGATGAGTAATGCTGAGTTACCGCGATCTTTCTGGGGTTATGCGCTAGAGTCAGCGGCATATCTTCTGAACAGGGCTCCTACCAAGACTGTGCCTACCACTCCATATCAGATGTGGACTGGGAAGAAACCCCATCTTCAGCATATGAAGATTTGGGGATGTCCAGCTTTTGTTAAAAAGCAGCATGTGGACAAGCTCGAGGCACGATCAGTAAAATGTATGTTTGTGGGATATCCAAAGAACTCCAAGGGATATTATTTCTATTACGCAGAGGAACAAAAGGTTTTTGTTTCTCGTAATGCCCATTTTCTGGAAAATCAGTTTTTAGAAAAAGAAATAAGTGGGAGCGAAATAGAACTGGAAGAAATTCCAGAACCACAAACTGCTATTGAAAGTTTGGTAGAACCAGAGGTTCAAGAAGAACAGAACATTCCCGCACCCCTCCGCAGGAGTAGTAGGCCGTCTCATCCGCCTGAGAGATACTACGGTTTTCTCATAGATGGGGATAGAGAGGATTGCATCATAGATGATGATGAACCTACTGACTTCCGGCAGGCCATCCAGAGCGGCGACTCGGTACGATGGCTAGATGCAATGCGGACCGAAATGGAGTCCATGTACACCAACAAAGTATGGACTTTGGACTTTGCTCCAGATGGGGTAAAACCCATAGGATGCAAATGGATCTTCAAGAAAAAGATTGGTGTAGATGGACAGGTGGAAACCTATAAGGCTAGACTTGTTGCAAAGGGTTTTCGTCAAAGACCTGGTTTGGACTATGACGAAACTTTTTCTCCAGTGGCTATGCTCAAATCCATTCGGGTCCTTCTTGCTATTGCTGCCTTCCATGATTATGAAATCTGGCAGATGGACGTAAAAACGGCTTTTCTGAATGGAAATTTAGAAGAGAGCGTCTATATGGATCAGCCAGAGGGCTTCAATCAGAGTGGGAGCAGCGGGAAAGTATGCAAGCTGCTTAAGTCTATTTATGGACTAAAGCAGGCATCGCGGAGTTGGAACATCTGTTTTGATGAGACAGTCAAAGAATATGACTTTATCAAAAATCCAGATGAACCGTGCATATATAGTAAAGTTGTGGCCAGAAGTGTCGTATTCCTCGTCTTGTACGTGGATGACATTCTATTGATAGGAAATGACGTTCCTATGCTACAATCTGTCAAAGGATTCTTGTCACACAGGTTCTCCATGAAAGACCTGGGTGATGCCTCTTACATTCTGGGGATCCGGATCTATCGTGATAGATCCAAGAGGATGTTGGGACTTTCGCAGTCCAGGTATATCGACACTGTACTGAAAAGATTCAGTATGGAAGATTCTAAGCGCGGTAATCTACCGGCTTGTCACGGAATTACCCTCTCCAAAGAGATGTCTCCCAAGACTGATTTGGAAAGGGAACGCATGTCTATTATACCCTATGCTTCTGCGGTAGGCTCTATAATGTATGCGATGTTGTGTACCAGACCAGATGTAGCTTACGCACTGAGTGTGGTAAGCCGGTATCAGTCAGACCCAGGGGAGAAACACTGGATAGCAGTAAAGAACATTCTCAAGTACCTGAGGAGGACTAAGGAGATGTTCTTGGTTTACGGCGGAAAAGACCTCAGGTTGGAGGCCTTTGCTGATTCCGGCTTCCAGAGTGATAAGGACGATTCCAAGTCCATGTCGGGTTATGTCTTTACCCTCAATGGAGGGGCAGTGTGCTGGAAGAGCTCCAAGCAGGACACCGTTGCTGACTCGACGATGGAAGCGGAGTATATTGCTGCTTGCGATGCCGCAAAAGAAGCAGTCTGGATGAAGAAGTTCCTAACAGAACTTCAGGTGGTTCCTACCATAGTTGATCCAATACCTCTGTATTGCGACAACAACGGAGCTATAGCTTTAGCGAAGGAACCAAGGTCCCATCAGAAGTCCAGACACATCTTGAGGCGGTATCACCTGATCAGGGAGATCATTGATCGTCAGGAGATCGAGGTTCGGAGAGTTGCTTCTGAAGAGAACATTGCTGATCCATTCACGAAGGCCCTTCCTCAGATTCAGTTCGAGAGGCTACTCGAGATCATTGGTCTACGATATGCCAGTACATGGCCTTAGTGCAAGTGGGAGATTGTTAGTGTTTATGCCCTAGAAGGCCATTACTGTATCATACTAGCTTGTATATTACTTAATGGAAGCTTGGGATATTCACATGTATATAACAGTCTTGCTAAACATGGTAGTATGCTACTTGGTTTTTCTATCTTAATATGTTAGTGTACGTATTGATAGAGCTCTTAGGATCTTGCTTGTCTACCAGCGTTGTGATGGCAGTCACACTAGTGGGGGCTGGGTAGTCTACAAGCACATCCTTATTCGGGTCCCTGGTCGTTGGATTATCGAGACAGAGCATCGATACTCCGGAGTAGACTGGTGTGTACGCTTCTCATCCCAGTTGGGGAGATGGTCTGTCCCACAGCCGTCAGTACGTCGTACTGGAGATAGTATGCAGGTGCTCGTTAGGTTACGGGTACACCGGACAGGACTCACGGGGAACTGTTGGTTGGTTTGATACCAGTCGTCAGTGAGCAGTTCCCAGGTGACATGAGTACAGCGTAGTCCGCAGACTTGACACTGCTACTTCGCCTCGAGTGTGTCCCACTGTTCTTAGATTGCTGCCCTACCACGGCTCAAAGGAGTCGTGCAAACAGGTAGCAGTTGGGTGCAGTCCCGAGCACTTGGAGGCAGTGGCGGTTAGACAGGATTCGTCCCTCCCGGTATTGGGAGTAGATATCGTGCTGTGTCAGAGAGCCATTACGCAAAGTCCCTGGCCAGGGCAAGCGAGATTTACTGGTAGGTTCCAGTAGTTTCTCAGGGTGTAATGGGCTTCACTCCGACACGACTTATACCGCTTTTAGGGGACTGACGCTTGCCGCCCCCCTAGGCCCGATATGCGATAGTCTTGGATGAACGGACCGGACTGTATGGAGATTGTCACATCAGACTCAGTAGGAGTTCGGATGGGTTTCCTCATCGGCCTTCTTATCGACTACTACCTGGGGACCGTTACGTACAGCTAGTGCCGCTTGCGGTCTGTGGTTAAACCCACTGCCAGCGTAGTAGTCGAGTCTCTAGAGTCCCACACAGAGAGTTTCCTACTCCAGGCGAAACGATATAGAGGTTGCATGGTTTTGCGACAAAGGGTTCGGACGCATACGTGCGTTTACGCGCGTACGACTTTCGGACAGTTTTTACCAGTCGGCTTTGGTTTAAGCCAGTTACTGGTATCCGGTTATTGGATTTTTTCAGTCTAAAGTTTTTCCGTATTTTTGCGGATCGGAGGGGCGTTCTCGTAATTGTTCGAGAAGCTTCTAGAAGACGGTGACTAAGGAGGGTTATGTGTCATATTCATTGAATGAGGTTATGAGTCATGGTGGTGATTCATTCATTTCATTAATGCACATTTATTGCTTAATGACTCATGCTAATGAATCACCACTAGATATTTTATGAAGCATGATTTATCATCACTCTTTATTCTTTTTCTTATTATTAGAAAATGCTTCATATATGATATGATACTCATAAACTTATCTCATAATATTATTCACACTCTCTCTCCTCAAGCTCTCTCTCTTCAAAAGACTAATCCTCACCCTCATGT